>JAEQBH010001173.1:0-1200000 GCA_016808115.1 Tetrastigma voinierianum | reverse complement strand
GATATTCTAGGGTCTTCGGTCCGAAGTCTTCCCAACCTCCCACTCTGAGGCCCTCTCTTCCATCTGTCATGAAGTTTTCTTACGAGAGGCCTCTGTTTGTCAAACTACTAAAGGGAGGAGCCTGAGCTCGGGTGGAGGCAGGTCAGCCGGAAGAAGACCTCGAGTGTGGGCGCCAGGTCAGGACCTCCCTTGAGGAGGAGCCGTCAAATTTTGACGGTGGCTCTTTGAGGTTGGGGACGCCTTCGCTGCCACCCCTCTTGCTAATGCCCAGTCTGGGGCAGGCGTCGCCATCTCGGGCCGAGGGTGCCAAGGTGCGGGGTTCGCAGGCCTCCCATCCTGCCTCTCTGCTACAAGGTCGGAAAACCCGGGAGAACATGCGGGCCCCTCAGTTGGGGTCATGCCTATCTTAATTTGGAGTCCTCTGTGGCAAGTCTTGAGCTTCCTCGCGTCTGAAAGTTTGGGAGGAGCACTTCGGGTGATGGGGATGAGAGTTCGCTACTCGATCGCAGGCTTCAACAGCGGCGCGATCTCATCCGTCCTCTGAGATTCTGATCTCAAGAAGTCGGATGCTCTGCCCGTTGAGAAGGCTTTGGCTCAATCGATCCAGGGGGTTGCCTCCGTAAGTTCATATCTTTATTTAAGACCAGCCTTTATCTTGAACTTTGGGTTGTGTAGTGACTCATGTTCTGTTCTGATGGCGGCTACCCATGCGAAGAGTTTAGGCGGGAGGCCGGCTGACGAGGTCGAGCCAAGGCCGCGAGCCCTCTGAAGCTAAGGTGGTTTCTCTTACCTGCAGTGGGCTAAACTACGAGGCAGTATGCAAAGTATATTGGAGGAGGCTAGTGAGGCTGGGTCGGGCTGAGGCACACCCGGCGCGGGCGTGGGCTGAGGGTAAGAAGAGAAGGCCCGAGGAGGCTTGAGTTCTTAGGGGCGAGCCGAAGAGACGGAGACGGGTTGCGGTGCGAGAATGAGAGGCTGCGGGGGCTCAGGGAAGAGCTGCAAGTTGTTAGAGATTAGTTGCGTAATAAAGGCGGAGGCTGTGGAGCCGGGCTCGCTGCGAAGCCGAGGTTGGGGATCTGTGGCGCTTGACCGATGGGGTGCAGCTGTGAGGGACCTTGAGCCCAGCTTTAGTCGTTCGGAGGACGGACGGTGCAGGATTTGAGGAATGATTACGCACTCAAATGGAGCTTCACAGGGTGGCTCGCTTTTCGGAGAGTGCTAAGCGCCTTTCCGGGCTTGGATCTTAACTTTGACATTCCAAGCGACGAGGAGGCGGAAGAGTCCTTTTCTGCCGATGGCTTTGGAGAGCCGACCACTCTGCTTTGAGGCAAGCTCCTTCTTCTCCTACGCCTGCTTTGATGTACGAGTCTGTTGTACCCTCTTTGCTTGTTTTTGTCAACATTAGGCGCTTGACCCCGAGATGTATGTAATGCCGCTCTTGGCTTTGTTATAATAGATACTCCATTTTTATCTATTTGTGACTTATTACTGATTGTGTTTCTTGGTACTCCGAAGCCTTAGTGGAACAATTGAACTCTTAGTATTCTTGAGAGGCTCAGGTAGGTGATATACTGACTAAAGCATTTGGCTCTGAGCTCCCTGAGGCCCATGGTTGAGTAGGTGAACTCTTGAAAACTGAGCTGTTGAGGCTCCGTGGGCTGATATGCCTGAGTTGAACTGGCTCCTGGACTACAAGGCCTTAGTTGAGCAGTTGAACTCTTAAAAACTGAGCTGCTAAGGCTCCGTGGGCTGATTTGCCTAGGTTGAACTGCCTCCTGGGCTACAAGGCCTTAGTTGACGGTTCAGACTCTTGGCGAGATGCTGGAGCTCGGAGTGGGCTAATATGAAAAATTTGGGCGGCTCTGGGCTCTGAGGCCTTAGTTGAAGCGATTGAACTCTTGAAAATTGAAATTTCTTTGAGGCTCAGTGGGCTGATTACTGAGCTGGAATTGGCTCCTGAGCTCTGAGGCCTTGAGGCAGGTAGTTGAACTCTTGGCGAGTTATTGAGGCTCAAGTGGTCTAATATGCACGAAATTGAACTAATCACAGGCTCTGAGGCTTGTTGAGTAGTTGAACTCTGCTTGAAAGCCCCGGAGTTCTTTACGAGGCTCCGTGGGCTCAATATCGCAGGCTGGAGCCGACTCTTGGGCTACAAGGCCTTGGATTGAAGCGGATGAACTCTGCGAAAAGCCCCAGGTTCTTTGAGGCTCAGTGTTTTGGTTGCACAGGTAGGGGCTCCTGAGCTCTGAGGCCTTAGTTGAAGCGATTAGACTCTTGGCCAGGTCAGCTGAGGCTCAGCGAATGTTTGATATGCAGTTAGGCGGCTCTTGGGCTACAAGGCCTTCCTTCCCTTGGGAATGTCCGCGTGATTTAAAGGCTTGACTATGGAGAATCGGGACGAGTTATGTGACTTCCCAAGGTATCCATGCTCCTTTATAAGTACCCGCTTTCGTACATAGAGGTAACTCGGTAGTACCTTGACCTCCGTCTTATGACCCATCTTAAGAGGCTCGGACAAGATTAAGTCCCCAAGTCCCTCTTTAACTGCTGTATTTCTTGTTTGCATTGGATTGTTGATTAGTGAAGAGTTTAAGCCAGCTTGGTTCCGCGGTTCCATGTCCCATTTGGTGTGTTTTCCTTAGTTCCTTCACTTAGCAAGGTTGTGTTGTTCCCCAGTCTGCCCATTGTTCTGGGCCGGGCGGGGAGCGTCATTTCCCGAGAGGAGTGGAGGCTGCCAGAGGGAATGGTACGAATCTCGCCTCCAGCTATACCCTCTCCTCCCCTCTTTTTGTTTTTTGTGTTTTCTCTTTTCTTCTTTCCTCCATTTTCCCCCTTATTGAAGTGTGTTTTATCTTATTCTAGCTCCTGAGGCGTCAGGTGATTATGGCACTTTCTGAATCCAGTTGTATCTTCACTAGTAAGAACAAATCTCCTTTTGTTGGGCATGTGGTCGTATTCTAAGGTGTTTGCTCTCACGGGCGCTTTCGGCGAGGCTAACACTTTTCTTTTCTTTGATATGCCTTGCTTTTTTGATTCATAAGGATATTAAGCAATAATCAATGAACACAGATGATAACCAATGAACACATAAATTGTCATCTGAAAACTGACGGTATTTTATTGGGGATTATTACAATCGAAGGTCACCCAGTAGAATCGTTTGAGGTGCTCGGTTCAAAGAATAGGGTGCTTATTTTCCCTTTTCGGTCTGGAGCTCGTAGTTGTTAGGTCGGACCACGCGCGACATGATATAAGGGCCTTCCCAGTTGGGTCCTAGCTTTCCATGTGTAGGATCTTTCCTCGTGGCAGGCGTTTTGCAAGAGCTAGGTCGCCGGGCTTATAACTCTTGGGTTTGTTTAGATCCTTGAGTACCTTCTGCCCAGTTTTCCTTTGGTAATCCGGTATGCGTTGAATCACACTCACGCTTTCATCAGAATCAGTTTTAGGCGAAGAGCCTCTTCGTTGTGTTCTGCACTTGCTAATTCAATCCTTAGGGATTTCAATCCGACCTCGACGGGGGCTACGACCTCGGTGCCAAAGGCCAAAGCGAATGGGGTCTCTTGAGTTGCTGACTTGCGAGTAGTTACGCCAAACCCTTAACACACATATGGGAGGTGTTCTACCCATTTATTTGAGTTGGCTAACTTTGGTCTTGATCTTTGCTTTAAGGGTTCGATGGTGACTTACCTTGTCAGTGGATTGCGGATATGGTGAGACCAGTAGTGGATTCTAGATTCCGGGCTCGCGCAAAAATCCCTGAACTTAGGATGTGTTGTTTCTATTAATACGACACAGGGCTCTTGGGATGCAGACACGCATCTTATGGAGCGTCAAGCGAGTTGCGCACCTTTGTTACGTGATGCGAGGTTGGCCTGCCCATTTGGTGAAATAGTCCACCGCCACGATGGTAAACTTGCATTGGCCCCTTCGATGGAAGAGTTCTGATATATCCAACCCGCTGCTGAAAGGTCGGGGCTGTAAGCGGCGTTAGTGAAACCGAATCTGGAGGTGAGGGACGTAGCGTGTTCACGACAAAATTTATACTTGAGCCCGGTTTGTTGCTTGGCGTTAGGCCCGATAATACCACGCCTCAGACTTTCCGCTAATGCCTGCGCTTCGATGTGATTTCCACATACGCCTTCATGTACTTCCCTCAGCATGTAGTTGGCGTCTTCCCTTGCAATGCATTTGAGGATGGGTGAGGAAAAATCTCGCTTGTAAAGGGCTCCTCGGGTGAAGCGTGGCTGTTTACAAGCGGACCTCGACCTAGCTTCGATGCCTCTTTTTGGGTTGTTTGTGTTTAGCCCTTCTACTAAGTAGTCCCCAGGTCGGGGTCAAGTCAAGCTCGGCTCGGACACTGACGGAGATGCTTCTTCGTTGTTGGATACGGAGGTTGAAGGTGCAGGTGTCAGTATCTCAAAGTCCTCTTGGAAGGGCTGTGCAGTTTTGCTAGGGCATTTGCTTGCGAATTCTCTGTTCTTGGTATGTGTCTGATCTGGACTCGTACAAATTTCCTAAGTAATTCCCGTACCTTTTTGAGGTATAGGATCATTTTTTCGCCTTTGGCTTAAGTGAGTCTTCTCACCTTTCTTTACAGGTTGAAATTCGCTGCGTACCTGGTGGTCAACCATGGAATGGGGGTTAAGCCCTCTTGTGTGACCTCGTACTCAGCCTCGTTATTGGAGGCTCGGAACCCAAATCTGAGCACATATTCAATGTCTATTCCATCTGGAGAGGTCAAGATCAGACTTGCACCACTCCCTTGAGCATTGGTATTGTCCACATCTGTGTGACGTCAAAATGCAGGAGGTCGGGACGTCGGTTAAGTGGCTTGTTGAGCTCTTTGGCGGAGTCCATAATAAGAGTCTGTGGGAATGCTTCGCTTTTAGTGTTCTTTGTTTTTGGTTCATTAGTTTTCAGAGGTCTCCTAAGCCAGGTAAAGACTTGCTTCATTGGATATTCATTGGGAGCCTCACCGACATCTTGGGAAGTAAGGGTCGAGTTTTGCATAAGATTTAACAATGCCGATCAATTTTTCCATTCTTGGATACCTTTCTTCTACCCCTCTCAGAGCTCGGCTGCAATAGTAAACCTAAGTTGCACTCGTTCCTTTCCTAATTAGAAGGCATCGTTGCGAAATCCAAACAACCAGTATAGTAGTAAGGAGCCCCGCAGGGGCGTGCATTAACTAGGAGGCTCGTGATATGCTTTCAATGTTGTGAATGCTTCTTCGCAGTGTGCATCCCATTGGAAAGCTTTCTTTAAGACCGACTATGGGTCACACTTTATCGCTGGCCTCGACACAAACGACTCAGTAGCGCTATTCTTCCAAACAAAGCTGACTTTGATGTCTGGCTACGCAGATGTCGAGCACAACTTTATCTTGTCTGGGTTTGCCTATTCCCAAGTGGTCGACTATAAAGCCCAAGAATCTTTCCTAACGAGACTCCACAAGGAACATTTTGGTCGATTCAAATTTCATACTGGGTAGACTCTTCGTGGATCCTCGGAATGCTTCCTTACTAGATGGGTTATATGGAGCTTGGCCTTGGTTGACTTTACCAACATGTCGTCTATATATACCCATGGATCGCCCCTATTTGCTTCTCCCGAACATCCTCGTTCACCAACCTCTGCAGCTCCTCACACCAAGGGCATTACCCTTACAGCAGCAGTTCCTCGCCCAATGACGGAAAGGGGTATTCTGGTCGTCGGATCCATGTCGATTTGGTTGTAAATAAGAAAAGCATCCATGAAGCCGAGGAGTCATGGTCTACCGTGGCGCTCTACTATGATCGATCCGAGGTAGAGGGAAGCCATCTTTCGGTGTCATGATGCATGAAATCGATGCAGAGTCGCCATCGCCATTTGATTTTGATCGAGAACCACTGGCCAACCACCAGACTCACTCGATCGGGCTTCTCCACCGAGGAGCTTGCCGACCTCCTCATTAATCGCTTTTTTCCTTTTTGGGGCGAAGCTTCTCCTTTTTTTCTTAACTGGTTTGAAGGATGGACTGACGTTCAACCTGTGAGTGATTACTACGGGGTCAATCCATCCTATGTCCTCCCCGTCTACGAAAAACACCTTGTTCTCGTTTAAGAAGCGGATATGAGGCTTCGAGGTCTTCCACAAATAGAACCAATGTAGGCGAGGTGTTCAGGGTGGTCGTCCAGTTGTATTGACTCTAGCTCTTCTGAGGGCTCAAATGGGTGCTAATCCCGCTTCGACATACAGCTCGTTCCATGGGTATGTTTAACGCTTGTTTCATGACGCCGTGGTAGATTCTCGCCACGCTACCGGGTCTCCTGCAATCATTCCGACTCGCTTATGCAGAACTCGATCACCATGTGATGTGCAAGGACTCACTTCTACATGCGAGAGAGGTCCCTAATAACATGTTATAAGCTGAGGGGGCATCTACTACAAGAAATCTTGCACGTTGTCGCTGCTCGATACGGGGGTCTCCAGAGGAGATCTAACCCGTATCGATCTCAATGGCAGTACTTTCTCCGCAGGAACTCGCAAGCTGGTGCCACTGTCTGCCTCCTTCCAGCGCCCATCTTTGGCCAAAGCCGACGCTGAAGATGATGTTCGCTGAGCTCCACTGCCGACAAGGACCTCGATGGATTGTTTTTGCAGCCACAATCGCCTCTTATCACCAACTAGTCACACGGGGGTATTGACATCCTTCCCAAGTCCTAACTGAAGAGCGCGCAGATCACGGGGAGTTTCGATACCGCTGCACTCTAATACCTCTCCCCGACCTGGAGACACGCAACAGCCTTAGCTGAGCCGACTCCCCACCTCCGTGAAACCCCGAGATCACATGGATTCTTAAGGGTCATAGGCCGAGTCAATGGTCATTGAGGTGTGGTGGTCGCTACCGGGATCAACTTCAGAGAGGCGGCGGTGGGCGGCGATATCCCCGCCGATCGTGATATTCATTTCCCACAGATAACGGTTGTTCGAGGGGTCCGTGGTCCCGCGGAACTCAGCGGGACCGTGTTGTCTCTTTTGCCAGTCCAACTCATCCTGGATGGCCATCTTAGAAACTTCTCATGTCAGACTCGAGCAAAACCCGCAGATCAGGTCACTGGGGGTGAACCCATTTGTGCAATATCACGGGTCAGAGGCTCGGGCCGAGGTGGTCCTGTGTGGTCTCCTATGTTCCCCTCACCTGGGGATCGCTCTCCGTCCCTTCGGGGATCTACCTTGCCTCCTCGTCTCTCTTAGGGCTCCGCTCCGCTTTCTCGGCTTCTTCGCCTCGCTTTCTCCTGGGTTAAAGAGCCTTTCGGTATGAGGGCTTCGCCATTTATGGGATTTCTCTCGCTTACAGCACCCAACCCATGCCTCGCCTAAGTAAATTCTTTCGAGATGCAGAGTTAAGTCTTCGACCGTACTTCCAAATTCCCAATGATGAAGGCGAGCATAAGAACTTCTCGTCTCGGGAACATCTACCTTTAACGACTCTAAGGCTGAACCTCTGGACATAGGACCCTGTGCCAGGCTCGCTTTATGATGTTGGTGATAACTCATCAGACGGCCCTCGCTCCAATTAGCTGGGAGATGAAAGCGATAGAGTTCTGACTGGAGATCACTAATGCGGTTTGAACCATGCCAATGCTGGAACTTTAGGCGATGAGTAAGTGCCCCATCAGACGGAAGTTCGCATTCATGCGCCCCATCCGTTCTTATAAGTATTATGATGGTCCACAGATCCTTCTGCTCACTGAGATGCTTTATTTCATGTGATTCTCAACTTTGGCTGAAGGGGGGAAATGTAGCACCCTGGTAAGGGGACTCGCCAATACCAGACGCCCATGTATCTCGGCCCTACTGACGATTTCCTTCATATGGCTAAGTTCCTTCGCTGATTCCCCCTCGAACCTTGCTCCCACGATCGCCCCACCTACCAAGAGGAGTGGGCCCATCGCTCCCCGACGTTTCGAGCACTGGGCCAACGTGCTCCTCTCAGGGGTAAAGGCCTCATGCCCCCGGCTTAGCTGGACCCGCCGCGGCCCGCATCCCGAGGCAAGATAGGTGCGGCCGCCTTCCGAGGAGTGGTATCAGGCCTTCTGGGCCTCTCGGCTCACCCTTCTTGCAAGGCTATCCGGGCCGGGTGAGTTGCTCCACCCCTTTATCAAGAGTTATTTGCAGACTGAGTGCCTGCATCTCTACTCCAGACGACTTGCAGGTTCTCAGGGTCCTCCGGGAGGTCAGCCACTCAGGCCACTTTGGCCGGTCCTGCATCCTCGAGACTCGTGGTGGCTCCTACTTCAGGTCTTGTTGCGGATACCACTGCACACCGAGATCACCTTTATTTGTAAAGAAACCGTCGTTCTGCATCGACGACGCCAAACCGATGATGCTTTTTTTTCAATCTGAATCGGCCGAGCGTGCTTGGGATTGCTGGGCTCTGGCCCGCTCGTCCCTCGGATGATGGGCCTCGCAAAACAAGAAACAGTGCGGATCGGCGGGGGTTCGCCTGCTAAGCCCGATTCCTGCCGGCTTCTTCGCCGGGAGAACATCGACCGCTAGGAGTAATTTTGCGGCGTACCTTTCACCGGTCAGGTGACCTCGGGTATTTATAACGGATAAATTTTCCCAATTGTAGGTGAAACCGGCTCCCTCCTTACTGGATGAGGGATTTATTTCTTATCGCTATAAGACTAATAAGGGGATACTAGAAAGCGAAGCGACGAGACATTATTCTACTTCCCTTATCGGCGAGACTACTGATGCCGGATACGCCCTTCGCTTTTCGTGATACTCGCTTGTGAGGTGGACTGACTTACTGGGCCTACGCCAAAGCCAGCCGTTTTACCGGTCCGCTTTATTAGTCTTCTAACCTCGCTTCTTAAACTCATGATGGGGTCTATGCACTCCATTTTTAAACCCCATCTGGCTCTAGTGGGACTTGTTATTAGTAGGAAGACATGAACTATATTGTTCCCATGGGGGCAATGGATTTGACATGCCAAGACAAGAATGAAAAAAGTGAAAAGTCTCTTTTCCTTTGTTTCGGCCATTTGATACAATGTATCGTAACTAAGGAGAAAAATCTTTATTTATTTTGTTTGACTTGTTTATTCCATAAGTGTATGTATGGCAGTACACGTGTTCTTACGCGGCAATTGAATTTTAATGCTTTGAGACGTTATAAGGTGTTGAGACCCACCTAATTTTTCTTTTTTTGGACCCTTACTTGCCATATAAATAAAAAGAAATTTTAAAATGATATTATAATCAAAATAACTTTTAAGGGATGACCGTGGGTTTTCTTTTTAAAAGTTTTTGGAAAACTGCCCTTTCATGTCTTTTTCAATAAAGACATCATATTTTCCCAATTTATAATATTATTAATAATATTTTGTAATATTGAGTCTTTAGCAATTTTACAATATTTGCAAATTTTACTCAGTTTTGATTTTGACACACAATTCAATATTTACCTAAATTTGTAATAGTTTCACTGGTTTTTAACATATTACTCTAACAATTTATGTTTATGCTATTTACGATTATTTATAGGATAATATTATGTATAAAATTATTTTCTTTTATTTGGATAAAATTGAAAAATATTGAATACTTAAGAACTTACATCTCGTGAGTCTGAGCATCTCAAATATTTTATGGAATTGATGTTGCAACTGTAAGTTCTCCCGTTTTGTGCATCAATTTCGTTAAGATCCATATAGATAATGAAGTTGTCCTATCAATGACTTGATTATTTGGTAGAATGCTTAGTTTGATGAAGATATTTCACAAGTGTCTTGAACCGCACAATTTTACTACCCTATCGATGAGAAATTGACGCATTTGGTTATGACGGTTGGTGAATTGATCTTACCTGTGTATGAGTCTTTTTGTAGTTTATATACTCTAGCATTTGGTGAACACTTTTGCGAGTCATTTGATAAGCCGAAGAATGAAGCAATTTACATGTCTTTGTTTTACAGTATTTTTGACATTGCTACTATCTTATTTTTTCTTCAGCTTTGAGCTTTCCTTAGTTCTTTGTCATCACGAAACTTAATGGGACTAATTACAAGCAATGGGTTGAATCTCTATGATGAATTTGACGATTATGAAACTGAACTTGACCTTGAAAGTTGAAACTCCTCCAAAACCCATTGTTGGGAATTCTGCAAGTGAGAAGAAGTTCTATAAGGATTGAGAGTATTCCAATAGTAGTTGTGACGCCCTAAAACCCAAGGGTCTGTTGACTAACAATCAACCCGCGGAAAACTTGTGGATGTCGGGTAACCCGATACCACACTATTGTGTCCCCTTTACCGGGACCCATAATTTAACAAAAATAGGACAGAGTCTCCTTTATGCAGAGCTTTGAATCTGACATGTGTCTGACGGGTATGTGTGGCCCCATCGGGGGCGAGTATCATATCATGACCTCTAGGGTCCATTCTGACAAAGCGACCACATAGGGTCCATTTATCCATACTCAAACATAATGCACAAGACTATGGCTCATAGTCCTTAGGTTTAGTACAATACTCTTTACACAAAAGCATATATCAAAAGCAGTTTGTTCCAGCCTCTTTACAAAGTAGAACTAAAGCCCGCAACTCGGCTTCTTCACAATGGCGGCCTCGAGTGAGCAGGTGCTCCACTACACATTCCTGCCACGAAAGAGGGGTCCACGACGGGGTGAGTAATACCGGTAGAGTAGGCTTTTGCAAGGCTGCTTTCTCATGAAGTTAACGCGTGCGTGGTCGTGTCGCGAAAAAAAAAGCACATTCAATCAGATTATGCAACCTAGAATGGAATTCTGCATGCATGGATAATCACGACTCACCATGTCCCATGTACTGAGTCCCCACCGACTCCATCAAACCCGAGTCCCAACCGACTCCTATCACACAATGCCGAAACCCATGTGTGATAAAATCCATCATTCTTGGATTACATCTAATGATCATTTAACAAAACAAATTTCATATGTTTTCAAACCAAAAGCTTTTTGGATGTTCACCTCAATGATAATTTGTTTTCAAAAATCCATGTGTCTTTTATGGGTGGTGAATTTTACGGAGTCCCCCTTTGCAACCGCGTCTTCCACACTTTACGGGCTTTCACCGATGGATCCATATGTGTAACCAAAAAGATAACGGATCTTTCACCCGACACATAATTTCGTTTTCCATTTTCAAATACCAAACGTAGTGTTAATTTACACACCCATTTCATGCGATGTCCCCGTGTATATGAAATGCAATTATACCGTTTCACACATTCAAGTAAAAACATATACATTCCTGTAAATCGCACCATGCCTAGGATGAGAATGTGACTGCTTTGTCCATTAATCCGGAGTCCTCGTTGACTCACTCCAGCGCATACATATGCCAAGTGTGAAAACCGTCATTTATGTTCCATCAATGACCATTTTTCCAAAACAAAAGCTTTTTGTTTTATAAGTCAAAATCCACTTGACAAAGTCCGATATTCACTTGTTTTTACCAAGTCTCATGTGTTTTTTATTGGATGGCAATTTCGGGAGTCTTAATGCGAGGCCATGCCTTAGACACTGCGAACTTTTCATGTTGGATACATATGTCTAACCAAGAATGTCGGATTTTTCACCCGAGGGGGTATATATCCCTTATTGCTATACCCAACACACGTATTTTTCATTTCCTTTTTCTTTTATGCAACCGTGAGACTCATTTTAAACATTGTTCCATTTTACCAAGCTCACTATCGAACACTAAACACAGTGTCGATCAACCATGTACTCATGACATACCATTGAACACCAAACACAATGTCGATCTCTACCAACCATGCACTCCACCCATTTAATGTGATGCCCCTGTGCATATGCAATGCAAGATGCCATTGCATGTTATATCATGTCACATGCATAATGAATTCTACATGGACAACACAATCCACACCACTTACCGGTGTCATGGACAATCACATCACCTGCATATGACTTCCATAAATCATTTCATTCATGTCAACCTATCATACAAACATATATCAACATTCACATTCAACATGTCATTCTATGATCAAGCAATGACACACACAAGCAAGCCATGTAATGGCCATTGCACATAACAATTCATCTCATGTTAACATGTTAAAACATACATTAACACTGAGCACGTCCTCTTAGTCAAGCAATGACACTTAATCCTCAAGACCAATTGTGGCATAGAGATGCCCACAAAACATTCCACACAATAAGCCATCATAGCCCACAGAATAGTTTCGAACTTATTTAAGAAACTAGTCCTCTAACAGTCCCAAAATCTGGACATAAACCATTAAACAACCTAAGCTGTAGCAATCCCCGAAAAAGGACCATAACTTGAGTTATAGAGGTCCGATTTGGGTGATTCAAAAGCCTAACATCAAGTTATTAGATAGAGCTACAATTTCCTTAAAAGATACTAGTCCAAATTCTCACTTTTTCCCAACTGAAAATTAGTCCCAAAAATATGGACAGTAGATTCTACTAAAACAGGGCAGCCTGTGGCAGTCCTAGAAAATGGACCATAACTTGGGTTATAGAGGTCCAATTTGGGTGATTCAAAATCCTAACCTCAATTTCACAACTTCAGCTACAATTGTCATGAAGGACACTAGTCCAAATTCTCTATTTTTCTAACCGAAAATCAGTCCCAAAAATTGGACATCATATAGAGTCAAAAAAGGGCACTATTCCCATAACCCATTATTTTGCCAAACAACCCCTTAGGGCAAAAACGTCCAAACAGCCCCATAGGGCATTAAAACTCAACCAAACAACCCCTAGAAGGGAAAATAAACCAAAGGAGGAAGAATCCCTACCTCTTGGAGCGTAGAAGAAACTCTAGGAAGTCCCTTGGACACTTTCTAAACTCGAAACCTTTGATTTCTCGAACTCCTCGCTTGAATCATAGGCAAAATCCTGTGTTTTCGGTACCTATACGTAGCCCTCGTCGAGTAGATAAACTTTTGTTCTTGGCTCAAGCGAATTAGATCGGCCGAACTCAGGTGGATCGAAGAGGATTTTGATTTTTATTTTCTTTTCTCTCCAGCTCTAACTCTCGGCTTTCTTTTCTTCAGAGAAAATGTTGTAGTACTGCCCCAAAGCTGATTTTTTTTTTTTTGCTGTATTTGTCTAACTTAATTCTTCGTTTGAACATAGCCATCTTCATCCATTACTCATTTGGGTCCGTTTCTGCCCCGAAATAATTTATTTCGCCCCGGTTCAAGTTCAATTTATTTTAAATGAACTTTACTTGAGTTATTTCCTAACTCCCCAGATTCTTATAAAAATCTCGTCCCTGGAAGTCACTAGACGTCAGTTACCTCGAAAATCGTGAAAAAAAAAAAAAAAAAAAAATCCGACTATTTCGAATTCGACGAAATTTTTTTGGGTAACTAGATTTCGCGAGACGAATCCAACGGTGAAGTCTGTTTCATCATCCGAGATCTAGAAAAATTTCTTGATCTGAACCATTTAAATTCAATTTTGTGTTTTGCTATTTTCAGTAGTGTATTACCCTGGGGTTCAGTAGATTTCACCGTTGACGATCTTTGGAATCATCTAGAGGATTCCATTTATGCAAGTATTCCCAAGATTGAGAATGCAAAAGAGTTTTTGTATGCTATTAGCAAGAAATATACAAAGTTTTCAAAGAATGAGAAAAATGAGCTATCTGATAATCATTGGATGAATGTTTGTTTTGAATCCAATGTCATTGATGTGCCATCTGATACTTGGTGGTTAGATAGAGATGCTACCATTCAAGCTTGCAGTTCTATGTAAGTGGTGATAAGCAGAAGAATTCCAACTAATTTGGAGCAGTATGTGTACATGAGAGATGGTACAAGAGTCCAAGTTGATTTCTTGGGAGTTGTTAGATTGCAGCTTAGTACAAGAAATTTTTTGGAATTGCAGGATGTGGCGTACATACCCTCGATCAGGAGAAATTTGATATTAGTACCTATTTTGGATAGACTTGGACATAGTTTTCTTTTTGGATCTAGAAAAGTAAAATTTTATGGAGATTCACTATTGATTGGCACTATAACACTTTGTGAGAATCTTTATAGATTAGAGTTGTATAGTTTGCTTTCCTCTTGTGCTGTAGTAATATATGGCGTTTGAATTGAATGAAAAGTCTTATTCTTTAGCCTGGCTTATCGAGTCATATTTCGAACGGATAATAGAGATTAATTAAGAATGAGATTATTCCGGATTTTAATTTCTCGGTTTTGACACTGTCTTTAAGTAAGTCTATTCACCAGACTCACATGTTATAGACTATGGTGTGAGAAGAAGCCTAGTCTTTGTCACTTCCATGTTTGGAAATTTGCGAGTGGAAGTGAGGCGAGTAAAATACGTAATCAAGGCAGTTGATCCAAAACCATCATTGGGCCCTTTGTGGTTGTGTGTGTGGGATCGAGAGGTTCAGTTTTATTTCTAGTCGCACACCACGAATGGTGGAGTCGGATCAGACTATCTATTTTGAGGATATCTTGGTATAATGAGTCGAGAAATTGTGTTCAAGAGCGGAGTTTTTATTCATGTGTCCTGTTTCCTCAGATCCTCTAGCCTTATTGTTGACCCGACATCAGGTAGCCACTCGATAAATGAACCAATTGAGGATGTAGATCTAATAGCCTAGATCTTAGACTAGTAGCCCCAGGATGTAGTCATGGATATACCGCGGGGAAGGTCGGAGAGAGCGTGGGCACGGAAATTTCAAATGACTATTATCTACTTGTAGGGCATGAGTATGTTGTAGGTGATGTATGTCAGGTTGACTACCTCTGAAAGTAAATTGTTAGTCCTTAATCCAACTTCTGGATCGATGCAATGAAAGATGAGATGACTTCTATGTCATAGAATAAAGTGTAGAGCATGATAGATTTTCCAAATGGTTGAAGACCTATTGGGTGCAAATGAGTGTTCAAGACCAAGTGCGATGCTAAGGGATAAGTAGAGAGATATAAAGCAAGATTAATGGCTAAGGGTTACAGTCAACGAGAAGATATTGATTTTAAGGAAACCTTATCTCCCGTGTCCACTAAAGACTCTCTACGCATTATTATGACTATAATGACTCATTTTGATTTGGAGTTGCATCAAATGAATGTGAGGACAACTTTCTTGAATGGAGACTTAGTTGAGGATGTTTACATGTATCAACCTATTGGCTTTGAGGAAGTTGATAAGGAAAACATGGTTTGTAAGCTCCAGAAATCTATTTATGGTTTAAAAGCGAGGCTTCCGGTGTGGTATTTCAAGTTTGATGAAGTTGTCACCGACCCGATGGTTTTAAGGAGAACATCGTCGATCGATGCATATATGAAGATCGGTGGGGTAAATACATATTCTTGGTTTTTATATGTTGATGATATTTTGCTCACTTGCGATGATCTTGACATTGGTTGAGCCAAACGAGTTATTGTTTAGAATAATGTTCTTACGAGCACTAATTATGGGGTGATAGATTTTTCAAAGGCCAATGTCCTCAGAATGATATTGAGAGAGATCAGATGAAAGCAATCCCTTATTCTTCAATTGTGGGCAACCTGATGTATGCTCAAGTATGCACATGCCTTGATATTGCTTTTGTTGTTGGCGTGTTGGATAGGTACTTGAGTGATTATGGTCAAAGCCACTGGAAAGCATCTAAGAAAGTTTTGAGGTATCTTCAAGGTACCAAGGATATCATGTTGACATATCGGCGTACCGACACTCTTGAGGTGGTTGGTTTAGTGATTAAAATTTATGCAATTCTTACGTGGATGATAAGAAGTCCTTCTAGTTATATCTTTATATTCATTTGGAAGGAATTTATTCGTGGAAAAGTGTCAAGAAGGCCTGAAACAACTCTCTTCTACTATGGAGCGAGTATGTGGCATGTTATGGAGCCACTGGCGCAATATGGTTGCGGAACCGTTCCCCGACTGGGGTTGTTCGCTCCATTTATGGCCATTGAAATTGTTATGTGATAATTCCGTAGCTATATCTTTATTTAGGAACACTAGGAGCACTTCTCGCTCCAAGCACAATGATGTGTAGGTCTTTTTTGTTAAAGAGAAAGTTGTAGAGTCCCTATTGAGCATACTCCTACGACTAGCATGTTGGCAGACCCACTAAACAAAAGCTTACCTATTTGTGTGTTTCAAGAACACGCCAGCCGCATGGGATTGTTAATAGCTTAGACTCTTTGTTTTAGTGAGAGTTTTGCCTTTTCATATATTTTGTAAGGAAAGCTCATGTTTTTTCGATATTACATGCACATTTTGACTTTGTCATTATCTTATGATTTTATGTCATTTTGACCAGATGAATGACATTATGATGTTTTTTCTTTCTATTGAATTAATACTCTTGTCATTGTAATGCTTTTAGATTAGGAGCACCTGATTATGTACGATTTATGCATCCTCTCGGTGTATTAATTGTATATGATTGGTTATGACTATGTAAGTCTCTTGTGGAAGCATTTGAGTAATAATTTTGATTAGTAGCACCTGATTATGTACGATTTATACATCCTCTCGGTGTGTTAATTATATATGATTAGTTATGATTATGTAAATCTATTGTGAAAACATTTGAGTTATGATTATGTCATCCAAGTGGGAGAATGTTCGATTAAATTATTAATTATGGACTAAGCATAACTATATTACAATTTTAATTGTGTATTTGTGCATGTTAATTATGGACTATTTATGAGATGATTTAATATTAACTAGCATGTGCCCATGGTTCTATCTTCTCCATTGCTTTGGTAAGCCCATTGGACCAAAACCCAATTGTTCCCTTGTGTTCTATATATATATATATAAGTAAATAGAGCCCTAGAATTTCAAGGGTTTGGTAGAACACACTTTAGGGAGAAGAAAAGAATCATCTTAACCCTAACTTTTCTTTGATCTCATTCCTTGCAGATTTGGGGAACAAATGATGGTCAATAATTCCGGATCAATGTCATGTATGTTTTCTACATATTGAGAATTGATATGTTTCTTTGTTCAATAAAATTATTATTTTGTAATGTATTTGTTGAGTATTTTTTTATTATTGATCAATTGTTTTGGACTTAATAAATATTCTTGATTTTACAAAATAATCTAACATGGATGACTTTCATAGACTTTTATAGACTTTGACAGAATTTTGTAGATATTGATAGACTTTTATAATCTTTAAATAACTAGAATAAATTCATATTTTTAATAAAAATAAATAAAAGTAAAATATCAATATTAAATAATTTTGTCCAAAAAAAGTACCAACGCTATCTAAAATAATGTTTTCCAAGTGAAAAAAATAATAATATACAAATAACTTTGCATGATAATGGGCCGTCTGGTTATCTGAATGAATTTTACATTGATAATGAATTAAGAAGAAGAAAACAATAAAAAAACTTGATAATGAATCAAGAAGACGCAATTTTGTTGGGTAGGATAAGATGAGATGATCAGAAAGTAGACATAACTGCTTCTTATCAAGCACATTGATAACTCAAGGATGTGAATGAAAATCGTAAGAGAACAGCACAGGCGTGAGTGACATTATAATTTTGATTTTGAATGAGACAAGAAAGGTGTGACTTTGGGAGATAAAAATTATGATTACGAAAAAAAATTATCAGATTTTTACTTATTAAAATATTAGATTTGTATTTGATTATGATATTTTTTTTTTGAAAACGATTATGATATTTTTAGTTCTTAAAATATCATATTTGTATATAAAACAATTAAAAAATAATAATTCGCTTATGATTTTAGGAACAAACATATTTTTTTTTTTACTTTCTAGTTCTTAAAATACGAAGAACTTAAAAATTATCTAATTTTAGGAATCGTATAAGTTTTTAGGAATAATTGATTCTTTTAGGATTAAAAAATTAGTTCTTAAAAAATATGCATATAACTTTTAGGAATAATTAATTCTTAAAATTATCTAATCAAAATAGGATTAAAAACAAATCGTATGAGTTGAACTAGGAATAGAATATAAACTACTTAAGATTATTTTAACCACAAAAAAAATTCAGAGCAAACTTAAAAAATCAGATTAATCAAATTATTATAATACGAATGGATATAGGGTTAAACCTTTACCTCTAAAAAATCTATTTGGCGTCACTCACTCAATGAAAAAGTTGTTTTAAATCTTTCAAAAAAACGCAGGAGAATTTTAAAGGGTGACTATTTATACTTATACTAGAAAAGTTATTAAAAATAATTAAAAATCTAATGTCTATGAAAGTCAATGACTTTTTCAATATGGGTATACTTTTAGAGAGTTTATAAAAGTTATAATTGAATACACCTTGACTTTATAAAATTTTTTAAAATCTTAAAAAGTTTTAATCCAATACACCATGACTTTTATATACTTTTTTAAAGTCTTAAAAAGTCTTGAGCAAATACATCATGACTTTTATAGTATTTAAAAGTCGTAATCCAATACACCATGATTTTTATAGATTTTGTAATTCCATGAAAGTCATTAAAAGTCCTAATCCAATACACCCTCATTTAAAAATCTAATCCATGATTATTATAGACATTTTTTAAATCAAAGTGTCCAAGCCCTATTACATTATAATGTTTATACAATGGTCTCAATATTATGCAATGTATAACACCAAAAGAATACATGAATTATTCACTACTTCTTTATATATACTTGTGGCTCCTTGCTTGCGATTAGATGCTTGCAAATCGAGCTCTCTAATTGCATTCAGCTTCTCTTCATCCAAATCAAGTATAATGGAAAGGAATTTATACCCCGAGCACCATGGTTTGGGTATCTTTCCCTACAAATATAACACAAAGAACCATATTAAACATTTAATATTGAAGAATATAAATAAAGAATAAACATTTATCATTGTAGGATGAAATTGATCATCTTATTACATGACTGTGGAAGATACTCTTAACGTTTCTTTTGAGCTTTATCTATTTATGTAGTATGGTAGTACATTCACTACCAATGTTTTAAAAATCAGACTAGATTGGTTGATTGGACCGATTTGACTATCGACCGATCACTTTTTCGATTCGATTTCTTCACATGAGCAGGATGTATGTTAGATTGGATCCAAATCGCCTGTACCGGCTATTGGACCGATGACCCATCCAAATCGGACGATTCTAGGTGAACTAATCGGTTCAAACATCACTATAATTGTCCCTCAAAATAGCCCCATAAATCAATTTGAAATTCATTCAATTACCCACTTCCTAAGGAGAAGACCGATTTGCTTTTAAAAGAGGACCCACCTACTTTCCACTACTCTCCCCAACTGCCTCAGATTTTCAGATTTGGAAGATGGGTAAAGAAAATATTAAGGACTCATTTGTTTTATTAACTTTAGATGTGTGATTGAACTTTCAATTCTAGAAAGTAGCCCGATGATCACCTTTTTCAATCACGATTTGATGCGCGCTTGGAGCATGTTGGGGTCGTCGGGCTGGGAGATAGGGCTGGCTAACTGGGCTGGTCTACCAGGCTACAGATGTGGCACTCCTCTTGAACAAGAAGAAGAAGAGGTGGGTCGGAGGGGCTTCGCCTGTGGCCGGCTCGTCTAAGTCCCGGTTCCTCGGCGGAGAAAGATGGGGCTTGCTTGAGGGCAAATGATTTGCGTACCTTTGGAGTGGAGTGTACGGTATTTATAGTATATGTTATTCCCAATTGGAGGGTAGTAAGGATTCTTTCCCATTGGATAGGATATTTTCTGCCTTTATCGATATCGGGTTTAATAAGGGATATTGAAGGAGTAGTTTATTGAGAATTATCCTTCTTCCTTATTGGTGAGATCCGGTTTGATCTGCAGGATAAGCTGTTTGATGTGAATTATCCTATTTTCCTTGTTGATGAGATTTAGTTAGATTTACAGGAAAAGATGTTATAGGGGATTATCCTACTTCCCTTATTGGCGAGATTTAGTCTGATTTGCAGGATGGGGGCCTTCCAAATTATCCATGACCGGCCTTTGGGGCGAGCGGACTGGGCCTTTGTTTAGGCTAGCGCCAAGGGCCTGGGTGTTTCACTAGGTGAGTGGGCCTGCGAGCCCATTTTTCAAACCCTATGGTTTAGCCCTTGTATGCGATTGTGCGTGGGTGGGATGTAGCGTTTCGTGTCGAGATACGAATTTCCACGTGTCTGCTCGGGGTTGGGTTAGTTAGGGCTTTGTCGCCGTCATATGTCTTGTGATAATGATGACTTTTTGGTTTTCACGCTCATTTCTCCCACTTCTTTCAGTTTCCTTTTGCTTCTTCCGCAGACACCCTCTGACCGTTCGCCTTGTGTGCCCCTGATCCTAAAGCTTCTTCTTTGCTCTTTAGCGAGTTCGGATTTCCCTTTTCCTTAGTGTATAAACCTTCTGTGCAGAGTCTTTTTCTGGCGTCCTTCTTGAGATAGCTTTTTCCGTTGTATTCCTGGGACCGCTGCGTCTTTCTCTCTTTGGTGTCTTTTCGAGCAATACAACGAGGCGCTAGGGTTAGGTTGGCTAAGTTTTGTTCTCACTACTTGCTATCACCATGGTCAGTCGCCACTTCTTCTACAGCATTATTGGAAGTGACTCTTCGGTTGTCTCGTCGGCTCTGGCGGGTGTGGCGCCCTGATCGGCGAAGTTGATCTTCAAGATGCCCCAAGGGAGCCCCCTTTTCCTTGGAACAAGGGTAAGGGGAGAATAGACCAGATTAAGTACCCTGGGGGGTCAGAGTACCTGAGGTCCGCCGTGCAGAATGCTCTGGCGGTGGGACCTAACAAAGTCGGACCCTTGTATGGGGCCACTTTTGCTAGGCGTTATAGGCCTCCTTTTGGTGTCAGGTCTGGTCCCCCGACATTTTGACCTCTTACGTGGTTCCAATACCTAAGATGGTATGCTTCTTTGAAGTGGCCTTCGATAACGGTCTTCGCTTCCCTCTGCACCCCTTTATAAAAGGGGTTTTGCAGCATTTCAATGTCTGTCCTTCTCAACTCCTACCGCCCGATTCTTTAGAATTATTTTGAGTTGGGCTATTGGTTTTCTTTAGGGACGGGGACACCGGTGTTCCAGTGTAGCCACCATTCCTTGATCTTTTAAGCGCGAAGGAAGCGCCAAGGAGCTTCCTTTATTTTCGGCGTCTTGCGCCCAGTAATCTCCGATCTTACATCTTCCCGCGAGGCTTTGGAAGGGCGTTACCTATTACGTCGGCGACCGCGGTGGAATTATGACCCTCTTCACAAGGATGACACGCCCAGGCGTTAGGTTTACTTGGACCAGAATACGTGAGTATCACTTTGTTTTAGTATAGTCTTTGTGAGGTCATTGGGTATCTCTAGTGCACGCTTTGTTCGCGTGCCTCTCGGGTGTGAAACGATCTCGGCCAGAAGATGCTCGTCTGAGTGTAGGAATTGGCTGAGTGTTCCTCGTGCCCCCTGTTGAGGCGGTCGTCGGATATTCACGGCCTCGAGGCTGAGATCTATCCCACTTTCTTCCTTTGAGGCCTTTGCCTCCACCCTTGTAATCTCTCTCCCATCGGACCTTCGTGCCAAGCCCACCAAGGGAGAGTGATGGCTTGATGGGCGCTATCTCGGAAGTCCCGGAGCGTGAACTTTGGACTGGTTGAAGAGCGAATCCGACTTGGGGCAAGGTTCCGAAATTGGGGGCGTCTTCCTCTTCTCCTTCTACCCACGTTCGAATACCGGGGCAGGTGTTGTCGCCCCGGCTGAGGTCCCTAAAGCTTTGAGTTCGCAACCCCGTTCTGGCTCTACTGTAAAGGCAAAAGGCTCCTCGGGAAGAACATTGGCTTAATAGATTGAAGGATTATGCCCATCCTTGTTTGGAACCCCCTGCGTAAAGTTCGCTACCTTCTCGGCGGAAGGGTTGAAGGAAGGGCTCAGCGACGGAGATGGGACTCCTTCTCAGTTCAAAAACTGCGGCCGGCGCGGTCTCGTCCGTTCTTAAGATTGACCTCGGGTTGGGCTGCGGATTAGGAAGCTTGGCTCACACATCCTCCGGGGTCGCCTCTGTAAGTTCCCATATCTTGTCGTGTCTGATTTCAACTTGAATTAGGTGTTGATCTTGTGTTGAGTCACGATCTTGCGTTGGATTGTGGGCGGGTGGCTCTCATTTGAAGGGTTTGGTTAAGGCCAAATCCTAAGCGAAGGCCATGCAGAAGCCATCACGAGTTACAAGCGAGGTGGCTTCCCTTGCTGAGCGGGCTAAGTTGGGACCAGGGGTCGCGGGTATGATCGAGGAGCGATGTGAAGCTTAAGTGCGATTTGAAACGCCACCACGTCGACTGGCGGCGCCGGGTAGGGTAGAAGATGAGGCTAGAAACAGCGAGGCGACCAGTGGGAGCTTCGGGAGGTTCGGGATGAGCTGCGAGTTGTACAAAATGACTTGTTGGAGGCGGACGAGTTTTGCGGTCTGCCCGATCGAGCTTGGTCTTGAGGATGAGCTGCGCGATCCCGAGCAAATTGGGGAGTCTCGAAGAGCTGCGTGCGGCTTCAGAAACGAGCTGTAGCGATAAAATGAGTGTGGCCAGGCTTCGTTGCGAGGCTTAGAAATTTATAAGCTTTGCGGGCAGCAGTGAGGAGTGTCGTGGGCTGCGTGGGGACCTTCATCAACAAGTAACTGCAGTACAGCAGAGGACAGTTATAGGAGATTGAGGGCGAGGCTTGTCTTAATGGGCTACGGGTGGCTTGCCTTTCGGAGGAGAGCTCAATGTCTATCCGGGCACGGACTTCAACCGACATCCACAGCGACGAGGGGCGGAGGAGTCCTCTCCGCCGAACTGTGCAGAGCCAAATGCCCCGTTGAGGTCCACTCCCCTTCTTTACCCTTTGCTCATTCCTCTGATGTCTGAGTTCCCGCGTATATCTTCGCTTGCTTATCGTCCGTTTTTGAGGAAGCTGCTTATCTTGTTTGTTTGAGATGTAAGGAGTCTTGCCTCACGGTGTAATTATTTGTAATTGATTGGAATAAAGAGAGATTTTTCCTTTTCGAATTATGAACTTGCACATTCTGATGTATGTAATTTTCCTGCTCATTATCATTTGTTTGTTTGAGACGTTTAACAAAGCAAGAAGGCCCGATCCGCTCGCCAAGGCGGAGTCATGGATGTTGGAAGGCAATCTTTGCAAATCGGGTAAATACCATGCGATAAGGAAGTAGGATAATCCCCTATAACATCTTATCTTGTAAATCCATTAAATCTCCCGGCCCAAATACTCGTGCACTTGAGGAAAATAGGATAATTCCGCGACAAGCGACATCACGTGATCAAGCGGGATCTCACCAATAAAAGAAGAAGGATAATTCTCAATAAACTACTCTTGATATCCCTTATTAATCAGATATCGATAAAAACGGAAAATATCCCATCAATGGGAAAGAATCGCCTCTGCTCGATTGGGAATAACATATACTATAAATACCAGGCCACTCCATCGGTAAAAGGTACGCAAAATCATTCGCCCTCTAAGTAGTCTATCTTTTCTCTTAGCGGACCGGCAGGCATTCGGAGCGGCCACGGGGCGAAGCCACGTGACCCACCTTCTTTCTTGTTTTGCGGAGGTGCCACATCAGACAGACCCGGCCAATGGAGTCCTATCTTATTCGGCGATCGAGCTTGCGGACCATTGTGTGATCTATCTCGGGCGGCGGCCTAACGCGCCGGCCAGTCCGATTGAAAAAGGCATCATCAGTAACCATTCGAATTTGGTTTGCATCACATTTTATTATTTTCATAATAAAAAAAAAAGTTTCTAAAAACATTTATAATATTGAATAAAAATATAATTTATTTAAATTATAAATTATTAACCAACAACTTTTTTGATTCACGGTCCGATTTTTAAAATATTGAGAAAAACAAAATGAGGGAAAAGAAGACTAAAATATTGTTTTTCTATATTTTTTTTAATTACAGTTTCTATTAAAAAGGGTATTTTCGGTTTTCACATTTGCTTATGCATTTTTTGTGAAGATTCATAATTATTTTTATAAAAAATAGCCTGAATCATAAAAATTATATTCTTAATGATATATATGCAAATATTTTGAAATTAGTAGCAGGATACCTACTTTTCCTTTTATTCTTAGTGTCTCCTTTTGTGATATTTTTTAATGCCCTTACTTTAATATAAACTATTTTTGACCTTTAAGTTTTGTTATTGACTTGGGAAAGCAATTTTTTAATGCTTTTTTTTGTTTGAATAAAGCAATTTTTTTTAATGCTCTTACTTTAAAATAAACTAATTTTGACCTTTAACTTTTGTTATTGACTTGGGAAAGCAACTTCAAGGAAGTTTAAAAGATTGTTGAACCATAAGTAAAATTCTTTCTCCAGCCACAAATCTCAATTTCTTACTTCAAATTGACATTTTTTTTTTCATATTTGAAGATGATGTGACCTATTTTTTTGGCGTTCCAACTCTAATCAATAGTATTTATTTTTAACTTCAAATCATTATTCATTCTTCAAATTTTTATTTTATCAAATTAGAATATTTTTAAGAATATGATATATGAAATATTTTAATTTTTATTTAAACATTATATTAAATAAATAAAAATATATTAAAAACCTAAAAATGCATTTTAAACTAATAAATATTATATTATAGAGCATCATATTATATTAGAAAATAAAACAACATTAATAAAAACCACATAATAAAATTACAATAAACAAATGATAAAAATACAGTATAAAAACTAATATAGTTGTATATTACCTCTATAATTTCAATTGTCCTATTCATTAAAATTACTAAAATTACCATCATTATGACCACTTGATCCACTTACTTGAGATTTATAAGTCATTTTTTCAATAATCTCCATTTTTTCACCTTGAAATACTCATGTTCGAATGGATTAGATATGAAATCAAGATTTGTTTTTTTTCATAATTTTTTTCTTATCTTTCATGTTTCAACTCATATTTGTTGCTTTCATTTTTAGCTTGTAGCATTATCAGCTTGTAATGTTTCTCCAACTCCTTGGTCATTTTCAGCTTGAAGACTCTATATTATTTTTTATTTTCAATTTGAAGTTGTATTTTTATTTGTAAGAAATTATTGAATTAGTTAATTAAAATCTTAATGTCTTATAGTTACAATATAAATAAAAATGTATTATATCATTACCAAAAAATAATTTTAATAAAAAATTTAAATTATTCAAATTTATTAAAATTATTTATTATATTGTATATGGAAAATAATTCAAAATTAATAAAAAATAAATATAGCTTAAAATAAACTATGTTATAAGAATATTATTAAATTAATTATTTTATTATTATAAGAATAAAATAATGAGAGAATAATAATATAATATTAAAATAATGGGGAAATAGTAGTTAATATTCACATCTCCAAATATGGAGATGGAAATAGAGGATGGTTGGATTGCATTTTTTGGGTCAAAATCTCCAAATATAAAGATAAAGTAAAAAATGGAGAATGGTTGAAGATGTTCTTATAACCAATCATCTCATATAGAATTAGGTTTGTTTTACAGTTTTTGATAACTATTTTTTGTTCTGAAAAACAAGAAAAATAAGAAAAACATTGATAATACGATTGTTTTTTTTTTTTTGGTTATAAAAACATACAAAAACACAGAAAATACTAAATTTAGAGAACAAGAACAATTTTCAAAACAAAAACCAAACATGCCCAATATCTAGAGCTGACAATTTGAGCCTGGCCCGCTGGACTAGCCCGACTAACCCGAGATTAGGGCTGGGCTGGGATCTAATTTGATTGGTTCGAAAAAATCAGATCAAATTTGATCCGACACAATTTACCCACTAGGTCAATCAACATCCGGCTGGGCTGACCCGATTTTTTTCGAGCAGACCCAGTTGCCAAATTAAAAATGGCTATTTTTTCCGATTTCAAACTATTTTGTTTTTCCCCCCTTTTCTCAAGCCTTCACAGTCAGTGAGTCAGTGACCAACTTAGACTTCTCATCCTACTCCTCCCACCTCAAATTAGTGATGGGATATCGCATCTTCAGCTTAACAATCTCTCCGTTGGATTTGATTTCGGCAAGGTTTTTAGCTGGTGTCGTGGGGTTTCTCTCTTGTATTTTCCTCTCTCCCTTCTCCTTCTCGTCGTTGCTTTCATGGGTCTCCTTGGCTATGGCTTCCAATGGCTTCTCATCCTAAGGCATCTCCTTGCCTTATGTCATGGTCAATAACCTTTTCTCCCTCTCTCTGATAATTTTTTCTTTTTTTTTGGGTATGGAAAGATTGGGAAAATGAGAAGGAAAAGACATCTTTCTTAAAGAAAAAAAAAACAAGATTTGAAATGAATAAAATCCCTTAATTCCCGTCTCTTTGCAAAGTTCCAAAATTTCTCGAGATAACAAGACGGAATCCAAATTCTAAAATCTAGATCAAATAAAATCCCTTGATCAAAAGAATTAAAAACCATAACAACAAACTATCTCTACACAAAGTTTCAAACTTTCCAAGGTAAATCAAGCTTCAAACCACTGAATCGGTTCAGATAAGATGAAATCCCTCGATTTAAAAAAAATAACACAAGAGATATAGAGAGAAATGGGTGTTTGGCCAATCGTAAGAGAAGGGTAAAGGCATAGATATAACCTATCGTAGAAAAAAAAAAGAGAGATGTAGTTTAGAAAAACCTGCACTATTTGAAAGGGCAATTAACTTGAGTCTTGAACCTAGAAAAATGAAGGTATGTTGTTTTCTGCATTTTTCTTAGTCTAACTTTGGCATTTTCTACAAGATGCCTTCCTTTTTTTTGTACATAGGACTAGACGCTAGCCCGTTAACCTAGTATAGGGCTACGTTGGGCTAGCAAAATGACAGTCCGATGTACATGAGGCTCGACCCGGCTCGGTTTTACTCTTGGCCCGACCCGATCGGCCTGCCCGAATTACCAACTCTATCGATATCACCTTCCCCACTAAGCATCATAAGTAGACATCCCATGTTAGTCATCCAAAATGTCCTAATAATATATTTGGAGACAAGTATCCAACAACCCTATGATATAGAAAATATATAGGGAACTCGCGAATTTGTTGATAACGGACATTATACATTACCTGCAATGTTAGTAAATAGTGATCTTAAATAGATATATTATAATGTACTGAGATAAATAATATTTTACAATTCATTTTATCGTGGTAAATATGACATAATGTATATTGGATACATGAAATATTGTGATTCCACGTATGCTTTACAAAATAAAACATGATTTTTTTTACAAAAAATAGGAAAAGAAAATTGTAACGTTCATGTAAATTTGTTTGTACCAAAATTGAAATTTGGCATGATCCAGTATTGGGTTAGGCCTAAGTCTAAGCCCATGAATAAAAATCATAAAAAAGGGCCTATATCCATTTGTATAAACCTATAGAAAAGTTTAGGGGTATTTATGAAAATTTAAAATTTTTAGAAGTCAAATGAAGCTTTATCAGAAGTGGCAGATAAGTGGGTAGCTATTTGCAGACGTGGAAGTTCCTTGAGGAACAAGACTCCCTAATAGAGACATGGATGGAATTTTTGAGGAACAAAACTCCTTAATGGAGACTTGAATGAATTCTTAAAGAACAAATTTCCTTAATGGAAGACATGAGCAGTATCTTCAGGAAGTGGAGAGAGTGGAGAAAATGGAGACTTAGGCAGCAAGTCAAGACGTCTATAAAAGGAGTAGAAGAGAATCATCGAGGAACATATCAACCAATCGATCAATCAATCAATCAATCGATCAATAAAAAAATCAACAAATTAATCGAATCAATGTCAATATACTTTAGCAAATCTTAACTTTTCAATCAACTTTCATTAGTTTCAGCATTCTATTTCATAGTTTTAGCCAAGTTTTTGTCAAATTTTCAACATAGTGTTATTTCATTCATTCATAGTGAAATCCAATATTTTATTTAGCAATTCTAGCATTCTATTTCCAAGTTCTATTCAAGTTTATGTCAATTTTCCAGCACAGTATTATTTTCATAGTGAAATCTAATGTTTACTTCAACAATTTCAGCACTTTATTTTCAAGATTCAGTCAAGTCTATCAATTTTCCAACACCGTGTTATTTCATTCATTCATAAGGAAATCTAATATTTTTTTCAGCATTTAATTTTTGCAATATTTTCATTCGTACGACATTTTCTACTTTGATTATGTGGAACTGTCAAGGGAATTAGGGAGCCTACATAGTTTGATTAGATATTTGATCTTACAAGCAATTTCAGTTTGGAAACACTTTAATTTCCTGGCACGCCCGCACGCTTATATTTTATATGTTCATGTGAAATTCAAAAATCACCATAACATATTTTTGGCACGGTCGGTGGGACACATCTTTGTGAAACATCGCCCGATGGATTCATTCTTTGTGAGAATGCACGATGGTGCACAAACACTCGAGGTTATGCAGGTAATGCATCTTCGTTTTTAAGCGTTATTTTACATTTAAATCATCTTTTATAGCTCAATATCACGATTAGTGCGGTTGGTGTGGATGCGGAGTGCAATTGGTGCGAAAAGAGCGGAGTTTTTGGAAGCATTAAGGTAGAGGGATGAAAGTGCATAAAGATGGTTGGCGTCGTGACATTCCAAGCGTCGCGGCGTCCTCATGTCGTGAGCCCTAGCGTCAGCGGCGTTGGGTCAGCTAATATAAAGTCAACAAGCGGCAGCGTTGCAGCGTCTCAGCGTCCGCGGCGTCCCCAGCGTCGCGGCGTCACGTATGGTCTGTCTTCTCATCATTAAAAGCAAAAAGAGGCGTAGAATTCGAGGCATCGGGGATCGTATGAACTAGGGCACGGAAATCAGAGCAGCAGTGACATTGATCTTGAAAAAGAGCCCGTGATTTGTATTTTCCTTCGTTTTGGACAGTAGTACTAATGTTTTACATATCCGTATTGTGTTTTTCTTATTGTTATCCACAGATTTATACCTAAGTGTTGTAGAACCACATCATATTTTCATGGATTAAAGATCGATTATTTTATATTATTCGAGTTGTTTATAATTTGTTAGCATGCAGCTATATCACACGTGGATCATTTACATGATGATGTCTGGCCAACATTAGCGTGACTATGCGGAGATCCAGGGTCGAGATGAGGATATCGGATACGAGTAAATGACCTTGGTTGATTCGGTGAATAGAGATATTCCGATCCCGAAGGTGGCAATTAAGGTTAGAACATTTAAGAATTTCGGAGTATCGAGTTAGGGTAGAGATACACTCAACTCTACTAGCGAGATAGGCGAATACACCTCGAGAGAGGGTATTTTGTAAGTAAGATCACCTAGCCATCAATAAATCATAAATAAACTGAATAATATTATCTTTAAGAAATAATCCATCGAAAGTGGCAGGGGGAGACATAGCCCTCTCCAAATCTACGATGAATTCATTCGAGGATCAGTTGGATTTAGTTTAAATTCAGACACTAGTACTCTTTCACACAATACGTATATCCAGATAATATTTAAAAAAACCAATTTTTTGTATTCAACACACCTATCCCCGTGGATCGATATCCGTACCATTGGTACACTATATTACTTGGGAATTGTACGTGCACTTGCGCATATAGGCGTACATTTTACACATCACGTTTTCGGCCTGTCAAGTTTTTGGCGCCGTTGCTGGGGATAGGTTTAGAGTGATATAGAGAATAAAGCAATTAGATATTACTTTGGAATTTTTTGTTTTTATTTGTTTTTACAAGTGTTGGTAATTTGGTCTTGTTGTTTCGTGTGTGATTGCGAATTAAGGTTCGGTGAGTACATGCGGCCAGCCAGAGATCGAGTTGACCAACATCTGTTTGATCCACGAGCGAGAAAGAACTTTACACGAATCACACATGAGAGCAGAGGCAGACATTTAGAAATCTAGCGAACATGGAAAGCTTGATATGAAAACGGGATCTTAGCATTGAGCAAAACGAGCCACGAAGTAGAAATGGGAATAACGGAAGGAATCAAGCACCCAGGCCGTTTATACAGCGAGACGATCCATTCATGTTGCTAGAGGTTTGCACTACCACTCTTGTTGTTCGGGGCGGCTATCGAGAAGACCACATTCGAGCGAGCAACTTCGAGTTGAAGTTGGTCACTTTACAGATGCTTCAGAACATCCTGTTCCACGGGTTGCCTAATGAGAATCCAAATATGCATTTGACCAACTTCCTTGAAGTCTGCGATACGATCAAGTACAATGGGGTTACTGAAGAAGCACTCAGGTTGCGCTTGTTCCCACTCTCACTAGGTGATAGAGCCAAGCATTGGCTAACCGTCGACCAGATTGGCCACTTCATGGAGCGATTTGGTCGCGAAATTCTGACTAAGTTTTTCCACCCTCGAGAAGTGCACAACTTGTGCAAGAGATCCAATACGTTTGGACAACTAGAGGAGAGCCTTGCGGAGAGTGTGGGATAGATTTCACGAACTATTGAAAATGCCCACACCACTTAGGCCCGACCCGAATGGATGGATCCATACTTTCTATAATGGTGCGAGGGAATGCAACTAGAGCAGTGATTGATGCCTCGGGTGGAGGGCACTAATAGAGAAAACCCTTTGACCAAGCATATGAAATTTTGGAAGATCTTACCTTGATATCTAAAATCGGTGGCACAGAGAAGGCTACGCAGTAAAGCGTGGGTGGCGGATGTGGTTTCGTTGACCGGACAATCATGTGGCACGGTGACTAAGCGATTAACTAGGCGACGGGAACGCCGAATGCCATGCAGACCCCGACCGCCAGGGTTGTGAATTACGTGGAGGGCGACCGCGATAACACGAGAATGTCGGTCGAGGAAACCAAGCGATGGCGAGGGCCGGTCACGTGTCAAGGTTCCAGTGGAGTCGATCAGGCAAGGACGGAGTTTGGGAAACAATTATCGAGTCAAAATCAAGGCCAAGGGTGGCGTATGTCGAGAATCATCACGGTCGAGAACAATCAAGGGTATGGATGGAGGAACAATCGAAACGATAGCATCCAATGTCAGGTTAGCGAACCCTTTCACGAGAAAAGGTGGACTTAGAACAAGCCCTCGCACAAATGCTGACCTCCCACTCTGCTTTTATGAATGAGACCAAGGCGAATATGCAGCAACATGCCACCCAATTGAACAATCAAGCGGCACAGTTGAGAAATTTGGAGGTACAGATGGGTGAATAGCTTGACCTATTGTGAAGGCGTGGGTTCCTTACCAAGCAATTCAGACGTAAACCCAATAAGAGATGGGAATGAACATGTTAAAGCAGTCATGCTGAGAAGTGGTAAGGAATTGGAGACACAAGGGAAATCCCCAGTTATAGAGGAAGTAGAGAGGCCCGGAAAGGTCATCGGCCAGTCGAGGAATGATCGTACGGATAAAGAACTGACCTCGGGAGAGCGATCTGCGGGAAACACTGCGACGGGACAACCCACCAATTCCATATCTGGCATTCTAAAGCATAATCTGAATAGCGGAGTTCACCAAATTCATGGAAGTGTTTAAGAAGTTACACATCAATATCCCGTTTGCTGATGCTCTGGAGCAGATGCTTGATTATGTAAAGTTTATGAAAGACATCTTGTCTCGGAAGAAGATTAGGTGGTTAGTGATACAAGCGGGAATGTAGTGCCATACTTCAGAGAAGGCGCGCCGTAGGACCCAAAGCGGTTTAAGCTATCCGTGCACCATTGGAAATCTTGTCTTTGAGGGGCCCATGTGATTTAGGTGCCGGCATTAATCTCATGCCCTTGTCCATTTTTAAGCGTTTAGGATTAGGTGAAGCTCTAGTCCAGCTCTGATCCTGCCGGCTGCCGGCCGGATCAGCGAAGCATCCGAGGAAGGAGTAATAGAAGATGTCTTAGTAAGTTGAGCAGTTTTATCTTCAGATTTCATTGTTTTAGATATGGAAGAGAATGAGAAATACCCATAATCTTGGGTAGACCATTTCTTACTGTGGAAGAAGACGATGATTGATGTTCGAGAGGAGAACTAAAATTGAGAGTGCAGGAAGACGAAGTCAAGTTCAATATTGGAAATTTGTGAGACATTCGAGAGAGTGATCTTTGTTTCATGGGCGAGAGATAGTAGAGGTACATGGTGCCAACGAAATTAATGGTCTCAACGATCCTTTGGAGGCTAGCCTTGTGTAGAATGATCCCGAGAAGATGGGCGAAGAGGAATATGTAAAATGGATGGACTCTTTCGGACCCAATAGGAGGAAATACTTCGAATCTCTAGGTGAAGGAGCTAAAACGCCAGTGCCATCTGTTGAACAACCACCCAAGATGGAACAAAAACCTCTACCTAGCCATTTGAAGTATGCATATCTTGGGATAGCATCTACCTTACCAGTGATCATCTCAACATCCTTGACTGAACTAGAGGAGGATGGATTATTGAGGTCATGAGACCATAAAAAATGCACTCGGGTGGTCTCTAGCCAATTTAAAAGGATTAAGCCCTTCCATGTGCATGCATCGTATTTTGTGAAGATGGGCATAAGCAGCCGGTGGAGCGCGAGAGTTGAGATCTAACAATGAAAGGTAGTTCGAAGGAAGTATTGGAAATGGCTGGATCTTTGGGGTGAATTTATCCTATTTCGAATAGTGCATGGGTAAGTCCGATTCAGTAGTACCTAGAAGGAGGAACAAGCTTGTCATAGAGCGAGAATAACATATTCTTGCCTTCTGAGCAGTTATCGGGTGGAGGATTTGTGATTATCGGAGGCGAACAAAGCCACTCGAAAGATCATTTCCCATTGCCGTTTACGAGATCGGATCTTTGGATCGTTGAGTCATGAGTATTATTGCCAGGATGGTTAGGAGCTACAATCAAATTGCTATAGCCACGGTCAGGGGAAAACGACATTCACATGCCCCTTTAGGACAGTCTTCGACGGATGCCCTTTAGAATTGTCTGTCATGAGCACTAACGATGTATGATGGCCATATTTTCGACATGGTTGAAGACAATCAAAATCTTCATGGATGATTTTTTTCGGTATTGGGAAATTCATTTGAAAATTGTCTGAAGGGGGTGAGATGGAAATGATAGGTGAGATGGGAGACCAATCTTGTACTCAATTGGGAGAAGTGCCATTTATGGTACAAGAGGGTATTATTACTCGGGCATAGGATTTCATCAGAGGAATAGAAATTGAGCTGAGCAAGATTGAAGCAATCGAAAAATTACCTCCCACCTCGTAGTAGGGATAAAGTTTTTTAGGCCACGCTGGATTCTATCGGCGATTCATCAAATACTTCTCTCAGATTGCAAAACCATTGTCTAATCTCCTAGTCTAAGGGACCCCATTTGAGTTTGATGCCCAGTGTTTGCGCGCCTTTTCAGTATTAAAAGATAAGTTGGTATCAGCCCCTATTGTCGTGGCTCCGGATTGGTCATTTCCATTTGAACTTATGTGTGGCCCTTAAGCGATTTGCGATTAAGGGTAGTGTTGGGGCGAAGCAGAGAAATTTTCGGGTAATCTATTATGCAAGCGAGCCTTAAATGATGCTCGGTTGAATTTTGCCGCTCTGAAGAACTTTTGGCTATTGTCTTTGCTTTTGAGAAAATTCGGGCCTTATTTGATTGGTAACAAGGTCGTAGTTCACCGCAGATCATTACGCATTAAATATGATGACTAAAAAAAAGACACCAAACCTAGGGTGTCGGTGGGTTCTTTGTTGCAAGAATTTGTGTTGAGATTAAAAACCGAAAAGCGGGAAGCCACAGTGGCGGATCATCTTTCACACGATTGGAAGAGAGGCAAGTGATGAGGTTCAAGTGAATGTGAATTCCGGACGAGAAGCTCTTGTAGCCAGCGACAAGAGGCGTTTCCATGGTTTCATGATTATGTGAATTATTTGGTAGCCAAGGTAGTCCCTCCGGAATTTAACTATCAACAGAAAAAGAGGTTTTTCGCACACTTGAAACACTACTATTGGGAGGAGCCAATCCTCTACAGACATTGCGCCGACCAAGTGATCCGGAGATGTGTGCTCGAAGATGAAATGAACGATGTGCGAACCCCTTTGCCACACTCTACCATGTGAGTGGACATTTTGGTAGCGGAGAGCAGCGAAACCAAGACCTTGATCGGGGCTTCTCTTGACCTACCTTATTCAAAGATGCTCATCATTTCGTATCCAATTGTGAAAGATGTCAACGAATGGGGCATTTCTAGAAGAACGAACCGCCCATGCTCCCGTGCGGAAGTATAAGCATTTGACCTAGGGGATAAATTTCATGGACCATTTCCCATCTTATAACAACCTGTACATCTTCTTTGTGATGGGTGTAATCTCGAAGTGGGTTAAAGCAATTCTGACCCGCACCAACGATGCCAAGGTAGTGGCTCAGACTCTTAGCAGCCACATATTCTCACGATTTGGAACCCCTCGGGCACTGATCACAGATAACGGTACTCATTTCTACAATAAGATGATTGACAGGATCTTGCAAAAGTATGGGGTGCGCCATCGCACATCCCTTGCATATCACCCGCAGTCAAATGGGCAAGTAGAGGTGTCAAATCGAGAAATTAAGTCCATTCTGGAGAAAACGATTCAGCAGTTCGGGAAGAGCTGGTCTAAAAGATTGATGATGCACTGCAGGCGTACGGGCAACATTAAAACACCCTTGGGTATGTCGCCTTTTATAATTGTTTATGGAAAAGCATGCCATCTTCCGGTGGAATTATAGCATCGAACTCTTGGGCAACTTCGGAGTTGAACATGAATGATCGCTGCTTGATGAGAAGCGTACCCCTTTCTGACTCGATGAACTAGGCGAATTCGGGAGCGAAGCATGAAAATACCCGCATTTACAAGGAAAAGACAAAAAGCACGGCGATAAACGTACGGGAAGGTCGGCGGGACGACAAGTTTCTCTTGTTTGTTCCGTCTAAAACTCTCGGGAAAATTGAAATCCTAGATGAATTAGGACCTTTCCGCGGTGACAAGGTCTTTTTCACTTGGTAGAGCGAAGGTTACACACATCGAAGGCATTCACGGTTACCACCCCCCCGAGAAGCGATTGAAGCCGTATTTGGGGTGAGTTCAAGCGGATAAGCGAGATCGCTGACCTCACCGGGCCCGAGTACGATGCGGTCCTAAGAGCTCGGGTTCAAGGCACATTGAATTGAATTTGTCGAGCTGCGGCTTGTCGCTCGCCCGCTTCTTAGGAAGCTGACGAGTTTTCTTGCAATTTTCCTTTCTATGGTTTAAATTTTTATTATTATCTGCTTTAAGTATATTGGTTTTCTGTTTCTGTCCATAATCGGAATCCCTTTTTGGATGTCTACTTTCAGGACCCGCAATCGAAAGTCTGAGGGAGGATCCGTTTAACAAGTTCAAGAGAGTCACAATTGCATGAGGGGAGTTTTCTCTTATCTTAGACCATTGCTGATTTAATTACATTTTAGGGCTTCTCTGTGACGTCGCGACGTTGGCTCTCAACGTCGTGACGTTGCAAGCGTCCTTGACGTCTCCAGCGTCCACGGCGAATACCAGCGTCACGACGCCCGGTTTGACCATACGGCGCGTCGGCGTTGGCTTTCAACGTCGACGTTGGATTTAGACCTCTGCGGAGCGTCGGCGTGAGATCTCAGCGTCGCGGCGTTGATTTTACCACCGGCGGCGTTGGGCTCAACGTCAGCGGCGTTGGGTTTGCACCTCTGCGGGCGTCGCGGCGTTAGTTTTACCACTCTGCGGGCGTCGCGGCGTTAGATGCTCTCTCTGGAGCGTCGGCGTTGCCCGCGAGCGTCGCGGCGTTGCCGCGATTTAAGGCCCGAATCACCGTCATTTTTTTGCTCCTACCTTCTTCTTCTTACTTGAACCTAGTGTCACGTAGCCGGCGCACCTACGGAAACCCTTGCGAGTCCACTTCCTCACCGGTCGGAGGCCATTCTTTTGCCCTCCGACACCTCTCGGCTCGCGCCACCCGTCTCTTTCCCACGAATCTGGATCCTGTCCCACCTTTCCCGCCATTTCCACACCTCCACTTAGCGTCCTACCGCCTTTATTCTAGTCATCCACCTTAGGTCTAGGAGTTCACGTTTAGAGTCACATTTAGGGCCACATTTAGGTCTATTTCAGGTTGGTAGGGTCACATTTAGGGTCACAGTGGCACTCAGTTAGTCTTCGTTTTTCCTAGTGCACTCTAGGTGTTTGTCATATTGTCTAGCCAGGTTAGATTGTGCCACCTTGGTGCCATTTGATTGCATTACCCTCCTAGGAGTCTGAGTCCTTTCCCTAATGTTTGGTAAGAGGCAGAAGTTGCCTCTGAATGGGGTCGGGCGGTGAGGATTGACCACGAATTTAAATCTGCGGTTCGTTAGCGAGGTCGCGCCGATCGGTTGACATATGCAGCAAGAACCTTTTCTTTCGATAAGGAAAAGGGTTTCCACCACTGCGATGATTTTCCACAAGGCCGATTCTGCGGCGAGGATGGCGGGCACTTTTTCGGTGCGATGAGTGTGATGCGAGATTCATGACCTCGCCTCAGTCGTCAGGGGTTAGTGAGGGGGGGTGTGTTGGTCGATTTTATTGTGGTCGATCAATCGGCTATTATAATGCGGATCATGTCCCTCGGGCCCGTTTGATCGGCTACGAGGCAGACTACCGGGGTCATTTGGGTCTTGACTAATGGGCGGGGTGAGTGGAAACTCAGCGTTGAGGCCATGAGTCCCGCTTCAAGGCTAAACATTTGGCTATATCCCCGAGTGCGGCATCCTTCCATCACCGTCGTGTCTCATTCCGACGACGAGCGTGTGTGAAGTGGCCCGCTAGCGTGCCACAACTCAGCCGATGCCATCATTCAGGATATTCCTTTTGATGTTGGGCAGGTTATCGAGGACACCATCCTCCATAACCGGGACGCTAAGATGAATTTGGGGCACCATTTCCTCATTTATGGCTTATGCAAATGAGCCGGGGTGCCCCTAGATGACAATGAGGAGTGGTTACACCCCATCAAGGCAAGATCAGTTAAGAGGGACAAGCTGGGTCTTCCCGCAAACTGAGGGTCTACGATTAGGCCATAGTGAGCCCTCGGAGCCGAGGATGAGCTTCACGGTAGCCCGGGCCCGCTTTGGACTCTGGGTGACCAGGGAGGACGTGGGCGATCCTCGTCTCACCCACCTCCGCCACCACCACGGCAGCCCACGGAGGCCTCTCCCTCTAGCCCCACACCTGACCTCGAGGACCCGGTGCTCTCCCTTACTGAGCGCTTTGATGCATTATGGGACGAGACCCAGGAGCACCGAGTCCTCCTCACGTAGGATATGGAGGCACTTCTCGCTAATATGCGTACGGTGTTGGCCCAGCCAAGACCTATTCTTCGGCGATCGCTCTGACCCGGCTAGCCCGACTTCTAGCTCTCCGCAGTAGCCACCGCCACCATCATTGACACACTTGCCGATCATCGGGGGAGTTCCCTCCACCTTCCTTTGTTATTTCATTGCTAGTGGGGACACGCCCCATTTTGTTGGGGGGTGTGGGTGGTGATCGGGTTTTTCTTAGATTAGTTTTATGTTTACGTGTGCTGTAGTTTATTTTCATTTATGCATGTTAGTTTACATTTCTTTTTAGTTTTATTTACGCTTGCTTATCTTAGGATGTTGAGTTTTGTGTTTAGTCATGTTTGTGTTTTAGGTAGATCATATACATGTGTAGTGGTGTCGTGTTTAGGTAGTTGTGTGTGTGATGCCATGCTTGAGAGTAGGGGTTACTTTTGAGCCGAATCCACTATTGTCATGAAAGAAAGGATTCTCTGGATGTTTGAATGATCGGGAATTAGGTTGAATAGGTGGGGAGGCATAGTGAATCACCTCCGGCTATTCAAGAAACTATTTCTCAAGGAACCTATCACACTCACACAAAAATGATCTCTAAGGTATACCCCTGAGTCTGAGCCCGACCTGCAAGGTTCGACAAACCACCACAGGAGTCTCTAAAAAGAGATGGGAAAGCCAGTGAATAAAGAGGATTGCCTTGAGCCACGAAATAAAAAAAGAAAAAAAAGAAAAATATATAGAGATAGAATAAGTGGGATCTTTCAATCGGAATCCCGGGCACGATCAGGGCCTTTCAAAGCTGATGCCACGAGCCAAGCGGCGAGAGTAATTGACTTCAGCGCGTTACGGGGACAGAAGATGGAAGTTTCCCACAGCTTAGGGCCCTTAGGTTTAGTTGAGTGTTTGGGGTGACGTTCGAGGGGAACTGAATGCCGGTGCCCTTAACCAGGCGGGTGAAGTCACCAACTAATCCCAGCTACATGGACATAACTTTATAAACTTACGGGCACTAGTTTTGTTCTATAGTGAGTAGATATATTGAGTATTTTTTTTTTTTTTTTGCAGGTGCGTTCGAATCCTTTGTATTTAGATTTTCCCAATTAGGCGAGTTGAACTCAAGTTTGGGGGCGTCGGAACTTAAGTGTACACTAGAGGTCATTTATTTAACGCACATAGGTTCCTTGGGAAAGGTTATTGAATAACTCGGAAGCTGAGGCACTAGTCAACTTCACCGAGTTCAACCTAGTTCTTTTGAAAGTCGAACACCTTTGCGAATCTTGTGAACTTCAAATAGAACATCAGCGGTGTGAATTGGTCCAATTTGATCCTCTATCTATCAGCATGAGCTGCAGCAACCATATTATAGAGTTTGTGTTCGCTGAGTTAGTTCTGCTGGGGACAAGCAAGAAGCTAAGTCTGGGGTGGATGGTGCCTAAAACACCTTCAAAGAGTACCCGCCAGCCCGTCTTATCGCTTTTTAGCATTATTTTATTTAAATATGTCTTTTATAGCTCAATATCTGATTAGCAATGTGTGGATGCGAAAAAGTAAATTGGTGCGGAAAGGGCAACTTTTGGGAAGACTCGAGCAGATGAAAGTGCATAGCGATGGTTGAAAACGGCCGCGATAAAAACGAACGCCGACGTTCTCACGTCATGACGCCCCCCAACGCCGCGACGTCAAGGTTAACTAATATGTGCCAACAAACGGCAATCGCACGCTCAACGCCGCGACGCTGTAAACGCCGTGACGTCACAGTTCTATCTCTTCTCATCACAGCAAAGAGGTGCGTAATTCGAGGTACCTGGGACTGCACGAACCAGGCACCAAACCAGAGCGCAGCTGGACATTGATCTCGGAAAAAGAGCCCAAGATTGCATTTTCCTTCAAGCCGGGATGCCAAAGAGAAAATTAATGTTTTACATATCACATATTGCGTTTTCTTATCTCAAGATGTTCTAGACGTATACCTGGGGTGTTGTCGGAACTCGCCATATATTTTCAGCGGATTAAAGATCAGATTTTGGCGCTGTTCAGCTGTTTGTGTTCTTGTTAGCATCCGCTTTAGAGTATATTTATACGATGATGCGTCCGCCAACAATAGCGGGATCATACCTGTGGTATCCGCGATTCGGTAGACGGCGATATCCAGTGGATCGAAAGAGCAGCCTTCGCTGATTCGTGAATAGAGATATTCCGACCCGGCGCAGGCAAATTAAGGTTGTGAACATTTAAGAATTCCCAGAGTATCGTAGCCTGGCAGATACACACCCAACTCTACTAGCGAGATAAAGAACACACCCCAGAGAGGGCAGATTTCTGTAAGTAAGATCACCTAGCCATCAATAATAAATCATAAATAAACTCGACATATCATCTTTAAGAAATAACTAATTAAAGTGGCAGGGGGAGATAGAAGCCCTCAGTCCGCATTACACAAGAATTCATTCGCATCAGCTTAGTTTAGTTAATCTGCATAATTAGTACTCTTTCTTCACACAATACATATATCCGCATACTATTTAAAACCAATTTTTGTATTCAACACCTATCCCCGTGGATCGATATCCGCACATTCTCATTGGCACACTATATTACTGGGCGACGCCGCACTTGCAAGACACATAGGCGCATATTTTACACACACATCACGTCTACCGCCAATGCCACAAAGCCGAGCAAAATCATTTTGGTACCTCGGACTCAAGATTCGATATAGAAGAAGACAGAAGAACTTGTTCCAGCCACTAAGGGAACACCTGAGAGAAATACAACAAATTTTCTTTCTAAGAAGAACATGCATCAAACAACCTATCCGGCCAGAAGTGTGCATATGTCAGAATACCCCAAATTATACCATAGTAATTTTATAACATGCTTGGTGGTATAATGGAAGTAAATGCATTTTTCCCACTTAGATGCTAAGTGAGAAATGATAAAAACCCGGAATTAATTCAAGAGTTAAGGGTAAAAAAGTAAAATGTCACATTAAGGACCCAAAGGTCATAAATGAAAAAGAGTATATGCCTAATTAGAAATAGTAATAAGTTGTTGTGCAATTAAAATATGGAAGAGGGACTAAAATGAAAAAAAGAGGTAAGTTAAACAAAAAAATGAGAAAAGCTAAACAAGGACTTGTACATGAAAAGAGGATAAGATCACAATTGGTCTCTTGAATGAGATATTTTCTCATTTGGGTTTTGGGGCTAGGGGATTTATGGGTGTGGAGAAGAAGAGCCAAGTGTTTGATTTTCTCCATTGATCTAGCCTTTGCTTTAAGAGTAAAGTTATGAAGAAAAGGAGAAGTTGGTTCAAGTCTTTGAAGATACAAAGGTATGGCTTCCTGATGGTGGAAATCTCTCCCTTTGATTTATGGAAATCTATCCTTGATCTATGGAAATTATAAGTATGGAACACTCAGGAGGAAAGTATGACATCAGATAAGTCGAAGATAGTTCGGAAAATTCTCCAAACCTTCTTGTTTATGTTGAGTTAGGAAAACTCTAACTTTATGTGACGGCTGGGCTTAAGTCCACCTGGGAGCCGTCTCTTGGCTGCGCTCTGGCCTGACTGATCGGTCGTGGTCTTTAATTGAGGAATTTTGTATAAAGAAATGTTGGAGTTTTAGTGAGATGTCACACCCTTTTTCAAAACCCATGCTTGCTTACATAACTCGTTATTAGTCATCCAAATTGAGGATTCCAGCTTTGAAAAGAACCCTATGAGGTAAACCTACAAAATTATAGAAGGTACCCAAAAGCAAACCTGACCCCTAAGTCCCCTTGTAGTTTTGAGAGATTGAAGTGAAAATATGGTGTTGTCAAGCATTCTCCTGCTTTGGTGGCGCTCTTGGTGTTTAGGTCATAAGCTTCCAGTTTCACTTATCCAACCCCCTAGGTAAACTAGACTCTAGGAGCAGAATTTCTTGGAATAAGTGTAGTGTGGTTCTGGACCCCATTGTACCCATAAATTCCTAAATTGAGCCTGCTTTGTAGGAAATTCTGTTATGTTTTGTGCAACAGAGTAGCCCCGCTTGTTTAGGACATATCTTGAGTTTCGGTGCTCCGAATTGGATGACTCCAATTGAAGAAGAACCCTTAGTACCGTAGCTTCAACTGAGTACAATGAACCAGTGTCAAATGATGGAGTTAAAACCCCTGAAATTGGGACTCAGCTAGTCACTAGCTAAACTGAAAATATACCCACTGGGCATTTAAAATGCCATAACTCTGAGCGTCAGATGATTCAAATGGAGTGATTCCAATTTCTGAATAAAATAGATTTATAGAGGAATAATAGACTTGAAGGAAGCATGTTGAGATGTCAAACCTGCATTGTCTTAAAATAAGCTGTTGACCCCGCTGGGAGATGATTTCATGTCTTCTACTCTAGAACTTTAAAACATCTTTAATGTCTCTATATGGTTTTCTGCATTCGGGAAATAGTTTGTGAATGAGAATGTTGGTAAAGGAATTGAAGAAAGTAAATGAAATTGTGTATAAATTATAAGAGTGGTCGTTATATGAAATTGTGTACATGACATGATGATTATGATAGTTTCTGATATGAAAAGTGATCACATGAACAGAAATACAAGCAAGTTTGATATATGAATCCGTGTAAGACAGTAAATGAATCCCGAGAATATGAGCATGCCAATTGTGATAAATGTGATAGTTATCTCACAAGTATAAAGGAATAATGGTCTGTAAGTATCCTATATGAATACATGTGATTGTAATTATCCATGTATATGAGATATGAAAAGTCTGATATCTCTAACTGGATGTTAATGTTTCGAGATTGCTTGCTTATGGTGGTCCTGTGTAGATGAATAAGTAGGCATTGCCTATTAGGATATAGATGCTAAACATAGAGATATGGACTGCCTCAAGCTTGGGTTATAGCGGGCCCCGTTTCAAGGTCATAAAGGTCTCTGCTTCAAGGTCACATTACAAGGTCCCTGTCAGCTCATACAATACAATATAGATGAGATCATTGTCTTCAGACAGCTGATAAGATTCCTGGTACATGCGCTCTTTCCGTATCTCACTTCTTTGGAATATGAAGGCATGACATAAGATGAGATGAGATTTTTGGAATGTGTATAAAAGGCGTGAAACATGAAGATGATATGAAATACATGCAATTATCTATAATGATATGAGAAGTAATATGTAATATGAATAAAATGTTATGAAGTATTGTGACGATTGTTATAGTGGTCGTCCATATTTGTGGGTTCCCACTAAGCTATAAAGCTTAGCATGAGTGTTTATCCGTGTAGGTACCGAAGATGACGTCCATTATATTCTGCATATAGCAGAGCCAACACAATGTAGAAGTCCACCACATGTAGGTTTGACTTGATTTTGTAAATGTAATTGTAAGATTTGGAGACAGTGTAAATGTAAAAGTACAAGTAAATGAGACCTTAATATATATGTACAAAGACACTGTAAACACTCACTACCAAGATTGTATATGAAATTTTTGTAAGTTTCATATTTTTAAAGATAATTGTTTAGAATTATATGGTGTTAACAGTTTATAAGTTTCTCATTTGTGACACCCTTTCCTAATAATGTGGTGCCAGTTTGGGCGCCACAAAGTGCATGAGCATTTTGAAATGGTCATTGTCAACGAGTTAGAATAATTGACATTCTATTTGAAAGAAATATGTTTTGAGAACCAAGGGTGTAAGTACAAGTAAATGAGATAGTGTAAATGTAAATGTAAATGTAAATGAGACTTATAATATATATGTAGACAGACATCAGAATACTACTACTGTGATGTATATGAAATTTTTTGTAAGTTTATATTTTAAGATAATTGTTTAGAATTATATAAGTTACCAAGTTTGCTAGTTTTTATTTGTGACACCCTTCCGAATAATGTGGTTTGTCAGCGCCACAAAAGTGCATACATTTTGAAATGGTTACTGTCAATCTAGTTAGAATAGTTTATTATTCCCATTTGAAAGAAATATGTTTTGAGAACCAAGGGTGTAAGTACAAGTAAATGAGACAGTGTAAATGTAAATGTAAATGAGACTTTATCATATGGCCAGACAATTTAAATACAATAACTACGATGGATGTATGAAATTTTGTGTGTTTATATTTTCAAAGATAATTGTCTACACTCATATGTTAACAAGTTTAGAAGGCCAGATTTAGACACCCTTTTCCTATTACGTGGTGCTGTCAGCGCCACACAAAAGTGGCTAAGTGATTTTGAAATGGTCATTGTTAACGAATTAGAATAGTTGACATTCTATTTGAAAGAAATATGTTTTGAGAACCAAGGGTGTAAGTATTTTGGAATGGCCCTTGTCAACGGGTTAGAATAATTGACATTCTATTTGAAACAAATATGCTTTGAGAACCAATTGCATAAGCGTTTTGAAATGACCCTTGTTAACAAGTTAGAATAGTTTATATTCTATTTGAAACAAATATATTTTGAGAACCAAGTGCATAAACGTTAGAATGGTATTCTCACAACTAGTTAGAATAGTTGATATTTTATTTGAAACAAATATTTTGAGAGCCATGAGTATATGTGTTTCAAAAAATTTGTGGATTTGATTATGATAAGGATTGACAGAAAACATAAAAATATGATGAACATCGGGCTTGAAATATTTATATCTTATATTTATTCTCAGGACTCAAAGATTTTGAGGTGAGAGATTTATGAGGAAAAGAAAATTATGTTATATCTCCAATTTTGTACATCTAAAATATTTTATTCATAAAATTATATTAACATTCCTTATATGGCTTTCAGCTCACTTCTTATTATTGATCATTTAGTACCCTAGATCCAGATATGATGTGTAGGTGTCGGATGAAGGTTAAATTATTATTTTGAGTCACAAGTGCTTGTTGGAAAACTTAGATTGTTTGGATCACTTTAATGCTTTGGAATCGAATGTTTGCAAACTTTCATTCAAGGATTTTATGTCATGTAATGTTACGCTTTTGAGAAATTATTTTTAAAAATTTATCTTATTCGAAGATATTGGTTTAATGACATTTTATTATACTTTGAAAGGTTTTATGTAATTGAGAGATTTCGATTTTATGAAATTAGTTTAATTTTTCTTAGGAGCATATTCATGACAAGCAAAATTCATAAGCAAAAATTTTGAATGTGTCATTTACATGCGGAGTTTTAGAGCCTTATATGTGAATGGATAGTAACACCCTTGGTTAGAAGTTTAGGGTGTTACAATACCATAATTCTTTCAATAATAAGATGTAGTCTCTTCCTAATATGGTATCAAAGCTTCACGCTCAACAACAAAAAGAATCAATCAAACCACAGTCGTTTGCCGCCACGCGTCGCTGATTTAGATCACGAAACAAATCCAGCATTGCCACTAGCTCTCTCTTACGATGGACATCACGTCACTTGTAGATCGCCTCCCTCTCACTTTCTCTTTACAGTGGCAAATCAAAGTCCTTTACCAGTTTAGTGGATGCTTATACTTTTGCCTCTAGTACATATCTTGCAAAGCCAGAGGATGCTTAGAACAAGAGACGTAGAAATCTTCTTGCTTACAATTATGTTTGGGACAAAAATTGAGACTTTCCATTGAGAAGCAACGGGGGTAGGATTTCAATGAAACGCGTTGCCACAAGTCGAAGCACATTCTCTCTGCCACTCTTATTCATGGTCGAGGAATCTTCTTCTGTAACGCCCATCGCCCTGTAACGTAGTCCATCTGTCTTGACCGGGACTGATGTCTCTCAAAATTTAATTTTTTTGAATGTTAGTGCTCAGGCACCATTGAAACTCATAGCCACGAATTACCCTTCATGCCGACTGCAATTCACGTCTCTTTTATTCGGGTATGATTTACTTGGCTTCGTCGATGGTTCAAAGCCTTGTCCTTCAGTAGCCATTACTCTATCCGATGCCACCTCCTCTTAACCAAATCTGGACCATAATCTCTGGTTCCGCCAAGACCAATTGCTTCTCAATGCAATTTTCGGATTCGTTTATGCTCCCCTTATGCGGTTTATTGTCGCCTCCAACACATCCCATGCTGCATGGATTACTCTTTAAAAGACATATGTATCTCCTTCACGTGGCCGGATCATGACTCATTGCTAGAACCTTGCTAATCCTTAGCAAGGAAATTGGACTATCACTGATTATACACAAGATGTCAAATGAAACATCGACTCTCTTGCTCTTATGAATGTCCCCGTTGAGTTCGATGAGCTCTCTATCTGTGTATTGAATGGACTCGGTCCGACCTACTCAAACATCTCTCATGCCTTATAGGTGCGGGAAACTGATGAGTCCAAAAACTCATTGAATTTTTAATCCATTTTTCTGAGTATATTACAATATAAATGTTGATTCATGTGCAGAAACATGGATATTTTACTCAAATTCAATTTTGCAGGAAATTACAGCAGAATTAAAAGCCCCAGCAAAAACCAAAAGAAATTAGTCTAATAGCAGGGATGAGGTCGCGATTGAGAATTGAAGTCACGACAAGCGACTCTTCAATTCAGTTATTTCCAGGTCACGACACCACCAAGACTAGTTTTGAGGGAGAAATGGAAGGCTGTATCAAGCTAAGTCATGACTGGAAATTGAGATTGCGACCAGAAATACCAAAGCAACCAGCAATAGAAGTTGCGACCAAGAAATAGTTGCTAAGACGAAAGGAACATTCAAGGAAGAATCTTAGGTCGCGACACCAATCTGAGGTCGCAACACCAAAGCAACGAGCAAGGGGTTTCAGTCTTTCTTAGTATGGTGCAAAACCTAATTCCCCCAAACTTAAAATTTTGATTGTCCCTAAGCAAAGAGAAGAAAGAATTGTTTGTCCTCAAACAATTGAGCTTTATTTTTAAGGACATTTTTCTGATTTAAACCACAGTCTTTCTTATTCCACTATTTAACTTGAAAAAGAAGATTGCAACATTATTCTAAACTTCAGTTTTAACTGAGGAAAAAGGAATGGTTTCAACTTATATCACAAATAAATTGATGAATTCTGCATTTAAACAGTTAAGTCAATAGATCTTGTTCAGTGAGTGTGTGTAGGTCTTCTATCCTTTTCATCTTCTTATTGAATTAGTTAATTTTCTAGGGATCTCCTTAGAAAACTAATCAAAGTCCCATAGGCTTTTTTTTCATATTGATCTCCACTAATGTAGATAAATGCAACCTTCAAGATCAAAGAGGTCTTTTAGGCTTGTAATGTTAGGCTTAGGTAATTGGGTAGATAATTGGAAAATTTAGGCTGCAAATTACCCAGATTCCACTCTTCCTCTTTGTATAATGGCCTTCAGCTTTCATCCATTTCCTTCCTTGTAATGTAAATTCTCCTCAATCTTGGCCTGGTACATCATTTTGAATTTTCATGGCTTCTTGACTTGCCACCTTCAACTTATCAGACCAGTTCCTTTTTACTGGAACTCCTTTTGTTTTTCTGTCAAGGAATTGGAATAGTGCAATGTTTTGCCTTCTTAGGCTTTCTATCACTCTTAGAGAACTTTGGGCTAGCAACTCCCATACCAGTTGGCATTAGGGTACTAGGTGCTGAAACACCCCTATAAGCTTAATTGTTCAAGAGAGATAGACCACAAGACAAAACTTATTCCCTTTTCAACTTATGCTTCTTTTTCTCTAGTCCTTCGATTTATTTCTTCTCCTCCTTCCTTGTAATTCAAAGGAAATATATTCCCCCAAACTTGTTGCTTTCATACAGTAAATATTTTCATTCTGAAAACTGGGTAATTTGTGGTTCTTTTCTGCAGGATTATTGCAAGGGAGGGAACTCAAGTTTCTATTTGTTGTTAATTGAAGAAATCAGGCATGTTTAGCTCAAATCATGGAACTAGAGTGTATGCCTTTGCATATAATGAGGGTAGGTTTGGAAAGGTTCAAACTTCCAAAGATGACCTCTATCACTTCTTGTTAGTTGTTTTTACCTAGGATTTCACCTCGACCAATAATCTAACAAGTTCTAGGACCTTGTACCCTTAATTGTGAATCCCCCCAGAAGATGTTCCTAATCCTTCTCAAAGTTTCAAGAATTTTATTGACCAAGTGTATTGTTCTTTCAAGACTTGTATTGACTCACTGTTTATATACACAACTTCAATCATTTTATTTGTTCTTTCAATAATATACCTTTTCCCAATTCTGCAATCTAAACTTGATTTACATTAAGACTGCAACTCCTAAATTCATTTTACTAGTGTCTGCCCTTATTTTTCTTTCAATGTTGTTTTGGATTTAAAAAGTGGTCATTTTGTCATTGTACAAATAAGGCTTGAATACATAGCATACAAACAAGGAATGACACAAACAACACAATTTACCCAATCACTTATTCACAAATCTTACTCTCATCTAGCAATTCAAACATAAACATGTTAAAGAAAACTAATCATCAAATGAAAGGACTATAACACGGAATGATTTAAGTGAAACGATTATTTGATTTTCTATTAATCTTTGGAGAAGTATACAAATTAGGAGCCTAAAGGGAGAGATTTTCAACTTTACTTTCTTCTTTTATATGACTTGGGAGGGATAATGTCCGGAGGATCTATGTCAAAACTTGCTAAACAAGGGGAGAACTTGGGAAAAGTCATATTAGGCCTTTTTTGTGCATTGGGTGTGGGTTTTGTCTTGTGAAGACCGACTAAGTCATTAGTCCCTTCCACCAAAGTTATCTATGTGTCCTGCTTAAACCCCATCTTGTTCACTGTGCTTTCCAACTCTGAGATCAACCCCAGCAAGTTTGACAAATTATTATTGATCAAATCCAGACTTTCGTGTCAGATCTTCCTCCTGTATACATCGTTATCTTCTAGCTCTTTATCCCTCTCCTTCATCAGCCTTCCGAATTCCTTGAATTTCTCCTTGTACAGATACTTGAAGGCTTTAATTTTCTTCATCATATTGCCCTCCATCTCTGCTTCTCTTTTTCTGAGGATATTAAGCAGTTCTGCATCTCTTTTGAACTGATTATTGTAGAAGGCTTCTAGGTTTGCTTTCATTTGCTCCATTAACTTTTTCTTCTTTTCTTTTCAGCTCTTCCTTCCATTCTTCTTCTCTTTGTCTTCGCCCACTCCCACACTGCTCTTTTCTCCCCCGGGGCTTCAAATTCTTCCAAAATTCTTCTCTAATTTATCAATGCTTCTCCCATTTTTAAGTTCCTTTCTTCCATGTCTTTCTTTATGGATCCGAGAGCATCTCCATTATCTCTGCATTCTCTTCCTCTCCTCGGACCCTCTCGCTTGCTCAAAAATGCTCTGTGCTCTCCTCGGGTGAATGGCCTGGCCCATTCTAAAAGTATTTCTCTACTACCGCCGAGGAATGTCTTCTGAATCAAGCCCATTCCTGTGATTATTCTCCTCACAGCCTGCTTCTACCTGCTTCCACTCCACTCATTCCTTTTGCTTTTTAAGCTCGTCCCTTATCACCCCAGTTAGGGTTAGAGGGGAGACTCGAGGGCATCTTTCTTCTTCCTCCCACACTCCCTTCACCCTAGCCAAGATACACAAGCCCGTGACGGGTGGTCAAAGAGGGATCGCCCTCTCTTATCAAGCCATAGTCATGATGGACCTCTAATCAGGCCCCCAACATTCATCTTATAACCCTTTAACATGGCATATAGAATCATGGCCTCGCTTCCTTCAATCGGTTAATGTATGCTTTGTCGATGATACGAAAGGTATGGCAAACCATACCTGGGCTTTTCTCGAGGGACCGTTGATGGCAGGTATATGTGGGTTTTTCTTGTCGTTTCCCACTTTCCTTGCCCGTTAGTCAACGGTGTTCAGGATTTTGTCATAATCCGGGCTTCGCCAACCATTTTCACCTGGGACTCATGTTCAGGGCCTTCAACTTGAAGACCCCATTGATTCTTTTGTGCCTGAATGGAACCCAGACCCCTCTCACAAAAACTATATCGTCATCCCTCATCTCCACCATATTTGCGCAGAATTCTCTTGCCAAAGTAGCAAAGCCTGGTGCTTTGTGCTCGCAGAAGAACTCCCATCCCCTCTTCTCTATTAATTCTGAAAACGGGGAAATCAGCTTCCCAAATCCCCTTTCTCCTATAAAGCCCTTTGCTCGCCAGCCGATCGTTCATAAACCTTGAGCTTCGCAGAGATGAAACTTTTCTTCCTCGCTCCTTCCTTTCATGCTCTACGCCTCCTCTTTTCGTAGCTCTTTCTTCAATGTACTCGCTTCTTTCTCTTTCGGGTCGGGTTTCGGTTCGACACTGGTTCTTTCCTCGGGTTGAGGTTCCAGATGAATCTCTTCCTCTGCCCGGACATACTCACGCATGATCTCGTTGATCATTCCGTTCAGATCCTGAATATCGTTCTGATTTACCGCCATGAGGAAACCGTCGAGGGTAAATCGGTTCGTACTCCGGGGTTTAAGATTCGAGATCTCGGCTTATAGAATGCGTATAGAAGAGTTGGAATGAAGTGAAGATGAATTGAAGTTTTTGTATGAAATGGATTTTTGGCTTCACACTTGTTTTGATGGGCTCAAGGTGATGATTGCTGAATGGGAAGTCGCAACATTAAATTTTGAGTCACCACACTAATGGTTTTTAGTAAATGTCGTTTTAATGCTATACGCCTAAAGGAAAGGTTTAAAACCTAAATTTATTAAGATTTGGACAATTCTGATTGTGACCTAATCAGCTTTGTCGCGACCTGAGATGTGGTCTCAATAGAGGGATTGATGTCACGACCTGCTTCTCTCTTTTCTTCCGTTATTTTAGTCGTGACCTCAAGGTTACTGTTGCGACATGTTCCTTAAACCTTTTACTTCAATGGCCAGCTTTTTGGTCACGACCTACGAATTATCAAGGCGACCAAATTTACTTTGTCCGTAAATCTATGTTGCGACTTGGAAATTTTCTTATCCCACTTTATCAATTCCTACCCCGGGGTCGCGACTCCAGACATCCCTTGTCGCTGACTTGTACATCCCGTCGCGACTCAGACATCCCTCCTGTCACACCAAGAAAATTTCCGTGCCTTGAACAATTCAATTTCAAGCAAGTTCAATTCACTAGGTTCAATCAAAACAAGTTTAATTCATCCTCGACATTTAGATATTCATCAAATAAACTCAACAATACATCGGATTTAAAATTGAAGCAAAAATTCTAAAAAATTCCCCCAAACTTCATTCATGCTTTATCAGAAACAAATAGCAATTAATCAGAGAAGAGTATACTGCCCTCTTTTGTCTCGTGTGCAGATTGGAAGTTTGAATATAGAGATTTCTCCTTGTATACACTTTTATTGTCCTGCAAGAAACACACGTAACTTAAAGCAGTAATGATAAATTCGCACAAAACTAAAAAATTCTAGCACAAAAATCAAAACTTAAAACAAACTATAATGTGGATTGCCTTCCACAAAGCTGCTTAGTTTTGAGTCTTTAGCTGGACTTGCTGCTATTAAATTCTTTTTTCTTCAAATTTTCTCACTCAAAACTAGGAATCATTTTGAAATCTGAATTTCTCCAAGGTAGTGCTTCAATATCTGACCATTGACTTTGAATCTCTCGACATCGGTTCTCTGTCATTGCCCCAAAGGTTGTATCACTTGATACTACCGTATATGGTCCACTCCATTTTGATTTCAACTTCCTCGAAAGAGTTTCCACTGAGCTGGAATAACAGACTCGATCTCCTGCCTTCACCCTCTCCTTCAAATCCTCTGATCATGCCATTTCTTTGTTTTATCTTTGTAAATTCTGGCATTATCATAAGCTTCATTCCTCAGCTTTTCCAATTCATTCAGCTGGAGTAGCCTTTCTTCTTTAGCAGCCTTGAAGTCAAAGTTCAGCTTCTTGATGGCCCACATAGCTTTGTATTCCAATTCAAGAGGAAGGTGACAAGGTTTACCAAAGACAATCCCGCATGGGGACATTCCAATGGTTTATAAGCAAATCTGTATGCCAACAAAGGCATCATCAAGTTTCGCAGACCGCAATTTCTTTTGTCGGAGCTATGTTTTTCAAGAATTTTCTTTATCTCCCTATTATAAATCTCAGCTTGCCCATTTGTTTGAGGATGATAAGCCAAGCTCATAATGTGCTTGATTCCATATCTTCCCATGAGTTTATCAAACACCTTATTTGCAAAGTGGCTTCCTCCATCATCGATGATAGCTTTAAGCCCCAAATCAGGCTTCGTAATATTCCTTTGTAAAAATCCCAATAAACTATATTAGATCATTTTTGGACAAGCTCGTTGCCTCAACCCATTCGATACATAACTACAAATTTAGAGTATGTATAGATTTCCAAATGAAGGTGGAAAAGGCCCCATAAAGTCTATTCCCCATACATCAAATAGTTGCACCACCAGGATACCTTGTAGGGGCATTTCATGCCTTTTGTTGATATTTCCCATTCTTTAGCATTGATCACAAAGTTTCACCCATTCAAAACAATCCTTGAAAATCGTGGGCCAATAAAAACCCGATTGGAGAATTTTGTGGGTCAAGTTTGTCTCCCTAAAGTGTCCTATATGGTGATGCATGATTCATAAGATCTTGCCTTGTTCACCTTTCCGTACACACCTCCCTGACATCATATCAGCTCTCCTTAAACAACAAAGGCTCATCCCCGCATGTAGAACTTCATTGCCGGGCCCCACTTTTTCTCCGTTGGTAGCTGAGTTCTGGTGGCATAATCCCACATGCTAAAAAGTTCACAATATCAGCATACCAAGGTGATTGGAGTGACAATTGGAATAACTGCTCATCTGGAAAATGTTATGCTATTTCCTTTTCTTCTTTGTGTACAAGAGGGTTCAACCTTTGACAAGTGGGATTAGCCATCACATTGTCACAACCTTCTTGTCTATGATCTCTAGATCAAATTCCTCAGAATAACAATACCCACCCGATCGCCTGGCTTTGCTTTATTTACATCGATATTTAATTGCAACATGATCAGTGTGGATAATGACATGGGACCCCAATATGTATGACTTAAATTTTTCACATGCAAATACTATGGCTAGCATCTCATTTTCAGTAGTAGAGTAATTTTCTTGAGCTTCATTGAAGGTTTTGCTGGCATAGTATATGGCCCTGAACACCTTGTCATTTCTTCCTGTCTCCAATACGCCCATTGCATCACCGTATCACATGATTTCAAATTCTTTGCTCCACTGGTTTTGCTGCCATGGGAGCTTCAACCAATCTTTGATCTGATCTCTTCAAAAGACCTATGGCATGACTTATCAAACTTAAACTTGGCATCCTTTTCATAGTCTACATAATGGCTTAAATACTGGGAGAAGTCTTTGATAAATCTTCTTAAAACCAGTACGTTCAAGAAACTTCTATTCCCTTTGACTGTTGTCAGGTATAAGATTCTTGATAATTGAAACCTTTGTCGGGCCTTACTTCCACCCTATCATGAACAAAGGCTCCCAGACGCGCTCTCTGCTACTCATAAAGTGGCATTCCCAATCTGTGGCTAGATTCTTGTCCCGGGTACTCCGTGAGTACTGGTCCCAAATTATAAGCAAATTTCAAACTGATCCATACATCATGAAATCATCCATGAAGATCTCCATAACTTCCTCGCAACTGAGAATATGGACATCATGCACCTTTGGAATGTAGCAGGAGCATTACACAAACCAAATGACATTCTTCTAAAAGCAAAAGTACCAAATGAGCATGTAAAAGTGGTTTTCTCCTGGCCCTCAGGTGCAATGGAAATTTGGTTATATCCAGAATATCCATCAAGAAAACAGAAGTGAGGGTGTCCTGCTAACCTATCCAACATCTGATCAATGAAAGGCAGGGGAAAATGATCCTTTCTGGTTGTAGTATTCAGCTTCAGATTCTGCACACCCTCCATCCCGCTGGCGCTCATGTAGTAACCAATTCATTCTTTTCATTTTCGATCACAGTGAATCCACCATTTTGGGAACCACATGGACTGGCTCACCTAAGAGTCAGTTCTGACATTGCATATATAAACCCGCATTCAACCATTTCCAACACCTCCTTCTAACAACATCTTCACACTGTGATTCAAATTTCTCCTTTGGTGTTCAATAAGTCTTTGCATCATCATTCAGCACATCTTTGTGCATGCAAATGGAGTGGACTGATACCCTTCAGATCCTCAATCATGACCGCAATAGCTTCCTTGTACTTCCTCGTAATTTGTAGTGCCTGCTCTCACCTCTTAGCCAATGCGCTTGATATGATTAACGGGGTTTTCGTTTTCGTTCTAAGAAAGCATATTTCAAAATGATTGGGCAATTTCTTTCAATATTAACCTCTTCGTGACTAGTCTCGTTCAAGATTGCTTTTGTTGCATACATGTTCTTGACCTGCTTTCATTCAAACTCTGCAGACTGCTTTGTTTGCAAACCTGAAGGCAACAATTCATAAGCAATACTCTTAAGATACTGGAAATTCATCTCAATTTCATTGATAGAATGTTGAAGATTACAATCAGAATTCAATTCAACACTGATATGACTACTATTCTCTACAGCCATACAAATCTCTGCATTGACATCATGTTGTTCCAAGCTCTTGTTAAGGTTAAAGTGCACCGTCTGTCTCCACCCTTAAGGTCATTTTCTCCTTTTGCACACATCTATCATAGCAGCTCCAGTTGCTAAGAAGGGTCTTCCTAGCAACAGAGGAACTTGGGTATCCTCTTCCATCTTCATGATCACAAAGTCCACAGGAAAGATAAATTTCCCCACCTTGACAAGCACATCTTCAAGAACACCTTCTGGTTGTGCCATGATCTATCAACCATCTGTAATGTAATTGCTGTTGGGGTGAGTTCCCCCAAACTTAATCTCTGCACCACTGATAGAGGCATCAAATTGATATTGGTACCAGAGTCACATAATGCCTTCTTGAATTCATGTTTCCCTATGGAGCAGGGAATGGTAAAGCTGCCTGGGTCCTTCATTTTTGATGGGAGACTTCTCCGGATAACTACACTGCAAGAGGCAGTTAGGTTCACTATTCCTTCCTCAGCACCCGCCAAAGACTTCCTTCAGAAATTTTGCATAATTCGCATTTGATTGATTGCCTCTGCAAAGGGGATATTGATTTCTATTTTCTTGAATATTTCCAAGAATTTAGAAAACTGCTCTTCCCTCCTTGCTTTCTGAAACCTCTGAGGAAATGGCTTTGGTGTAAGCTTGTACTTTCTCCTTCTGTTTTTGCCTGCTGCATTTCTCCTCTTAAATAAGCTACCGTGGCTTGTTTTTACTTAGTCTTCTTCCGCATATTCTTCTCTTTCTTTCTTCCAAATGTTTTGCTCTTCACTCACTTTTCCTTCTTTTCTTTTCTACTGTCAAGTGCTCACTTCTTTCCCACTCTCAACCTGAATCGCATGCATTCTTGCCCTTGGGTGTCACTAGGAATGCACCCTTGTTCGTTCCTCAGATATTCGTGGTCACGCTCTACTTGGTGTTTCATGGTTTTTCGTGAGAGGCATCAGAGTTTTCAAAATCGAGTATCGACGAAAACTTCCAACCCGCATAGTTTCATTCATGAGGTTTAGCAAATTCAGGTTCCCCCATGAACCGCAAACATCCGATCTCTTCAAAGGGCTGGGTCCTCCTTTGACCCTGATAATCATTCCTGCTTTCACTTTGTTGCTACTGTTGCTGGAACCTTGGTGGTTGATATCCTTGTTGAGGATTCTACCCATGTCTTGGGCCCTGTGTTGCCCCTCCACCATATGAGAAGTTCTCGTGGTTCTCGTCGGATTGTAACTGCGTGGGCAAGTCAGACTTGGCTTGAAATGATAGCTTCTTGTCATTCATGTAATTAGCCTCCTCAACCCCAGGAATCCTCCTAAGTTGGTACCCCCAAGACTCCTTCCTCATTCCTCTCTTCCACTCATTCACCATGAGCAGAGTGCAGTTTTCTCACCTGTTTATCCATCCTGTGCATTATCGCATCTAACTTTGCTTCCATGACAGTCATTTTATTTAGCTCAATGACCCCACTTCCTCTTGCTCTGCTGTTGCTCCCTAAAGATTAAGAGGGATACTTCATGTTGCATTTGGCTAGGTCTTCTATCAAGTCCCTTGCCTCTTCTGCACTTTTTCTCTTGAATGCCCCACAGCAAGAAGCATCATCAATATACTTAGCATCACTGAGAGTGGTACATCCATTTGAGTTCTTTAGATCATGCCGCATCGGGTACATCTTTCGCCGTTCTCAACCTTTCCCAGCAAATGGCGCTTCTCATCTTCCCCTTATTGGAATATGATTCTCTTCGTGGCGAGAGATGAGGGAAAGAACCCGCCTAAGTATGCTTCCACCAAATTTCTTCCTGTATCAATCGAACCATATGGTAATGATCATACCATGGGAGCAAATATCTTTAAGGAAAAGCGGAAGAGATGCCGCATCTCTCTAGCCTCACACAATCGCTTAAATTTTAATCGTATTTTCCATCCCGAGGAATTCACCTGTGTGCTCGTTGGGGTCTTCGATGGCTCAGAACCGATTCATTGCACTGGCTACTGTGATCAAGGCTAGTTTCAAATTAAAGTTATTAGCATCTACAGGTCGCCTAACCGCTAGTGATTCGCTGATGACAGCTCTAGAAATCCTCCATTGTATCTTGCATTGAGCCTTCCTTCGTTGTCTCTTGTTCAACCTGTCTCAGTCAATTCTTCATCCGCCATGGTTGCTTTTCTCAGCCGTCAATCTTCCTTAAGCTCTTAGTGTTCGCTCCAACTCGCACTGGCCGCAACAAACTCGTAGTCTCGGCTTCCCAGGCATTAAAGAATCTCCTGAAATTGAAATACACTTAGATTAATGGAATCAGTGGAACTAGAAATATTTTCAATTGGGCTTTCTAAAAGATCAGTAGCTTGTACAACTACTGCTTGTAAAAACTATTTTTGTCTTTTCTTTTACAAAATTAAGAAAAATGTCCAAATTAGCATTTCCCTCTTTTTTCAGAATATTAATCTATTCAATCAGCACAATTCCGACAATACATAAAACTTGTTTGCCTTTGGTTATATAGACTAAAACCCCTCAAATTAACACAGTTACAAGAGTCTTACACTCTTCTTGCAGCTATTTCAAACTTGGATAAAATTTCTTAAATTGAATAAAATTGGGTTCAAAATTGGGTTTAGTCTATGACATTGCAAGTGCACAGGTCATACAAGTAGTAAAATTTTGGATGTAAGTCTAGATATCATTCCCATAGAGATTGATAAGAATTGGAAATCAACTACCCCAACTACTTAAGATCCACACTATTTGGACTCCAAATGGATAATGATGATTTAATCTAGAAGATAATAGTCCTAAATGATACACAGAAGTGTAAAAGGAAATCAAATGATAACAACTAAAAATGAAGAACAAAATGATGGACTGAATTAGTTCTCTGTGAGAAATGAACATTATCAAGGAGATACTGTGAAACATCCAATTCCTGCATTAATATGAATTACTCTGTCTGCTGCTGGATGTGGATTTGTCCAAGATTGCCTAACAATGCAATTGGATTTCTCCATATTCACTAACTAGAGGCCCCTGTTGTTCTCAAAGACAAGGATCTAATCAGCTACTTGTATTTTCGACCTTCTTGCAAGATCTGAGTATTTTTCTTTCTCAATACTTCACACCCATTTCTTGAGACTGCAGATCTTTTGCTTCCCTTCTTAGGGGTATTGCAAAAATTCTACAACTTAATTGATGGCTCGTCCTTTAAATCTAATGGTTCTTACCTTCCCTTGATCAGATCTCAGCTAACACAGGGTTGGGAACCCCCCATTAGATTAAGATGAAATCTCTGATTATTTAATTTGATAAATATTTCCCTCCAACATCAATTATGAGTGAAAAGAGAATTTATCGAAATGAACTTTTAGAGCTTAGTAGTTCATCAATGGTAGTCTAACATACCCACAAGTGGAATGTTCTAAACTCTCAGGAGTCTCCACCTTTGTGTCAAGCAGAGGGCTTCATGGAAATCAGAGCAGGAAACGATCCTTGTAATGGTATTCGGTACTACCGTTGGGAACTGATCAATTTAAGAACAACATAAATAAAATAAATTCCAATCCAAGTACTTCTCTCTAGATTATACGAAAGAATTTGTAACCTTGATCAAATCCAATCTAAGCGAAGTATAACGTTCTAAATCTTGCATCACGTTAAACAGTGGATCATTGTCCAAGTACACCTTGTAATTATATGGCCCAGGAAAAATGAATTCAATTTGTCGGACTCCATTAATTTCAGGCAGTAATTGTAAGAGAAAATTAGAAATTCAATCCAGCTTCAACGTTTCTACACAGGTCACTGGTTCAGATCCAGAAAAGAAAATAAAATAAAAGAAACTAAAAGAAAAGAAAAGAAAATCTATTCTAAAAATATACATTGAGTCCTTCTCCTCTTCCCAGTTCTGGGTATCGAAAACGGAAGCTACTTTACTAAAACTCATAAAAACTATTTATAACTGTAAAAAACAATGGGCCTAATTCAAAAGCTCCAGGTGGATTTCCCAAAAGAAAGGGCCCAATCTGCTGTTTCAGGTCATGACCTCAAAATGGGTCGACTTTACAGATTCTATCATCTTGCACTTGTTCGATTCGCGACGCATCTGGTTCTTGACCAGATTCTTTGCGTGCTGATTAGTGGTCGCGATGTCAGTATAGTTGTGACTTTGTTGGCTTCGATTGTTTTCGAGGTTGATGTCGCGATCATAGTCCACGTTGCGACTGGCGGCGTTTTGCCTTTATTTGCATTACTGCGTCGCGACCTCGATTTTAGGTGGCGACGTATTCAGCGCACCACTTGGTTATGAGTCATGACTTCCTTTTCTGGTTGCATTCTGCGTCGCGACCTCTATCTCAGGTCGCGACCACATTTTTGTTGCCACTTTCTCAGTTCTAGGTCATGACCTCTTTTTCTAGTTGCAACCTCTTTTCTTGATCTTCTGTCCTCACCAGTTTCGAATTTAAGTTGTGACCTGAAAACTAGGTCATGACCGCCATTGATATTCCTTGCCTCTATTCCAAGTTGCAACCTCAAAAGGATGTCGCGACCTTATAGTTGCTTCTTTTCTGGTTGCATTATGTCCCAATTGCTTAAATGTAGTTGCGAGCTGGTTTATTTGCTCGGTCACTTCTTCCAGTCGCGACTGAGATAGTTGGTCGCGAGAGCCTCATGAGTCCTTGACTAATAATAGATTGGTAGCAACTTCAAATTTCTTGGCAGGGACTTCGTTGGCTCAGTTTCATGTCACGACCTCAATATTTGGTCGTGACCTCCCTTTTGTTCTTTAACTCATGTTTAGTCGCAACCTCAAACCTCCATGTTGAGACCCCTAATTCAGTTTCATGTCGCGACTTGAAAAGCACGTCGCAACCTCGAGTTGAGTCTTTCATTTAAGAACTAGTTGCAACCTCAGTTTTCCTGTAGAGACCTCATATGTGGCTTCATTAACAGATCAACGTCGCGACCTCATATTGGTGTCGCGACCTAAGATTCTTCCTTGAATGTTCCTTCCGTCTCAACAACTATTTCTTGGTCGCAACTTCTATTGCTGGTTGCTTTGGTATTTACGGTGTAATCACCAATTTCCGATTTGGAAGCTTAGCTTGATACAGCCTTCCATTTCTCCCTCAAGACTAGTCTTGGTGGTGTCGTGACCTGGAAATAACTGAACTAAAGAGCCGCTTGTCGCGACTTCAATTCTCAGTCGCGACCTCATCCACCATGTCAGAGCTGATTTCTTGGTTTCTTTGGGGCTTTTAATTATATTGTAATTTCTACTGCCAAAATTGAATTTGAGTAAAATATCCATGTTTCTGCATATGAATCAACTTTGATATTGTAATATACTCAGAAAAATGGATTAAAAATTCAATGAGTTTTTGGACTCATCAGAAACTCCCTTTACCTTTGAGGAATTGTTTGAGCAGCTTCAGCTACGGTGACTCAAAGTTGCGATCCTTCTTCACTTAGTCTTGTTCTTTGCTCCCCTTCTTGCCCTCCTTGCTCCAACTAGCCCTTCCTCATCTTGTCAGTCAAATAACCATGGCGGGAGAAACAATAACTGGTACCACTAGTCATGGTCTTTTTGATCGGTTAACTCCTACTGGTCCCCACGACCTTCTACCCCCTTACCATGACCAGCAACAACCGCTACCTCAGCTATTGCCAAATTTGTGGTACCATTGGGCACTCTACTTGCCAATGCAATTATCTTTCTACATCAGTCATTGTATCTCTGCCACTGGCCCCTCCACGCAACTTGTGGCCGACTTTGATTAGTGCCCAAAAGTACTGTTTGGACCTCGCTGGTAGTTTTGAAGCAGCTTTGTGTACTAATTGTTATAATTAACCCAATTGACATGTTCGGGTCCCTATTGCACTTCTAATTGCATTTTCGAGGCTGTTTTTGTAGTTTTTGCAGGAATTGAAAGCCAAATTATCGTGTCAATCCAATCATAACCAAAGTTGGGTTGATTTCCATCAATTTCATATGGTCTTCTATCCTCAGCTAGAATTTGGTGCCACAAGAAAATGAACACATGGAACAATAAAAATGTAATAGGGAGGTCACTGAAATGAATGTGAAGAGGAGGAACAAAACAGTACTCTCAGAGGCATAGCGCACTATCCTGTCAGTTCTTATATGACGCCTACTTGAACAGCTTTGGGCTCTCATTAATGGCCATAAAAATTATCTATGTATAGTTAGTACCTGAAATCTCTCATTACTATGCCCTATTTTACAGATAGCCAAATTCTAACCTGATAGTTAAAACAAGTTCCTCAGCTTGATGTTCCTTGACCAAAACCACTCACTTTTTCTTATTTCCATCATTATTCCTGTCCCAAATGTAATCCTCACATTTTAGGCATTTTTGTCATTTCACACACATCAGTTTGGCCATATAAGCTCTCTACAACTTTTGTAACCCTAACTTTTAATCTTTCAAGACACGCAGCCTTTTTGTTTGCAGGTTACAAATTTTCTCTTCTCTCCTCTTTCTCTCATTTTCTGGCTAATAAAACACTCCTCCGAGGATGACAACTCGTAGGATGTTTGGCTAGGACTCCTCTTCCCTCTCAAGAGAGAGGCCACTCGGGTGAATGTTTGAAGGTAAAACACTGCCTCCTCATGTTTTTCACGCAAGAATTTGTCTTCTCATCAAGCTTCGTATCTCACTTTTAGGTTTGAATCACTCGTGATGTACCCCGAGTGGCCGCATTTGGCAAGCTTTCAAGGTTCATGGATGCTATTGCAGATCCACTCATGTCATTTAGTTGTCATTTATGAGCTCCCGTAGGTTAGATCCAAATATTGGTTTTAATCGCTTTAAACATTAAGGGGTAATAAATGCTATGTATAATAGAAGAAATAATTTCAGTGTTTAGGTTTTAATGCCAAATGGAAGAGCCTGCTCGTGGAAATGACTATATGTCATCCTCCCCTAACGCGAGGAAAAAGACCTCGAGGACATGTCAATGCCTTGAACCTCAAACCAAGTGGGCCCGACTTCAAGGAGTTCTATTTTACATTTTATTTTATTTATTTTCAGTTTGCAAACCACCAATCCCCCTGTTTTTATCACCACCTTAAAATCTAAATTTAATTCACCATTTTTGACTTCACTTAAATAATTTGTACGAAGAAAACTATCCCCGCATGTTCTCGACCTTGCACTAATCTGCAGAGATCGCAAAGAGCTCGACTACGGCGTGAGAAGGAACTTGTGGACATAAATTTTGTTGATTCTGATCACCCACAATCTAATCCACTTGGTACCGCCTGCTCACCCACACCTTCCACACTAGCGGTGATTCTATTCCGACGATCCCCTGGTCACTCTGCTGCACTTTCGGGAACATGAACCATCCATGCTTACCTATTAAGATCGACAAGATCCGCGTCAGAGTCATATCATCCCTTTATATGAAAATGCAATGTATGTCAAATACTATTTTCAAAATCCTTTTTCAAAATTGTTTAGGGCCCCTTTTTTTTCTAGAAACGCCTAAACTCAGTTTTTGGATACCACTAGCAGGCTACCTCGAGCCCTGGCCCACCTTAATGGTTAGTCCTAACCAAACCTCGGACGCTCTAAGCACTTTTTATTTTACATTTTATTAGGTTTTTTTCAAAATGTCGACGTCCAATCACCGCCCGGTTCTCGGCCATGATTAGAATCTGACCCCGCTTATCGCGACGCTTTCATTGATTCTCAAAACATTTTATTAATTTGTTTAGTCATAAGCTGCTTTCAGTTTTCAAGTGCTTCCATAATCATTTACAAATTCAAAGCAATTCGTAGGCCCATAAACATTAACAAAATACATTGCAAAAGAAAGATATTCTATGCCCTTTCAAAATGATATACAAAAATCAAGTTTCAGGCTTCCTCTCGAATTTTCGTTTACAAAATACCACTCGTCAAAAGAGATGATAGTGCAAATGACTTGAGTATATACTCTATACGCCGTGATTCGCTTATGACTGGAGTACGCGCGATCTCGTCTCTTTTTCTTCATGCTTTTTACTCGATACTCGCATTTGATAAACTACACACTAAGCATTTCATGCTTAGTGGTTCTGGCACGTTTCTATTCCAATATTCAATTTAATCCGCATGCATTTAACATTAAACTATTTTCTAATACATCATCATATGCTCATGCTATTCACTGCATGCTTTCAATATACAAATTCATTTACTATATCATAATACATTTATGCAACATTTCATTTCACACCAATTTATGAGATTTTAAGCATATACATAAAATCCTATTTTACACTTTCTGGCCAATGTCAAGCTATTTCACATTGACTATTCAATTCACATTTATGACGGATTCCGTTTGATGAATCCCGCCCTTATTGTCATTCGATAATGTGCTTACACATTTAACAATTCGGTCTCCCATCATGACGGATGCCGTTTGGTGCATCCCGACATGTGGTATCATGAATCCGTTTGATGAATCCCGCCCTTATTGCTTGCCCGGTGAATGTGGGCTTACACATTTAACACCCGGCTCTCCCATCATGACATGCCGCTATGCACCTCTACGTGGTATCACTTATTCGGTCTCCCATCATGACGATGCCGCTTGGTGCACCCCGATTACGTGGTATCACTATTCTGGCTCTCCCATCATGACGGATGCCGCTTTTGGTGCACCCTAACATCTGTGTCACTTGTTCTGCCTCCCATCATGACGATACCGCTTGGTGCACTCCTACATGTGGTATCAATTAAATGCCATACGCCATCAAGACGGAGCCGACATTGGTGCATCCCCGCCAAGTGGGACATTTCTTCAATGCCATATCGCCATCACGACCCGATGCCGACGGGCATCCCTCCAAGGGACATTGAAAATTTCTGGCGCTTCGTGATTCGATGCCACCGGGTGCATCCCCACAGCTTGCTCATTCGATATATCATTCAATTCACAATTATGACGATTCGCTTGATGAATCCCCCGCCCTATCATCATTCACATTCATTCGGTTTTCAAATAGCACATTTCAATTCCATGTTCATTTTCGTATTATCTTTTCAAAGATATACTCAATCTATGTACTTATTTCATATACTCATTTATGAACTCATTTCATATACTCAATCATGTACTCATTTCATAGTTACTTGGTAAACTACCGAAATACTTGAAATAAGAATAGAGTCAGAGAACAAACCTAAGCCGTCACCTTAGCTTCCTTTCTTCTCGATCTCATTCTAGGTTGGAAGCATCATCACCCATTCCTAGTCAATAACATTCATGCCACTCTTAGTGGATAAACAATCATAAACAATTTTGAAGTGAATTACAAATTTATTTTGTTATCGCCTTGGGTTAAGACACACTAAGTCCGCCCAGACTTGACTCACGAGCAAGAGGTAGACAGACGCTTTTCACTTAGTTCTATCCTTATTCAACCCCCATTAACGTTTCTTAGGTCCCTAAACACCTGTGAGATAATGAATACGGACTTAATCTGCAAAAATATGCAAAACGGGTCAAGCTGAATGTAACCGCACGCATGTGTTACCCATCGCATCCCCGTACTCTGCGATAAAATTTCAAATCGAGACAGTGTACACCCTACGTTTTTGGCCCATAAATGTTCGATTTTGGCATTTTCACCATTTTTCATCCACCATGGACCCCACCCAAAACAACCCAAAAGTGGTTTAGACTCGAATAAAATCCATTTTCCTCATGTTAGGCTTTTCCTCAAAATCAAAATCATAAATGAGGAAGCTGGTTTGATTTTCTTACCTTATCTCTTCAAATCTTCTTCCATGTTGTTTGATCTCTTTAGAGCAAGAAGTGTGTGCCAAAGCCCACCAAAGCCGATCTCTTGCCAAACCCTAGCTTTTCCCCATTTTCTCCTTCCTTCTCCTCAAAAAATCGATTTGCTCTTCAACGAGCCCCAAGACCACATTTGGGGTCTTTTAAATCTTCTAAGTGTAAGGCCATGTTCGCCTACACCCATTTCTCATTTCCTCATTTTTCCCTTTTTGCTCTTAAATCACTTATTCCTTATAAGGCCTTGCTCGCACCCAATAAATCCGCTTTCCATTTTGACATTCTAACTCTTATTTCACTTTCCTTATCATTTGTCATTTATTTCCCCATATTAGCATTTGTTTATCATTTGACCCTTAGGTCCTTATTTTACAAATTTCCACATTTTCCCTTTTTCACTTGGGTTTATTTCCGGGTTCAATAAATTTCCCAATTTAGCATATAATATTCAATCATATGCTCACACTTTCAATTTATATTTCACAATTTGTCAATTTATCAATTTTCCCGGAAAAACCTAAGTTTGTCTCAATTCATACCCGGAATATATAATAAAATTATTATAAAAATTCTAGGGTATTTTTAGGGAGTTATAGCTCTCCTATGCTGGGCGCCTAAGGGGGCTCTCATAGGCGGGGCGCCCAAATGGGCTCCAAAGGTGGCGCCCGGATGAGGAGCACCCATGTGCAGTTCCTCGACATCCATAGCGGAGCTCTCTCTCACTCGAGGTACAGCCGGCGAAGTGAGGCTAGTTGAAGAATCGATTCTAGCCATAAGTTCCCGCATGGTCTCCCTCAAAGACTCATCGTGTGCTTAGGACCTGATTAGTTAGGGGAGGAGCAACCTTCTCTTCTCTTTGTTGGTTATCCTCAGGTTGGTTCATCGACCGGGTTGTGATGGCCATTGATTGAACAGAAAAAGTGTTTAGAAATGAGAATAAGACTTTCCTATAGACGACGCCAAAATGATGGTGCACAAATAGGCTTTGCACAACACCTGCTAAGAATGAGTAATAAATGTAGTAATTAAGGTGAAGAGAGTGAAGACGAGAATTATAGTGGTTCGGTCGAGGTGACCTACGTCCACTTTTGAATGGCTAGAGTCATCGGGTCTTTTATTAACTCAAGTGTGCAAAGAGCAGAGAGTACAAGTTTAGAGGGGCAGTAGGAGGTGCCTCCTAGATCGTGATGCCCCCCTAAAGCTTTGGACTTACAATTTATAGTCACTCTTAACAAAGTCAGGCGCAGAACTTAATAGCAACTAAGTATCTATTATAGCGGAGCTCTTGGCTTATTCTCAATGGGCGAGGTGGTTGAGGGGCTCTCCATGAGACCCGATCAAGGATGAGGAGAGGGATGACCTTTCCTACATGGCTAGGTAAGACTCGCGCTTCTCCCCAAGACAGTGTCGATGAGTTTTAATTCAAGCTCGACCTCGGGCTCACTGATCTTCATGAGTCTAAGTCTTTGATTATAATTGGGCTTCAACATGGATTTAGGCCTTTTGGGCATGACCCATCAATTTTCTTTTTCCTAAATTCCTGTTTGTCTTTGTTTGTAAATATTTATCCTCTTTTCCTATTTTATTTTATTTTCCTCTTTTCTTTCACTCCATATTTTACCCAATTACCTGAACTCAATAAAATTTAGACACCCTGATCTTGTAGATAAAAAAACATGTACGTAACCACTTTATTATTTATTTATTTATTTATGTTATTCTTCTCTCAAATCAAAATTCATGACTTTCAAATTTATGATATCACTTTTCCAAATTTATTAAGTTAGACTTCAATTTTCTTTACTTTTTACTTTTTAAGTAAAAAAAAGTCGGTCCATCATGCCTAGCTCAAATGGTGGATCACTCACGATTTCAAACAAGCATAGGACATAAGAAGGGGTTGGGTTTCAGGTTAACAATGTTACATTTGATTGGAAATACATGGAAACAAAAAACAAAAATGAAGAGGGAGAGAAGAAAATTACAAAGAAAAAATCCTGTAAGAAAAAAAAATCAGAGTCTTAGTCAAAGATCAAAACGCCGAGTCTCATGAGGAGTCACTGATCTCCTTAAAACATATTCGTCATCCCCTCTGGTGCTTGGAGAATATCACATATGCGTCTGTCTCCTAAGATGAAACGACTTGATGAATGGCCCAGAAAGCATCTGCACCACTTCTACGACTGGAAACATGGCTCGCTAAGCCTTATCACTTAGTCAGATTATCGACGAGAGAGATCAGCAGCCACTATGACTTTCGTCGGGTAGAGTTCTATGATCGAGATCCCTAACACTTATAAATAGTGCAATACAGCTATTAATCCTAAGAACAAAAGAATCGCCGGTTTCTGACCAAGCTTCAAGTACAAATGTTGAGGAATTTAAACATGTCATAAAAAGGTAATAAAAGATTTTAATTCCTTTATCCAATCGTTTCCAACTAAAATCAATTTCATTAAAAATCAGATAAGGATCCAACAATTCTCCACATGAATGAAATTGACACCCAAAGGCAAGACAAATTATTCCTCAGAAGTGATATAGTACACGGTTGAAACCTGCATAGGAGAGGTAGGTGGTACCCTTTGAACATTCTCTTGTAGAAGTATGTTTACTTTACTAACTAAATAAAGAGGATAATGTATGTCCTTGAACTGCTCTATCATTTGTGAAGCATGATGACATACCCTTTGCCATAAAGAATCTTTCTAACATTTCCTACTCTCACTTTTATGTTTGTTTCTGCCATGAACAGCTCCCCAAGTTGCAAAAGAGTTTAATAGGAATTATGCACTATTCAATTCCCTTTGAAGCGACCCTACTTCACTCTTACATAGGTGATCTCTTAAATTAGGAGTAGCTCATGTTACTCTTTCCAATGCATAGAGATCACTAAAGCATAGCTTAACCTACTTCGTATGAGCATCATTGTTTCATCATAAGAATGGACAAGGGAAGATCCCCACGGTGATCAAATTAAAGTCTTTACAATTTAGTTGCCTCTTTTGAACCTAGATCTTGGGATCTCCAGTTAGCTAGGTTAGGTATCTATTGTATTAACTTATTCCTTTAAAGGCTTTAGTCTCATTCCCCTTGATGACTTTTCAATTAACTCTCTATTTAACCCTTTGGTTAGCAGATCCATAATGTTCTCCTTAGATTTTACATAATCTAGAGAGATAACCCTAATTGACAGTAGTTATCTAATGGTGTTGTGCCCACGATGAATTGGTTTATACTTATCATTATACATACTGTTTTGTGCTCTACCAATAGCAGACTGACTTTCATGTATGCATACTGGAGGCGCAGGTTTTGGCCACCTTGGAATATCCTCTAGGAAGTGGCGTAGCCATTCAGCATATTCCCCACATTTATCTAGTGCTATAAACTCAGATCTCCATCGTGGATATAGCAATAACCATTTGTTTTGAGAATTTCCGCGCTGAGATTCATTCCCTAATGTAAACACATAAATTACTATGGGATTTGAGTCTACATTTGATATCCGCGCTTGCATGACTGTAACCTTTAGGTACGGTAGGATATCTTGTATAGTGTAGCCCATAATAACGAGTAAAACGTAAGTACTTAAGTACTCTCATGATTCCTTGCCAATGTTTAGCTCCAGGTTTACTTGTCTAACCACTCAATTTACCAACTAAATAGGCTATGTCTAGTATTGTACAACTCATTAGGTACATCATACTGCCTATTACTCTGGAGAATTCTACTTGAAAAACACTATCTCCTTTATTCTTGGGTAGATGTAGTGTTACATCAACTGGTGTTCTAGCAATTATGGAATCGTCTTTATCAAATTTTGCAAGAATATTATCAACATAATGTGACTTAGAATGAGTCCATCTGATGTTCTTATGAGTTTTATTCCTAATATAAATCAGTAGGTTCCATGTCTTTCATGTCAAACCTTGAATTCAACATATTCTTAGTAGATATGATGATCTTATCATCACTGCCAACAATAAGCATGTCATCTACATATAGACATACCATGACGTATCCATATTCTGTATCCTTGACATACACACACTTGTCACATTCATTGATTTTGAATTCTTGTCAAATTTCTCATGCCATTGTTTCGGTGCTTGTTTTAGCCCCATACAAGGATTTCAATTAACTTACAAACTTTCTTTCGGGTCCTGCAGCGTAAAACCCCTCAGGTTGCTCCATATGGATTTCTTAATCTAAATCTCCATTAAGAAAGGTTGTCTTCACATCCATTTGATGTACTTCAAGGTTTCTCAAAGCAGAAATCGCAAGCACCATCTTTATGGAATTTATTCTCATCATCGGAGAATATGTGTCAAAATAGTCAAGGCCTTCGCTTTTAGCCTCATCACAAGTCTTGCTTTATAATACCACACTGGATCCATCTGTCCCTTCCTCCTCCTCTCTCTCCTCCCCCCTCTTGAACACCCACTTGGAACTTAGAGGTTTACAACCTGATGAATGATCAACTAGTTCTCAAATATTGTTATGCAGTATGGAATCAATTTCACTCTTAATAGCCTCTTTCCACATGAGACCATCTGTAAAGTTCACTACCTCCTTGAAACTCCAAGGTTCCCCTTCAAGCACATATGTCAAGTAAAATTCAATTCAAAAGATTTTTTTCATTCCTCGCTTCTTTGGCAGATCTGTGTTCTACTCCTCACTCATCTTGATCTTGACTATTTTCATTAATAGTTCCCAAGCACTTGCTCTCGATGTGGTTTGGATTTTCGGATTTACATGGAAACACATCTTCAAAAGAATGATGCATTCCTTGATTCCATCATCAGGTTCTCGCGGAATATCTGGAATATTCGACTCATGGGCAAGAAATCGATAAGTTGTACTATTATGTGCATAACCAATGAAAATGCAATCAACAGTTTTAGGTCTTTGATAGGTGTGAATCTTATTAGCATTTATAGTATGATTTTCATGTGTTTTATGCAACATAAATTCTAGATTCGCACCAATATTGTATAAGAAAGCTCTAATCCCCCATTTGCTTATGTTTTGCAGGATTAGAAGGAAAATCAAGCAAACTGATGGAAGAAATAAAGTGAAGAGAAAGTTGTTGAGCTACAGTAGGTTGCTTGCCTCGGCAAAGTGACGAGGTTCATCGTAGCGAAGGGATATGCTTGCCTTTGTGAAGCAGTTCACCACTATGAAGGAAAGGCTTCGATGCAACGAAGCCTAAGCAAGAACAAGATGAAACTCTCTGGTTCGTCGCAACGAAGAGGTTCGCTGTAGAGAACATACCCTTCGCCCCGGCGAAGGGAGCATTGATCAAAAGACGACCCTTGGGTTCACCAAGGCAAAGAAGCCTCTCTCCTACGGCGACGACTGTCACTGTACAAACAACGATTCGAGCTCCACTCGGCCGCCTATTTTCCATTGCTTATGGTAAATAGATATTTTGTAGACATCTTAGGTTCATTTTTGAGGGAGAACACCCTCCTCGGTTTCTCCTCTCTTCTTCTCGAATCACTTTTAGTGGTTTGTGATTTTATTTATTATTTTACTTTGGATTTGGTGATATTGAAGAATCTATCAATCTAACTTATTCAACCTGGAGCTAAGTTCGAGCATTCTCATCTCATATTTTTGTTTTGTATTCTAACTCTCACTCTCTTCTCATCTCTTTCATTATTATTGATGTAATAGACATGGTTTTGATATATTTCAGGGGGTCAGTAAGAGTAGCTAAACTTTCCTCTAGGGTTGATTGCTTAATTGATGTTTGATTTAATATCTTTAGAATGGTTTTGTAAATGTGCTTGTTGATGTTGGTTGCGAAGTGCTTATGATTACTAAGGTTTTGATTAATTAATGCATGCTGGCATCAGGCCTTCAATCCTCTTATCAGTGGCAGGTCCCTGTGACTTTGGATTAAAGTCCTTAAACTGTCTCGACTCTCTTAGTGTGTGAAGTAATGACAAATTCTAATTTAACTCCAATCAAAGAAGTCTAGGGAATTAGGAATGCCTAGTACTAGATGTATTTCATTAGGAGTTGCACCATCTCAGCATTATGTGAGGATCGTATGGATAGAAAGGTGATCGATTTGAGCATAGTCCGAGTAGTCTTATTGTATGGACAGAGAGGTACCCAATAGGATTCTCAAGGAAAGAACTGCCTTATAAAGTATCGCATCTAATGACCTAGATGGACCGAAAGGAGAATAGGAAGTTGGTGTGAGAAATTGAGGGGAGACACGAGCAAACCTCTACATCGTGTTCCTCAATACATAAGTATATTTTCACTTAATTAGGCCTTCATAAATATAAATCAAATGCATCAATGGAAGCAATCAACCCTAGTATCCTTGTGTTCTTTCTTTGAAATTAACCCATTCCTTGTAAGTGAGCATTGATCATACATTACTTTGTTTTGTTTTTAAAACCTTTTTCACCAAAACATTGATTCGCTCAGATAGTGAACGACTTTAGTAGCCGGGGTACTTAATCTTTGCTAAAACCACACATTCCCTGTGGATTTCGATACTGACTTATTAGTCCATCAGACATCTATGCAATCAGGCGCTTATAAAATCGCTAATAAGTTTTGGGTGTCATAGTTTCATACGGTTTGGTGTTTGGATTGATATTTTGGAAAAAGAGAAGTTTGTTGATTTGAGCAAAATAAAATTCTTTTCTTTTCTTGTTTTTATTTGTTTCTTATTTGAATTTTGTATACTTCACTTTTCTTTTATTTTGTATTTTTTTTTACAAGGTGATGAGCATAATGTCTAATGAAGAGATAAATGAACTCTTCTAAAGCCTCCAAAAATAATGTACTTCTCAAGTAGCCCAAATAGCACCAACATGGAAAGATATCGTCGCAAGGCAAGCGAAACCTCCACGAGCCAATAATCCTATAATTTTGAAGGGGGAAATCATTTCAACAATAATGCAGCTTACTTCTCCCAACCCCATAATTGCATGCCAAGCTACCATCATTCGGGTTGGGGGACATATGACAATTGCTCCTATGGACATCAAATTATGCAAAGTGAAGGAAGTTCAAGTTCCTATTATCAAGAGCAATTCCGACAACCATTTGATGAAGAGTTATTCCTTGCATTGAAGGAAGAAATTAAAAGGGATAATGAGGCTATACACATGCGGTTTCCAATTATGGAAACCAATATGGACACCAACATGTTAGTAGACATAGCCACCAATTCAAAAAATCTCAATAAAGAAATGTATGCTATCATGAAAAGAACGGCAATACAAGCAGAGGAATTGAGAAAACTTCAAAATGAACAATCTTCAAGGCAACTCCCGAGCGACATAAAGAATTATGTCGCGCCCCGTTTCTTCTATTTCAACCCGATTGGTGGATCCGAACCAGATTCTGGATGCTCTGATACCAACTTGTCACGCCCCCTTTCCCACCTCGATGGATGAAGGGGCCGAACCTGCATCGACTCTTTACTCCGCTTTCACATTGGTGCTCCTGTAAGTCTTAGTTAACTCAATCAATGATCATACAAGATAAAATAAAACTACCACTATAGTGGGTGCTTTACAAAGTGTCAATACATAGCCTGCATGAGTCCACTCATATACATATACAAAAACTATACATTCAGATTTACATTAATCGTAGCGCAAACCCACAGTGATGGACCCCCTACTAGCATGTCGCCCAAAGAGTTGTATGGAAGATCGCTGACGTCCTCCTCCGTACCTACACGGATTAAACCCGTGCTGTTTAACACTTAGTGGGAAACATATTATTTATACGTATACACATGCACTGATACTCATTTATAGTAAGCATATAACAGTAACAAATATACAGTAGCAGATATTAGAATTTACATGAATTCATATAACAAACTAATACACATACTTGTACTTATAGCAGACTTATACTTATTTAGATCCCTTGTAGGAGTTACAGAGCTTATACTTATACGAAGGTACCCGTAGGTACTACAGAGCCTATACTTGTTCGGAGGTACCCGCAGGTACTATAGAGCTTAGACTTATATGAAGTACCCAGAGCATCACTATAGAACTTATAATACTTATACGAGGTAAATTTTAGGTAAGTACTACAGAACTTATACTTATACAGAGGTACCCGTAGGTACATTTAGAGTAGAACGGTGTACATTACTTTAATCTTATTCGTTATTCAGACTCTTATCATATAATTGTTGGACTACCTAGACTAGTAATAAGAAATGAGTAGGACACAACACAAAGTGTACCCGAAGGTACTAAGACAAGACTAAATGTGAGCACAAGTAGGGAGTGTCGAAGCATTGGATCGTAGACGACTCCGCCCACATAATGTATGTCAGAGCACCAAGCAGAGTGCCAGCACCGATAAGAGACATTTCGCCACGTAATGTATGTCAGAAGACTAGCAGGAGTACCAAGCACCGACGTAGACGTGCCTTTTTCTAGAAATCTAACCAAAAACCCCAAAATAATCTAAAAGCATCACTGAAAACAACTCCCAAGTGTGTTCTAACCCAACCAAAACCAAAAATAGAGATTAATTAGGGTTTTTCCAAACCGAATCTCAAATACTTGAAAGTTAGGTTAACTTCCTAACACCCAAGCAAGTCTCCATACATCATAAATCAAGAATCCATGCTCAAAGGAGGATTCCATACTTATCTTATACAAATTAGGGTTTTACCAACCCAACCTTCAACAAATCTAGGGTTAGGATGGATTCCCAACTAAACCCTAGAAATGGAACAACCTAATATCCATACAAAATCCATACAAAACTTAGGAAGTTCCATACAATCCATACAAATCCTTACTAATCCATACAAAACCATAGAATTCCATACGTTTCCTTTTCTTCTTCTTCCTCTACTTCTTCTCTTCTTTTCTCTCTTCTCCTCTCCTTCACGTTTTGCTCTCCAAAATGCCCAAATGAGAGACCCTAAATGGGTCTTATTTGGTCAAGTTTCCCTTTTATTGCACTTTGGTCCTCCAGTTTCCTTCTATTTGCACCACAACTTCCCATTATTCCACTTTGGCATATAATCTTATTATCTTATGACTTTTGTGTCCCGTTTTGACAAATTACAAATTTACCCTTGCTTATTTCCGGGTTTCTCAGTTTTCATGTTTTGAATTTAAATTACAAAAAATTCAAATTATACCTACAAAATACCCTAAATGTGCTGAAAACAACTAGGGTATATTTTGGGGTGTTACAATTCTCCCCCCCTTAAAATAAATTTCGTCTTCAAAATTACCTGAACTGAAGAGCTGAGGGTATTGTACCCTCATTGTCGATTCTGGTTCCCATGTCTCTTCTTCCATACCGTGATGTTGTCAAAGCACTTTTACCAGAGGGACTTGATTGTTCCGTAACTGTCTTATTTCAAGATCTTCATCGAAAGGTTAATAGCTTTCGGCTCTTCATCGAAAGTGAAATCTTCTTGTATTTGTATATCTTGAACTCGGCATTACAAAGGGAGTGGGTCAAACGATATCTTCCGCTAGACACATGGAATACATCGTGTAATTTGGCTAACTCCAGAGGAAGTGCCAAACGATACGCTACTGGTCCAACTATTTCTAAAATCTCGTAAGGGCCAATAAATCTTGGACTCAGTTTTCATTTTCTTCCAAAGCGGAATATCTTTTTCCACAGAGATACTTTTAAAAACACTTTGTCTTCGACTTCATACTCTATATCCTTTCTCTTCAAATTAGCATAAGACTTTTGTCTTATCAATGCGCCTTTAACCTTTCCGAATAATTCGAACTTTTTCTTCCGTGTCTTTACTAAATCGACCACACCCATGCTCCCGTCCAACTCGTCCAACACATAGTAGTTCTACATCTTCTTCCATACAAAGCCTACACTGGCCATACCAATACCGGATCGATAATCAAGGTTATAGGCAAATTCCATGAGTGGAATATACCTATCCTAACTTCTCGAAAAATCTAATACACAACCCCAAAGCATATCTTCCAACACCTGAATCACTTTTCGCATCGGCCCATCGGCTCAGGATGGAAAGCGCTAAAATCTCACTCGTACCAAAAAGCCGATCGTAATTCCTTCCAGAACCTTAACGTAAACTGTGGATCGCGGTCAGACACTATCGATAAGGGAATCCCATGTAATTTAACAATTTCACTCACATAAAGTTCCGCTAGACGATCCATGGAGTAGTAAAGTCGGACCGGTAGGAAGTGAGCAGACTTGGTCAATATGTCCACAATTACCCAAACTGCATCATGTTTCCTTTGGGTGAGGGGAAAATGGGATACGAAATCCATAATAATGTTTTCCCACTTCCATTGAGGAATCGAAGGATTCACGCCAAATCCATGGTACTCATGTGCAGAACACTTTACTGCCGACATCGCCGACACTTCAGACACGCACTGCATATGTCATTTTTCATCCCTCGCCACCAATAGTACTATTTCATATCTTGGTACATCTTATTACTCCTTACATAAAAGGTGAAAACAAGATTGTGACTTTCATATAATATAAGTTCCTTCTCAAATCCATATCATTCTAAGACACATAATCCGCTTCAGACAACAAACCTCCACTTTCATCTATGATATAATCAATCTTGTCTCCAGTACTGACTAACTGAACTATCTCTTGTAACTTGGTATAATTTTTCCGATCATTTACTATCATTTGTTTCAAATCCGGTATAACTCTCAATTGAGCCAACAAGGCTCCCTCAGAATAAAATCTCCAGTCATAATCTTTCAAAGACAAAGCAGAAATCATTTTCCTACTCAAGGCATCCACCACTACATTTTCCTTCCCGGGGTGGTAATCAATTATACAATCATAGTCTTTAGACAATTCCAACCACCGACGTTGCCTCGAGTTCAAGTCCTTATGAGTTAGCAAATATTTCAAACTCTTATGATCAGTAAAAATTCTACATTTTTCTCCATATAAATAGTGTCGCCAAATTTTTAAAGCGAATACTACAGCTGCTAACTCCAAATCATGAGTGAGATAGTTTTGTTCATGCGGTTTTCAACTGTCTGGAAGCATAAGCCACCACTTTCCATCCCGTATCAATACACATCCCAAACCTATCTCGAAGCATCACTATACATAGTATAATCCCCAATTCGGGCAGTCGAATCAACACTAAGGTTTCCAACCAAGATTTCTTTAACCCTTTCAAAGTCGGATTGACACTTATCATCCCACTCAAACTTCACCCCTTCTCGGAGTAATCTTGTAAGTGAGCTATAACCCGAAAATCCTCACAAATCTCTCCGATAATAACTAACCAAACCAAAGAAACTTCTTACTCGCTTACATTTCGAGGTGGTTTCCAACTCACAACCCGCTCAATCTAGCGTGACCAACTCATACCATGCCGACACAATATGGCCTAGAATGATACTTCCTTAAGCCAAAAATCACATTTACTTAACTCATAAATAACCTCCATTCTCTCTCGCACTCGCAATGCTATCCTCAAATGATGTTCTTGTTCCTGTGCATCTTTAGAATACAACAGGATGTCATCAATAAATACCACAACAAATTGATCCAAATAGGGGTGGAAACCCTATTCATCAAGTCCATAAATGCAGCTGGAGCATTGGTTAACCCATTACTATGTAGGTACATCCTTAATCTAAGACTCTTCAAGAAACGCTTCAAAACCCAAAGGCTCGATACCAACTTGTCGCCCCGCTTTCTGTTTGACCCGACATTAGTGGATCCTCGAACCGATCCGGATGCTCGAGCACAACTGGTCACGCCCTTCCCACCTCGGGGCGATGAAGCGGTTAAACCTGCATTTTCAGGACTCTTTACCCGCTTCAAACATTGGTGTTCCCAAGTCTTATAACTGGACCAAACAGTCATATACAAGATAGTACAAACTACCACCATAGTGGTGTTTACAAAGGTCAATACATACTACCCCAGTCCCATTTACATATACATATACAAAAAAATCCATAAGACTAGATTTATACAATCAAAGCGCAAACCCATGGTGTAATGGACCCCCTTACTAGTGTGTGTTGGCCCAAAGAAGGTATGGAAGATTGCGGACGTCCCTCCTTTCGTACCTTACATGGATTAAAAACCCGTGCTGTTTAACGCCTTAGTGGGAAACATATGACTTATACGTATACACATGCACTAATACTCATTTTATAAGAAGATATAACAAGAATGTATATACAAGAGCGTAATCCTAATTTCCATGAATTCATATAACAAATTAATACACATACTTGTACTTATAGTAGACTTATACTTATTCAGATCTCCCATAGGAGTTACAGAGCTTATACTTAGACGGAGGTACCCGTGAGGAACATGCAGCCTATATCAGATGGAGGCATTCGTAGGTACTACAGAGTTTATACTTATACGGAGGTACTCGTAGGTACTATAGAACTTATACTTATACGGAGGTACCTATAGGTACTACAGAACTTATACTTATACAGAGGTACCCGTAGGTACATTTAGAGCAGAACGATGTACATTACTTTAATCTTATTCGTTATTCAGACTCTTATCATATAATTGTTGGACTACCTAGACTAGTAATAAGAAATGAGTAAGACACGTAAAGATTAATAAGTACTAAGGTACTAAGATAAGATCGAGGTGCCGTTTACTCAAGCAGGAGGCCGGGCATTGATCGTAGACGTGTCCGCCCACGTAATGTGTCACAGAAGATTCAGCGAGTGAGTCGCCAAGATCGATCGTAGACGTGCCTACCCACGCAATGTATGTCAGAGCCACTTAAAGGCGAGTGTCAAGCACCGATCAAAGACGGCTCTTTCCGTAAATCTAACCAAAGTTCTGTGCACAATCCAAAGCATCACCGAAAAACAACTCCCCAAGTGTGTTCTAATCTAACTAAACCAAACATAGAGATTAATTAGTATTTTTCCAAACCGAATCTCAAATACTAAAGTTAGGTCAATCTCCCAATACCCAACAAGTCTCCGCATCATAAATCAAGAATCCATGCTCAAGGGAGGATTCCATACTTATCTTATACAACCAGTGGTTTTACCAACCCAACCTTCAACAAATCTGTGTGGTTAGATGGATTCCTAACTAAACCTCTAGAATGCAACAAAACCTAATATCCATACAAAATCCATACAAAACTTAGGAAGTTCCATACAATCCATACAAATCCTTACTAATCCATACAAAACCATAGAATTCCATACCTTTCCTCTTCTTCTTCTTCTTCTTCCTCTACTTCTTCTCTTCTTTTCTCTCTTCTCCTCTCCTTCACGTTTTGCTATCCAAAATGCCCAAATGAGAGACCCTAAATGGCCCCTTTATTTGTCAAATTTCCCTTTTATTGCACTTTCTTGGTCCTCAAGTTCTCTCTATTTGCACCACAACTTCCCATTATTCCACTTTCGGCATATAATCTTTATTATCTAATGACTTTTGTGTCCCATTTCGACAAAAATTACAAATTTACTTCTGCTTATTTTGGGTTTCGCTTTCACGTTTTGGTTCTAAAATTTCATAAAAATTAAATTATACCTACAAAATACCCAAACATGCCGGAAAAACAACTAGGTATATTTCGGGGGTGTTACAAATTATGCCATACGGGAGAGTGAAAATCGTGAACCTAAGCCCCAGTTAAGAACTTTCAAGCCCGACATTACGAGGATAAGAACATAATGGAATGTGATAAAATGCCTTTTTAGTCTCGAGAGGGAGAATTGAAAAATCCGTTGGTTGAGAAGAATGATTTGTTAGTACCTAAGAGCCACCGAAAGATAAGCAAGTTGAAAAGGAACATTCCGAGCTAAAAGTTGAAAATGTCTTAGTTGGGGTTGAGGTCTTCCATTTCCCCATAGATTATTTGACTTTTGGCATGGAAGATGACTGACAAGTTTCATTTGTAGAAAGACCTTCCATTGTCACAAGTCAAGTGTAGATTGATGCTGAAAATGGGGAAATGATAGTCCTTGTTAGTATGGAGAAAATGAAGTTTGACCTCCACCAAAGAAAACCATTAATTGTATACAGTGAGGGCTGCAAGGAAGATAGAAAGCTCATTCGCTCATTTAGAGGATGCACTCTATGATCCTTCTGTGAGGACACTCAAGACATAATTTGAGGCCAACTCTTTCCCCACCAAAGAGTTGGCATTTTAGCATACATCGCCTATTCCTGAGGGGGAGGAACTCATTCTCACAAGCGCTGAGGATGATGGAGAAGTATTGACCACAATGGATGGCGAAGATCTCGGACTTCTCCAATAAGTCTAGCTGGACTCTAAAAATGGAGCAGCTCTTGGGAGGCACCCCAAGCAAAAATAAGGATTTTTATCCATTTAATATTTTAGTTGTTTATTTTTAGTATGTGTTGCATGATGATTTTTTTTAAGTGTTTATTTAGTTTTTGCTTTTCAGGACATTGATGCTGAATCTTATTGAGGGAGTTTCATCAAGATCCACCATACCCGAAGCCAATGATCACAATTGATCATCTAGGGGAGTCCTCTATTCCTAATCTTTCATATTTAATACATTGAGGACAATGCATATTTTAAGTTTAGGGGTATTGGGGGGATTTCCCTTTGTTTTTAAATTTTTCCAGTAGCTTCAATGATTCTATCTTTAGTGTTTTCTTTTAGTTGTTTATTTGTTTTAGTTGCTTTTATAGGTTTTCAGTTTTTAGGTTAATTTTTTTCATTTTTAAATTGTTTTTGTTTTGGTTGAGCTTGTTATGAGATAATTGTGATGCCTATGATGAATAATGATTAAACTTTCTTTCACATGAAGAAAATGAGAGATATTTGAACTTAAAGCATAATGGCTTGACCTTGTAGTTGACTATTTAGGCTAAAGTTTTTATCAATTTGAGAACAAGTCGTGTACCCTTGATAGTCAATTTTGCTTGGTTTAGAGAAGAATTAGGTGAATATAATTCTAATTGATCTCTAAAGACTCTAAAACTTGTTCGATTATCACTTGAGGCGAAATCCTAGGCAACACGACAATTAGGAAATGATTTAGGTCATCCTTGGATCGGTTGAGCCTCTCTAGCTAACCCTTGTATGCATTGATCCATTGTCACCCAATTTGTACCATATTAGGCATTTTATTTCAAGAAAAGCCAAGAATGAACCCATTCTTACCCGAACATGTTGCTTCAATGTTATATCTTGTGAATACATGTAGTGTGAATTGGGAAGTTGGTTAAAGAGGGTGTGCTTTAATTGTGAACAAATGAGGTTTTGGGGAGGAAAAATGAAGAAAAAAGTAGAAAAAGAAAGAAAGAAAGAATAAAGCAAGGAGGAGTAAGTTCGTGCCTCGTAGCTTCCTCTACTCGAAGCAAGTAAGTTCTTAGGGGTGTTCTACACCTAGTACCCTAAGGCCAACTGGTCTGGGAGTTACTAACCTAAGCTCGCTACATGGGGTAGGTAGAAAGTTTCAAGGGGTTGAACATTGCACTATGCCGTGCCTTGTAATATGAAAAATAAAGTTCTTGGTGTTCTTGTGAGGATGGTGAAAATCATGCAAGTTTGAGGGAGCTATGAGATAAAAAGATGCAATAAGCTAAGTTTGGGAGGAAGCTTAAGAGGTTCAATTAAAAAGAGGGCAATATGAAAAATGATGAACAATTAGTAGAGAAAAAAGGAAAATGTGTATGTTTTGGGTAAACTAAAGCCTAAATGATCTATGTAACTACCCTTACCTAGGCCATACACTACAAGTTATATAAAGACCTAATTGATCCTAAGAGTTGTGTATAACCTACATTAGTGGAGAGTGATATGCCCAATAAGCATATGGAGTCTTACACACTCACCATGAGCAAAGATCCCATTCCACTCATGATCATCTAATTCCATCCGAACCGCAGAATCGACTGCAGTAGGGAAGACTACACACACACTTTTTGAGAACTTTAGCTTAGGCTGTTCACCCATGGTCAATCTATTATTTTTGAAAAAGGCAATCTCAAAGATTTCTTGTAATGGCAAGCCAGATCCTTGAGGCAATTTATCATATATTATCCCAATTTCATGCTCAACATTATTGTTAGTTTTGAATAAGGAAAATGAGTTGTTTCTTTGCTTGAGAACAAGTAAAATGTTAAGTTTGGGGGTATTTGATAGGTGTGAATCTTGTTAGCATTTGTAGTATGATTTTTATGTGTTTTATGCAACATAAATGCTAGATTCGCACCAATATTGTATAAGAAAGCCCTAATCCTCCATTTGCTTATGTTTTGTTGGATTAAAAGGAAAATTAAGCAAAGTGATGGAAGAAATAAAGTGAAGATAAAGTTGTGATGAGCCATAGCAATTTGTCACACGCTAGTTTACTCAGGTTTGCCGCAACGAAGGGATACACTTGCCTTGGCGGCAAACTCGCCATTGCACAGTGCCTGGCCGCACGAGCCCAAGCAAGAACAAGATGAAACTCTCGGGTTCGCCGCAGTGAACATACCCTTCGCCGCGGCAAAGGGAGCATTAATCAAAAGGCATCCCTCGGGTTCGCCAAGGAGAAGAAGACTTCGCCTAGGCGAAGGATGGTGGGCTAGACCATCAAACAACGATTTTTAAGCCCATAATCGACTCATTTTCCATTGCTTATAAGTAGATATTTTGTAGACATTCCTGGGTTCGGTTTTTGAGGGAGAACACCCTCCTTAGGGTTTCTCCTCTCTTCTTCTTGAATCACTTTAGGGTTTGTGATTTTGTTTATTTTACTTTGGATTTGGTGTGATTTTGAGTAATCTATCAACTAGAGGACTACATTCAACCTTGAGCCGAAGCTCGAGCATTCCTCGCTCCCATATTTGTTTTCACTTAACTCTCACTCTCTTCTCATCTCTTCATTATTATGGATGTAATAGACATGATTTTGATATATTTGTGGGTTGTAATGAGTAGCTAAACTTTCCTCTAGGTTGATTGTTTAAATTGATGTTTGATTTATATATCTTTTAGAATGGTTTTGTAAATATGTGATTTTATTGATGTTGGTTGGTGTAGTGCTTGGGATTACTAAGGTTTTGATTAATTAATGCATGCTGAGATTTGGGCCTTCGATCCTCTTACTAAGGCATGCTTGGTGACACTTGGATTAAGCCCTAAAATCTGGTCTTGACTCTCTTAAGGTGTGAACTAATTAATTGGAATGCTAATTAAGCTAATCAAAGAAGTTTATGGAATTAGGAATGCCTAGTACTAGATGGATTTCATTAGGAGTAGCACTATCTCAGCATTATGTGAGGATCGTATGGACGGTGAGGTGGTCTATTTGAGCGTAGTCCTGGTAGTCTTATTGTATGGACCGAGAGGTGACCAATAGAATTCCCTAGTTAGAAAAGTATCACATCTAATGACCTAGTTGGATCGAAAGAAGAATAGGGAGTTGGTGTGGGAAATTGAGGGGAGACACGAAAGTGTAAACCTCATATCGTGTTTCTTGGACAAGCATAAGTATATTTTCACTTAATTAGGACTTTATAAATATAAATCAATGACCAATAGAAGCAATCAACCCTAGTACCCTTCGTTGTGCTCTTTATTCGAAATTAACCCATTCCTTGTAAGTAAGCATTGATCATACTCTACTTGTTTTGTTTTGGCTTGTTTTTAAACTTTTTTACTGTAAACATTTAGTCGTCGATAGTGAACGACTTTAGTAGTTCAAGTTACTTAATCATCTCTTAAAACTACACCTTCCTCGGTGGATCGATATTTGGACTTATTAGTCCACTGTATTACTTGTGCGACCTGTGCGCTTGCGGAAATCGCTAACAACCTTATTTTCATCTTTTTAGGTGGAGGAATTGCCACTTTGGCTAGACATCCCCACACTCACAAGTATTTATAGGATGGTTGTCATCCTTTCCATAACTCATATGGATTCTTCTCTACTTTCTTTTTAGGTACCTTATTCAAAAGGTAATTAGCATACAAAATGGCTTCTCCCCACATGTTTTGTGGTAGACCAGAACTTATCAACATTGCATTCATCATTTCCTTTGGAGTGCGATTCTTTCGCTCAGCCACCCATTGATTGAGGTGAATAAGGTGTTGTGGTTTCATGTATAATCCCATGTTGAGCACAAACATCAACAAATGGTGATTCATACTCACCACCTCGATCACTTCTTAGCACTTAAATTTTGTTGTTGAACTGGTTGTCAACTTATTTTTTATAGAGAACAAATTTCTCTTTCACATCATCCTTACTTTTGAGTAGGTACACATAAAAATATTTAGTGCTATCATCAACAAAGGTAATAAAATATTTATTAGCACATCTTGTTTATGCAAAATTTCAAATCACATATATCACTATGGATTAAGTCAAGAGGTTCAGTGTCTCTCTCAACACTTTGAAAAGATTACCTGGTCAGTTTTCCCTCAACACAAGTTTCACATTTATGGTTTGCATCAATTTGGAAAGTTGGTATATGATTTAAGTTAATTAATCTACGAAATGTACTAATCTTCAATGCCATAGATTAGAAGTGTAACGCCCCTTCCCCTATCTTCGGTAAGCGAGGGGACGCCACACAGAGCAAAGACTTGTTAACATGATTTTTCGGAATTATTAGAGACCAGTTCAAGCATAGATTCATGATTGACATAAACTTGTTTCAAAAAGCCAAAATTATGAAAATTCTTGACTACACATCATAAACTTCTAAAACTACCACCATATGGTGTTTAAAATGTCATGTACATATATGCTTGAGTTTATAACTACTTGTATTCATACAAGTTCCCTCTTCCCACAAAATATTATGTACATTTAATATGAAAGGCATAAGTCAGGGACTATAGAAGGACTCACGCATAATGTTATCGGCCTTGATGTGGTGAGATATGCGTGATCTTGATTTTACCACACGAATGAAACACAGGTGCTAAGCTTCTACGTAGTGGGGCAGAGATAACGTATGTTATCCCAGTGATTAGCGATTCTGACATACATGTATAAATAATTTCCTTTATATCACATGGAAGTATTTAATGTGGTAGGAGTACATATATTAATTCATGTCGGAAGGTACCCGTAGGTACTGCAATATGGAACAGGGTGTGCTAAGCATGCGAGCTATTGCACTTTGTTTTCATATTGTTCATTATTAAGGATAGAACAATATATTGGTTTTATAAACCAATGATGAATAACGGGGAACACAACCACAATAGTACCCATGAGTGCGGTAGGTATAGACGAGAGGAAGTTGCATTAATATCATTAAACGGAATCCACTTATTAGCACCAATAGAACAGGAGTGCTTAATAGCACTAAATGTAATTTTAACTAAAAGTACTTAATGTGATATGCGTTGATTTTGAAGATCAAATGTATGTCAGATAGCACTAGTCCATATTTATTCACTATTTGGTCTTAAGCAGGCATATAATTATATGTGTTTCAGAGCATTTTATACCGGTCTTAATAACATTCATGTATTTATGTAACCCAAATGCAATAATTCATACTCAATTCCTAAAGATTACACTAATCCCCTGTTTGCTTAGATCTTGTAGGAATCGAAAGCAAAACAAGCAACGAATAAAGAAAAACAAACTGGTCTGGGCACTAGCTCACCCAGCGGCTTAAATGGTCAGCAGGAAACTAGGTCTCGCCTAGGCGACGATCTTCGCTCACGGCCTCACAAGGTTCAAGATTACCTTCGCCTAGGCGAAGAGACAACAACCAGAAGGAAGACACTTAGCCTTCGCCTAAGCGAAAGACGTTGGGCTTGAACAGAAATGTCGTATTTTTGCCCTTTTTCACCGGACAATTTCGAACCAAACCAAAAACAAAATCAAATCCAACCTCTAACCCAATTCAAACCAACAAACAAACCACAAATAATGGGAGAGTTAGGAATTTTCCTAACCTTAGATTATCTTGAAAGCTTCAACCTAGCTTCCTTTTTTTTTTTTTTCCTTTTACTATTTTCTTCCTTTCCTTCATTTTTCTCTCTTTACATGAACAAGTAGAACCCAAACAAGTGAAGAGAAAACCGGATGCCCTAGCTCTCTTAGCTCAAAAATGAGAAATTTCTCCTTTGTAGAAGACAATTTGTTGTCTTAAGGTCATTTGGCTCAAATTCTTAGCCCTTACTATTTAGTCCTTCCTCTTTCTTCAATTTGAAAATTAACTTATCAAAATTCACTCTTACATATAATCCTTTAACTTAATGTCCCATTAAGTCCCTAATTTGACAATTTAACATTATCCTCTTTACTTCTTTAATAATTCCGGTTATATCATTTTTCACACTCAAATATTAAATTTATGAAAAACACAAATTTGATTTCCATTATACCTTAAACATGTCATAAAACTACTAAGGTATAATTTGGGGTATTACAACTCTCCCCCTTAAAAGAATTTCGTCCTTAAAATTCATACTTGAATCATATGCCATGCATCAGGCCTTCATTGTCAATTGTTCCTAAGTTGCTTCCTATACCGTGTTAAGCAAATTACTTTTACTAGAGGGATCATGAGCCTCAAGAATTGTTTCACTTCACGAGATAGAATGGCTTTTGGTTCTTCATCATAAGTGAAGTCTTGTGCATCTTGTATTGGCAAGATGTGCGATTCATCAAAACGGTATCTCCGAAGGATTGAGACATGGAACACATTATGTAATTTGGCCAACTCCGGAGGGAGGGCCAAACAATAAGCAACTGGTCCAATTCTTTCTAAAATCTCATAAGGTTCGATAAAACTTGGAATCAATTTCCCTTTCTTTCCAAACCGGAGTATCTTCCTCCACGGTTATACTTTCAAGAAAACCTTATCGCCGACTTTGTATTCTATCTCTTTTCTTTTCAGATCTGCATATGACTTATGTCGATCACTTGCAGTTTTCAACTGTTGCTGAATAACCCGAACTTTTTCTTCTGTGTCTTTCACTATATCCGGACCAATTACCTTATGCTCGTTCAGGTCTGTCCAGTATATTGGGGTTCTACATTTCCTGCCTTACAAAGCTTCATAAGGGGCCATACAAATACTTGACTAATAACTGTTGTTATAGGAAAATTCCACAAGGGGAATATACTTATCCCAACTTCTTGGAAAATCTAGCACACAACCCCCGAAGCATGTCTTCTAACACTTGATTCACACTTTCAGATTGTCCATCTGTTTGTGGATGGAAGGCTGTAGTAAAATTTAGTCGAGTACCTAAGGCTGACTGTAATTCTTTCCAAAACCTTAAAGTAAACCGTGGATCGCGATCAGACACTATTGACAGTGGAATCCCATGCAACCGAACAATCTCACTCAAATACAGCTTCGTTAACCAATCCATGGAATAGTCAATCCGGACTGATAAGAAGTGAGTAGACTTTATAAGTCTGTCAACAATTACCTAAACTGAATTGTGTTTCTTTTAGGTGAGGGGAAAACCAGACACAAAATCCATAGTAATGTCAGTTCCACTCATCAGGAATTGAATGGGGGTTTAACATACCGACTAAGACTGATGTTCAACTTTACTTGGCCGATAAGTCGATATCTGATACACCGCCATATCCTTTTTCATCCCTTGCCACCAGTAATATTGTTTCAAATCCCGTACATCTCATACCTCCAGATGCACTGAATACAAAGACGCTGCTTACGCATCAACTTTTCAATTCCTGGACATTCGGTACACATAATCCATTATTGTAATAGAGGCCCCCATCTCTTTTTATCGAATAGTCACTTTGGTTCCATTTCACTAATCGCACTTTTATCAGAATCACATCATTTTCCTGAGCATCTATCATCATCTGCTTCAAATCAAGCATAGATTTTAATTGAGCTAACAAGGCTCTGTCAGATGCAAATCTCTATGCACAGTGTTTCAGGGACAAAACATAATTTTTTTTTCTACTTAAAGCATTCGCCACCACATTACCTTTTCCTGGGTGGTAATCAATTATTATATCATAGTCCTTGAACAATTCTAGCCACCGACGTCGCCTTAAGTTCAGTTCCTTCTAAGTTAACAGATACTTAAGACTCTTATGATCTGTAAGTATTCTACATTTTTCACCATATAAGTAGTGTCGCCATATTTTTCAAAGCAAACACTACCGCTGCTAACCCGCATCACGGGTGGGATAATTCACCATGTGGCTCTTGACTTATCTCTGAGGCATACACCACAACTTTTCCATCTTGCATCAATACACATCCTAAACCAATCCTTGAAGCATCACTATACATGGTATATTCTCTACCCGGAGTAGGCTGAGTCAACACTGGTGCTTCAACTAGTATTTTCTTTAATTGCTCAAAACTTGACTGACATTTGTCATCCCATTTAAACTTCACCCCTTTCCAGAGTAACTTAGTAAGTGTAGATGCTATGACGGAGAATCCCTTTACGAACCGTCGATAATACCCAGCTAAACCTAAGAAACTTCACCTCGTTTACATTTCATGTCACCCCATAACCGTCTAATCTTCGGCCAGTCATCTCTAATACCCTATACAGACACAATATGGCCTAGGAATGACACTTCCTAAAGCCAAAAATAACACTTACTTAACTTTGCAAACAACTATTTTTCTCTCAAGATGCAACACTATCCTTAAATGTTGTTCATGTTCTTGTGCATCCTTATAATACACCAGGATATCATCTATGAATACCACTACAAACTAGTTCAAATAAGGGTGAACAATTCTATTCATCAGGTCCATGAATGTATTTGCATTAGTCAACTAAATGGCATTACTAAAAAAGCATAATAACTCATATCTAAGTTCTAAAGGTCGTTTTCTAACATCAATATCTTTCAACTAAGTCGATAGTATTCATCGCAGTCTATCTTTTGAAAAGACACTCCCTCCTTTCAACTGATAGAAAAGATCTTCTATTCTCGACAATAGATATTTATTTGTCATGGTTACCTTATTTATTTATCGATAATCAATGCACATCCGAAGAGTCCCATCTTTCTTTTTGATAAACAAAACAGGCGCACCCCAAGGCAAACACTAGGTTGGACAAATCCCTTGTCCAATAGCTCCTGAAGAGTCTTCAACTCTTTTAGTTCAGTTGGATCCATACACTAGAGTGCCCTAGATATAGGAGTCATTCCATGTAAAACTTCAATAGCTAAATCTACTTCTCTTTCGGGTGGTAAACCCGATAATTCCTCAGGAAACACATCAAGGAATTCCTTTATCACCAGAATATTTTCCAGATTTACCTGTCCCCTCTTAGAGTCAAACACCAAAGCCAAAAAGGATTCACAACCTTTTCTAAGAAAACGCCGGGCTTGCATGACGGAAATTACATTTGACACTAGTCCAGATCAAATGCCATGTATAGTTACCTCTGACAAGTCAGAAAATTTAAGCACTACTGCTTTCTTATCAAAATCAACTATAGTCCGATGTTTGGATAACCAACCAATTCCCAAAATCAAATCAAACTCATGAAAAGGAAAAGCAATCAGATCAACCGAAAACTCTCTATCATGTACCATTAGGGGGACAATTCTTATATACTCGGTTAACTCTAACACTATTCCCTAGGGGACTGGTAACATGCATGTCATGTGATAAAGGATCTACTAATGGAAATTTATCACTTAATTTTTCAATGCATACATAAGAATGTGTAGAGCCTGGATCTATTAAAGCATGCATTTCAGTGTCATAGAGAGTGAATGGCTCCGTGATAACCTCGTGATCCCATCTTCACGAACCTCATAAAGACAAAGCTCGGGTCAGGGATGGCTAGTTAGGGTGATTTAATTGCTTTCTCGATGCAATACTTCTTACATTCGGTCAATCCACTCGCCCTACCCCTTTCATGAAAGTTGGGCGGGAGGTACATTTGATCCTCCTATGTTACTTCCTTGAGGATTTCTAGGAATCCCAGATCCTTCCGGATAGTTTACTATAAGATGGTCTGTGCTTCCACATCGGAAACACCCCCCCAGTTATCCATCTACAAGTACCAGAATGATATTTTTGGCAATGTGGGCATTCAAGTCTTTTCAATTGCCTAGTTTAAATAATTCCTACCAAACCCTGTCATGGTAGTCCTCGCTCTTTCAATTAGTAAGTAGTCGAACTATGTACGATTCAACTTGAGACTCTAGTTCTTTTACTAAGGAGAGACCACCGAGAACTTTCGATTTTTCGACTCAATTATTTCAAATTTCAATTTTCATAGCCATTGTATCAACCGATAGAAATTCACCACTTGCAATGATGGCACTACCAGGAGGTACCTTTTTTATAGATTCTCAGCCATCCCCAAATCAAGCCTACACTAAGGTGTTCTCAGTGAAGAACCTGGTTCGTGCATACTAATGAGTCGCCTAAACTCTTTCTCATACTCCGCCACTGTCAGATTCCTTTGTTTCAAATTCAAGAATTGCTTCCACTTGGTCTCTCCTCAGAATCACCTGGGTGATACTTCATCCGGGGAACTGAGAAGAGTCGATAGAAACTGGTCCCACAGTGGATTTCTTAAAACTAAATTCTTCCACCAATCATAAGTCAGACTCTCAGAGAAGTGAGACCGCACATCAGCCATCCGTTCAGTGGGGACATTTCACTGGGCCCAAAGCCCTTTGTAATTTTTCAAGCCAAAACTCAGCTTTATCAAACTTTTCTAAACTTGTACCATGGAATTCTTCTACTCCATGCTTTCTTACCAAATCAATCGGAGCTATAAGGGTCGTGAATTGATCTAAGACCCTTGCCGTATCCTGAGAAATTTTTAACAATGCTTCGATTGACACATGTTCACTTCTAGTTGGCTCAGACGGACTAGAGACAGATGGATCAAGGTCCATCGGATTGAAGCTTTCAAATGTTTCCTCCATAGCTTCCTAGGATTGGTCCATTCTAAACAATATACAAAACAAGGACATCCGCATTAGGCCAACACAATATTAAGGTGTACATTCTAACTAGAAAGAATGTCTCTTAAACGCCTAAACCTAGCTCTAATACCACAAACTATAACGCCTCTCTTTCCTATCTTTGACAAGTGAGGGATGCCACTGCAGCGTAGACTTGTTAACCTGATTTCTAGAATTATCGAGACCATTTCAAGCACAGATTCATGATCGATATAAACTTGTTTCAAAAAATCTCACTATGAAAATTCTCGACTACACATCATAACAACCTTTGTAAAAACTACCACCATAGTGGTGTTTAAAATGTCATGTACATATATGTTTGAGTTTATAACTACTTGTATTCATACAAGTTCCACTATTACAATATATTATATTTACATTTGTACTTCAAAAATAAAGTCAAGGACCTACATAAGAAGTACTCTTAATGTTGTGTTGGCCTTGGCGAGTGCGAGATGTCTTTGGCGATCTCTTCAGTACCTACATGGATGAAACACTCGTGCTAAGCTTCTAGCTTAGTGGGAAAACATAATAACATATATGACAACTCGTAGTGGTTCTCAATTATAGTATACATGTATAAACAATTCATATATCATAGTATTCATCTCTCCTGTAGGAGTACATATCAGAAGGTACCCGTAGGTACATTACAGTACAAAACCGAGGTATACCTAAGCATCTGAGCTGATTACTTTGTTTTCATACTGTTTATTATTCAGATACATTTCATATAAATGGTTGCCTGCATAAACCAATGAAAATGAATAACAGGAACACGGTACAATAAGTACCCATTAGTACAGATAGCATTTAACAAGAAGTCGTTGTAAACGAATCCACTCTAATGGCACCAATCGAATATGAGTGCTTTACATGTCAACATGTGACAAAGGCAATCAGACGTGTTGATTAGCACGAGCACGGAAGTGTCGATGAAGACTAGTCCCATCACGCCCCAACCCGCCTCGGGCCGGGCAGCGGGGTGCGAAACCATACCGACTCTTTAATTCCGCTTCGCATTAATCGATGATCCCAAGTCTTATAACCTAATCACAATATCGCTATACAAGATACAAAATAAAACTACCATCGTAAAGGGTGTTTATAGTATTTAACATATATAATGAAATGTCCCATTTACATATATATATATACAAAACTATACACGATAATCGCAGTAATGCACTACAAGTGATAATTCATACTAAAGGTGTCAGTTCGCCAGTTGTGCTAAGATCGCACGCCCTGCACTCACACCTAATAAACCCGTGCCAAGCTTTACTAGTGGGAACATAAGACTTATATATGTTCACATGCATCATACTTCGTATAATAACTAGTATAACAATAACATATATCGATTTTCAGAATTCATATATAACAACCATTACACATACTTGTTATCATATAACAAACTTCTTATATACATACTGTCTCAGAAGAATCTTATGCTTGCTCGCATTTCTCGTATTTATAATGAGCTTATACTTATACTTCATAGTTGTTCCTTTATACTTATTCGCATCTCCCGTAGGACACATACTTACTTATCTCCCCCGTAGGGAGTTATGTATTTATACTATACAGGTACCCGTAGGTACTGGCGGTGAATCGATACTGATGGGCTGTAGGTACCCGTAGGTACATTCAAAACAGAACGATGTACTTGACTTTACTCTTATTCGTTATTCAAACTCTTAACATATAACCTGTTTCGACCACTGTAATTCAAGAATAAGAAACAAAGAGACACAACACAATAAGTACCCCAAAGGTACAGATAGCACTGAGGTGCCATAAGACAAAGCAGAGTGCCGGGCACTAATCGTATACCGGGCACTATACGTCTACCCACGCAATAAGTACAGAAGATTAGCAGGAGTGTCAAGCACCGATCATAAACGTGCCTCGCCTAATGCATTGTGGTGTCAGAAGATAAGTAGGGTGCCGAAGCACGATCGTGAGAGTAACAGTACTATACGCGGCCGCCTCAATGCAATGTGGTGTCGTAGCACTAAACAGGAGTGTCGAAGCACCGGGACAGAGAGTACCAAAGTATTATACTGCGGCCCGCCCAATGCAATGCAGGTGCCATGTCATTCAATATCTAGTCTTAGGCATTCTACAATTATATGTATTCGTGGAACTTACTTATATTAACATGGGCATTAAGCTTTGCTCCACAACGAATCCCGCTGGCCGAGGCGGTGCACGGCAAGTACTCTTCACACAGTTATTTCTATTTGAACCCGTTAATCATTTATTGGGGTTCCTATACCCTAGAAATGACTCGATCTTTAACAATGTAAGAATACCAAAAATCGTGGGTGTGGAGTAAGGGTACTAGCATCACTGATTGCATCTACTCAATCATGTTCGTGAGGTACTCTGCATCACTTTGGATGGTGTCACATTCATTTTGCTCTCTCAAGATATGGGGAATTCCCAGACACTTCTATTCGTAATGTACTACTATGGAAACTCCACGTAAATGGCAGATTTTGCAATTTTTACCTTACTTTTCTTCAATACATCTCCTCAATTGCATCCTACATCAAAACCCACCATGGAATCCATCCAAAACAACTCCACAAACACTTGTAATGGTGGTTTAGAACTTCTCATAACCAAACCTTAGACAAAATTCCAAGAATCCATACCAAAGTCCACCAATCTATACAAAACCATAGAAATAGGAAGGATTCCATGTCTATTTGATATAAACTAGGGTTTTACCCGCACAACTTTCAACAAATCTAGGGTTAGTATGTATTCCTAACTAAACCCTAGGTTTGGAACAAGCCAAAATCCATACAAACCCTTAGTAATTCATACAAAACCAAAAACCCATACAAGTTCCATACAAAATTCATAGTTTCCATACCTTTCTTGGCCTCTTCTTCTTCTTCTTCTTCTTTTCTCTTCTTCCTTTCTCTCTTCTTCTCTCCCAACCCGTATGAGCTCTCTTTTGGGGACCAAAAATGAGATATTTTTGGTCTCATTCCCTTTCTATAGTTCATTTTCCTTTTATTTGCCTTTTAGTCCTCCTACTCTTTATTATTTACACTACAATTTCCCATTATTCCACTTTGGCCTATAATCTTATTACCTTATGACTTTTATGTCCCTTTTTGATAAATTACAAATTTACCCTTGCTTATCTTATACAAATTCCGGGTTTCGAAAATTTCACGTTTGCATTTAAATTACGAAAAATTCAAATTATACCTACAAAATACCCTAAACATGCTGAAAACGACTAGGGTATATTTTGGGAAGTTACAAGTCCATATTTATTCACTATCCGGTCTTAAGCAGACATACAATTATATGTGTTTCAGAGCATTTTATACTGGTCTTAATAACATTCATGTATTTATGTAACCCAAATGCAAGAATTCATACTCAATTCCTAAGGATCACACTATTCCCCCGTTTGCTTATATCTTGTAGGAATCGAAAGCAAAAAAAGCAACGAAGAAAGCAAAAACAAAGCCTGTCCAGAAGCACTGGCTTGCCTAGGTGAAGCAAACACCGAGGCGAAGCTTGCCTTGGCTTAGGCAATAGATAACAACCAGAAGGAAGACACCTAGCCTTCGCCAAGGCGAAGGGCTTTGGGCTTGAACAGAAATGTCTTATTTTTACCCTTTTTAATCGGACAATTTCAAACCAAACCAAAAATAAGATCAAATCCAACCTCTGACCCAACTCAAACCAACAAACAAACCATAAATAATGGGAGAGTTAGGATTTTTCCTAACCTTGGATTATCTTGAAAGCTTCAACCTAGCTTCCTTTTTTTTTTTTTTCCTTTTCTTCTCTTCTTCCTTTCCTTCATTTTCCTCTCTTTACATGAACAAGTAGAACCCAAACAAGTGAAGAGAAAGCAAACCAAAATTGGTTTTTCTCCCAAACCGGATTCCCTAGCTCTTTTAGCCCAAAAATGAGAAATTTCTCCTCTCTAGAAGACAATTTTTTGTCTTAAGGTCATTTGGCTCAAATTCTTAGCCCTTGCTATTTAGTCCTTCCTTTTTCTTCAATTTGAAATTTAACTATTCAAAATTCTACCTTAGTATATAACCTTTTACCTTCATTTCCATTAAGTCCTTAATTTGGCAATTTAACATTATCCTCTTTACTTCTTTAATAATTTCGGTTATATCCTTTTTCACACTTAACTATTAAATTTCCGAAAAACACAAATTTGATTTCCATTATTCCCTAAACATGTCATAAAACTATTAGGGTATAATTTGGGGTGTTACAAGAAGACTCGAGAATATAAGCAGAAGTACTAGCTTTATTCATATCTGACTTAATGATAGTCATTACATTAAGCTTCTACATGCCATCATTCATATACCCTTTTTCGACATACATTTCACTCTTTGATAAAACAAATTTATCTGACTCAAACATAATCGAAACTCATGACTATTCAGCAATGAATCAAACATTAAGTTCTTGCAGATTTCAGGTACATACAATACATTTGTTACATTCAACCCTTCTTTCTAAGTCATCTTTAAGACTAACACTCTTCCTCGGGCCTTTGATTTCGTGAGGTAAGGCAGTTTCCCATGTACACCTTTTCCCCAATATTAGTTGGTTCACATGTGGAGAACATCTTCTTGTTCGAGCACACATAGCAAGTAGCACCCGTGTCAATCCACCATTCATTGGGATTGGATCCCACAAAGTTCACCTCGTAGATTATCAAGTGTGAGGTCAATGCCGACATCCTCGTAATGCCATCAACCACATCGCTTTCGAGCCTGCTCCTCTTCGCGCCCCCGCAATCAAGATTTCGCGACCTTTGCTTCCCACTGGAAGCATTTCCTTGGAACTCTACTTCAAAGGATTCCCAGTTCCAAACAACCTTCCCTCATTGCTAGCTTTGAACTCAACCTCGACCATGTTCCACAAAGTTGCGATCGGGCCTCACTTCGATCATGCGGCCCTTTCTTCTCAAATCCCATATTGTCTTCTTCGCTGCGAAGTCTAATAATTAGATCTTTGATGCTCATCTTCTTTCCCTTATGCTTGATGTAATTCTTGAAGTCTTTCCAAGCCGAGGCAGTTTCTCAATTATAGTTGCAACTTGAAAAGTTTTGCTCAACATGTTTCTCATGGAGGATTACCTGAAGTTCTTGGACTTGACTGATCACGATATTTGAATCTACCATTTTGTAATCAAGGAAAAGGCCCACGAAAAATTTCTTGGCCCCAACATCCTGGGTTTATATTTTTGGTCTAGAGATTCCCATAGCTCATTTGATGAACTCTTAGTATAATAAACATTATACAAAGAATCAGTCAACCCATTCAAGACATAATTTTTACAAAGAAAGTCTGAATGCTTCAAAGAATCTATCGTACTAATGACTTGGATATCGTTCACATCCTCTTTGAGCTTAGGAGTATCTTTAGTCAAGAATCTTGCAAGATTCAAGGTGATCGGGTAAAATAACATCTTTTGCTACCACATTTTAAAATTAAGTCCATTAAACTTCTATGGTTTTTCTCCAGGTGAGAAGGAGATGGTCACAATAGTAGGCATCATTGGCGCTTGTGCCATAGTAGGGGTCACCACTTGGGTAGATGCAGATGGAACAACATTGTGTGAATCAAAGTCCATTTCTCTACAAAAATGTAGAAAATTTGTCAATTTTTCTTTTCACAAAACCAGTTATCAGAATATTTGAAAATAACGTGTTATAGAGTATTCCCAAGAATGACTTGCAGGGTATAGAAATCCGGGCCAGAACCAGCCTCCTTAGAAAAAATATTCAGTTCCTAGAAAAGATTGGAGGAGTCAGAAATGATCCTGCTTAAGATCCAAACTCATTAGACATAACTTCTCAGTATCATAATTTCCAATTTCCTGAGACCAAAAAGGAATTGGCACAAATCCACAAAGTGAGTGTAGAGCTGAGCCTAATAGGCTTAACTCCTTAAGATATATTCCTCGCAAGGAAAATCACAACTAAGTGTGTAGCTTAGTGGTAAAGCATTTCCCTTTTCAATGCTAGGTTATGGGTTCAAAACTCTTCCTTGTACTTTTGTACTAGGATTTTCTTTAATAAACCAACAAACCATTGTTTGTTTGGTTTATTTATTTTTGTCATTCCCGAAGGAATAAAGGAACAACTTCCTTTTCCTTTTTTTATTTAAACCTTTTTATCAAAAGTTGGCTTAATATTAACAAAAAGTTTTTTCCTTCCTTAAACTAACCAAAATAAAAACCATTATCCTTTAAGAAAACAAAATTTTCCCTTTTGTTAAGCAAAAAGGATAAATTTTTTTTGTTAATTTTTTTTTCTTTTGATTTCAAAAACCAAACCAACAGGAAATTTGAAGATAATTGTTTAAAAGAAAACAAATCTCAAAAAAAAAAAAACTCTTTTTCCCTCATTTGATATCCAGAAAACAAAAAAGAAAAAGAAAAACCTACTTGTTAAACAAAAAATCCAAAAGGATAATTGCTTAAAAGGAAACAAATTTACAATTTTTTTCCCGTTCCTTAAGAAACAATTTTTTTGTTTTTTTGATTTTTTTCCTTAAATGTTCCTTTAAGGAAAGGAAATTTTCCTTTCCTTTTTTCCCTATCGATCACCTCTCTCTTCCGATCACCTTATTTTCTTTTTATTTTCGACTCTTTTTTTTTCTTTTCGATCAGTTAGATCTTCCTTCTTGTTTTTCCCTCCCCCTTTGAATATGTTTTAAGTTTTTTACATTCAATCGAAAATACTTGGAAACAAAAAAAAAACAAAAATTAAGAGGGAGAGAAGAAAATTACAAAGAAAAATTTTGGCAAGAAAAAAAAAATCAAGTCTTAGTCAGATATCAAAACGCCGAGTCTCGTGGAGGGAGTCATGACTCTTGAAAATGCATTCGAAGCGTTCTCCGTGCTCGAGAATATCACATTGATGTCCGTCAGATGGAACGCATTTGATGAATGGCTCGCAAAGCACCTCGCACTACAACGTGCGAACTAGAATAGGTTTGCTCTCTATCAATGATTTGTGGGCTGGTCAGATTTATAGACAAGGAAGAATACGACTTTGGTCAGGTAGAAAGTCGCGGATTTAGACCTTGACATGTAACAATAAGGCATGTGAAGATGAGCTAAGAACAAAAACGACGGTTTCCGCCGCTTTCAAGTTCAATTGTCAGAATTTAAATAGGTCATAAAAAGGTAATAAAGGATTTTAATTCCTTTATCCAACTGTTTCCAAATAAAATCAATTTCATTCAAAAAGGGATAAGGATCCAACAAACAATTTACTACCTTGAATTTAAAATGTAATTAAAAAAAATCTCTTAATTTCTTGAATAAAAAATCTATTTCTCAAACTTCCTAAACCAGGAATCATATTTTCTAAAATCCCAAATCAATTTTCATTTTCCAAAATTACCATCTTCAACGTGATTTAAAAAAAAAAAATCCAAAAGCATAGTTAATTCCATAATTTTAGTAAAATTGAGCCCTCAGGGAGTTGACTACACGCAAATAAATGGGCTTTGTGGAAGTTCTATTCCATGTATCATTTGATTAATAACTCGATAATTTGATTTATAATTTGATTTTCTAATTTAATTATGAATTCTTTTTATATGTTATTGCACTAAACTTGTTTTTATTGATAGAGCTTTCTCGAGTCATGCAAAGATAATTTCATTCTTTCCTATTTAACTATGCTTGTTATTTATTTTACTTATTTATTTGTTGTGGCTGTGCTCTGCATTGTTGTTTTATTGGTGTTTATTTCTGGTATCCGAAATAAATTAATTGATTATCATAATTTCCTAAACTTGCTTAAGAGAGATCAAGTCATCACTGGCTTAGAGGGGTGCTACGACTTACTATCATACATTTGGCATAGGTAACCTGACCTCCGGACTTAGACTCAATTTTCACAAACTTGTCTTGTTCTTTTTAGGAGTCACATTTAGGATGTGTTTTCTTTCTTATTTTGACCACCCCTTTTAAAATAAAATAAAAATAAATTGCGACTCAAAAATAAATTTCAAACCCCTCTTTCTAGAAACCCTAGTCACCCCTCTCCATGTTCTCCCATTTAGGTCTTTGTTCGATAGAGAGGATGGGGATTTTTGGTTATTCTTGCTTGAAATCACCCTGGCCCATCGTTTTCTTCTCGTATCCGGGGTTTTTCCAATAAATGGTTTTTTTCCTACATCAATCTAGTTTGCCTTTATTTTTCTTTTTGTTTTTTTTAGGTCGCTTTGTCGACCTTTTATATGTATTTTTGTCGTCTAGCTATCATGTGTGTTTTGTCATGGACTTGTCAAGTGGGTAGTTGTATCACGGCCATTAGCTTCTTCATGGTTTTCACTTTGGAAGTTCAGATAACAAAGTTCGATACGACAGAGTCATCAGATCAAATCTTATTCGTCAGTATGTTGCAAATCTGGAATCTAAGGTATTTCAAGCATTGTTAGATTATGAAATATGTAGGCCTTTAGTCGATATTTTTTGCTACTAACATGGATGATGCGTGTTTCTATCGATGATATTGCTAATATAAATCAATAAATTTATCTATTTAAAAAAAATTCAAAAATTTAAAATTGAGTCTCGCCTTTTAATAGGAAATGTCTCATAGCCAAAATGCGGGATCCATAATATCACATAACTTCTGTAACACCCTAAATTATATTCTGACAATTTTATAACATGTTTAGGGTATAATAAAAGTAAATGTATATTTTTTTCGGAATAAAATAGTGCTAAAAATAAAATAAGCAAAACCTGGAATTTATACAGGAGTCAAGGGTAAATTGGTAAATTACCAATTAAGGACTTAAATGACATTAGAATAAAAGATTGCAGGCCAAAGTAGGAATATGCATAAGCCAAATTGCAAATAAAAGGAAAAGAAAGGACCTAAATGCAAAAATGGGAAAAAAAATTTCAAAATGTAGAAGGCCAAACATGGCCTTATGTTGGAAATAAAAATGTCTCATTTTGGTCTTTAGAGATAGGGCAAATCGGAAGGAGAGAAGAAAAGAGAAGAAGAGAAGGAAGAAGGAAGGAAAGAGGAAGAGAAAGGTATGGAATTTCATGGTTTAGTATGGAAATATATGGATATTAGCTTGTTCCAAACCTAGGGTTTAGTTAGGAATTCATCCTAACCCTAGATTTGTTGAAAGTTGGGTTGGTAAAACCCTAGTTGTATAAGATGAGCGGAATCCTCCTTGTGTACATGGATTTCGTTTACGGGTATGGATACTTGTTTGGGTGTTAGGAATTTAACCTAACTTACAAGTATTTGAGTTTGGGTTTGGAAAAACCCTAATTAATCTCTATGTTTGGTGTGGGTTAGGTTAGAACCCACTTGGAAGATGTTTTTCTGGAGAGTATATGAGTTTTATTTTGTTTTTGGTTAGTTTTCTGGAAAAAGGCAGAAAATAAAGAAATTTGGGTACTCTGGGGTCCCATTTGCTTACAGAGCACTTTATCGCCGCGACGTAGCTAATTTCACGCAGCGGGCGAAGGTCCACGCCTAAGGCGCAGAGATGCCTGACGCTGCCGCGCTCTAGAGCCAGAGACACTATTCACAACATGGAAAATTGCTGTGCTTTTGTTTTGCTCGCTTATCTGGTCATTCCGAGGACTGTCTATCGGATTAATGTATGAATTTATAATCAGATAAAAGGGTCTATTTTTGTTTATAAGGTAAAAGTAAAATTAGACCGTACCTCGCCGCCTCGACGAGTTTGATGTAGGCAAACTTAATGCCTTATGATAAGATAGCAAGTTATAAACAAGTATAAGTCTGATATAAGTACAAGTATATGTATAATTTTGTTATATGAAAAAGTACAGTTAAATGTTTATAAGAAATTATTTGATAATGAATATCTAATAAGTATACATGATATCAGTAGTTATTCATGTATATGAGATATCTTTTTCTAATACTGAAAGATTATTAAGAAAACATAATAAAACTAATTGCCCGTCATGACCGTAGTCGGATGTGATGTGACACGCCATAGTAATACGCTTGCTAGCATACAAATGATGATATCGAGGCCCCATTTGGGTCAATGACATAGATCCCGTTTAGATCATTATAGCGGCCTCATTTGGGTCATACAGATAGAGATCACTGTTTCGTATAATGATAGTACCTTCGGGTACATACAATTATTTCCCGTATCCGCTTCTAAGGTATTTGCAAGCATGAAACATAAAAGAAAATGACAAGTATACGCAAATGAGATGTATACAATATATGACATGATATGAGAAGCATAGCACTGCTATGTGCTGATAGTATATAGTTACAAGAACAAGAAGTGTGTAAAACGACACGAAAAGTATATGCGAAATATGATAAGAAATGAAACACGTTATGAAAAGTAGATATGAGAAATGATAAGTATATGTAAATGTTATATCGGTCAAGTAAGTATATGCATGTGTTTAAAGTTTGACGACCCTATTGTAGGTTGTCCATATGTACACTCCCACTAAACTATAAGCTTAGCATGGGTGTTTCATCCGTGTAGTACGTAAGATAAACCGTATGACAGACAATCCACATCAAGAATAAAGTTAGCACATCACTAGTGCCCACCGAACATTCGTCTAATGTATATGTATTTTTGTTTCTTTTGTAAACAATGTAAATATTGTAAATGTTGAACACTTCCATATATGGAACTTGTATATATATATATTTTTTGTAATCCGTTGCTACAAAATATAATACAAGTTAAATGTTTAACATTATATGAATGAACACGCTTAAAGTTTATAAGTTTATAGTAATACAAAAGCAAAAGTGACACCCTCAAGCCGACACCGGTGTCGAGACGGGGGCGTAAGATAAGATCCCGATCCTGCTCGATCCTCCAATCGGGCTGTGACCAGAAACCGGCGCTGCGCTAAGTGGGTATTAGAGCCTAGGTTTAGGCGTTTTTGGAAAAGCCAAGGTTTAGGTGGCTCTGGAATAGAGTATATGATAGAAAAGCATGTGTTTATTAATTTGTTGACTTGATGTGGATGTCCTTGTGTTTTGTATAGATAGATCATCCTCCAAATCCAGCTGAAGAAGCAACTGAAAGTGTTAATCCTGGAGATCAGGGATTATCCGCTCTTGACTTTCCTCTCGAATTTAGAAAGTGAGAGCTAAGTTTCACAGCCAAATGAAGTTATTATGATATCTCAGGATATGACTCTAAATAGAAAGATTAATGGGCCCCAAAAGCCTCGACATGGTAAGAAGACATGGGCTGAGGAATTCCATGGGACAAACATGAAGAGTCCGAGAAAGGTAATCGTTAGAAAAGTTACAAAGAATATCGGAGGAAGTTAGACGCTCTCCCGATCGTGAGAGGGACATGTGCGCCTCACTATTGCAAAGTGAGGCCTATGATTGGTGGAAACTAGCGTTGAGAAGTCCAAGGATTCCAAATCCCATGACATGGGAGTTCTTTGTCCAAGAGTTCAGGGCAAAGTACATTACCGAGATGTATGAGGAGTCTAAGTGGAAACAGTTCCTAAATTTGAAGTAAAGGAACTTGTTAGTGGATGAATATGAGAAAGAATTCAACCATCTCAACAAGAATGCACCGGAGTTGGTTCTCACTGAGACATTTTGGTTTAGGCAATTTGAGGATGGACTGCATGATTCCATCAAGAGGTATTTAGCACCTATGACTTCTCTCCAAACAGTGGATTTCTATCAATTAGTCCAAGCTGCAATAAAAGTAGAGAAACTAGAAACGAGTAGCACAGAAAGATCTCAAAAGAAGAAGTTTTCTAGAGGAGTCATTCCTCCTTTCTGGGAAAAAGAGCTAGGAGTCTCCACCAATTCAGAATATAGTTCCACGAGGTAGAAGGCAGGAACCAATGTAGCACCTAGCATGTGCAGGTGCTTCAATGATGTGGAGAAATTCCAGAGTGCCCTCATTGCCATCGACGACATTTGGGGGTTTGTGGATTGTTGACAGGAGGGTGCTTTCAATGTGGAAGCACTGAACATTTTATGGAAAATTGTCCCAAAGAGTCAAGGACAATAGAACTCGTAGTAATGAAGAGAGGGAGTTCGCGTACCACCATCGACTCGAGATGAGGTAGAGGTCGAGGGGGCTTGAGCCGATAGGACGGAAGTATAGCAATGAGACAAGCAGCATCGTCCTATGCCTTTAGCGCCAAAGACGAGCATATGCTACAGTGAAGGTCGTGGAGGATCGTGATGCTCCCGAAGTGATCGTGGTATATTTTCTTATATGATATTGAGATGCACGACCGATCGACTCGGTTCTACCCATTCATACGTATTTATCGAACATGGCCTGATAAGATACCAGTAGTGGAACAATTAGCATATGACATGCATGTGACCAGTCCATTGGGGCATAGTATTAGCGTAAATAGAGTATATAGAAATTGTCCCATTGTTATATAAGCGAGAGAGTTTCTCGTTGATTTGATTGCTCTACCATTTCGGGAATTTGATTTGATTATGGGAATGGATTGGTTATCTAAACACCGGGCTATAAATGATTGTGGTCAAAAGACACTAGTGTTGAGATGCTCTGACCAGACTGAGGTGATAGTACAAGGCATTAGAACAAGTGCAATGTCCAATGTGATCTCCGCTATGCAAGCCAGAGATTTGGCGAGGAAAGGCCGTGAGACATTCTGGGCCGTGATACTGAATTTCCAAGAGGTCAAGTCGACAGAAAAGATCTCAAAGAGGCGGGAATTTCCGCATATTCTAAAGAGTTACCCATTCCAATTCAGTAGGCGGATTTCATCTATTGAGTCTTAATGAATGGGGCCTCTACTTCTAGGGCACCATACAAGATGGCTCCAACTGAGTTGAAAGAGCAAAAAATTCAACTGTAAGAGCTTCTAGATAAGGGGTTCATCCGACCTAGTGTTTCTCCCTAGGGTGCACTTGTTTTGTTCGTGAAAAAGAAAGATGACACTCTACGGATGTGCATTGATTATCGCAAACTGGGGCAAGGTGACAAAGTGAAAACAAGTACCATTGGCGAGAATCAAGATCTTTTGATTAGTCAAAGGAGCGGGTAGTTTCAAGATCGACCGCGATCCGGGATAATATCACTTGAGAGTGCTGAAGTAGATGTCAAGACTTACTTAGAACCCGATATGGCCATTATGAGTTTTTAGTAAGGCCATTTAGGTTGACTAATGCACCGATAACATTCATGGATTTAATGAATGTGGTATTCAATTCCTATGTGGATTAGTCAGTGGTTCCTATTGATTACATCCCGTACTTAAGCACACACAAGAACACATGAACAACATTTGAAAATAGTTCTACAAACCTTGAGAGAGAAAAAATAGATAAACCAAAGAAATGTGACTTTGTCTAAAGGAAGTTTCCTCCTGGTGTCATGTTCAGGTCACCGAGGGAATAAGAGCTCGACCTTGCTAAGATCAAGCCGTGGAAATTGGAAACCGCCTCGAAGTGTTACCGAAGTGAGAAGTTTCTTAGTTAGAAGCAGATATTATAAAAGATTTGTGAGTGATTCTCATTAAGTAGTTTCTCCCGTCACCAAATTACTCAGAAAGGAGTAGCCTGAGTGGTCAAATGTCGTCGAATAGTTTTTGATCATTTGAAAAGAAATGATGGTTGAAGTATCAAAGATTGACACAACCTACCTTGAGAAAAGAGTACACTTTATACGTTGATGCTTCCTCAGAATTGGTCCGGGGTCAGGTGTTAATGCAAGATGGTAAAGCTGTGGCATATGATCCGTGCGCTTGAAGCCACATGAATGCACTATCCCACTCATGACTTAGAGTCACGTGGTAGTATTTGCTTGAAAATATGGTGACACTACTTATACTGGGAAAAGTGTAGAATTTATTACGCATCACAAGAGTCTTAAGTACCGCATCAGAATAATTAAATTTGAGACAAATATAGGTGGTTGTGAGCTATTTAAAGATTATGATCAGAGCAGGATTACCACCTCAAAATAATGTGTAGTAGATGCCTTTAAGTAAAGATAAATGGCAAAGAATGTCACTTCAACATAGTGAATGGAGATTAGCAGATGAGGGAGCTATATTAGCTCAATTAAAAGCGCAGCCTGTTTTAAAGCAAGTGATTATAGATGCGTAGAAAAATGATGAAGAGCTACATAAAAAGTTACAGATGGTTAGAGATGGTGACGAGACCGAGTTTTCAGGGAAAGAAGTTGGAAGTTTGTATTTTCATAACAGATTATGTGTTCCAGATGATAAAGAGCTAAAGAAAAAGTTACTATTTGAAGCCTATAATACGGTATTTACTATGCATCCCGAGGTAATAGATGTATCACTCAAAACGCTTTTATTGGTGGAAAGGAATGAAAAGAGATGTGGATCAGTATGTGCTCATGTTTGATGTGTCGCTAAGTCAAAGAATCACCAAGTTCCAACAAAGTCTATTGAATCCCCTTCCAATTCCTCTTTAATGGAAGTGGGATAACATTACCATGGATTTTGTGTCAGGTTTCCCCCTCACGCAACAAAAACATGACTTTGTCTGGGTGATTGTTGATAGGCTCACAAAGTCAGCCCATTTTATACCAGTTAGGATGGACTATTCTATGGATCAACTAGCTGAGTTATACGTGGAGGAGATTGTACAATTGCATGGTGTAATCGTTATCTATCAGGTTGGGAGTAGAGATCCGCTTTACTTCGTTTCGAAGGAATTACATACACTAAGTACTGTCAAGTTTAGTACAACATTCCATTCGCAAAACACGGACAAATGAGAGGTTGATTCAAGTACTTGAAGATATGCTTCGAGGTCGTGTCATGGAATTTTCGGGAAGTTGGGATAGGTATATTCCATTGATGGAATTTGCCTATAAAAATAGTTTTCAGTCAAGCATTGGTATGGCACCATATGAGGCTTTGGATGGTCGGAAATTTAGAACTCCTGTGTGTTGGACGGAGTTAAATGAGCATAAAGTGATTGGTCCAGACATAGTAAAAGATACAGAAGAGAAAGTACAAGTGATTCGACAAAGGTTAAAGGCTGCCAGTGATCGACAAAAGTCATATGCCGATTTGAAAAGGAGAGATATTGAATATGAAGGATGTTGTCTTCTTAAAGTATCAGCCAGGAGGAAAATTTTAAGGTTTTGTAAGAAGGGCAAGCTGAGTCCAAGGTTCATTGGCCCATATGAAGTTTTGGAGATAATCGGACCAGTGGCGTATTGGTTGGCACTCCCTCCAGAGTTGGCCAAATTACACGATGTGTTTCATGTGTGGATGCTTCGGAAATATCGTTATGATGTGTCGCACATACTACAAGTGCAAGAGATATAAGTACAGGAGGATTTATCATATGATGAGGAGCCACAAAGGCCATTTCGCTCGACAGGGGTGGAAATGGGGCCATGAACAAACAAGTACCATTAGGTGAAAGTGCTTGCAAATACCCATGGAAGAGTAGTTAAGCTACTTAGGAGCCATAAACTATGAGAGTACAAGATCCGCAACTCTTCTGAATTATATGAATTTCGATAGTGGACGAAATTTTTTAAAAGGGTGGGAGAGAGTTGTATCCCAAATTATACCCCGACAGCTTTATAACATGTTTAGTGGTATAATAAAAGTAAATGTATATTTTTTTTCTAATAAAATAGTGCTAAAAATAAACAAGAAAAACCTGTAATTTATAATAAATGATGGTAAATTGGTAAATTACCAATTAAGGACCTAAATGACATTAGAATAAAAGATCGTAGGCCAAAGTAGGAATATGCCTAAGCTAAATTGCAAATAAAAGGGAAAAAAAGGACCTAAATGCAAAAATGGGAAAAGAAAGTCAAAATGTAGAAGGCCAAACATGGCCTTATGTTGGAAATAAAAGGTCCCCATTTCGTCTTCAAGACAGTGGCAAATCGGAAGGAGAGAAGAAAAGAGAAGAAGAGAAGAAGAAGAAGAGAAAGAAGGAAAAAGGAAGAGCAAGGTATGGAATTTCATGGTTTAGTATGGATATTAGTTTGCTCTAAACTCAGGTTTAGTTGTAATCATCCCAACCCTAGATTTGTCAAAGTCAGTCGTAAACCCCTAGCTGTATAAGATGAGTATGGAATCCTCCCTGGGGTAGCTGATTCTGTTTACGGGCATGTGATGCTTGCTCGGGTGTTAGAATAACCTAACTTATGCTATTTCTGAGCTCGGGGTTTGGAAACCCTAATTAATCTCTATGTTTGGTGTGGGTTAGGTTAGAACCCACTTGGAAGATGTTTTTCTGGAGAGTATATGAGTTTTATTTTGTTTTTGGTTAGTTTTCTGGAAAAAGGCACGAAAATAGCAAAACTGGCACTTGGGGTCCTACGCCCCACATAGTTGGAAGTAAGGTCCACGCTAAGGCTGGCATGCCCACTACTGGTGACAAAACAGAGGAGGTTTTGATTAGCTGCATCACTGGCGGCAGTATGACTCACACGCCACATGTGACAATGTTCACAACATGGAAAATTGTTGTGTTTTGTTTTGTTTCGCTATTCCGTCATTCCGAGGACTTGTCTATTGGATTAATGAGGACCCTATAATTGTATAAAATGGTCCATTCGTGTTTATAAGGTAAAAGTAAAATTAGACCGTACCTCGCCGCCTCGGCGAGTTTGATGTGGGCAAACTTAATGCCCTATGATAAGATGGCAAGTCATAAACAAGTATAAGTCTGATATAAGTACAAGTATATGTATAATTTTGTTATATGAAAAAATACAGTTAAATGTTTATAAGAGATTATTTGATAATGAATATCTCATAAGTATACATGATATCAGTAGTTATTCATATATATGAGATATCTTTTCTAATACTGAAAGATTATTGAGAAAACATAATAAAACCGATCGCCTCGCTCTAAGGATTGCAGTTGATAGATAGACATGCCTATATTTACGCTTGTCGCAACATATAGTTTATAGATATCGATACCCATTTAGTCGATGACATAGATCCCTGCTTCGATCATGATAGCGGCCCCATTCGGGTCAAAGGGCGCATAGAGATCACTGCCTCAGATAGTGATGTACTGTGCACATACAATTATTTCCCGTATTTGCTTCTAAGGTATTTGTAAGCATGAAACATAAAAGAAAATGACAAGTATACACAAATGAGATGTATATATATAGTATATGACATGATATGAGAAGCATAGCACTGCTATATGCTGATAGTATACAGTTACAAGAACAAGAAGTAAAGTGTAAAAAGACACGAAAAGTATATGAAATATGATAAGAAATGAAACACGTTATGAAAAAATAGATATGAGAAATGGATAAGTATATGTAAATGTTATATTTGTCATAAGTATATGCATGTGTTTAAAGTTTGATGACCCTTATTAGAGGTCGTCCATATGTATTAATTCCCATTAAACTATAAGCTTAGCACGAGTGTTTCATCCGCCAGAGGTGTAAGGCGAAACTGGCGACAAGCGACAATCCACATCGCAAATCAAAGAAGACAATTAGTGCTCAACTGAAGACCATCTGCCCAATGTATATGTATTTTTGTTTCTTTTGTAAACAATTAAATATCAGAAATGCTAACACTTATATATGGAACTTGTATATATATTTCTAGAATCCGTCATAAGGTATTATAATACAAGCAATGTTTAACATTATATGAATGAACACGCTTAAAGTTTATAAGTTTATAGTAATACAAAAAGAAAAAAAAAAGTGACACCCTCGCTTGACACCGGGTGTCGAGATGGGGGTGTCAATGAAGTTGTTGGTAAATATAGCATCCTGTATTCTGCCTGATCCGCCAATCGGGTCGAATCAAAAATGGCGCCAACTCTCAATCATAAAATTTTAACAAATTATAGAAATTCTAACAAATAATTGAATTATTAACAAATATATTTATATAATTTGTTTCTGCCTAAACGGTATATAATCTCCGTAATCTACGCATTTCTTTATTTCAACAAATCAAATGAATGACTCATATTATTTGTGCACTCTTCTTTATCTTGTATTGAATGACTCAAATAGTATTTGTATAGTCTTCTTCATCTTAGATTGAAAGGTCTTTTTCTTTTTTCTTTTGAAAGGAAATTTTTTATCGATTCAAAATTGTTAAATACATCGATGTAAATTTTTTTTTTTTTTTTTTTTTTTTTTTTTTTTTTTTTTTTTTTTTTTTTTTTTTTTTTTTTTTTTTTTTAAAAATATATATATATATATATATATATATATATATATATATATATATATATATATATATATATATATAAATTCGCAAAAATCATGTGTTAATAAAAAACAACACCTAAAGTTAATAAGATAATAAATCGACTTGAAAGCCTATAAATTCAATATTATTACGACAAATTACCTATTACTACAATTCTACAACGTCTAGAAGATCATGATTTGTTATCTTTGTCTGATTGGAAATGCTTTGCCAGCCTGAATCACTCATACATAAATAAAACGTCGTATCAAGACGATGAAAAAAAAAACGTTGAAACACGATGACAAAAAATCAAACGTCATAACAAGACAACAAAATCATGAAAAACAAAATAAATCGAGATCTGTATCCAACAGGAACCAATATGACCAATATGACCTTCACTAATAAGTATATAACCCCTTTTAACATTCATCATAAAAAGACATCCCATGTTAGTCATCCAAATGACCTAATAATATATTTGGAGACAAGTATCCAACAGCTCTATGATACAGAAAATATATTGGGAACTCACGAATTTGTTCATGCATTGAAGATCAAGGACATTATACATTACATGTAATTTTTTTTTTTTTTTTGAAAACAAATTATATGTAATGATAGTAAATAGTGATCTTAATCAGATAAATTATAATGTACTGAGATCAATAATATTTTATAATTCATTTAATCGCGGTAAAGCTGACATGATGTATATTGGATACATGAAATATTGTGGTTCCACATATGCTTTACAAAATAAAACATGAAAAAAATAACTTTTTTCTGAACTTAGTCGCCCTCCTTTTTTATGTTCTTTTTCTTTTCTATTCCATGTCCATTAAACAAGGAGTGATGATTTTTTTTGGCTATTTTTGGCCAAAAATCATCAATTTATATCTCATTTTACCATTTTTTTTTCTTAATAAAATGGTTCTCCCATATAAATATGGTTTTTAATTTGTTTTATGTATTTTCAAGTGTCGCTCTCATTATACACATTTGTATTTTTTGATAATACAATGCTTGTTTTTTGTTTTATTAGCGATATTTATTTATGTAAGGAATGATTTAAACGATACAAAATATATTTTGACAAATTTAAACAACAAATAAAATCACACACACATGCTATAAAATCAAGCTATATATATTATAATTATTATATTATTATTAAATGTGTAGACTTTAAATCGATTTATTATGCTATTAGTCTGGATACTCTTTCATTCTCTAAAATTTTTAGGATTTTGATTATATTTTTCAATCGAATGTATTTAGCTTGAATTAGTTATCCCTCTATTCAAAAAAATAAAAAATAAATAAGACATGAAAAAAATTACAGAAAATAGGAGAAGAAAATTGTAACGTTCATGTAAGACTTTGAAAATTTCAAACCACTATACCGTTTTATTTAACAAATAGTATCTGATCTTCTTTGAAAACATATATATATATATATATATATATATATATATATCCGTACGGTTTTCCACATAATTCGAAACTCCAAATCTCTTCAAAACGACGTCGTGTTTTGAAGGTTTGGCTGCCGTATAGTTTGGTGGCTAATGCTGCCGTATAGAGTGAGAGAGAGGAGAGCGCGATAATGAGCCTCCGACGAAGGCTCCCCACGAGCTTGGCCCATTTTTTTGGATTTACAAGCAGGTCCTTCAGACTCCTGAATTCCCGGCAGCCCCTCCTGTCCCTCCGACTCTTCCAGTGAATCCACCCCGCTCATGAACTTAATGTCTTTCATTTCATGGACCAGTAAGTCAACTCTGTCGCAAGGCTTGGATTCTTGTTTAGTTGCGAGATGGGAATTGAACTTGTTCTGTATTATGACGCAGTCGGAATCGTCGCCAAACTCTCCAATTGTATCGCTTCCAGAGGCGGAAACATACTGGGGGTGGATGTTTTCAAACCTGAAACAAGAAAGTTTTTTATTCTAGAAGGTGACTTCATATTGTGCTGTGAATTTCGATTTTGCATATTATCTGTTTGAGGAAATGTGGGTATGAATTGATGCATGGATTTTGGGGTTCAAACAAGTATGCAGGTGGTAACGGGAAACTAACTGCTTTCTACTTTTGGAAATAGAAAATCTGAAAGTAATGCATGTGTTTGGTGGTATGCCCGCAAATCTTGTTTTTTGAGAAACAATTTTCTAGAAATGGGTTTAAAATTTGTGCCGTTTTTCTTTAAAGAATGCATGCAAAACAGTGGCTTGAGGATGAATTAGTGGAACAGTTTGAATTCCTGAGTCACTCTTATAAGTGTACAAGAACAAGTTTGGTGAAAAACTGTTGGGTGATTTTGAATATCTTGTGAAAATTCAATGGCTTCATTGCATTTGGGGTAGGATTTGAAGCTACATATCCATATTATTGATTGGACCATTGAACAAAGCTGGAGAAATAATAGGACGGGACTAGTTCTATGGTTTCAAAAATATTACCAGTTTTGGGTTTTTTTTTTTTCTTTCTTTAATGGCCTCACTTTTAGTGGTAAGCTGCTTATGTCTGTGAAATATACGAGCAATTCCATCTCAATGGGTAGTACAGTTCTATAAGAAATGTTAAAACGTTTTGTTACGATTGTGTGTGGTACCACAACTAGTGGTTGAATCAGCTAGAATAGGAGCTGGTTCCTGGTATTCACAATTTGAGTGGTTAATTCATCCCAGTTTGTTTTCAAAAACAGTAGTTGGTTATGCTTTTTAAACTGAAAAAACATAGTACATTTATTTGAACTGGGAATAGAATGGGATCTAATTGTTAACCCCATGGCAGTGAGTTTATTTTTGACCTTGTGAAGTGGCCACGAGCCCAAATGGATGAGGACTTCCTAAAACTATCAAATATGTTCAATGCAAAGAAATCGGTTGTTCGAGTGCCTAATCTCGACCCCAAATATAAGATTTTTCTATTCTGCATAAAAAAGGTAAGGCTCTTGATATCATCTTTGTCTGTTATTTGATTTTAGCTTATTAAAGATCATCATCTTGTTGCAGGACCATTGTTTGGTTGATCTTTTGCATGAATGGCAGGATGGAAGGCTTCTAGTAGATATAACATGTGTGATAAGGTGGGTTTTGAGGAAGATTACCGCACTTTGGTTTTAAAGATGTCATTATTTCGGTTTAGAGAGTATAATTATAGTTTTTGATGCATTTTTTTTAACAATAATCATGATAAAGGTCCAAACACCCACGTGTTCCGCTTTCTTGAGGGGCATGAAATCCCGTATAATTATTTGTGTACAACCAAAGAAAATAAAAGGGAAGAGGAGATTTTGGATTTGGTTCAGAACACCGATTTTCTAATACTTGCTAGATACATGCAGGTAAATCAGATGATATCCTCAGTTCCTAATCACATCAATTATCTTGTTATTGAAAGGAATAGGGTAATTATATTCTTTCACAATTGGTTCAAAACACTAAATCGAAGAAACATAATTTCGCCTTCTCCTTTGAGTTTCCTAGTCAAGGCATAATTAATTTGAAATATATCCTAGTTTTGCAAAGATCTTTGCGTTGGTGCCCTTTATGTCGAATCGTTGGTATAATGATTCACCAACTACAATGTAGTCCTTAACATCAATTATTATGCAAGTATTATCTGGGAACTTTTTGAAGACTTACAAGAAGGATATTATTAACATTCATCATGGTCTTTTGCCATCATTCAAGGGTGGGAATCCTTCTAGACAAGTTTATTTGCCCACCTTTAGCATGGCTTCCATTAATTATCACCGATTCAACTATTTGGTGGTTTAACTCATCTCACATACTTAATTTGATAGCTAATGTTGACAGGCCTTTGATGCTGGAGTTAAATTGATCTGTGCAACAAGTCACTTTGTAACCGAAGAACTTGACACTGGGCCAATTATGGAGCAAATGGTGAGTATTTTTCGTTAATCATGTAATGTCACCGTATTAACTCTTTGTTACCTATTTTGGAATTCTAACTCAATTGTGTTTAATCTTTGGCTAACTATTTTGGAATTCTAACTCAACTATATTTAATGGGCCTACTGTTTTGGAGTTCTAACAAATCAAGTTACATAATGAATCATTCTCTGTCGTCGATGCTAAAGTTTACTGCTCTTCCCGGACCACCATCAAAATGTTAAACTTGACTTCAAGATAAAAGGAGGTAGACTCAAGGTAGGGTGAATAAGTGGGAAGATGGAGCAACAATTCCTTATGTTTTATGGTGCCTTTGGAACCTATGGGAAAATGTGACAATTCTTATTATTTGAAAGAGAATAATTGGTCCAACCTTTTTATATATATAATAAATGGGCTGACTCAGGACACTGAAACTTTGGTACAAGATCTGATTGAAATAATCCTTGCGTTGTTAGATCTGATGCTTTAAATACAAACCTCAAATTGGTTCTTAATTAATCATTCTATATAAGTTAGGGAAAAAACTGCTTACTTCTTATTTTTGTTTTAAAATAAAACTTGGGATTACTCTATTTCAATTATCAATGAATGAGAAACCATTTAGCACTTGAAAAATTAGGAACCATGTATCATTCCCAATATCCGAACAATGAACAACAGAAGCAAATTATAAATGATCTTATATTATTTAAAAAAATGGAACCCGACGTTGTTTTGCTTAATCTTGCAAACATCGGTAACTACTGACTCAAGTTAACACCAATGTTTGTAAACAGCAAAGGGAACAAATTCTACAATAAATTAAAAGGTGAGATGAAAATAATGAAGCCAACAATGTTTTATTGGTAGAGGCCATAGGGACAAACATGGATTTGTTTTGTTGCAAGATTATGTATTACACAATAAAGTAATGAGCCCTTCCACAAACTCACTTGGTCATTAGCATCCTTCAAGTAGTCCTTATCCTATTGCACAATATGTGAACTGTGATAAATTCTCTATGCATCACCGTGCTTTCTTAGCAACTATTACTACAGGTGTTGAACCTAAATCTTTTGGTGAAGCTGTGAAAGATGAACTATGGAGAGATGCTATGAAGAAGGAAATACAGGCTTTAGAAGATAATGGAACGTGGATTGTGAAGCCATTACGACCCGTTAAGAAAGCAATAGGATGTAAATTAGTGTTTATGATCAAATACAATGCAGATGGAACTATTGAACGTTACAAGGCTCGAGTGGTTATTATTGGAAATAGGCAACTTGAAGGGATTAACTACAATGAGACATTTGACCCGTAGCCAAAATGGTTACAGTTCGCACTTTTCTTGCAGTAGCTATAGCTAAAAATTGGGAATTTGATCAGATGGATTTGCATAATGCATTATTGCATGGAGATTTACAAGAAGAGGTGTACATGTGCATGCCTCTTGGTTTGTATGCTCCTAAACTAGGAATGGCATGCCATTTGAAAAGGTCTTTATATAGGCTACGAAAGGCTCCTCGATGTTGGTTTGCAAAATTGGCTTTCGCTTTGGAGGAGTATGGTTTCAAGCAATCCTATTTTGATTACTCGCTTTTCACTTTGCGGCAAGGCCAGGTACAAATTCATGTGCTTGTTTATGTTGATAATATTGTTGTGTCAGGTAATGATCATTCGACTAGTCAAACATAATATATGGAACAACACCTAAACATTTGTGACTTCACCAGTATGCTAGATGTATATCACAAGTTTGTAACGAGACGCGAGAATAACCTTACAAAGTAACATATCCATTTACAACAGAACATCAAATTTCATAAATATAGAAGGCTTTTCAAACTGATTTAGCTTACCAAGATCCTTTGCCTGTTTCAGCTTCTCATTTATCATTTCCATCATTGCCACTACAACTCTCACAAAAATCTTCCATTCAAACAAACATTCCTACATTAAAATTCCCCATGGCAATGTAATGTAGGCAAAATAAAACAAAATATAGTCGGGTCTCTTTAATTATAAACTTAATCACCATGTCATAATCTTTAAAACACAAACTAAATTGGCAATAATTTTTAAGAAGCAACATATCCATAGGACTCAAAAAACATGAAAAGTTGCTCTATGTGTTTAGATTTTGGTACAGAACAATTATAAATTATTATAGCTATAAGAAACAGTAATGAAACTACATGTGCCTCTACATTGTTAGTAATATTTTTTTTATTTTTTTCATAGGGTTGGTTTAATTGGGTAAAACTCAGGGACTTGGACAAACCTGAGGTTGCCAGATGTTCACTAGTCATTTAAGCTAAGCTTGTGGCCAAATCTAGCAGCATCACATTTCTTAGGGTTCAATGAAACTTTCAAAGCTTTGTAACGAGGAACAGCAAATGAAGACTAAGAGAGTGGAATTAGAAAGTTAGGGAAGAGAGCGTGTGGGAGAGATTAGAACTAGAAGAGCGAATCAATTATAAGAGAAAGGGAAAGAACGGGGTTTTGTCATCCGTGGTTGTGGTTCAAAGATGAATTTGTCTATTGAAGGTCTATGGGAGCGGGAATAAACAAATTAAGATCTGTAGGAAAATATATAAATCCTCAATGAAACCATCACCAATAAATCCAAAATCATTTCAAATTATCAAGTTTTATAATCTAAAGTGGAAACATACTTGATTTAGCCATAATAGAAGATAATATAAATCTTACGGTTATTATTCTCCCAAATCAACACGTTCTTTCATAGGGAATCCTATTGTTTTTTCTATGATTTTTTTACGGATGATGGGATGTAAAATCAAAATTAAAGTAACATATGATTCGAGACTATAACAACAAAATAAAAATGACATTTTAATTGTTCGCATCTATATCAAATAAGCACAAAATCCAAAATTATCCGAATCCTAGTTGATCGCTTAATTGATCAACTTTGAAAAGCAACATTACAAGTGTGGAATACCCAAACAAATAAACAAACATGATAATAATATATATATATATATATATATATATATATATATATATATATATATGGTAAGAGAGAGAGAGAGCAGGTGGTTTCTAGGGAAGGTCTCTAACAGAGGCGGGAGTGAGATTCATGAAAGTTCACAACTGTAAAATGCTTGAACAAAGTAGTGCTGGCGAGGAAGTGCAGGTACTGTTAGCCAGGTCCCATGCAACTCTGCTGTTAGTACATCTGCAGAAGCGCCCATCACACTGAGGCAAAATCACACACCGCATAGGGTAAGGAAACTCAAAGAGACCACGACCCCACTGGTCTCATCCTTACTCCATATCCGTACCACACACACCGCTTCCGTTATAATAACTATAGGCCTCTATAATACCTATATTTTCAACATCGAGAAACATTATTACTTCCTTCGATTACTTAGATGAAAGACAATTCAAGGTTGTACGAAAAATATAGCAATCTGCGTTATGATTGGGGAAGTTCGCCTGCGGATGTAAGACTCGGAGTCACATTTAATGATTATCAAGTGCTAAATTAACGTACTTAATGCGAAACGTATATTTTATGCCTGGATAATATATAAACAAAGTGCCTTGCAACATTTTAAGTTTAGTCAAAGCTGAAATGAAGGCCCAAGAGGCATGGGTTCAAATAGATATTGAATAACAACTTAAAATTAAACGAAAAAGAAAGAATAATACCAAAACTGAAAAATCTCGTGTCGCTTCGAAATAGTTTCCTACGGTCACATTACTTCCGTAAAACACATTATAGTCATGCCGCTTCTCGTTATGCTTCTTCTATTACGTCGAGCCTCTCGCATCAAAAAAGAAGCATTGATCAGGCGTAGAGTAGAATTCGAACACATGCATTATATATGTTGTTAAATAGATCGAATAATACATTATGTCGTTTTTTAAACCTTATCCGAGATTAATCGCATTGAGATCGATCTGTGAAGGCCTATAGTTATATTTTCTCTGATACAGTGAACTACACGAGCCGGAGTCGATATGCCGATGTAAAATATTGCAATGAGAGCTGAGTCGTAGTTCCCTAACTATACTGACATCCATAGAACACAAGCCGCATCGAAACGCAGTAGACTGAAAATGACATTTTCGTAAAATGACACTTCAGGAAATGACATTTTCGTGAAAAATTAGATGATCCTAAAATCAAAGTTTTTTTTTATTTGATGGGGAATCATCTCTTTTTTTCCTGAAAATGTCATTTTCCTGAAAGTATCATTTTCCTGAAAATGCCATTTTCCAGTCTACTTGCTGATTTTCGGTCTGGCTTGTGTTATATATAGTTTTGTTCAAAAAGTATAGCTAGAGGCTAACTTTTAGCTTAGGCTCTCATTACAATATTTCAGTCCAGAGGTAACTGTCGACTCCGGCTCCCGTCATAGTTCTATATATCCAGAAAATAGAACTAGAGGCCAACTTCTAGGCAACCAAGAGATCGATCTCCATGGTGTGGTTGAATCTCATGTAAGGTTTAATAAACAACATAATGTATTATTCGATCTATTTAACAACATATATAATGCATGTGTTCAAATTCTACTCTACTCATGATCGATGCTTCTTTGATCTGTGGGAATCGACGTAGAAAAAGAAGAAGCATAACAGAGAAGCAGGGGTTGACTCGCAGGTAAGGTTTTACATGATAATGTGACCATTAGGAGTATTTTCGCATCGGGAGCGGGATTTTCTGTTTTCTAAGATTATTCTTTTTCGCTTTCCTGTTTCGTAGTTTTTACGTTGTTATTCCAATATCTCGTTATTCAACCCCATTCCCTTGGTTATTTAGTCTCATTTCTAGCTTTGACTAGAAGCCCGAAATGATTACAAAACTTGTTCACATAATTATCAAACAGAAGTATCTTTTTCGCATTAAGAGTTTGTTAATTTAACACCTATTATTATCATTAAATGTGATCAGGAATCTTTTTTTTTTGTCACAGATGAACTTCCCCAATCATAGCGCAAGTTTATATATTTTACATTACAACACCGGGTGTGCTCATGCAAGTGATGTTCCAGGGAAACAACGATGTTTCTCCAATGTTTGAGAAATATAAGGTTATTATATCAATTTTTATAGTTGTTATAACCATTCATGTTGGAGCAGTTATTGTTGATGAAATTTTTCGGATATGGATTGGGCCTGGGATTGGGATTAGTGGGGTCATTAGTCTCCTTTTTGGTTTCCTTTCCCCTATCTTGTCATTATTGATTTTACTTCCAATATTTGGATGGGTGCTTCTTGGTTTTTGAGTCTTACTCTTAGCAAAGGTTGCATGGGACTACAAGTAACAGTGTCACCACTTCCTTGGCCAACTATTTGTTCGAGCTTTACACACATTTGACAGACTCATGAATCATACTTCCGCACCACAAGAGCTTTAAGTTTAGAGACTAGCTAGGGGACTTACCTTATAAATCTCCATGCAAGAATGCATTATGTACACCCATCTGATGAAATTCTCAATTTTTAGCTGCAGCCTATCGGTAAGAAAAAAGTGCGAATCGTAACCATTTCAAGCACGGGTCAAATGTCTCGCTAGAAGTAATCCTCTGCTGCCTATTTCCAATAATAACCACTCGAGCCTTGTAAAGTTCAATAATTCTACCTACATTGTATTTGATCCGAAACACTCATTTACATCCTATTGCTTTCTTAACGGGTCGTAATGGCTTTACAATCCACGTTCCATTATCTTCTAAAGCCTGTATTTCCTTCTTCATAGCATCTCTCCATCGTTTATCTTTCACAGCTTCACCAAAAGATTTAGGTTCAACACCTGTAGTAATAGCTGCTAAGAAAGCATAGTGATGCATAGAGAATTTATCACAGTTCTGTAAAACCCGAGAAAAAATCAATTTTTCTAAAAAATGGTAAAATGGTAATTTCAGTTGAAAACTTTGAATTTTTCTAGATCTCGGATGACGAAACGGACTTCACCGTTGGAATCGCCTCGAATTCAGTTATTCAGTCAAATTTTTTTCGATTCAAAATGGTTTAATTTCACGCTTTTCTCGGCAAGATCAATAGAGCCTACGACATGGAACTCGCTGAATGGCCCACCACAAATTTTTCATGTGTCAAATGGAGAGGTTAGTCAAACAAAGAGAGAAAGTCTAAGGAATGGCCATGTGTCAAGCCTTTAGAGGAAGGAAATCTAAGTTTTGGATAAGATAAGGAAAAAAAGCTAATGAGAAAGGGACATGTGGCAAGGGAATGTGAGAATAACTTTTCCACTTGGATCAAGTGGACCAAAACAATTCGGTGAGAGAGATGGGGGAAAAAGGAGAGAAAGAAAGAAAGAAAGAAAAGAAAAGAAAAGAAAGAGAGAAAAGGAGGAGTGAGAAGCTCTACCTTCTCTCTAGGGACCTTGAGATCCAAATTGCTCCCGCTTAAGAGGCAAAAGCCGGGTCCACGCAACGAGAGCTACGCTGCGGCAATTCAAAACTGGCAAGGGGTTCACTTGAACCTAAGAGGTATGTGCTTTCCTACTTGGGCCTCATTCTGGTCTAAGAGCCATCTGGTGCATGAGGTTTGTGGGCTGTGAATGGTCAGGCGGTTCAGTCCCAAAAATTTTGGGACTAAACGCCGAATTTTAGGGATCGTTGGACAAACTGAAATCGAATTTTTGGTACTGCTTCGGGATACCCGTAACCGACTTAGCTGTGACATTTTAAAGGGCCCCAGATCCATTTTCGGACTGTTGGTTCATGTGTGCTGTTTTTATGTGTTATTGCTAAAAATGAATAACATGTTGTTTGTGTTGTCCGGGACTGAATTTCCGGATTGTAAATTGATTTGGTGAGTTGTATTTATGTAGTATCACTAAAAAAAAAAATGAATATCCTGTTGTTTGTGTGAAAATCATGGTAATACATGTTTGTTTGATGAATTGACATGAGAATTATAGTGAATGAAAATTATATGTAGAAGATATAATTTTCATTATTTGGAAATATGGCATGTGGCTCTCATGATGCATGTAACATAATACGACATGAAATGGCATGTTTGCATTTCATATGCACGATAACATCGCGTCGAGTCAGGTGTGTGTGCATGGTAATGGTTATTCACCATTCTTGGTGAATGAGTGGTGAGTTCAAACATGGGACAACGTTAAAAAATTGAAACTCACGGTTGCATTAACATGATGGGGTAGATCCCCCCCATGGTGAAAGACCCAAATTCATGCACAGTTAGACATGATCATTGGCGGTGAAAGACCGTAAAAATGTTGAAAAGGTGTGCGGCATCCTGCGGTGTAAACCCAAAAAATCTATGGCCCACAAATGCATAGACACAAGAGATTCGATGAATCAAATGAATATCAAGGATTTAATGGGTTAGGAATGTGTTTTCACACTCGTACTGCATGTGTGAGGGAGTTTGGTCAAAGACTCGAAGCAGGTGCATGGCGAGTCTCATCTCATTCATGATCGCGGAAATATTCCATTCAGGATTGCATTTTCCGTGGCGGGAAGGCGGTATGGATGTGTGCGTATGCCATTGCATGTGCATTTAGGCTGTGAGTTTCTATCACGCATGTAGGATTTTGTGTCGCGACGTAGTCAAGCCAAGGCAAAGGGAAGGTATGTCGCGATAGAGCCAGTTTATGTCGCAATAGAGCCGGGCTGCCAGGTATGGATTTCTATCACACAGAATTTTCTGGCCGACACAGAAGTTCCTCGTCGCCACGATGGGGAAGCCCGCGAGCGAAGGCCAGACGGATACCGCACGCTAACACCCAAATAGCTTAAGACAAAGACGCATGGCCGGTGCTCCAAGCGCTGCCGACGGCGCCAAGACGACTAGTGCCGGGCCAAGACGACAACGCGCATGGCTGGAGCATAGCCAGCACAACAGGCACGACAGGGACCTCTATCACGACAGACTTGTTCAATAGCCAAAAAAAAAAAAGACCCCTGGGATTTAGAGCGTCACAGTTCACATATTGTGCAATAGGATAAGGACTACCTGAAGAATGCTAATGACCAAGTGAGTTTGCGGAAGGGCTCATTACTTTCACATTGTGTAATACATAATCTAGCAACAAAACAAATCCATGTTTGTCCCTATGGCCTCTACCAACAAAACATTGTGAAATTTGGCTTCATTATTTTCGTCTCACCTTTTAATTTATTGCAAAATTTGTTCCCTTTTCTGTTTACAAACATTGGTGTTAATAGTTAATGGATTGCGATGTTTGCTCGCAAAACAACGTCAGGTTCCATTTTTTTAAAATAATTCAAGATCATCTACTTCATTTGCTATTGTTCATTCAGATATTTGGGGCCAATAAATGGTTCCTAATATTTCAAGTGCTAAATGGTTTCTCATTCATTGATAATTGAAATAGAGTAATCCCAAGTTTTATTTTAAAACAAAAATCATAAGTAAGCAGTTTTTTCCCTAACTTCTATAGAATGATTAATTAAGAACCAATTTGAGGTTTGTATTTAAAGCATCAGATCTAACAATGCAAGGATTATTTCAATCAACTCTTGTACCAAAGTGTTTGAGTGTATTGAGTCAGCCCATTTATTATATATATATATATATATATATATATATATATATATATATATATATACCAATTATTCTCCTTCAAATAATAAGAATTGTCACATTTTCCCATAGGTTCCAAAGGCACCATAAAACATAAGGAATTGTTGCTCCATCTTCCCACTTATTCACCCTACCTTGAGTCTATCCTTTTTATTCTGAAGTCAAGTTTCTTACATTTTCAGTAGTGGTCAAGGAAGAACAAAAGTAAACTTTAGCATCATTGAACAAGAGAATGATTCATTATGCTTAACGCAACTTGTTAGAACTCCAAAACAGTAGGCCCATTAAATACAGTTGAGTTAGAATTCCAAAATAGTTAGCCAAAGATTAAACACAGTTGAGTTAGAATTCCAAAAAGAAAGGATTAAATACATTGACATTACATAAGTTAACAAAAAATACTCACCATTTGCTCCATAATTCAAATTCTGTCAAGTTCTTCTACATAAAGTGACTTGTTGCAATGTATCAATTTAACTCCAGCATCAAAGGCCTATCAACATTAGCTATCAAATTAAGTATGTGAGATGAGTTAAAACACCAAATAGTTGAATCGATGATAACTAATGGAAGCCGACGGCTGTGGGCAAATGGGGCTCTGTATGATTCTGACCCTTGAATGATGGCAAAAGACCATGATGGATGTTAATAATATCCTTCCTAAGTCTTCAAAAAGTTCCCAGATATATACCTACATAATAATTGATGTTAAGGATTACACTGCAGTTGGTGAATCATTATACCAACAGTTCAGCATAAAAAGGGCACCAACATAAAGATGCTACAAAACTAGGATATATTTCAAATTAATTATGCATTGATTAAGGGGCTCAAAGGAGAAGATTGAAAATTTTGTTTGCTGATTTAGTGTTTTGAACTGCAATTATGAAATAATATAATACCCTAGATTCTTCCCTTTCAATATTAAGATAATTGATGTGATTAGGAACTGAGGATATCATCTGATTTACCTACATGTATCTAGCAAGTATTAGAAAATCGGTGTTCTGAACCAAATCCAAATCTCCTCTTCCTTTTTATTCTCTTTGTTTGTACACAAATAATGATATGAGATTCCATGCCCCTCAAGAAAGCAGAACACGTGGGTGTTTGGACCTCTATCATGATTACTGTTAAAAAAATGCATCAGAAACCATAATTATACTCTCTAAACCGAAATAATATCTTTAAAACCAAAGTGCGGTAATCTTCCTTGAAACCCACCTTATCACACATGTTATATCTACTAGAAGCCTTCCATCCCGCCATTCATGCAAAAGATCAACCAAACAATGGTCCTGCAACAAGATGATGATCTTTAATAAGCTAAAGATCAAAATAACAAGACAAGAATGATAACAAGCCTTACCTGTTTTGATGCAAGAACAGAAATCTTATATTTGGGGTCGAGATTAGGCACCCGAACAACCGATTTCTTTGCATTGAACATATTTGATAGTTTTAGGAAGTCCTCATCCATTTGGGCTCATGGCCACTTCACAGGATAAAAAATAAACTCAATGCCATGTGGTTAACAATTAGATTCCATTCTATTCCCAGTTCAAATGAATGTACTATGTTTTTTCAGTTTAAAAAGCATAACCAACTACTGTTTTTGAAAACAAACTGGGATGAATTAACCACTCAAATTGTGAATACCGGGAACCAACTCCTATTCTAGCTGATTCAACCACTAGTTGTGGTACCACACACAATCGTATAGAACTGTACTACCCATTGAGATGGAATTGCTCATATAATTCACAGACATAAACAACTTACCACTAAAAGTGAGGTCATTAAAGAAAGAAAAGAAAAAAAAAACCTAAAACTGGTAATATTTTTGAAACCATAGAACTAGTCCTGTCCTATTATTTCTCCAGTTTTGTTCAATGGTCCAATCAATAATATGGATATGTAGCTTAAAATCCTACCCCAAATGCAATGAAACCATTGGATTTTCACAAGATATTCAAAATCACCCAACAGTTTTTCACCAAACTTGTTCTTGTACACTTATAAGAGTGACTCGGGAATTCAAACTGTTCCACTAATTCATCCTCAAGCCACTGTTTTGAATGCATTCTTTAAAGAAAAACAACACCAATTTTAAACCCATTTCTAGAAAATTGTTTCTCAAAAAACAAGATTTGCAAGCATACCACCAAACACATGTTCTGCATTACTTTTAGATTTCTATTTCAAAAAGTAGAAAGCAGTTAGTTTCCCGTTACCACCTGCATACTTGTTTGAACCCAAAAATGAAAAATCCATGCATTCAATTCGTACCAAAATTTCTTCAAACATATAATATGAAAAATAGAAATTCACAGCACAATATGAAGTCACCTTCTAGAATAAAAAACTTTCTTGTTTTCAGGTACGAAAACATCCGCACCGCCCCTAGTATGTTTCCGCCTTTGGAAGCGATACAATCGGAGAGTTTGGCGATGATTCCGACTGCGTCCTAATACAGAACAAGTTCAATTCCCATCTCACAAGCAAACAAGAATCCAAGCATTGCGAGAGAGATGACTTACTGGGCATAGAAAGGCGTGGATTCCATGAACGAGGTTGAATTCACCGGAAGAGTTAGAGGGACGGAGGGGCTGCCGAGGAAATTCCAGAGATGTGAAGGACATGTTAGTAAACAATAGTTTTCAAAAAAGAAAAAAGACAAGAGTCTTTATTGGGTTTATATAATAAAACCCTATTATGAGCTTGTACATGACTTGAAAAGAGGGGAGCCCTCGAATGCACAAGAAATGGGCCGAGTCATAAAATCGCAGTAAATTCTGTTTATTTTGAATTCAAATTTTAACTATTAAGATTGCATTTAATTCGTAACATTTCGAATTAATTCTTATAATTAAATTTGCATTAATTCGTAACGTTTCAAATTAATTAAGTTTGCATTAATTCGTAACGTTTCAAATTAATTATTACGAATTAATTCTTACAATTAAGTTTGAATTAATTCGTAACGTTTCAAATTAATGCTTACGAATTAATTCAAACAAATTTTTTGCCTATAAATACAAATGGGTCATGATGTTACCAAATACGGTTTTTCCCTACCTTTCTTTTACAACTTTGAATATCTATCTTCATATATGTTGTTCCTGTTCCAAAGTTCGTCCTCAACTCCGAAGAACTGTTGTATCCTAGGGAATTAAATTTCTAAGGGTAGTATTTATACACGCCTCAATCTGTTTTGTTTTCTCCAACCCATTGCTAATTTTATAGACACAACATTAATGTCGAATCTGTTATTCTACGATCTTCAATTCCTATCCCTGCTCCAATTTGTTATTGCTATTTTCGTCTTTTTTCGACCTTCGTTGTGCTACAATTCAATCAGACCTACTTGTGAATCCAAAAAAGTCAGTGTTTCCATGGAGAGCCTCTGCCGGAGGCTCATTATCGCACTCTGCGAAGGCATCCATCGCCCATCAAACTATATGGCAAACTACACCTCTGGATGTGGTTTAAAAATAGCGTATTTCCACCTCGCCAAGCCCAAAGAAAAGGTAAGCCCAGTGAAACGCCCGAGCCCCCCGGTAACCGGCCCCAAACAGGAGCCTCCAATTCGCCTTCGCTAATAAAGCCAATAGTACCTGACACCTCCGGAAAGCCCATATCCCGTAAATCAAACCAAATCTCATCATTAAGGGAAGGAGGATAATTCCATAACTGCTTATCCCGTAAATCACACCAAATCTTATCAATAAGGGAAGTGTGGATAATATTTAAGAATCGCCTCCCTAATTATCCCTGTTAATCTAATAACGATATAATGAGAGTCCCCATCCAACGGTGGTGCAATCTACATCACCATCCAATTGGGAAAAACATACGCTATAAATACCAAGCCACCCAATCGGTAAAAGGTATGCAAAGCATGTTAGATTTAGTGAATGAAATGAATGACATTCACTGAATAATTCATTGTTCAGAATTCTATGGATTTCAGTTATATGAAATTAATGACATTCATTGAACAATTAATTTCGGAATTCTAAGGGTTTGGGAAGCCAAAAGGTTTGGCATTTCAAAAGGTCAAGTCTCTCCTTTATATAAAGGTTGTCGGGGTATTTGTCTTAATGAGGTCATCGAGGGTGCCTCAAAAAGATCATCGAGTCTCGAGTTTTCCTTTCTTTCGTCATTTTGTTGGTGATAGAGCAAACACGGGCCTCACGGAGTGGCGGCAAAGCGCTTGTCGACCATTCGACACCCGTTTCATCCCGAGCATAAACGCCTTGGGAATCTCTGAAGCACCACGAGAAGGCGAATTTGTCTTAAGGAAATTGTGAATTTCACAAGACTCGGTTGTTTCTCCAACTTGTTATATTCCCCTCATTTCTTATTAATTTAATTTATTTTGGTTTTTCTTTAATAACCATTATTTTGCAGCATTATGTGTATGTTGCTTGGAATGTCCAAACAATTGGTTTATGCGTTCCCAGGTTTCTACAACAAGGAGACAATTTCTTCTAACAAAGCATTTGCCCTCTAAACAATTGATCTTTTCTCCCCACAGTAAAGAACTAACTTAGCATCGGAGTGGTCACGGGCGAGCCCCCCACCGATTCTCCGTTGTTACTTGTTTTTGCAGGGGAGCGCAGCATCCAGAGCCAGCGGACCGGCCCAAAGGCATTTCCCGTCCAGGCCCAGCAATTTCAATGAGCTCCAGCCCAATTCCAGTTGAAAAAGGCATCATAAGTTGGCGCCGTCTGTGGGAACGACAATTCCTTTACAAAAAAAGCTGATCTCTCAGTAACTGATGGTATCAACCCGGAATACAAGTAGGAGCCACACCAATCCTTGCAGAATGCAAAACCAGCCTGGTGGGGTGGATAGCCGACCTCCTGAAGGCGCATTAGAGACTATGCAGGCCAACACGGACGAGGTGGAGGCACTTCGTCTCACAAACCAACGCTTAATAGAGGAATTAGAGCAACTCACCAGGCAGATACAACGCCCACGGGAATCGCGACAAGCCCAAGAAGGCCACAACACCACCCCTCAGAAGAGCGTCTACACCCCCGACCCTCCCCGTAGCGTAGTTGCATCCGGGCCGAGCCAGGGGTACTGACTTCACTTAGCCCCAGAGAGGAGCGCAACTAGTTGGGCCACCCGGGAGGACCTCAAAATCAGGAGCCGACCCTTCTCAAGAAAGAATGGGGGAGCAAATCATGGGCAGTAGGTTTAGTTATCCAATGTGAGCTTAGCCACATGAAGTTGAAGTCAAGCCAAAGGCCGAAAAGCCTGACTCTATGGACACCTGGGCGCAGCAACCGAGTCATCGCTCAAGTGCCGAGGTGCTCACTTCCCTTCCGAAGAAAGTTCGGGAATGCCGCAAATTGAAGCGCTTTGATGCGCGGGCGATCCCGTCACCATCTTAACACCTATAAGAATCAAATGGAGCTACATGGGTATCAGGACCCTGTACGATGCAGAGCCTTTGCTATCACTCTAAAGGGCCCGGCTTTGGCTTGGTTTAACAGGCTCCCACCATCATCAGTCTCCTCATTCATAGAGCTCTCCATCGCATTCGTCTCCCACTTCATTGAAGCAAGAACATACAGGAAGCCTGGTTATCACCTGCTGACCATAAAACAAAGCCCGTAGGAAAGCTTGAGGTCTTATGTCTAAAGGTTCAATGCCGAGTCTCTGAAGGTAGATATACCGGACGAGAAGTTCGCTATCACTGCATTCATCGCTGGGTTAGGAGTGTAGTAAAAAGATTTGATGTTTCCGTATCCAAGAATCCACAGGCAAGCATGGCTGAGGTGCTCGTTAAAGCGGAGAAGTACATAAACGGCGAGGAAGCCCTCATATCCAAGAGAGAAAGCTCTTCAACCCACAAAGAGAGGAGCAGGACCGACAAACAACAGGGACGAAGCCCTAAGAGAAAGAGAAACCGGGAGAGATCCCCAAAGAAGACAGGAACTGGCCCCCAGTGCCAGAGCTGGGCGGCATCGTAGGAGAGAGATCGCCCTGGGCCCACCTCATCCCGAGCTACATTGATCAGATCTCACCTCGCTGCTCAATCTCCCTGATGCCCACAAGACGTTGCGTCCTGCGCTGGCACAACATGAACGGTTTCTGAGATGGCCGATCCAGATGAGGTCAGATCCTACCAAAAGAGATAACACGAGGTATTGTGAGTTCCACAGGGACCACGGGCACCGAACGAACGATTGCATACAACTCAGGAAAGAGATAGAATATTTGATTCGACACGGGTATCTCCGCCGCTTCGTATCCTCTGAAGGTCAGAATTAGGCAATGCTCCACCACCAATTCGATGTGCACTTTAATAACTCAAGACCAACAACCCTTAGGAAAATTCACGTGATCTCTGGAGGATTCATAGAGGCGGGGAATCCAAATACAGGGAAGCTGCTCACTTGGCGTAACATCGTGATCGAGAGGTAATGGAAGTGCAAGCAATGTCCAAACTGCCTCGACTCGACACAGCCATAACATTCTCGGATTCAGACCTAGAGGGATGCCAACACCCCCACGACGACCCCTTGGTGATAAGGGCAGTTGTGGCTAACAAAATGATCCACAGGTCCTTTACGACACGGGAGTTCCACCGACATCATCTTCGCTACAATTTTAATAGGACGGGCACTGAAAAGCGAGAGCCGGAACTACCAAGACCACCATGAGGATTCTCCTGAGAGAAAGTACCTCCGATCAATACAATTAGTACCACTTCGAGACCCCCGCAAGCCAAGCAACAACGGCGCTGAAGTTCTCATAGTAGATGCCCCATCTCGCTTATAACATGTTGTCATGTAATCTCTCAACGCCATAAAGGCCATTCCCTCCGCTTACCACATGATAATCAAGTTTCCTACCACAGGTGGAGTAGGAATGGTTCGAGGAGACCAGCGCGTGGCCAGGGAGTGCTACTCGGCATCCATGAAGCAAAAAGCGGTCGACAACGTATACATGGACGAGCTCGACATGCGCGACGAGGTAAATACCCGACCCGAGCCCTCGGAAGAGCTAGAGCCTGTGCAGTTGGATGATAACCCTGAGCACCTTGCCTACATTGGCTCCAGGCTAGCAGAAGACCTCAGACATCTCCTTATTCACTTCTTGAAACATAACAAGGATGTCTTTGCGTGGAAGCAGGAGGACATGGGAGGGATTGACCCCGTAATAATCACTCACAGACTAAATGTCAATCCATCCTTCAAACCAGTTAAGCAAAAAAGAAGGAGTTTCGCTCCAGAGAGACAAAAGGCGATAAATGAGGAGAAGTTCAAGCTCCTGCAGGGAGCAATCGAGAAGCAGAGTATCCCGAATGGTCACAACGCCAGATCACAAAAAAGCGAACGACAAGTGGTGACTCAGATCGACTCCCCACCGACATCAAACTGCCATGCCTAAAAGATAGTTTCCCTCTGCCACGGATCGACCTCATTGTAGATGCCATGTACCCGCCATGAACTCCCCGCTTCATGGATGCTTCATTACAACTGATTAACATGGATCCCGACGACCAAGAGAAGACCTCATTCGTCATGAGGCAAGGGACCTATTGCTATTGAGTAATGCCCTCTGGGCTGAAGAACGCAGGAGCTACCTACCGAGTTGGTGAACGTGATGTTCTGTAGGCAACAGCCCCATGGAGGTATATAGATGACATGTCAGAACCAACCACGACCAAGCTCCACATATCTCATATGTCTGAGGCATTCCAGATCCTGAGAGAGTACAACATGAAGTTGAATCTAGCTAAATGTGCTTTTGGAGTCTCAGCCGGAAAATTCTTAGGTTTTATAGTCAACAACCGAGGAATTGAGGCAAATCCAGACAAGATAAAGGTTGTGCTCGACATGCCGCCATCGTCAAACATAAAAGAAGTCCAACGTCTAACCGGAAGAATAGCCGCGTTAAGCAGATTTGTGTCCAAGGCCAACGATAAATGTCGGCCCTTCTTCCAGGTTCTAAAGAAAGTTTAAATGGATACACATTAGCGTGTTAGTTGCTCAAGAAGATCGAAAACTTAATCGAGCTTCATTCTCGTAAGTCTCTTCAAGGGAACTCCTTTACTCTATACCGATAGCTCAGATTTCGACCATTGGCCCTCATCGTAGTATTAAAGACCGAGTATAGCATCCTGGCCTACTATTACAAACTCGAGTTCGAGGGAGAGCACAGAGTAGGTATCCAAAGATGGAGAAACTAATCCTAGCGTTAGTAACCGCGGCCTGAAAGCTCCGCCCTTACTTTCAAGCTCATACAATTGAAGTCCCGACAGAATACCCGATGAAGCAAGTGCTACACAAACCAAAGACCTCGGGAAGATTAATGAAGTGGGCCTTAGAGTTGAGCGAGTTCGACATCAGATATAAACCAAAAACGACAATAAAAGGGCAGGTCTTGGCAGATTTTGTAATGGAGTTCACCCCGACAGAGCTTGCTGAGGATACGCGAGCGACGCCCGACCTCCCCATTTGGAAGCTATTCGGATTCAGGGCCGGCATCGCAAGTGGAGGGGTGCCAAGTTAATTCGACCTCCCTGCATGAATAGATATCGAATATGCACTCACCAGTTCAGCCTGTTAACGAGGCCAACATGATAATACATCGCTGACTCAACCTTTCCTATCTAATGTGAAGTTGACCAATGAGGTATGCAAATGACTCCCGCTTGGTAGTAAAGAAAATAGAAGACACCTACGAGGCCAAATGTGAAAAAATGATCCTATACCTCAAAAAGGTAAGGGAATTACTGAGGAAGTTCGTGCTAGTTCAGGTCAGACACATACCCAGAGCAGAAAAATCCCGAGCAGATGCCCTAGCTAAGCCGGGCGACAACCCCGCGCATCTCAGCGAAATTCAGACACCCCACGAGCACCTTGCGTGAGCCCTCTATGCATCTCTATGACGTGGAAGTCTCCCCTGTCATGTCAGAGCCGAGCTGGATGGACCCCATCTGGGGATTATTTATCAGATTTTGATCGCCTACCCGACGGCTCCAAAAGAGGCTTCTAAGCTTAGGACGAGGTTGGCCAGATTTACTATTCATAAGGAAAGCCTTTACAAGCGAGGTTTTTCACAATCTGGCCTCAAGCACATCGCAGGAAAGACTGACCACGCATTGGTGGGCGCACGAAGGTGTACGCGAAATCACATCGCGAGCTCTGGGCGTCATGTGAAAAGCCTTAAGACGTGCGATACATCGCCCACAATGCTCAGAGACGCCGACAACCAGTCGGCAGCGCAAAAGTCAATTATACGCCAAAGTCTCTCTACTTCCCATCCGGGAGTCGTACGACTACTACAAGCCCCGACCTTCAAGAGTAGGCTGCACATATCGACCTCTCGCCCATCGGGAAAGGGCTGCAAATTCGCCATCGTGAAAGAAAGGATTATTTCACCAAATGGGTCAAGCCAAACCTTGGCTACTATCACGTAATGGCAAACGCAACTTCGTCATGCTCCACACGGTGTGTCTTGTGATCCCGAGAGCCTTCCGGTATTCGATAATGGGAAGCAATTCGACAATCCTAAGTTCAAGGATTTCTGTGCCGAGCTCAAGATCAAGAACTACTACTCATCCCCAGCTCATCCACAATCTAATGGACAGGCTGAAGTTACCATTAGAACTCTTAAAGCGACATTAAAGACTAAGTTGGAAGATCTAAATGGCAAGTGGGTAGAGTACCTACCCGAGGTGTTGCTGCATATTGTGATTACGCGTTAAGTCCGCAACCCTGGGAAACCCCATTCACTTCCCAAATTCGCATCGAGGCGTGGCCCCCCGTAGAGACGGACAGTCCCCAAGGATCGAGTTGGCGTTGGAACATAACGAAGAGGTTTCGCCTAAACCTCGACTCCCGATGAAAAGCGTGATCGTCCTAAGCGTGATGTAAGATCAACAAAGGAAAATGCCAAGGTACTACGACCAAAAGTCAAACCCGTGAGTTATGTTTGGCAACTTAGTCTTAAAAAAGCCCCGCAGGAAAATCCACATGGAAAATTGGGGTCTAACCTGGGAAGGCCCCTATGATCGTATCTCGCTATTGGGACCGGCATCGCGAGCTTCGCATGCAAGGAAAAGTTCTACCTCACTCTTGGAACGCTGAGCATCTTAAGCGTTTTTATTAGTAGACCTCGGAATGTAATCTTTAATAAAGTATCATCAGCTTTCAGATGCGTATGTGTGATTACTTTATTTAATATCCTCATAAATCAAAAAGCGGGGCATCTTAGTAAAAGAAAAACGGATAGTTCAGCCAGAGAACGTATGAGAAGGTTACACACATCAGAACATGCAAATTCGTGCGCCAAAAGAGAAAAATTTTCTTTATTCCAATGAAGGTATAATTGATTACACCAGCGTTGTCATCCCTGTCCAGGAAATAAACAAGTATGCTAGCTCTCAAAAAAAAAAAAAAAAAAAAAGAGTGCGAACGAAAGAGAGGAAGAGAGATTGAGAAAGAGAGGAGAAGAGAATGAGAAAAAGAAGGAGAAGGAGAAGAAAGAAGAGAAAGAGAAAGAAGAGGAGAAAATGGAGAAAGTGGTACTAAAGGTACACCACTCTCTCCAGACGCATTCCCTAGCACGAAGCTAGGGAATAACATAACTCTCATAAAAGGGAAACTAGGGAAAAACACAACTCCCATAGGCAGAGGTCCATTGGAACCAAACCAGAATCCCTAGTCGGACCCCCTACGAAGACGACCAAGCCTTGAAACTTCATCACCCACGGATTCCAGTTGCGCCCCAAAAAAGGGAAGAAGGTTCGAAGTATGAGCTCCGTAACGAAGAAGTCTCCATTTATAAGGAAGCCAGAGCACTCGAAAAACCGCACAGTCGTTTCCAGTTCTCAATAAACTAGCATTAAAGACGCTCGCATCTTTCCAAGAAGTGGAAGTCAAAATGGCCGCACTTGGTAACTCTGTTTTGAAGAGCTCGACTGCTCAACTAAGGTTCAGAAGCCTGGGGGAGCAGCTTCCAACAAAGTGCACGGGCCCCACGTGAGCTTCAAAGAGCCCGCCTTGCATACCAACAACTCAGAAGGCCCTACGCCCCAGAGCTCAATAGCTCAGCTTGAAGAGCTCGATTGCTCAACTAAGGTCAGGTAGCCCAAGAGCGCCTACCAGCAAGACAAATTTACACTCCAGCTTCCAAGAGCCCACCGCATAGCTCAACCTCGTGAAGGCCTCACTAGGAGCTCAATAGCTTAGCTTGAAAAGCTCGATTGCTCAACTAAGGCCTAGTAGCCCAAGAGCGCTCAAATTTCACTAATAGCCCACTGAGTTTCGCACAACTTGCGCAGCTCAACAAGTTAAAGGCCTCAAAGACCCGTGAGCTTTCAGAGAGTTTAGCTTGTATGGGCTCAACAACTCAAGAAGGCCCTACGCCCCGTGAGCTCAATAGCCCACCAAAGAGCCCGACCACTCCAACTAAGGCCTGCAGCTCTAGGGAGCAACAACAAGAGAATAGCCCATGGAGCTTCAAGAGCCCGGCCAAAGCCCAACATCCTAGAAGGCCCTACGCCAGAGCTCAACAGCTTGGGCCTGAAGGCTTCACCGCCAATCCATACCGCGCTCCAGAGTGCTCACCGTGCAGATACCTCCACCTGAGCTTTAGTAGTCACTTTTCGAAGGCTCAACAATTTAGCTCTCGCCTGTGAGAGCCCGCAATCCAGCTTGGGTAGCTCACACTGTGAAGGCCTTGGCGCCAGAGCTCAATAGCCACTTGAAGAGCTCAACTCGTCAACTAAGGCCCGGTAGCTCTGCGAGCAGCTCAAACAGTGCAATGGTACCCCACGGAGCCCGCAGCCCGCCGCAGAGCTCAACAAGTTAGGAAGGCCTCGCGCCCCAGAGCCCAATAGCTCGCCAGAGATCTACCACTGTGAAGGCCTCGCGCCCGTGGCTCAATAGCTCAACTTTGAAGAGCTCGATCAAGCCAACTAAGGTTATCAGCTCAGGAGCATTTTAGCCTCAAAGTAATAGCCTACTCTGAGCTTCAAAGAGCTCACCAGGTGAGTTCACCACCAAAGGCCTCACAATACTGTGATAGCTCAAAGAGCTCAGCCTTTGCGTAGCCTAACAACTCAAGAAGGCCTCGCCAGAGCTCAATAGCCTTCATCTTCAAGAGCTCGACCATTAACTAAGGCTGTCAGAATGAAGTCACTGTGTAGAGCAAGACATGGAACGCGATTAGGGGAAAAAGCGATGAGATAGAAAATGGAGTATTCATTGAGAATGGAATTGCATATAACCTAGGTTTGAAGCCCGAGAAAAAAAAAAACAAACAAACGAGGCCCTATGAAGGAATTCAGACCTCAAAAGAGGGAGTAGAAGGCGAAGAAGGGGAGCGGGTCTCAACCGCGGTGTTTGGCTCTCCAGAACAGTCTGTGGAAAAGGACTCTTCCGCCTCCTCGTCACTGGGGATATCAACTTTAAGGTCCTAGCCCGGGTAGGCATTGACAGTGTGAAACCCCGAGAAAATCTAATTTCTCGAAAAAATGGCAAAATTGTAACTTAGGTAAAAATCCAAAAATTTTCTAGATCTCGGATGACGAAACGGACTTCACCGTTTGAATCGTCTCGTGAAATCTAGCTACCACATCGATTTTCGTCGAGTTCCAAGATAGTCGGAATTTGCACGCTTAGAAACGAAGGCCGTAAGACACTCGCGCACTTTGGAGTGGCAATAATAATGCTGTGCCACGGTCACATCGATTCGGCCAATTTGAGCTCAAGGTGGCCCACTTTGACACATGGCATGATGCCATTGGGTGGAAAATTCAAGGTGGTTGGGTTGAGTGGATAAGAAATCCTCTCAACCAATCATAAGGTGACAAGTGGCAAAGTGAGGGACAAAAGGAGAGCTTCTTCTCCATTTTTGGGCAGGAAACGTGCAGTAGGGAGAGGAGAAAGAACAGATTCAAAATTCACGTGATTTTGTAATGGTAGAGTATGCAACTTTCTGTGATTCCGGCCGACGACCGTCGATTCTTCGACCAAGAAGCAAAGTGGTTCAACACGCAGAGGACTAATGGCACTCTGGGCTTCGAGTTTTTAACAAACTCCGTGAGGTAGGTTTACCCTACTTGCTTTAACCCTTGCTAAGTGTTTTAAGTTAATGGTCGAGTTGATTTGAGGCCGTGAGTAGTTGCTACCTGGCCCCAAAACTGGGGACCGAATCGGCTGAAAATGTCAACTCCGCTTCGAACCGCTTGTGGACTGCTTGGTGATTGTTTCATACTTATGCAATAAATTATGTTTCGTGTACGAGGTCGTGAATGGCCATTGATATCGTTTCAAAAAAGTGAACCAATGTTTGATGAGTGAGTCGCCACGGACACTTCAATCGTTATGTTTCGGGACTATTAAAAACAACCTTGTCAGAGTGATTCGACCAAAACGTCCATGTGTGGTGTGCATGAAATTGTTTGAATTGAATGTCTTGTGTTGTGTGGAAATTAATAGGTTAATGCATGAACTTAATGTGTTAACAAGAAGCCATAATTATATAAAACATAATTATGTGTGCAGCTATCGAAATGGAATCGTGATCGCTCAAGCGAGCTAATTGGGTAGCGACGGGTTGACCAAAATTGAATAACATGTGGTGTGAGTGCAAATTTGAGAATATATGCATAATTGATATATTGGTGTAAATTGCATTGAATTTCAGATGACATGTTGTATGTGATTTAAATATGTTAATATATATGCATGTGAATATATTAGCATGAATGTGTTGAAATGGTATAATGCATTTTCATATGCACCGGGTAACCTAGAAATTAGGTGTGAGTGCATGACATAAAAGAAAAGAAAAACGAACATGGTTGCGAAATGAATTTCAATGGATGATTTTTTGGAGAATTGGGTTGGGAATGGTCCAACAGATCATTTCGGATGAGGGCCATGACTGTTTCGGAAAGTTCCCCAACCAATTCGCCTCGGAGGGTAGTCCAATACTTTTACCGAAACTCAGTGTAGTTTTCAGAACAACAAGTTTTGTTTTTGAAATCGATTATTATTTTTCTATACATGGCTTAGGCAAGTGTGTGAGGGAGTCGGTGAGGACTGAGACATGGGAATGGGGTACGTAGACATTCAAGTAGGATCACGTATTTACTGGTTGTGTTTACATTGAATCATTGCATATGCATCTTGAAGAGTAACCCATTTAGGTAATTCCACTACCGGGCAATAGCCTGCCCCTGCCGAGGAATCTATTTCGTATAGGAGCTGTTTCGATAAGATCTACCATTTTAGAGGCCGATTTTGAAGAAAGCCGTAAGCTAGGGCTTTGATGTTTTGGTATAACATGTATTAAAACTCAGAAATTTTAATATGTGTTTGTATTAAGAGAAATGTCATAACTCTCGAACTATTGGAATATAATTGGGTGTATTTTGGATGAGACGTGTATGGGCCCAAGTGGCCATTTTTACTCGGGTATGGGTCTCGCGATACGAGACGTATAGATTTTCCGCGGGTTGACGGGTTGTCAACGGACACCCCGAATTTGGGGCATCACAGGCAGCCTCCCTCTAGCTGCGTTTCATCCGTAGCTTCCATCGGGTGCAGCCCCATCCTCAAACCGCTATAGCTCCGTCCCTTTGAACGACCAGAGTCTCTTGCCTCCTAAGGTCCCTGCAACCCATGGCACTCCTCGCTCAAGCTGCTCAATGTAGCTTGCAGCCTCGAAGCCGACGGCCCATATAGCAACGCTGCTTTATTACGCAACTCATCTCTAGAGACACGTAGCTCTTCCTGAGTTACCCGCAGCTCATTCTAGAACGATTGCAGATCATCTTTGACTACCCGGGCCCGTCTCTAAGTGTACCGCAGCCACCGACCTCTCGAAGCCTCGCCGCCACTCTAAGCCATCTCAAGCTCCTTCCACCCCACCTCAGCCCAAGGCCAAGGCCGCTGTGGTATGCCTCAAGTCGGATCTGAGTTTCACGGCCTCCTCTGTCATAATTTGTACCCGATCTCGCAGCTTAGCTCGCTCAGAGGTAAGAGCAGCCACTCTTGCCTTGTAGGCCTTGGCGGCTTTAACGTGACCCTCGTTTAGTCTGGTCCTTTTGGAAAAACTCTTCAGATGGGTAGCCACCTGCCAATACCCAACATAAAGTCAACGCGTAACTCAAACCCAAGATAAAAGTAGACATAACAAGACACAGAATCTTACAAAGGCGACCCCCTGGAGGGATTGAGCCAAGGCTTCCTCAACCGGCAGGGCACTTGACCTCTTGAGATCAAAATCCTTGAGAATGGACGAGACCGCGCCAGCTGCAAACTCAGCATTGAAGAGCAAGGAATCCCCATCTTCACCGGTCAGCGCCTCCCCAACTCCATCTCGTCGGCGGGGGAGGCCTGGGCCACGCCGCAGGAGGACTCCACACTGTTATGGGCATTACCTCCAACGGAGGCTCAAATAACACTCCCAGTGGAACCTTGGTCTGCAACTGAATAATCCAGAAATCGTAAAGGTGAACCGGGGCCGAGGAACTCCTGGGCCGGGAAGGCAACACTCGCCCCGCACTTGACATGGGCGTATATGCATGAAGAAGACGTCCCCAACCTCGGGACTTTACCCCAAGCCGAAAGGCCTTTCTCAGGGGAATCTAGAGTTTTCCGTTTCACGCTCCGAGACCTTCGGGACAGCGTCTCCACCCGAGCCAAAAGCTCTCCCTTAGTGGGCTTGGCAACGGGAGGCCCATCGTAAGAAAACTTCATAACGGACGAGGAGGAAGGCCTCAAGGAAGTAGGGCGGGAGGACCTTGAACCTGACGATTAGGGAATATCCGACCGGATAAGCTCAGAGTAAGCGCGCGGAAGACATTTAGCCAACTTCCGCTTGACGACCTTGTCTCTAGGGCTGAGGTCAGGGCGAATACCTGAAAAACGCACAGCCAATGCAAAGTTAGGGACACCCTATAACTTACAAAAACTAGATCAGACTAAAGCAAAGCTACGTGACTCTCGAGTGGTCCAACGGACTAACGCCGCTGTGTCTTCCTTGTCAAAGATGTCAGATCCTTAACCGTGGCCACTAACAAAAAAGTAATGCTCTTTCCAAAATTTATGAGAAGATGGGAGATCCGAGATGATCAAAGGAGCGCTGGCACGTTTAGATAGATAAAGGAACCCCTTGGCAGATTCCTTCACACTAAAAATATCCAGGAACAAAGCTATACTGGGAATACCCAAGCCCTTGTCCCTAAAGGAAACCAACAGCATAATCAGAATACCCCAGAAATTGGGCAAGAGTTGAGAGGCATACGTGAATAAGCCAAAGACCCTTTGATAAAGGTGTAAAGGGAAACGGAGGCCATTGTCGAAGGCAACCTTAAAGAAGCACACCATCTTGGGCACTTGGACCACGTAGGAGGTCAAAATATCGGGAGACCAGACCTGAACACCAAAAAGGGGCCTATAACGCCTCGTGAAAGTTTCCCCGTATAAAGGCCCGACTCTGCTAGGTCCCACCGCCAGAGCATTCTGCACGGCAGACTTCAGATATTTTGACCCCACGGGATATTTAATCTCGTCAATTCTACCCTTGCCTTTACCCGAGTAAAGAGGAAGTTCCCCCAAGGAATCTCAGGGAGCAACCACATCTAAACGATTGGAGGCACCGCCTATCCGCCCTGAGTCGAATGGGGCAGAGGAATCACCTCCTATGCGCAAAGAAGAAGAACGACCCAGACCCATGGGAGTAGCAAACAGTAAAAACAAGACCTAACTAGGCTAGCCCCAAAGACGCAGAAGGAGGAAAGATGCACCAGTCCTCGGAACAAGAACGAAAAGTGCTACCCCAAGCAAGGTATCACAAAATGCCAAAATAAATTCTGAGCGAAGGGTCAGACGAGTGAAGTCCGAACTCACAGAAAAGTAAAAAGCTTCAATATCAGAGGGAGCATAATGCTAACGGTCAGAGGATGTTCTCGGAGGAAACTGAAGGAACTAGAGGAAATGAGCGTGAAAATCGAAAAGTCATCATCATCATAGGACGTTTGACGACGACAAAGCCCTAATCAAACTAGCCCTAAACGGCCACGTGGAAGCCGCACCCGATTCAAGAAACAACACAGCCCTTGCCCACGCTCGCCTTAACCAAGGGTTGGGGGGCAACTGATAGGGTTTAAAAAATAGGCGCGCAAGCCCACTCACCAAGCCCAAAGAAAAGGTAAGCCCAGTGAAACGCCCGAGCCCTTGGCACCGGCCCGAAACGGGAGCCCAGTTTGTTCGCCCCAAAAGCCAATAGCACGGACAGCCTGGAAAGCTCATATCCTACAAATCAAACCAAATCTCATCATTAAGGGAAGTAGGATAATTCCCAATAACTGCTTATCCCGTAAATCACACCAAATCTTATCAATAAGGGAAGTAGGATAATATTTAGTAACTGCTCCCTAATTATCCCTTATTAATCTAATAACAATAAGCAATGGTAATCCCCATCCAACGAAGTAGTTAATCCTTATCACCATCCACCAGAAAACATACGCTTATGTAAATACCGTGCCACCCAATCTGTAAAAGGTATGCAAAGCATTCGCCCTCTAAACAATTGATCTTTTCTCTCCATAGTAAAGAACTAACTTAGGCATCGGAGTGGTCATAGGTGAGCCCCCCACCGATTCTCCGTTGTTACTTGTTTTTGTAGGGAGCGCAGCATCCAGAGCCAGCGGACCGGCCCAACGACATTTCCCGTCCAGGCCCAACAATTACAATGCGCTCCAACCCAGTTCTGATTGAAAAAGGCATCATCACCTTCAAAACACGACGTCATTTTGTAAAGATTTGGAGTTTCGAATTAGATAGAACTATAGAAGTCACCGGTGTAGCTGAATCAATAGGAGGAAGGCCGTACAGATTTTCTGGGGGATGGGCTCTGTGGGCCATCTGGCCCATATTTTATCACCGTGACTCGATGGGCTTGTATTTTCTAGGTTCCAGCCCAGCCTCCCAAATCTTTGGGCCTATACACGTGTCCACCCATTCTTCAGTATCGTTTTCCTTGCTCGAAGTGAATAAATTATTTGCTAAGTCCAATCATTTTGTAAAGTGAATCTTATGTTATGGGCTGTACATTTGAATTTATGTATAAAAGAACAAACAAGATATTTGGTACCAAAAAAATGATGAATTGATTTAAAAAATAATCATAAAAGCTCCAACATGTGTGATTTAGTTTTTTGGTCCCTAAAATACCCTCAAGTTAAATCAAAAAAAAAACCTTAATATCTATCCCTAATAAAATTAAAAAAACTCATATTGCCTTTGTACTTTAGGGACACAAACATAAGAGACTGGGAAAGGAAAGAGAAAGAAAAATTCTATTTACACCCCATTTATTTCTCTATACATCCCATTAAAAATACCCATAGAGGAAAATACAAATTTACCCTTAAACCTATTTTTTCTATTTCTTTCTTCTTCTTCTTCATCTTCAAGGCACTTCAACTCCCCTTCTTCCTCCGAAGTGGTTTCTGCTTGGAAAATAGTGAGAATGTGTAAAAATGACATTGAAAAATAGTGAGAACGGCGTTGAAATTAGCTTTAAAACGATGGAGAAGGAAGACGAGGAAGTTGATAACATTCAGGTTCGTTTTTTTTTTTTCGTAGAATGTACTTAATCCGGATTCGAAAATCCGGATATCATAACATTCTCCGGATATTGAAATCGAATATACTCACAACCGGATTCAACAACCGGACATGCATAATATCCCGTATATCAACCGATTAGATTTGTTATAACCGGACAGATATCCTAAGAAATAGAATATATCCCGGATTTGAACCGAATTTCTCTATTTGAAACCGGATTTGGAAAACTGACACTATGATTTTTCCCGATTTACAAATCCGGTAAGAGCATTTATCCAGTTTTTTTAATCGACATTATTTCAAGGTATTTAATCTCGCATTTTTATTTTTCATAACAAAGATCATTTTATTTATATTTAATTTAAATTAAATAAAAATTAATGTAAAATTACTCGATTTTGAACCTGACAGAAGGTGTTGTTTCTCTTTCCTGATTTTCAAATTTGATTATTTGAACATTTTCGATTTGCATTTCTCAAAGCAAACTTTCCTGATTTAAATTTCCGGATCATGGGTAAATTTCCGGATTTTAATATCCGGATATAACCAAACATTCTAGATTTACAAATTCGGAATTCATTTTTAATTTTTCGATTTTTTTTTTAAATTTCTAAAATTAGTTTAAGTATATTATATAAATTATAAAATTTAAGTATATTATATAAATTATAAAATTTAAGTATATTATATGTTTATTTTATTAATTATAAAATTTAACTATATTATATAAATTATTTTAATACTTATAAAATTTAAATATATTATATAAATTATTTAATACTTGAAAATTTAAATATATTTTATAAATTATTTTAATACTTTAAAATTTAACTATATTATATAAATGGTTTTAATACTTGAAAATTTAAATATATTTTATAAATTAATCTAACAACTAATATAATACAATAAACAAGAAGACAATGAAAGAAAGATTAGAATTGAAACAAGAGTTAAGATATTTGGGATTTACTTAGTAAATGAGGTGTGAAGAGATATTTAAGGAGTGTATATAGAGCCTCTCAAAAGGAAATTGAAACCCTATAAAATAAGAGAAAAATCGATGGCCTGAAGCCCTATAATAGGAAATTGAAGGAAATTGAGAGATAGAGAGATAGCATTTTGCAACCTTAATCTTTTTAAGCTTGTTTGGGGAGTCCTTCAAGGTCCGAAGGCTTCCAAGGTCTTATTTTTCTCATATTTCTTTTTTAAATTATGTTTAGGACCTTAGTCTAATGTGAACGATGATTACACCATCCTAAAACCAGTCAAATTTTAAGAGGAATTTGAAAATGCTCTAAATAGGAATTGAATTATAATTATTAAGTATAGAAAATTAAAGATACTATTTTATTTTTACCTGAAACATTGCATTTGTACTACTCATTTTTTCCCATGGGCACTTTGTATGAAAGAGATTTTCAAGTTTTTTTGAGTATGCTTTGAGAGCATACTCAAAATAATGAAAGTACACGTGGAATGAAGTTGGAATTTGAAATTTCTAACGTTGTCGTACAATTGTTTGTATTAGAAACTAAATACAAAAAGGGAAAATTAAAAATCTAAATCAAACTCTCAAAGGTTAAGAAGAATAAGCATATGAAGTAGGGAAACAAGGACGCTTCTTAATTGGGAACATGAACCCAAAACCTGATTCTTAAATCCCAACTAGTTGAGTGATGCTTCCTTAATCGGTTGACTGATGTTTCCTCAACCAGCTGATAATTAAGGGAAGTTTGGTCGAGACCTTCCTCAATCAATTGAGTGATGTTTCCTAAATTGGTTGACTGATGGAATGTTTGACAGAAAGTCTTCTCAATTGGTCGAGAAAAGCTTTTTCAATTGGCAAGGAGAGGACCAAGTCACTTGAATCTTCATGATTTTTGGAAATGGAAGATTCACGGCTAGCCCTAGATGGTTTCCGTTTCAATCTTCAAACTTTTGAGCGAAAGAGATAAAATAAATGACTAAAAGAAGAGTTTTGAGGTATTTTAGGTATTTTCATATTGATATTAGGAAGTATTTTAGGAAGTAAAAAAACAAACCACACATGCTGTAGCTTGTTTTAATTACTTTTGAATAAATCTATTGTTTATTTTTTTTTTTAAATAACCAGTCCATAATATGAAATTCCCTTTTGTAAATGTGCTTAAATAGTTTTATCACGAGGGCTCACGATTTAAGCAATATTTCTGAGTTTCCCTGTAGCATATTAATATATATATATATATATATATATATATATATATATATATATATATATATATATATATATATGCTTTCAAAGAAGATCAGATTTGATACTATTTCTTAAATAAAACAGTATTTTGGTTTGAAATTTTCAAAGTCTTACATGAACGTTACAATTTTCTTTTCCTATTTTTTGAAAAAAAATTTCATGTCTTATTTATTTTTTATTTTTTTGAAAAGATTGAAATACATAATCAAAATCGTTAAAAGATAAAATAACATTTAGGTTAATAATATAATGAATCGGATTAAAGCCTACACATTTAATAATACTAAAATAAGTAGAATACATATAACTTCAAATCTACAACATAAAGACGATCATGATTTTATTTGTTGTCTCTTGCTGATCGAATATGTCTTGTCATTTGAATCGATCACACACAAATAAACATTATAATAAGACAATAAAAAATAAACCATCGTACAAAAAACAAATTAAAAACCCAAATATACGTGAGATAATCACTTTATTGAAAAAAAAAATTGCAAAAAGAGAACCACTTCGGGAAACATCCTCCTTATGTAGAATTGGGCGTGTTTGATTACAGTTTTTAAAATTGCTAATTTGAATCAATCAAAATTTTCCTTTCAAAAACAAAGAGTAAATGACTTTTCAATCTAAGATGAAGAAGAGTATAAAAATAGTATTGAGTCATTCCAATGGCGAAGTTATAATTAAAAGTTAGGGAGGGCGAACCTTAAGATCCTTTTTTTGTTATCCGAAAAGTACTAATTGGTTATATTTGATTTTCTTTTATATTTTCTATCATAAAATCAAACAAGAAAAAATCATTTTCTTTTTTTTTCCCTAGTACTTTCTGGTTTCCAAACATGAGTCTTGATAAGGAAAGAAAATATAGATGAAAATCAAGAGACAAAATGGAAGGAAAGAATTTTTGGAGGAAAATAAAAAATATGTTTAAATTTAACAAATTAATTCTATATGTTTATTAAATTTATTTTCTTTTCTTTTCTATTAAAATATAAAAAAAAAATTGAGAAATTTTGATTATATTTTATTTTCTCTTATATTTTCCATTGTCAAACCACACATGAAAAAAAATCATTTTTCTTATGATCAGTTTTTTCATTCCTTAGTACTTTTTCAGTTATATTTGGAACTCGAAAAGTACTAAGGAAAGAAAATAAAGAGGAAAAATAGAAGGAAATAAAATTTTGAGGAAAATAAAAAATAGTGTTGAAAACTCATTTATTTATTTCTCATTTGTTTATTTCTCATTTGTTTATTTCTCTCTATTAATTTTATATGTTTGTTCAAACTTATTTATTTATTTATTTGTATTAAATAAGGACTAAGAAATTAAAAAATACTATTTGATATTTTCCATTGTAAAACCAAATATGAGAAAACCAATTTGCTAAATATTTTTCTTCCTTCTTTTACACTTTTCAGATTTCAAACGGAACCTAAATAAACAAGTGTAGTAAAAATCAACGATCATGAGCCTCAATCCAATGACTTAGCTCTTGTACATTTCAAGGAGGCATGATAGCAAAAAAAAAATTTTTAATTTAGAGAGGGCATTTGCCCAACGCCTATACGGGCTTTGCCAATGAACATTCAATGGAAGATGAAGAAGAGTATACAAATAATATGAGTAATTCATTTGATTTGTTAGATAAAAGTACAACACTTATGATAGATTGTGGAGATTATATCGTTTAAATGATGAAAACAAATTATATAAATATTTGTTAATAATTCAATTATTTGTTAGAATTTCTATATAATTTGTTAAAAAATTGTCATTGAAGTTAAGTGATATAGTGGAACTTGCATTTTGGTTATAATACATTTTCCATTAAAGGGAGAGATTCAATTTTAAATTTTTGAAAAACCATTTTTTTTAAATAGATAAATTTATTGATACAAATTAGCAATACAATCAATAGAAATACATAATTAAGAGTACTAAAATTTTTAGAGGATGACACAACTTTCAAGTTAATAGCAAAAATGATCGGCTCAAGGACTACACATTTGATAATCCAACAATGCTTGAAATACCTAAGATTCTAGATCTGCAGCATATTGACGAACAAGATTTGATCTGATGACTCTATCGAATCAAACTTTGTCATCTAAACTGTCAACGCGAAAACCACAAAGAAGCTAGCCGTCGGTAATACAGCTACCCGCTGCAACAGCTTGGTGACAAACAACACGAAAAAACAAAGAAAAAATAAAGGCATATCAGAACGATGTGGAATAAAACCACTTTATTGGAAAAGAAACCCATATTTGAAGAAAGAAAACGATGGAATTGATGATTTCAGATCAAGAATGACAAAAAAATCACCCCTCCTCTCTAGTGAACAAAGGCCTGAACGAGAGAACAGAGAGAGGAGTGTTTAGGGTTTCCAGAGAGAGGGGTTTGAAATTTATGTTTGAGTTGCAATTTATTTTTTATTTTATTTTAAAGGAGGAAAAAATAAGAAAGAAAACTCAAAATGTGACTCATAAAAAGGAAAATACAAGTCTGTGAAAACCGAGTTTAAGTCTAAAGGTCAGGTTACTTATTGCGAAGGTATGATACTGAGTCGTAGCACCCCTCTAAGCCCGTATACAAACGGTCTCTACTAAGTAAGTTTTGGAATTATGACAATCAATTAATTTTTTTGAGATGCCAAGAAATAAATACCAATAAATCAATAATACATGAGAGCACATCAAACATACAACAAATAAATAAGTAAATAAATAACAAGTAAGTAAATAAATAACAAGCATAGTCAAATAGGGAAAGAATGAGTATCTTTGTGACCAACACTAAGCGTTATCAGTAAAAAACAAGGTTAGTGGAATGATATATATAAAAAAATTCATAATTAAAATAGAAAATCAAATTATAAATAAAGTGTCAAATTATTTAGTAAATGATATATGTGATGTCGGACTCTTACCAAAACCCATTTATTTAGCATGTGAGTCAATTCCACAATACTCAATATTATTGAAATTATGGAATTAACTATGCTTTTGGAGTTTTTTTTTTTTAAATTAGGTTGAAGATAGTAGTTTTGGAAAATGAAAATTTGATTTGGGATTTTAGAAAATATGATTCTTGTTTTAGGAAGTTTGAAAAATAGATTTTTTTTATTCAAGAAATTAAGAGATGACTTTCTTTTTACTTTTTTTTTATTACATTTTAAATTTAACGTAGCAAATTGTTTTATGGGACTCCAACATGGGATTCCTTCTTATGTCTTGTGTCTATTTGAAACCAAAAGTGATATACTACTTGAGATAGACATGATGAAGTGCCTTTCTTTTTACTTAAAAAAATAAAAAGTAAAAAAAAAAAAAAATTGAAGTTTGACTTAATAAATTTGGAAAAGAGAATTTGATATCATAAATTTGAAAGTCTTGAATTTTTGTTTGAGAGAAGAATAATATAAATAAATAAATAGATAATAAAATGCTTACATACATGTTTTTATTATCTACAAGGGTGTCTAAATTTTATTGAGTTCAGGTAATTGGGTAAAATAGGGAGCGAAAGAAAAAAGGAAAAAGTAAAATAGGAAAAGAGGATAAATATTTTTTTAAAAAAAACAGGAATTTAAGAAAAAGAAAATAATCAAATAAATAAGGAAAAGTGAGAAGAAATAAGAAACAACATCTAGTATTCGAAATCAATAATTTAAAAAAAAGAATAAAATGATTTATATTGGAAAATTAGTTCCTTTTTAAAATAACAACAAAAAGAGAAAAGAATTAAAAGTTTGGGGGATAGGTGGGGTTAGGGGTGGCAATTCGTATCCATGGGTCGTGTTCGTGTCGTGTCAATATACGGATCGTGTCAACATTCGTCAATCCAAACCCGACACGAATATACGTATCAACATTCGCTAACCCAAACCCAACCCATTTATTATTACATATCGAAAGTGTAACTCTTTTATTAATTTGATTATTTAAAATAATAAAAATTATAATTAATCATCATGTTTAACACAAATAACCTATTAAATTTAACATGTTTATTAATTTTATTATTTTAAAATAATAGGAATTATAATTAATAATCCATATTTAACACAAATAACCTATTAAATAGGTTAATTAATTAATATAATAATTATACATGTCAATTCGGGTCAAATTCGTGTTAGGTAGGTCAACACGAGTATGACTCATTTATTAAACGTGTTAGGCGGGTCAACACGAATATAATCTAAACATGATTATACTCAACCTAAACCCGTAAAAACCTTTTTGGATTCATATCATGTCAAATTTTACCGACCCTAAAAGTGGGGTATCCCCAAAATATCTAGGCAAACGTCCTTACAAAATGAAAAGAACAAATAGTCTTGCATTAACAAGTAACAAGTGATAAGTAACAACCCTACACTTGAGAGTTGAGTGGTAGGTGTTTGAGGGGTTTTTCCAATATGTATGACTTATTTAAAAAATAATATCTAAAATATGATGTTTAAAAAAATATTTCTAATCCTATAGTACGTAGTTTTTGCTGATTAGAAAGGAGATAATTGAAAATCGTGTTTTGAAGAAACAATTTCTTCAATACCGTCTTTTGAAAAGACGATTTCTTTTCGATTTATTTCTTTTTTCAATCCATTTAAAAATTGTCTTTTGAAAAAACGATTTCTTCAATCTAGAAATCGCCTTTTCAAAAGACGATTTCTTCAATCTTGTAGAAATTGCCTTTTCAAAAGACGATTTCTTCTTTAATTAAAAGTCGTCTTTTCAAAAGACGATTTCTAAAATGTTTATTTATGCAATATAGAAATCAATTTAAAAATCATCTTTTCAAAAGAGGATTTCCAATATTGCAACAATTTTTTTTTTAATTTGATAATAAATTATTATATTATAATTTAATGATAAAGTTATTGTAAATATGTTGATGTTTGTTTTTTAAAGTAAATATGTTCATGTTAATATCAAATAAATTTATGTTTGTCAAGATTATTTGAAATTATTTGTTAAAAAAAATCATTTTAAATTATCTTTTGAAAAAAAATATTTTAAATTATAATTATTATTATAAATATATTTTTATCTTTATCTTTATATTTTTAATATTTTAATGATACATCATTTTATTACTAATTAAAGAATAAAAAATATATAACATATATACAACAATATAATAATTTTAAATATATATTATTTAAAAAAAATTGTATATATATATATTATAAAATTAATTTGTTTTTTTATATAAAATAATTATATCAATTATGATATAGTATTTATAAATAGTAATATTTACTATTTGATATTAAAAATAATATTATTTATCAAATGAGATATTGATATAAAAATATGAAATTATTTTAATCAAGTATTTCTCTATTATTTTTTATAATTAAGGATTAAGAAACAACTATTATCAATTTTATATCTATATTCATGTAAAACTCATAACATTTTCTCAAAACTTGGTTTTGTAGGACTCTTGATGGAAAGCAAGTGATTTGACAAGAAATGAGTAACATATTTTCAAAATGAGAGTCAACTGAGTGTCTCACAAAGCGTCATTGGGAAGAGGATTTTTTCTATACCATCTGAAAAACAAATGGTTCAACTCCACTCATGATTGCGTTTTACATTTAAAGAGCTTTTTAACGACACCCCACAACCCTAAATCTGAGTTAAAATGAAAAAATTATGGCCCCAACAAGTTGGAGAAGAAAACAAGTTGCTGAGCATAAATTTGTTGCGACAATACAAAAATTTGTCGCGACACACAACAAGTTATCGCGACATACAGAAATTTGTTGCAACACACAGCAATTTGTCTTGACAAATTTCTGCTCAACAACTTGTTTCTTCTCCAATTTGTCGGGGTCATAACTTCTTTGTTTTATCTTGGATTTGGGCGTGTGAGGTGTCGTTGGAAAGCTCTTTGAATTTAGAATGCAACCATGGGTGGATTTGAACCATTTGATCTTCTAGATTGTATAGAAAAAATCATCTTCTCAATGACGCACTATGAGACACTCGATTGACTCTCATTTTGAAAACTTGTTGCTCATTTCTTGCCAAATCACTTGCTTTCCATCAAGAGTCTTACAAAACCAAGTTTAGAGGAAATGTTATGAGTTTTACATTAATATAGATATAAAATACTCAAAAATAGCTTGTGAAATGAACTCAAAATATATATGAGTTTCACACTCATCAAAAAGTTGTAAGAATTTTTTTTAATTTATTGTTTTATTTATTTAAAGCTGAATAATTGTATGTAGAAGCAATATTTATGTATTGGGATAGGATTTAGAATTATAATTGTATTGTTTGATATTTAGATTTATAACATGTTTGCTTGTATAGGTATAGCTATAATATGTTAAATACTAAATATATATATATATTTTATAAATATGATTATTTATAAATAATTTATCATGATAACTATTATTATCCTATATATTGAATTTATCAAATAAAATTAATTAATAATTTTTATAATGGTTAAAATTTTATCTCTTAAAGTTGAAATTTTTATTCAAAAATCGTTTATTAAATAATAAATTAATTTATTATTTACTAAATTAATCATGTTTGTTGGTTTACACATGATTACGATTTCATTCTAAATTAATTATTTTAAATTTATTGATGTTTGAAATCTTATATCTTAAAGTTGAAATTTTTATTCAAAAATTATTTATTAAATAATAAATTAATTTATTATTTAATAAATAAAACTTGTTATAGTTAAATTTTAATCAAAAAATAGGATTTAAGAGTTTATTCATTCAAAAGTTAAAATAAAACATAATTATTTATTAAAAATAAAATCGATAATAGGTTTGTTTATGATTTTTTTTAATAAATTTCACTTAACAAATTGATAATAGTTGTTTCTTAATCTGTAAATAAAAAAACTTATGAGAGATAATGATCAAAATATTCATATTTTTGTATATTAAAAAAGTATCATTTGAGAAATAATATTATTTTTAATATCAAATAGTAAATATTTTTTTAAAATATTACTATTTATAAATTGATGGGGCATGGAATAAGCCCATATCTAGGTCTAGACGAGATAAAAAGCCCAAGTCAAATGATGATTTTTATTATTATTAGTTATTTATTTAATTGTAATTTTTGGATTTATCCATTAGTACTTTTTGATTTATCTGTTAGCACTTTTTGGATTTATCCGTTAAGATTTTCTGTTGGTGCCTATAAATAACACTTTATGTTATTGTTTTGGAAGACTTGATATAATATTAAAAACTTAAGAATTTTGTTCTGTTTATTTTATTCGCTTTCTTTTAATTTTATTATTCTTTGTATCCGAGCTACGTCAATTTGGTATCAAAGCCTAACTTCATTCCGCGATCCATTGTAAGTTTTGATTTTGAACCATCCCTTTGTCGAAACCCATTGCGGCCACTACTACTTGGAGTTCTTCGACCGTCGAGCTTCACAATCACCTGACTCCGACACTCCATCCGCAATCTGTGTCACCGTCTATCCTCCTTTTTCTGCAAGTTTGGATTTTTCGACTATCCTTTGTCGAAATCTGTAGTCGTCCACAGCCGCAGCCAGGTTCCTCTTAACACTGCCGATGTCTCGTGGTCCCCTAGTGTCGATCGTCTCACCGCCGGTCTTCCCACCATATCAACACCCGCACGCCCACACTTCCATAAGACCCAAAAATCAAAAGCCTGATTGGAGAGAAACTGGCTTCAAATTCCCACAACTGCAGTCCACGACTATTAGCATATAGTTTACAAATTTTCTTACTCAGTGAAATTTTAGATTTTATCCTAGCATGTCAGCCACCAAAAGTGATATTGTTGCATCTTCTTCTTCACCTAACACAAAAGATCCAATTAAGAGACTTAATAATTTTGATGTAAGACTACAAGTTTTCTCTTAAGATCTAAATGATAGTCTAGTCTGTATTACCCGTCACCATGATGCAAATAAAGCCTAATTTTGATCTGGCCACGTATTGATAAGTAATTTAAATTCAATGTGGTCAATTTAACGCGACCGCCATCGAACAACAAACTCATGCAATAAATCAAAAATGGACTTGCTTTAAAACATCCGTGTAAATATGAGATAGGTGAATATGTTGATGAAACCGGGTAGAAATACACTGCCTTGGCCACTCAATACATTAGGAGTTCAAGTCCTTAAATTCTACAAATGGTTTAAGACACTTTAGGGCAAACCTAACTTTGGTAGTAATTCAATTGCTCAACTTCACATAAGGTTACTTGCAACAGGAGACCTTCATTTCAACCTAGGTGATCGGTTTCAACTTGCTAATGTCAACTTCCCATTAGATTACCAACCACCAAGGCAAAATTACCCACCAAATCAAGTGAAAGAAGATGTCGCTCCTCAGCGATACCGATCTAGGGTTAATGGTAATTGGGATAGAAATCAGGATAGACAAGTTAGACAACCTCAAAGGAACATCACAAAGAAAGTCAAGGTTAGTGCTCCTGGATTTGATGGTAGAATGGATCCTAATGTTTTCTCTGATTGGTTAGTTGCTATTGAAGGATATTTTGATTGGTATGAAATGATCGATAGTGAACGGGTTCGATTTGCTAAAATGAAATTAACCAATTCAGCTAAGATGTACTGGCAGAATGTGTTGCAAGATATGATTCGTCTAGGTGAAACACCCATCACCCAATGGACTGTTATGAAAGCAAAGTTGCAAGAAAAGTACATTCCTTTGTCATATAAGAGTCAATTGTTCTCTAACATGATTAATCTAAAACAAATGACTCTTAATGTAGCTGAATATTCTGCTAAATTTGAGGAAGCTAGACTTAGGTGTAGTGAGTTCCATGCTGAGGATCAATTTTCTATCTGCACTCATTTTGCTAATGGTTTGAGGTTCGACATTCAAATGATGGTTAAATTGCATGCTCCACACACTGTAGAGGATGCAAACCAAAAAGCCTTAGAAGTCGAGAAGTTCAATAGACCCTCCTTTTTTGCACACACAAGTTAGTCCAAATCAAAATCCATGTCATCAGATGGTAATACTATGCCCAATAACATTAGGAGCAAAGAGTCTAGTTTGCATAACTCTCTTCCTATTGCTTCTCCTATCGAGTCTAAGGCTAGTACTTCATCAATTGTCTGTCATAAGTGTCATCACAAGGGTCATATTGCATCTCGTTGTCCCTAACGTGCATTGGCATTAGATGTTGAACATAATAGTTTGGAGGATGAGGAAGACCAAATTGTTGATCCTTTAGATTATTCTAGTAATGAAGATGATCTTCTTGAAGATTGTAATGCTGAAGAATGTGTTGGTGTGGTTAGATGTGTGCTATCCACAACTATAGATAATGATAATTGGAAGCGTACTAGTATTATTCACATAACCATACATAGTGGAGATAAGAAATGTAAGTTAGTGATTGATGGGGGTAGTTCAATGAATGTGGTTTCTAAGGATACTGTTAAATTGTTAAACTCGAAAAGTGTAACCACATCCAAATCCTTCAGAGTAGCTTGAGGAAATGACAATATTTTGCCTCGTCGTCAAAGGTGTCTTAGTCTCTATTCAAATGGGGATTATAAGGATGAAATCACTGTAATGCTACCCATGGATGTTGCCCATGTTCTTTTAGGTCGCTCTTGGCTTTATGATCTTAATGTTACCAATTTTAGTAAAGATAACATTTATTCATTTAAGTATAAGGGTAAGAACATTATTTTGAGATCTGCTAAGCCTAAAGGTTGCAATAGTAAACGTGACATCTCTAAACTTCCTGAACGAAATTTGCATATTTTAAAATGTAAAAAGTTTGAGAAATAGGGAATTGAGACTGGTATGCGCTTAGCATTAGTGGCAAAAAAAGTTCCATCTGATTTTTTGATTGTCGATTTTTCTTTACCACCTCACATGCATGTGTCTGAACCTGCAGAAAACTTTGCGAAACACATCCATGACTTACATGCTGAGATTAGGCGAAAGATTTCTATAAGTAATGAAGAGTATAAACTAGCTGCTAATGTGTATCGTAGATCTAAGGAATTTAATGTTGGTTACTATGTCATGGTTCACATTAGTCCTGAAAGAATTCCAAAAACGTTTTCAAAACTACTTTATGCAAGAGCCATGGACCCTTATTCTATCATTCGTAAACTGGGATCTAATGCATATCTTCTTGATTTGCATAATGACATGGATATCCTTGTTTTCAATATATAGGACTTGCTACCTTCCCGAGACACTTTTGAGCCTTCTACTACTTTCAGTGTGTCTGCGCTGAAGTTATAAAGGTGCACCTTAATTATGCCTTCACATAAAGATATAAGGAGACGGTGGGTGTTATCCTTGATGATGAGTTTGTGACTTATAGAGATGGTGGTTTTCGTCGTTTCCTTGTCAAATGGCATGGTAGTCCTGATTCTAATGCTACTTGGATACAGGAGGATGATCTTCGTCATTTGGATCCTTCGTTGTTGGATTTCTACTGATGAGCACCTAAAAAGCTCAGGTCATACCCGCGTATTTTCTACATTTTAGCTCTATTTTATATCTGAATAAATGCATTATTGCCCGATATCTGATTTTTGGATCGTGTGTGCATTGTAGGTGAAAAGGGTGGTTTTTAGAATCGTTTTGGAACTGCAAAGAAGAAGAGCGAGAAAACTGGCAGCAATGTCGCGATGTTCCAACGTCGTGACGTCGCGACGTCTGGTAAACAAAAGAAAAAGTCAAAGAGCGACGTGACGTTCCACGAATTCTGCTTCAGAATCATAAAAAGCACGGGAGACCTAATTTTGGGGGATTATCGAAGAACATACTGAGTGGAGCGCGGAAAACGAAGCAGAAGCGACTTGAGTGATCGGACAAACAATTGTTTTCTTTGTATTTCCCTTATCATAAACCATTTATGATTTATAGAATTAAGCGTGTATTTGATTCTAATATGTTCTAGATTTATTTCTAGGGTTTTGTTGAACCCTGTCACAATTGAATAGATTAAGGTTTAAACTTATATTATTCAGTTTATTTATGATTTATATCGATCTGCTCTATGTCTGTGGTTTATATTCATGGTGATGTCTGGCCAACACGGGCATGATTCGCTTCGTGCATCCGTATCGAGAGGGCGGATTCCCTGATATGAGGTAGAGCGACCGGTTAACTGCGAATAGAGACATCCCAACCCGAGTGTGGCGATTGTGGCTCAAGATTTAGGCGTTGATATTAGGTTGGGGCAGAGATGCACTCAACCCTACTGGCAAGATAGGCAGATACACCTCGAGAGAAGGCATCTCGTAGGCACGATCACCCCGTCATCGAGAAATCATTGATAGACTGAATAGTAAGTCCTCTAGGTAATAATCCACTAAAAGTGGTAGGGGGAGACAAATCCCTGGTTTCCACAGCAAAGTACTTTTACAAGTTAATCAGATTTAATTAGTTAAAACATTCATTAAGAGTTTAAGTCCAGATAATATCATGGGGCCAATTACAATAGTCAACACACTTCTCCCCGTGGATCGATATCCGTACTTAAGTACACTATATTACTTGATACGACGTGCGCACATAGGTGCTACACCTAGTTTATACACATCACGCTTTCGGCCTATCAGCTACCTTTCTTTTCACTCTTTAGAGCCGAGTTCTTTTCAACCTGGAGGGAATGATGGGGGCATGGAGTAGGCCCATATCTAGGCCTAGACGAGATAAGAAGCCCAAGTCGAATGATGATTTTTATTATTCTTAGTTATTTATTTAATTATACTTTTTGGATTTATCCGTTAGTATTTTTTTATTTATCCGTTAGCATTTTTTGGATTTATCTGTTAAGATTTTCTGTTGGTGCCTATAAATAGCACCTTATGTTATTGTTTTAGAAGACTTGATATAATAAACTTGGAGACTCTATCTCAATATTTTATTCGCTTTTAATTTTATTATTCTTTGTATTAATGATGTTATAAAGATTTCTTAATATATTGATATAATATTTATACAGAATATAGAAAATAAATTTATTTTGTGAGTAAGAGGGGAGAGAGCAGAGGAAAGAAGAGAGAGAAGAAAGAGAAGCAGATATATAGGCAGAAAAAGAGCAGAGAAGAGCAGTGAGAGTGAGGTATTTTACAGTTAGAGAGAGCTGGGGCATGAGCAGGCACAGAGAGAGGTTATATATTTTTATGTTTTAATAGTATTAAACATGTATCATTAAAATATTAAAATATAAAGATAAAATAACAATATATTTATAATAATAACTATAATTTAAAATAATTTTTTTCAAAAGATAATTTAAATGATCTTTTTAACAAATAATTTAAAATAATCTTGACAAACATAAATTCAATTGAAATTAACATCAACATATTTATTTAAAAAAAAAAACATTAACATATTTACAATAACTTTATCATTAAATTATAATATTATAAGTTATTATCAAATTATAAAATAAAAAATTTGTTGCAATATTAGAAATCGTCTTTTAAAGAGACGATTTCTAAATTGATTTATAGAAATAAACCTTTTAGAAATCGTTTTTTGAAAAGACGACTTTTAATTGAAGAAGGAAAAGATGATTTATAAAATATTGAAGAAATCGTTTTTTTAAAAGACGATTCTAAATGGATTAAAGAAAGAAATAAACCGAAAAGAAATCGTCTTTTCAAAAGACAATATTGAAGAAATTGTTTCTTCAAAATACGATTTTCAATCATCTTTTTCCTACTAAGCAAAAACTGTCTTAGAATTGAAAATATTTTTTTAAACATGACATTTTAGATATTATTTTTTAAATAAACCGTACCTATTGGAAAAACCCAGTGTTTGACCCATTGGATATGCGTACCACCTAAGCCTATCTTTAATACCTTATTAAGCATTTGACGGATGAGACGCAGTGTGAAGGAATTGACCATGAGGATGGGAGTGAATATAAAAAAGCAACTTATTTCCTTTGTCTTTGTGGTTTTTGTCTTTCTTTTACAGTTTTATGTGCTTTGCTTTACCAAACTTTAGGAAAAAATTAGTCCTTCAATTTTTTCCAGCTCCACCTTTTTGTCTCATGGATCCGTAATTAGTATGATGCCAAAAATATCTTGAGAAGGGTTCAAGATTTTATATTTGAGGTATCGCCATTATAATAGACTAATAATATACAAAAAAAAAAAACTGCATAATTCATAAGTTATCATATTTGTTATTAGACATGTCATAAAATTTCAAAATCACATCTTATTACAATGAAAAATATTAAAGTAAGCTCTTGACAATTATTGGGATTTAAGGTTGCAACTAATAATTTTTTTTTTTTAAACTTATAAATAATTTTTTTTTGATGTCAAATATTGACACCGCATTGTAACTAATAGATCGGCCCCTAATCCCTTTGGTGGGAATGTGGGATGATTTTTATCATCTTTAATTGGGTATTTTAGACTTGCAATGCCACTTTTCAAGATTGAATTAAACTCATATTTATTAGTTTGTTATATATTTTTTAGTTTTTATGTGAAAGATACGATATCCAAGGACATGTTTTAAAACTTTCATAAATATTAAATATCTTAATTACAATATATGCATCATCCTATACAATGAATGCAACAAAAATTAAGTCATAAAAAAGTATATGTTGGATAGATTCATATTACTATTAGCAAGATGAATGTCAAATAAATGTTGTCTAAAATTTTCATTTTTTTTATTTTAGTATCTCAACTTTTTTGTCATAATGTTAAATCAACATAAATTGGATTTAAGTGGCAATCCACATCATATAAAAATAATAAAATTACTTAAATGATTTCTAATGAGATGAAATAATAATATTAACCTTGTTAGGTTTTTACTACTAGTTATCGTTAAAAGAAACCGATTACTAAAAAATTGAGATAAAAATAAAATAAAAATTCACCCTTGAGATATGGTTAAATTGGTAAAATGATGAGATGAGTTTATAGAAAATCTCCATGGGTTTGAGTCTTTATAAAAAGAAAATACTACAATGATATAATATAAAATGAATTGAGGTAAATTTTTTTTTTTTAAACTGAATATTTTTAATAAATAATTTTTAATTATCTTCTATTTTTTTTAAAATTATTTTTGAAGTCTTATGTGAAAACAAAAATAATAAAATAAAATATTAGATGTTAAAGTTTTTTTTTTAAATATGTTTTTAAAATAATAAAGAGACATCGATGATTAAAAGTAGCTTTGGCGCCAAATACCATTTACATGAGTATTTGGACACCAATAAAATCACCAATTTGTTTTCCGACATTACCCGACATAAAGCCAATTGGAATATCGTACACCCCCTACATAAAGCCAATTGGAATATTATACACCCACATCCAAAACGAGTGGGAAATATAGGTTATTTGAATGGTTGCCACAAATGACAAATCCAATAATGGAACCGCCCAAAAGATAACCATTCTGTTAAAATGGAAATGGGTAAATGTGAATTTTTTTTTTATTTTTTATTTTTGTGTTTTTCCAAATATTCTATTTATACCTCAAACTTTTTTTTACTTATAAATAGGCACGTTTACTCCTATACCTCCCATAGCTCACCTAAGACTCAGTCGTCACATAACTATTACGAGTATACTAAATGAGACAAAGGATGAATAAACGTATCGCCGTATAGGTGGCGGTTAAATGGGAAGCGTCCCCACCATTACATGAACACATTATTTTCTATATGGAGCTCAAGGGATAACGAGCACATGGACATCATTTTCTAAACTGGATGCATTTCCCATTTTCAAACACACACAAAACCCCCAAGCCGCTATGCACATAAGGAAGGCAAACGGGGCAACTCCATCCGTTTATTATTTTAAATTTCTAAACCTAAAAAATTAAATAAGACGGATTGAGAATTTGAGACAGGGATGTGAAATTTTCTATACCGGCCATATTTACATTTTATTTTTGGTTTTGTTTTTTTATTGTTTTATATTTTTATTATATTAAAAATAATATATTTCATAAGAAATAAAAATATTATGAATTTTTATAAATTATTTATTAAAAAATATTCTTCTTATTGTTATTATTATTATTTATATTAAAATATAAAATAAAATAATAATAAAAATTATTTTTTAAATATAATTAGGGGCAATGCGAGAATAACAATACTTGAACCGACCTTAAGTTTGAGAAAATGAACTCAAACCGTTTAAAAACCCGATTATACTTTAATCAAACTCGTCTCATTAGGAGGAGACCAGAAGGGAACCGAAATAAACTATACCGTTGCCATCCCTTTACTTACACAAACACCATTACATGGAAAAGGGAAAACACACAAAAAACTCCCCACCATTACGTGGACATATTATTATTTTCTACATGAAGCTGAAAGGATAATTAATGAGCCATGGAGCGTTATCTTCAAACACGTACAAAACCCCCATTTTCAAACAGCCACAACTCCCCAGCCTCCCCTTTATTCTCGGGCCTTCATTTCTAGCTTTGACTATAAAAGCCCAAAATGATTACAAAACCTGTTCATACAATTGTCAAACAGACAATTGTCAAACAGAAGTATCTGTTTCGAAGTTTTGTTAATTTAAAACTTATTATTATCATTAAATGTGATTAGGAATCTTTTTTTTTTTTTTGTCACAGACGAACTTCCCCAATCATAGCGCATGTTTATATATTTTACATTACACACGCGCAAGGCTTCATGCAACATGTTCCAAGGAAACAACTATGTTTCTCCAATGTTTGAGAAATATAAGGTTATTATATCAATTTTTATAGTTGTTTTAACCATCCATGTTGAAGCTGTAACACCTCAAAATATACCCTAGTCGTTTTCAACGTGTTTAGGGTATTTTATAGGTATAATTTGAATTTTCTTAATTTAAATGCAAAACGTGAAATCTGAGAAACCTAGAATTTGTACAAGATACAAGGGTAAAAGTGGAATTTGTTAAAACAGTGATATGTTCATAAAGATAATAAAGATTATATGCCAAAGTTGGAATAATGGGAAATTGTGGTGCAAATAGAAGGGAACTTGAGGACCCAAGTGCAATAAAAAGGAAATTAGACCAAATTAGACCAATTAGGGTCTCTCATTTGGGCATTTTTGGAGAGCCAAACGTGAAGATAGAAAGGAGAAGAGAAGAAGATAGGAAGAAGAATAAAGGAAGCTAAAAAAGGTATGGATAACTTTGGACTTTTGTATGGAAGTATGGAAACTATGATTTGTATGGAACTTGTTAATTTTTGTATGGTTTTTGTATATGTATATGTAAATGGGACTCAAGACTGTATGTATGGACACTGTAAACACCACTACGGTGGTAGTTTTATTTTTGTATCTTGTATATGATATTTTGATTCAGTTATAAGACTTGGGATCACCAAGGTCTGAAAAAGCAGGTAAAGAGTCCCATTACAGTCTCGCGCCCCCTTCATCCGCCTAAGGTGGGGAGGAGGGGCATGATAGGAGCAGTTATCGTTGGTGAAATTTTTCGGATTGGGATTATTGGGGTCATTAGTCTCATTTTTGGTTTCCTTGCCCCTATCTTGTTATTATTGATTTTACTTCCAATATTTGGATGGGTGTTTCTTGTTTTTTGGGTCTTACTCTTAGCAAAGGTTGCATCGACTATAAGCAACAGTTTCACCATCTTCTTGGCCAGCTACTAGTTCGAGCATTACACAAATTTGACAGACTCATGAATCATACTTCCACACCACAAGAGCTTCCAGTTTAAAGACTAGCTAGGGGACTTACCTTATATAAGATCATGTTTGTTTGGGTATTTCACACTTGTAATGTAACTAATGTTGCTTTCCAAGTTGTACGAATAAGATAAAAAAATTCAACTTATATGTACCAGTTCTTTAATTTATTAATTCTTATAAGAATGATATGATATTTAGGGATGGTAATGAGGTGGGCAGCCCCACCCCCTTAACAAATAACAAGAGTATCTCTTCGTGGGGGCGTACGCATGAGTATTGACTATTTATTTATGTCGACCATGTATCTTAAAGTCAAGGTATACCCTCGTGGCCTCATATTTTGACGCCCCAAATCCCGAGGGTTGAATTTTGTACTTTTTTTTTTTTTTGAAACAGTGCCCATGAGCAGTGTCCATGAATAGTGCCCCAAACAAATTCACAACACTTAAATCACACGGTCGCGTCTGATCAGCGCACACAGGCTCCGCACTTCGCAAGACGTAGCTGGTTCTCGCCACGTAAGATGCGCGACTCTGTCAGCGCTGCGCCTCGATGGGCGCATTGCCGTCGCAAGACCGGGCGCCGCTACCGGGTCGCGGACACCACCCACCTGCCGAATTTCCTCGTCACACCCAAAAGCCCAAGCCGCGAATCTGTAATTTGCTAACCCCTGTCATGACCCAACTCTCCCAGCTTGCCTGGGAACCCTGTCACGACATGGCATTTCCAGTCGCGACATTGCCGCTCCTGCAGCCTAAGATCCATGTCGCAACATAGTGGACCATGTCGCGACATGCAATCTAACAACTCCTGTCATGACAGAAAACACTCTGTCGGGACGGAGTCCCCCTATCGCACGCCTATAACCAGGTCGCAAGCACACCTGCCCTGTCGCGCCCACGCGCTGGCGCTGTTGTGCGCTCTTGCGCGCGACCCTGCTCGCAGCCTGGCCTTTCCTATCACGACACTATTTGCCTTTGGTTATATAGACTAAAACCCCTCAAATTAACACTACTACAAGAACCTTACACTCTCCTTGCAGCTATGTCCAATTTGGATAAAATTCCTTCAAATTAGTAAAATTGGCTTTATTTCCAGGGCTTAAAATTGGTTTTAGTCTATGACACTGCAAGTGCACAGGTCATACAAGTAGTAAAAATTGGATGTAAGTCCAGATATCATTCCCACAGAGATTGACAAAAATTGGAAATCAACTACCCCAACTACTTAAGGTCCATACTATTTGAACTTCAAATTGATAGTGATGAGTTGATCTAGAAAATAATAGTCCTAGACGATATACAGAAGTGTAAAATAAAGTTGACAGATAACAATAAAAATGAAGAACAAAATACTAGACTGAATCAGTTCTTTGTGAGAAATGAACACTATCAAGGAAGTACTGTGAAACAACCAATTCCTGCATTAAAATTCATTACTCTGTTCTGCTGCTGGATGTGGATTTGTCCAAGATGCATAACAATGCAATTGGATTTCTCCATATTCACTGGCTAGAGGCCCCTTCTTTTCTCAAAGACAAGGATCTAACCAGCTACTTGTATTTTTCACCTTCTTGCAAGATCTGGATATTTTTCTTTCTCAATACTTCACACTTATAGTCTCCTGAATTCTCAGATCAGTGAATCGTCGGGGCATTCACCAGTCGGCTACAACCTACAAAACAAGCAAGAAGACGGCGGTGGTGTTCCGTCGTCCCTCCGATGGCAAAGTTAGCTTCTTCGAAGACTGAGCGTCAGAGCAGCAATTTTCTCAGTATAGAATGTCATACCTCATTTGGTGTGATTATGATCTCTTTTATGGAGGGAGATAGAGGATCCACTTTTCATGGAGAGTGGACGATTTCCTCCCTTAAAGGTGGGAGAGAGTTAGGGGAAGTTGGCTCCCTTTTCGGGAAGGTTGACTTGTTCTTCCTTTTATGTAACCGCTTTACCGAACGGGATGCTATTGGACATGCCTTGTTAGAGGCGGAGTCAATAATTCCTGTGAAGGCATATCCTTTTAGTATGGAGAACCGACAGGCAGCTTCGTTTGGTAGAGTCGCTAACCAGAGAGGAGTTCTGCATGTAAGAGGCTTCCGGCATCAGCGTATTGGGAGAGGGAGCATCTGAGCTTAGGGGCGCCCGTCCACACGGGCGGAGGGTCGCCCGAGCTTACTCATCGCTAGTCGGGCCGCCTTTGTATCAATCATCGTGGCCCTCGAGTCAGCGTGGGGTTCAAACTGAGCCCATGGTACTCTACAATGCCCCTTTTCCCGATCAAAGTGCTTCTCCGTGAGGGAAGTATTTACATGGTAACGGTTTTTGGCACCGAGGGGTCAGCACGGCGGATTGCTCCAACACGTAATTTTCCGGGTTGTTCCTTGTTCGTGTGACGAATTAATCTCGAGTCTGGCACTTGACCGAGGTAATCGGGCTTTCTATATAAAAGGATTGGTAGAGTTGAAGATCTCCTACACACATCACCGTTCTAATCCTTAGTCTATGGCTAAGTGCAAACGCCTTTCCCCGGTGGCCGCCTTCGATCAGCAGTAAAGGAAGGTTCGTAGACGAAGCTTCATGCATGAGGCGTCAGAGCTGCCGCGACAAAGGGAGTGGGTTAATTGATGTTTTGGAGGGCATTTCTCGTTGTGATGGCTGGCGAGGGGCAGATGCGAGTGCGCAATCAGGCGGATATAGGCCTTATCTTAGTTACGACTGCGTCGGGCGGCTTGGAGATGGGAGTGGATTCCTCGGCACCCAAGAACACTGCCTACCAAGCCTACGGCAATCTTGCAAACCTCCATAGGCATCATCCCCATTTCCATATTTTCCTCTTTCTTAGCTTCTACAGCGACTTCTTTCTTCGCCTCAGCAGTTGCTGCCTGTATTTTTGCTTTTTGAGTGTCCAGTAGGTTTTGGATGTTAGTTGGACGTATTGTAATACGACTCCTTAGTAACAATCATCGCTATGTAATACTGTACATCTTTTTGATGCAATTAATAAAATCGCAATTTTCTTGATGATATGGTGTCTTATAGTAATTCTAGGTATGACATATTCGGGCGTCTTGCCTAATTGAGCCTGTTTGAACATCACTCAATTTGGTAACGGGTAGGCCGTTAATTTGCCTGCCCGAGTGATGGGCCCATGAACATATTCGACGTGTCGCGACGGTTCAAATCATCGGGGAGGCGATTAGTCATCTACGCGATTAAATGCGACCGCAAACTTCCAAGGCGCGGCATATAGGAGGCATCATTGCTGTACTCTTTCCTTGCCATTTCGCTTATCCGCTTCTCGCGACGATCGTCATGAACACGCCGGTCTAACCTTGCATTCGCTCGTTGTTCTTTGCCGCAAGCAATCGCGTCTTCATTTTGCACCATCAAAGCCGCCCTTTTACGCTGTTTAGGCTTGGTCTGACCGGTTTCCTATTGCGGAGAGGACCTGTGTAGCGGAGTACTTTTCACACCTATTAGTCCCGGCCAGCTTAACGCCCAGCTCGTGTGCTTCCTCGTACCAACCAAGTCGAGGCTAGGAGTCTAATATTCGCTTTTCTCCTCTTGATCCGCTTGTAAATGCGAGGGCTCCGGGAAGAACTTCCACAAGTGGTCGCTCAAGAGGGCGCCGATGACGATCTCCTTAGCAAATGGCCATTAAGGCCCCCGACGACGGAGGAATTAAGGAGTAATCGCTGGCGCCCGATAACATCGACCTCAAGTTGGTGGGCAGGCCCGATGAGTCTACCTTAAGTGGAGCACACAATGGTGTGTTTTTTACCTGGGAGCACCCCGCTGGGCCTGCCACGCCTTTCCGTACAGCCATAGTGAAGCGCTTGCATTTCACCCGGCTCTCGCCTTATCCACCCCAACGTGATTCGTATCCTGATCTATAACTGCGTGCTGAATCATCTGTACCAACTTGACCTCTCGTTGGTGGAGCTGTTCATCATTTACTTCCTGAGCGTAGGGCCGGGTGGCCGGATGTCCATGTCGGTTTTGAGCCCGCGACTGCAGATTGTCAATGGGCTCCTCGACTTGCTTAAGACAGAGGTGAAAGGGGCGTTGCTAGTGAGGGGTCCATGGGATGAGACCTCCCGGGCTTCCCGGGCCGCCGCTAATGTTGAACCGCCATAGCGTCCTTTCTAGTGTAGTCAATGGATCCGATTGTCGCACCATACCCCGATATTTGTTGTGTTATAATGAACTAACCATTGGTCATTCATGCAGGGAAAGCTCAGCGAGGAAGTTGGTAAACTAGGTGGAGAAATCGAGCTTTGAGAAGATTCGCCGACTATTGGAGGTTTCCGAGCGGGAGCGCCACTACAAGGTTTTGCTTACGCCAGAGAACATATCTGTCGTGAGGCACAACCCGAATCCTTATACCCTCCAGGTCATTCCCCGTCCATTGCCTTCGACGCGTCGGGCGGGAGAACTTGTCATTGCCGCCTCCGCGCTTGCTTCGTGAAGCTAGCTCCCAGTGGATCCGGGGATAGTCGCACGAGTCGAGTAAGGTGTTGGAAGCGCATCCGGGTCATCTACTTCCTCGAGCGGGAGTTCTAGTTCTGTCTCCATCCCTGCCCCCTGGGCCTGGGAACTAGGAGCCGGGAGTCCCCAAAGCTCCCCCGTCTCGCAAGTGGCCTGACCCGCCCGAGTGGCAAGGATCAAACAAGGGCACTCGGGCCACTGACCGCCGGTCCAAGAGGAGGACATCACCAGTTCCACTCGATAGCGAAGGTCCCTGTGATTTGGAGGAGGAGCGAGGAGAGAATGATCTGGCCGCCGATCATTATGCCGCCCACAAAAGGAAGCAAGAGGGTGAGTTCCAGCAAGCATGAAGTCAAGAATCGCCTTGCCCAGCCGCGTACCAAGTCACCACACACATCACGCTGGTCGATGGGAGTTCGGGACCAGGCAATCATCATCCCCCGCTCCCGAGTTAGCCCGCACCGTGATGGAGCCGAACAAGCTCGAATGGAGCCCGAGGAGAACCGCCTGGGCGCGCTTCCGTGTAATCCCCTCGACCAAAGCCGAGTGACGCCCGACAAGCTCCAAGCTGGCGCGGTCCGGACGCCTAGGCCCACTCGCCTGACCGGGTGGATAACCGATAATTATCTTCCCCATGGGCCGAGCCCTCGAAGAGAGGAGGTGCCTACCTCAGGGCTGATGAGCTTTGATGACATATTGTCACCGGGAGCCTTTTCATCGTGGGGAGTCCGCAGCTGATCGGCTGCACTGCCTGGATCGATGAGGACCGTGTACATCAAACTGGCACACATATAGTTAGTACGAAAAGGCTGGGAGGCGGTGTGATGACCCATGTAGGTTAATAGGAGGAAGGATAGGCCAGAACCCAAGAGGCCTGGCGGTATCTCCTCGCACTAAATCGTAACACCGCTTCACCGAGGCCGCCTAGAGCATTTTTCTCCGTTGTTTCTTGGACTGATAATGGCTGTCGGCCGGTCCCCCCAGTATAAAATTGATGGCCGGGCGAGTCCCCGAAGTATGTTCGGTATCAATAATGGCTCTATCGCGCGACGCGGGCCGCGTTCCCGGGTTTACCCTCAGAATACGCCTCCCCGAGGTGCCCACCGAATCAGCCTTTCCACTAGAATTTAGGCTCCGCACATCAACCCTCAGGCCATGGTCCTCGTGGATAATCGCCTAGGGATCTCATAGCCGATCCGGACTCGCCCATAGTGGGGCCACTTGGAAGTCGGGGAGGTCCTTGGATGGATGAGCAAGAGCCACCAGGCGCGATGTTGAGAGTAGTGAACCTGGGATCTTTTCTTCTTTCTGATTGCCCTTCAGTGGGCGCCTTCCGACCCCTCGGGCTGGCTGCTTTTCGTCGACGGGCATCTGGGTGGTCGCCTTGCCACTCGGTGGTTATCATTATGGCTCTGTGAGGCTGCCTCGGATGTTATCTTCAACAGAGGAATTTATTCCACCCGACAATATCACGCCTTCCATGGTTGTCGGTGGGCTCCAGGACAAAGACTGAAGACCCGGTGGTCGCCCAAAACTTCTTCGAAAGTTTTGCAAGACCGCACCATACGCAACAACAATCACAACGCTGAACCACTCCACGGTCCCGACGGACTCATCTTCCGCTTGAGGATGGACTGAGAGCATGTCCCTTTATGTCCGACGAGCACAACATTAAGATGAACGCGCCCACAATTCACGAATGTGTTTACTGACCTCTGGAAGCTTGTGGAACCAGCCGGGGCGCAGGCCCTGAGGCCATCGAAGACCTTACACAAGGGTCGTATTGTTCCCGCGCAGGATCATTAATCAGTTAAAATGCAACATGTGATCGCATTCCGATCGAGGAATCGGCGACATGGCGAAGGGCTGTGATGGAGAGGTCTCAGAGGATTGTAATCCGTGATGTCACCAAGGGAGTGGAGAGCATGTCTCCGTGGTCCCACCTGCGGGCGGGAAAATCAAAGTGAAAGTGGGGCGCCCCCAAGGGCGTATATGGATGGTACTAGAGGAGGGATGCTTGTTGCCCGGGTAGGCACGTATTCATGAGCCATCGACCGCCGGCTTATCCTTGCCGGGTTCTTCTCAGATCTGCGCTCGCCACGTGGACCGGGCCGGATCGACGAGGCGGCCTTTTTCTGGATTGGGCTTCCGTGGCGTTTGGGGATGGTGAATAGTGTGGGAGTGGGGAACCTTCTTAAAGATAGCTTGTCATCCACGTAAGAGTCAACGCCGTCTGCATAGCGGCTTTGCTTTAATACGGACGGGACTGGCCGGGCCGGTGGGAGGTTCCCTCAGATCTCTCAGCCCATCTCGCCTCCAATCTGCCCGCAGTGCTCATTTTCTTCCCACCGGCTCGGGCTCGTTTCTGCAACTCAATTTATCCGCCAAAGCCAAGCCCTCTTGCTTCATTTCCATCTCTTGGCCAGAGGAATTAATTCTCAGCACCGTTCGCTTAGATTGTTGGTCATGGCGGTGAATCTAACGATTCACTGATGTTTCGGGAGCCCGCCAAAGCTTCGGAGATCGGGATGTCACCTAGGAGCGGGTGTACCTGCTCGGGCAGATTAGCTTCGAGATTTCTGCTAGGCGTTTCCTCACGTACTTCCGCGCCACTAGTCTCCCGACTCGTAGCGTGAATCGTCAGGGCATTCACTCACGGCCATAACCTCGCAAACGCGAAGACGGTGGTGGTGTTCCGTCGTCCCTCCGATGGCAAAGTTAGCTTCTTCGAAGACTGAAGGCCGAGCAAAGAATTTTCTCAAAGATAGAATGTCATACCTCATTTGGTGTGATGCATGACCCTTTATGGGGAGATAGGATCCACTTTTCATGGAGAGTGGACGATTTCCTCCCATAAAGGTAGGAGTGAGTTAGGGGAAGTTGGCTCACTTTTCGGGAAGGTTGACTTGTTCTTCCTTTTATGTAACCGCTTTACCGAACGGGATGCTATTTGACATGCCTTGTTAGAGGCTGAAATACAATTCCTCGTGAATAGCACATCCCTGGGCACGATTCAGGCAATCTTAAATTAGGAGTTCCTGCCACCGGGAGAGGTTCACAGAGCTCAGGCAACTGGCACGGCTGGTCTGGGAGAGATAGCCAGGTTTCTAGCCCTGTTCACGCATTTGAGGTCCCCCGAGCACCTAGTTTCACTTGTCGCTGGGTCGGTTTGTTCAGTCTCCGAGCGCCCGTCACCCCATCGGTCAGTCAATGTTCAGGTCTGAGCACATTTATGAGATAGATTCTTCTGGCTTTGACCTGGATTCTGGCTAACCCATGATATTCTGAACATGTTCTTTCCTTCTCTGATTAGATCTCTCGCTAACACAGGTTAGAACTTCCTCGCCAGATTAAGGTGAAATTGATTATTTAAATTGATAAATACTCCTCCAATATCAACTTTGAGGGAAAAGGGAATTTATCGAAATGAACTTTCAGAGCTTAGTAGTTCATCAATGGTAGCCTAACATACCCAAAAATGGAATGTTCCAAGCTCTCAGAATCCATCTCGTGTCAATGAGGGCCTGGAAATCGTGAAAGCAGTGAAACAACTTTGTAATGGTATTCATCACCATTGGGAACAGATCAATTCAAGAACAAAATCAATCAAATAAATTCCAATCCAAGTACTTCTCTCTAAATTATGCGTAAAAGACCAGAACTAATGATAACCAATCTGGAAGAAGCATGCTCTAAATACTGCATCACAATCGACAATGGATCATTGATCAAGTACACCCACTGTAATTGCAATAAACTGAGAAGAAACAAATTCCAAAAATTTGTCTAGATTCCATTAATTCTAGGCAGTAATAATAATAGAAAAACCAGAGATTAAATCCAGCTTCATCGTTTCTACACAGATCACTGGTCCAGTTCAAGAAAAAGAAAATAAAAGAAAAGAAAAGAAAAGAAAAATCTATTCTAAAAATATACAGTAAGTCCTTCTCCTCTTCCCAGTTCTGGGTTTTGAAGACGGAAGCTACTTTACTACAACTTATAAAGACTATTTATAACTGTCAAAAATTAGGCCTGATTCCAAGGCTTCAGGTGAATTTCCTAAAAGAAAGGCCTACCACAAGCTTCGTGTCATACCATAATGGTGTCGCGACCGCTTTTTATCTCATATGTCTCGTGCCGATCGTGACCTTAGATACTGGTCGCAACGTCTATTCTTTTGTTCTAAATTGTCGAGTTACACTCCATCTTCTCGCCAGACTAGATTTCTTTGCGCCTACCTTTGATTATGGTCGACATCAATATTTGGTCGCGACTTCGTTGAGTTAGTTGTTTTCAGGAGTTGATGTCGCGACCTCAATTTGAGGTCGCGACCTCAATTTGAGGTCGCGCGACTACTCGCTGCCACCTCTTTCGCCCTAGGTCGCGACTTCTTTTTATGGTCATACCTCTTTGTTTCATCTTCTATGTCGCTGGGTCGCGACCTCAATTACATTCCTTGTTCCTCTCCTTCTGGTCGCGAACCCCCAATTCTTAGTTGCACAATTTTCCTTATCAGCCTTCTATTCCGTGTCGCTAATTCTCCAAAATGGTGTCGCGATTCTGCGTTGCTCTTTCCGATAGGTTTCGCCCACCTCGCTTAAATGTAGCTTGCGGACTTGAATTTTTGATCGCTCAATTCGCTTCAGGTCGCGACCTCCCTTGAGGTCTTTGACTAATAGATTGGTCGCAACTTCAAATTTCTTGGCAGGGACTTCGTCGGCTCAGTTTCATGTCGCGACCTCAATATTTGGTCGCAACCTCCCTTTGGTTCTTCAACTCACGTTTAGTCGCAACCTCAAAACCTCCATGTAGAGACCTCATTTGTGGCTTCATCAATAGATCAACGTTGCTATTAAACTGGTATTAAACTGGTTTCTTCTGGTTCTTACTAGGGCTTTTAATTCTGCTGTAATTTTCTGCAAAATTAAATTTGAGTAATATATCCATGTTTCTGCATATAAATCAGCATTTATATTGTAATATAAATCAGAAAAATGGATTAAAAATTCAATGAGTTTTTTACTCATCAAATTCCCCCAAACTTAAAATTTTGCTTGTCCCCAAGCAAAGAAAAGAAAGAATTGTTTGTCCTCAATCAATTGAGCTTTATTTTTAAGGACATTTTTCTGATTTAAACCACAGTCTTTCTTATTCCACCATTTAACTTGAACAAGAAGGTTGCAGTATTATCTCAAATTTAGTCATCAATTGAGAAAAAGGGAATGTTTTCAGCCTCCATCACAATTAAGCAGATGAAATTTGCATGTAAACGGACCAATCAATAAATCCTGTTCTGTGAGTGTGTGTAGGTCTTTTTTCCTATTTATCTTTTTGTGAAATTAGTTAATCTTCTGGAAATTAGTTAAGTCCCATAGGCTTGTTTTTCATATTGATCTCCACTAATGTAAGCAAACTCAACCTTCAAGATCAAAAAGGTCTTTCAGGCTTGTAATGTTAGGCTTGGGTAATTGGGTAGATAAATGGAATAATTTAGGCTGTAAATTACCTAGATTCAACTATTCACATCTATATCATAACTTTCAATTTTTATCCTTCTTCCTCCAATTGACATGAACTTTGAAAACTTCCCCAGACTTGGCTTTTACATATCATTTTTTAATATAGTGCCTTCTTTGGTTGCCACCCTTTTCTAATCAGCCTTAGTTCCTTTTACTGGAATTCTTTTGTTTTTTCACTTTTTTCTGTGTCAAAGGATTTAGAATAGTGCAGTGTTCTGTCTTTTTAGGCTTTCTATTACTCTTAAAGAACTTTTAGTTAGCAACTCCCATACCAGTTGGTATTAGGGTACTGGGTGTTAAAACACCCCTACGAACTTAATTGTTCAAGAGAGATAGGCCACAAGACAAAACTTATTCTCTCCTTGTGACTTCTTTTTCTCTTTTTCCAGTTCTTCACCTTGTTCTTCTTCATCCTTCCTTTAATCCTAAAGAATATATTCCCCCAAACTTGTTCCTTTCTGCATAGTGAACATTCCTGTTCTTAAAACTGGGTAATTTTTTTTTTTTCTGTGGTATTAATTCTAAGAAGGGAATTCAGGTCTTCAATTGCTACTATTTGAAGAAATTAGGCTTTAGGCTCAATCATGGAACTAGAGTGTATGCTTTTACATATAATGATGGTAGGCTTGAAAAGGTTCAAACTTCCAAGGATGACCTTTATAATTTCTTGTTAGTTGTTTCTGCCTAGGATTTCGCCTCAACCAATAATCTAACAAGTTCTAGGACCTTATGCTTTGGAGTTTGGATCATTCCAAAAGATGTTCCTAATCCCTCTTAAAGTGTTAAGGATTTTCCAGACCATGTGCATAGTTTTTCCAAGATTTGTGTGGACTTAGTTGTTTACACTTAAAATTCAATCATTTTATTTGCTCTTTCAATTGTGTATTTTTCCCAATTCTGCAATCTAAACTTGATTTAAATTAAGATTGCAACTTCTAAATTCATTCCACTAGTGTCTGCCCTTATTTTATTTCAGTGTTGTTCTAGATTTAAAAAGTGGTCATTTTGTCATTGTACAGATAAGGCTTGAATACTTAGCATAAACAAGAATGACATAACAATACACTACCCAATCATATCCATTCATCCGAAAACAATCACTTATTCACAAATCTTGTCCACATCAAGCAATTCAAGCACAAACATGTTAAAGAAAGACTAATCATCAATTGAAACGACTAGATCATGGGACAATTTAAGTGAAACATAATTGATTTCTATTAATACTGAAGAAAGTATACAAATTGGGAGAGACAAGGAGGATTTTCAAGTTCACTTTCTTCTTTTATATGACTTAGGAGGGATAATGTCAGGAGGATCTATGTCAAAACTTGCTAGACAAGGGGAGAATTTGGGAAAAGTCATGTCAGGCCTTTTTTGTGCACTAGGTGTGGGTTCTGTCTTGTGAAGACTAACTAAGTCATTCGTGCCTTCCACCAGAGTGATCAATGTGTCCTGCTTAAAACCCATCTTGTTCATTGTACTCTCTAGCTTTGAGATCAACCCCAGCAAGTTTGACAAATTATTATTGATCAAAACTAGACTTTCATGCTAGATCTTCCTCCTATATACATCGTTATCTTCTAGCTCCTTATCCCTCTCCTTCATCAACTTTCCAAATTCTTTGAATTGCTCCTTGTACAAATACTTGAAGGCTTCAATTTTCTTCATCATGTTGCCCTCCATCTCTGCTTCTCTTTTTCTGAGGATAGTGAGCAACTCTGCATCTCTCTTAAACTGGTTATTATAAAAGGCTTCCAAACTTGCCTTCATTCTCTCATTTACTTTTTCTTCTCTTCTTTTTAACTCTTCCTTCCATTCTTCTTCTCTTTGCTTCAAATTATGTTCCCACATATGTTCTTTCCTTCTGAATTCAGCTTCTAGGAATTCCTCCCTAATTTGCTGCTGTTTTTCCCATTTTTGCTCCCTCTCTTCCATGTCTTTCTTCATGGATTTGAGCATTTCCATTATCTCTGCACTCCCTTCATTCCTTCTTGAGTCGCTTGCCTGGATAGTCTCGTTGTTAGATCCGGGATAAGAGGCTCAATTGGCCCATTCCACGGTATCTCCGCTATTGCCGGAGGAATGTCTCTCCGAATCGCCTCCATTTCTCTTGTATCATTCTCCTCGCAGCTCGCTTCCGGGCTTACCAACCCCTCTCGCTTGTTCCTTTGGGCCCTTGATAACCCCTATAAGGGTTAGAGGTGAAACCCGAGGACATTGTTCCTCTTCCTCCCAAACTCCTTTCACCCCTGCCAGGATACACAATTTGGTGATGGTGGCTAGGTGAGGGATCAATCCTCTCTTATTGCTTAGGTGGTACCCTCTGATTGAGCCTTCAATTAGGCCCCCAACATTCATCTTATAACCCTTTAACAGGGCATATAGAATCATAGCCTCTTGCTTCTTCACTGAGCACAGATGCTTTGTTGGGAGGATGACCAAGCAGATGAAGTAAAACAATACTTTGGCTTCTTCTGTGAGGGACCCCCTGTTGATGGCATAGTGTGGGTTTTTCTTTGTCGCCTCCCATTTTCCTTGCCCAGTAGTCAGTAGGTTTAGGATTTTATCATAGTCTGAGTTGTCGACCATTTTTTTGAATTTGGACCCATGCTTTAGGTCCTTCAACTTGAAGATCTCGTTGATCCTTTTGTGCCCGAATGGTACCCAGACCCCTCTCACAAAAACTGTATCATCATCCCTCATCTCCACCATATTCGCGTAGAATTCTCTTGCCAAAGCAGCAAAACTTGGTGCTTTGTGCTCGCAGAAGAACTCCCATCCCCTCTTCTCTATCAATTCTACAAACGGGGAAATCAGCTTCCCAAAACCCCTTTCTCCTATGAAGCCCTTGTCGACTAGCTGCCTGTTCCACAAACCTTGAGCTTCTGCAGAGATGAAATCCTTCTTCCCCGCTCCTTCCTTGTCATGCCTTTCGCCTCCTTCTTAGTAGCTCTTCTTCAACACTATTCCTTCCTCTTCCGGTTGGGCTCTCGGTTCGACACTGGTTCTTTCCTCAGGTTGAGGTTCCAAATGAACCTTTTCCTCCGCCTGGACATGCTCACGCATAATCTCATTGATCATTCCGTTTAGATCCGGAATATCTCTCTGATTTGCCGCCATGAGTGAAATTTTTGGAGGGTAACTGGTTCGCACTCTGGGTTTAGGGTTTGGAGATCCGAAGAGATAGAACGTAGAAGTAGAAGAGTTGGAAAGAAGTGAAGATGAATTGAAGTTTTTGTATGAAATGCCTTTTTGGCTTCACACTTGTTTTGATGGGCTCGAGGTTATGATTGCTGAATGGGAAATCACAACATTAAATTTTGAGTCACCACACTAATGGTTTTCAATAACTCCTCAGAATCACTGCCACGCTCTATTAAAAAAATTAAGACCTAAATTCATTGGGAGTTAATCTTCACTCGTCACGACCTAATCGCCTTTTGGGCGCGACTCCGAGATGTGATCTCATCGTAGGATCGATGTCACGACCTGCTCTTCTCTTTCTATAGCTATTTTAGACGTGACCTCAATTTTACTGTTGTGACACTGTTCCTTAAACCTGTTATTTCAATGGCTAGCTTCTTGGTTGCGACCTGAAATTTTCTAATCCTTATTCTATCAATTCCAACCCTGGTCGCGACCTAAACAGTCTGTCGCAACCAAGAAAATTTCCAGGTTTCCATGAACAATTCCATTTCAAACAAGTTCAATTCAATAAATCCAATCAAAACAAGTACAAATCATCCTCGGCATTCAGATATTCATCAAATCAACTCAATAATGCATTAGATTTAAAATTGAATCAAAAATTAAAATTTCCCCTAAACTTCAATCATGCTTTATCGGAAACAAATAGCATTAATCAGAGAAGAGTATACTGCCTCCTTTTGTCTCGTGTGCAGCATCGGAAGCTCAATAGAGATTCCTCCTTGTATATCACCCTTTATTGTCCTCGCAAGGAACATCCTGTAGAATTTAAAGCAATAATAATAAAATCACACAAAGCTACTTCAAAAAACCCAAAATTTAGCACAAAAATCAAAACTTAAAACAACCAGAGGTGGGTCGCTTCCCACAAAGTCGCTTCGGGCCAGTCCTAGTCGGACTTGCTGCACCACTGATAGAGGCATGAAGTTGATACTGGCACCAGAGTCACATAAGGCCTTCTTGAATTCATATTTCCTTATGGAGCAGGGAATGGTAAAGTTGCCTGGGTCCTTCATTTTTGCTGGGAGACTTCCTCGATAAATCGCACCGCGGTAGCAGTCTACTATTCCTTCCTCAGCAATCTTCTTCTTCTTGCTCAATATCTCCTTCAAAAATTTTGCATAATTTGGCATTTGATTGATTGCCTCTGCAAAGGGGATATTGATTTCTATTTTCTTGAATATTTCCAAGAATTTAGAAAACTGCTCTTCCCTCCTTGCTTTCTGAAACCTCTGAGGAAATGGCACTGTAGGGGTGTAAGCTTGTACTTTCTCCTTCTGTTTTAGCCCACAACTCTTCTCAGGCTGCTCAGTTTGCTTTTGCTTTTCTGCATCTATAGTCTTTTCTGACATATTATTCTCTTCTTCTCTTCCAGTTGCTTCTTCTTCTTCATCAGTCTTTTCCTTCTTTCTTTTTCGCTACCGTCGTCACTTCCTTCACACTTCTAACCGAATCGCCATGCGGTCCTCGTTTTTTCGGGGTGTCACTAGGAATGCACCCTTGTTCCGGGTTCTCGTATATTCAAAATACCATTCTACTTAGGCCTATGTTCTTCTGAGGCATGAAGTTTACTTGAAACATATGAGGTTGGATTTGAAATTTTCCAACTCAAGAAACTGCTCATGGAGGTTTAGCACTTTTGTTTGCCCCCTATGAACTCCGCAGAAGATCTGATCTTCAGCTGGTTAAATCCTCCTTTGACCTCGTAGTCATTCATGTTTTCGCCCGTTAAGCCATTGCCACTGAACCTTGCGGGATTGATATCCTCCTTTGGGATTCTTCCCATGTCTTGGGCCCTGTGTTGCTCCTCCACCATATGAGAAGTTCTCATGGTTTCGTTGCCGGATCAGAATGTGGGGCAAGTTGGATTTGGCTTTGAAATGACAGCTTTCTGTTCATTCATACTTAGCCTCCTTCAACCCCATAGGATCCTCCTCGCTGTCCTCAAGACTTCTTCTCATCCCCTTCCACTGCTCCAATTTCATGAGTAGAGTGCAGTTTTCTCTCCTGTTTATCCATCCTGTGCATTATCGCATCTAACTTTGCTTCCATGGCAGTCATTTTATTTAGCTCAATGACCCCACTTCCTCTTGCTCTGTTGTTGCTCCCGGAGATTCGGGATGCAGCCAGATGTTGCATTTGGCTAGGTCTTCTATCAAACTTTGCCTCCTTCGCACTTTTCCTCTCAATGCCCCATTACAAAGAAGAAGCATCAATAATAATTCCTTTAGAGGTATCATTCATTGAGTGGTAGAAGATGTCCATTTGTGTCTTGAGATCTATGCCATGCATAGGACATCTCTTCGAAGCAGCCTTTGAACTCTAAGTCAGATATAGGCTTTCATCTTCCCCCTGATTGAACACACTGATCTCCTTCCTTCTCTTAGAGGTGAGAGATAGGGGGAAGAATCTACCAAGATAAGCTTCTACCAGCTCTTCCCAAGTATTCATTGAGCCATATGGTAGAGAATCAAACCGGTGGTCGCAATGTCTCAAGGAAAAGGAAGATGGTAACTTTCCACTTTACACCATTCAACTTTACAAGATTGCCATCCCGAGGAATCTACCCAAGTGCTCATTAGGGTCCTCGCGTAGTGGTGTTTGTAAACTGATGTCAAGCAGACCATTGTGATCAAAGCTAGCTTTCAACTCAAGTTGTTGGCTTCCATAAATAAGGTCTAACTCGCGAGTATTCCCCGCTTGATGATAAGTCTCCAGGAATCCTCCATAGTATCATGCCTTTGAAGTCTCTCTGCAACTGTCTCTTGTTCAACTGTCTGATCAATTCTCTCATCTACCATAGCTGCCTCTCCTGCTCTTTTTACTTTCCTCAAATTCCTCAATGTTCTTCCAGCTCAATATCAAGAGTAGACAGATCTGACTCTAGCTTCCTGTGCATGAAATACCTTCCTGAAATGGAAATACACTGAGATTACATGAAGTCAGTGGTATTAGTAAAATACGATTAAGCTTTCTAAAATATCAGTGGTTTGTGCAACCACTACCAGTAAAACTAATTTTGTGTCTCTTTTATAAAATTCAAAGAAAAATGTCCAGATTAGCATTTTCCTTTTTGGTCAGAATATTGATTTGTCAAATTCTTTCAATCCGGGGCAACGGTGCCATAAAACTTGTTTGCCTTTTGTTATATAGACTAAAACCCCTTAAATTAACACTGCTACAAGAACCTTACACTCTCCTTGCAGCTATGTCAAATTTGGATAAAATTCCTTCAAATTAGTAAAACTGGCTTTATTTCCAGGGCTTAAAATTGGTTTTAGTCTATGACACTGCAAGTGCACAGGTCATACAAGTAGTAAAAATTGATGTAAGTCCAGATATCATTCCCACAGAGATTGACAAAAATTGAAATCAACTACCCCAACTACTTAAGGTCCATACTATTTGAACTTCAAATTGATAGTGATGAGTTGATCTATAAAATAATAGTCCTAGACGATATACGTATGTAAAACAAAGCTGGATGATAACAACAAAAATGAAGAACAAACACCGGATTGAATCGCCTTTGTGAGAAATGAACACTATCAAGGAAGTACTCGTGGAACAAATAACCCGCATTAAAATGCATTACTGCTCGTCGCTGATGTGACGGCCCAAGACGCTAACAATGCAACTGATTTCTCCCACACCACCGGCTAAAGGCCCCGCTTCTCAAAGACAAGGATCTAGCTAGGGTCGGTAACGGTTGCCACCGGCTTGGCTCGGCCGGTTTCAAAGCCTCTACGGCCTCGTGAGCAACGAGCCGAAGCTCGGGTTTTAATTTAGGCTTGATAAATCTCGCCTGGGCCGGGCTTGGCCTCGGGCTCGACTAAAAGCTCGGCCGGGCCGCCGGACCCATCCGCTGAACGAGGCTACCACGTCTCCGACCGGCAGATCCGCCTTTCACTCTGAGATCCCGACTCAGCGCCGAGTGAAATGGCCAGTCATGTGTCCTGACATCGATGTAATGGATCCTCGCTTTCCAGATCCAGCCGACATGGATGGCAAATGCGTGAATCTCACGGCCAAGTATGAGTGCTACGACGACGAAGACTACGGAAATGAGCGAATCTTCTGTCAGTTTACCGGGGATCAGACCTAGATCTTCGTGACCGCCAGAGTTTTAAATGGTACCTAATGATACGGGGGAAGGTGTCGGCGACGGTATGTTCCAAAGGTGGATAGCGTGAAGAAGGTGCCGCAAAGGGGACGCCGAAGGATATGGATGTTGGGTATGACTCCATCGGGTACGATCGGTCGATCTTGGTGTACAAGAACTGACACAAATATGAGGGTATCGGGGCCCCGTGGAAACTATGTATACCGGGTGGCCATGAGCTAGATTTGCCGACTAGGAAGATTGAGGGCAAATGCACGGACCCAATCGATATGATCAATTCACCGATGAACTAGGATCCAATCTCAAACTGGGGTATCAGCCTTTGGATAATGCAGATCGACTTAACCCGCCGTGATCTAGGCGTGGGTAATGGCAAAGGCATCAAGGGTGATCGTGGGGTGGGTTTCAGAGGAAACAAGGAGCCGGCATTCGGATTAAAGCCGTATCGCATTTAACGCCGGAGTGCCACCGTTAGATGCTGGGTATGAAAATTTGGGCCGACCGGTTCGACATGGTGGGCGTGATTCGCCTCCAAATCGAAGTGGTAGCTATGGGTCTTGAAATTAATCATGCGATCTCAAATGTGAGGGTGGTGGCCAACTTAACCATGTGCGCAGTGATATTGCCAAATAGTTTCGTTGTTACTAATGAGTTTGCTTCGGGCGTGATCTTGTTGATATATTATTTCTTTATTTAGATAATTGATTAAACCAATCATGTTCTATTCAATGATTTCCTGTGTATCTTATTTCTTCACTTTGCAATTTCTACTTGTTTTGTCTATTTCATAATTTTAATTGCAAGTCAAGCTAAAGAAGGGAATTTCGCGAATCCGTAAAGGAAACAAATGTTGAAGGAGGTGGCTTTAACAACTTTAGCATCAATTGCTAAATCAACTAAGGTAAAACAAATCCCATAGAAAATTATTTCCTTAATTGATGTATTTGTTATCAGATTGATTACAAAAAGTTAAAAAGTATATGGACTGAGCTTGAGGATTGATTACAATACAAACTTGTATAGGTTCTGGATTGAGCTTGAGTCGAGGTTAAGCTCGAGCCTGCTCATATGGAAAACGGAGCCTAATGAGCTCAAGCCAAGTTTTTTTTTTAAATCAAGCTGCTTGAGACTGACATTTGGCCTGCTCAAAGCTCTCACGGCTCTAGCCCGCTCATAAATTAACAAGCCTAGCCTGAAATGTGTTCAAAGCCTGCCTCTAGCTCGCTCGCTACTGAAATTCTAGATCTAGCCAGCTATTTGTATTTTTTACCTTCTTGCAAGATCTGGATATTTTTCTTTCTCAATACTTCACACCCATTTCTTGAGACTGCAGATCTCTTGTTTCCCAACTCAAGGTTACTGCAAAACCTCTATAACCCAATTGATGGCTCATCCTTTAAATCTAATGGTTCTTTCCCTTCCCTTGATTAGATCTCTGCTAACATAGAGTTAGGAACTTCCCATTAGATTAAGGTGAAATCTCTGATTATTTAAATTGATAAATACTCCCCTCCAACATCAACTATGAGTGAAAAGGGAATTTATCGAAATGAACTTTCAGAGCTTAGTAGTTCATCAGTGGTAGCCTAACATACCCACAAATGGAATGTTCCAAGCTCTCAGGAATCTCCATCTCTGTGTCACACAGAGGGCCTCCTGGAAATCAGAGTAGGAAACAATCCTTGGAATGGTATTCAATACTACCATTGGGAACAGATCGATTCAAGAACAACATCAATCAAATAAATTCCAATCCAAGTACTTCTCTCTAAATTATGCAGAAAAGACTATAACTAACGATAAATCTAATCTAGTGAAGCTGCGTTCTAAATACTACATCACAATCGACAATGGATCATTGATCAAGTACACCCACTGTAATTGCAATAAACTGAGAAGAAACGAATTCCAGAAATTTGTCTAGATTCCATTAATTTCAGGCAGTAATAATAATAGAAAAACTAGAGATTAAATCCAACTTTATCGTTTCTACACAGATCACTGGTCCAGTTCAAGTAAAAGAAAATAAAAGAAAAGAAAAGAAAAGAAAAGAGAAGAAAAATCTATTCTAAAAATATACAGTGAGTCATTCTCCTCTTCCCAGTTCTGGGTTTTGAAGATGGGAGCTACTTTACTAAAACTTACAAAGACTATTTATAACTGTAAAAAATTGGGCCTGATTCCAAGGCTCTAGGTGGATTTCCTAAAAGAAAGGCCCAACAAGGCTTTTTCCGTGTCGCGACCTCGAATGGCATCTCGACCGCTTATCCTCATACGCCCGTTGTCGATCGCACCTTAGATACTGGTCGCAACGTCTATTCTTTTTGTTCCTGCACTTGTTGAGTTGCGACTTAACATCTTCAATTGTGAATAGATTTCTTGTAGCTGCCTTGATTAGTGGTCGCAACATCAATATTTGGTCACTAATTTCGTTGAGTCGGGCCATTTGATAGGAGTTGATGTCGCGACCATTAGTCTCCAATGCCACGACCGAATTTTGTTGCCTCATACTCCATCTCGCGCCGCAACCTCAATTTCAGGTCGCGACCACATTTCTGTTGCCACCTCTTCAGTTCTAGGTCATGACTTCTTTTTCTGGTTGCGACCTTTTTGTTTCATCTTTATGTTGGCCATTGGTCGCAACTCGAAATCAACGCACCAATTGATCTTCGCCTCCTTTCCGGTCGCAACCCAATTCCAGTTGCAACCATTTTCCTTACTCCAGCTCGTATTCCGTGTCGCGACTCAAAATGGTGTCGCGACCATGGTTGCTCTTTCTGATAGGTTTATGTCCTGGGCTTAGTTTATGTCCCAGCTTCTCGCCGCGACCATCCTTCGCCATTAAACCGGTTTCTTCCGGTTCTCGTTTGGGCTTTTAATTCGCCGCACTTTCTCGCAAAATTAAATTTGAGTAAAATATCCATGTTTCTGCATATAAATTAGCATTTATATTGTAATATAAATTAGAAAAATGGATTAAAAATTCAATGAGTTTTTGACTCATCAGACACCACCTGCAGTGTCGCGACCCAAAGCTGGAAATGGGCAATAGCCCACTCCATTTTCCCTCCTGCATTTTTTCCCTTTGGTTCAGCAGGTTCTAAAATCACCATTAATTAACCTTATTACTACAAAGGCTACTGGAACATGGAAAACTCACCAAAATGTATTTATCATACAAAATGAGTTTAATTACAATTTGTTTTTAATTACAAATTACAAAAATACTGGGTTTTCTACCCAGATTTTTACAAAATACAGAAATAAGGCCAAGTCTGGCCATTTCTTCGCCTCTAAGGCCTCGGATGCGTCCCATCCCCAGGTGCACCTTCAGTACCTGAAATAGTTGTTCCCACAACGGGGTGAGCAATGCTCAGTAGTTGAATTTTCTTACATTGGGTTACTCCCCACCTAAGTGCTCATGCAATGGCAAACACACACATCCAAGTGAATTCTTGATTCCTACTCGAATGTCTACATGCCCAATCGCATGCCTCTAGTCCTCACCGACTCTCTCACACATGCTTGTGCCATGTATGAAATTATTTCTAAACAATTATATTGTTTAATTTGTGGACAACCCTCTGACGCAAACATAGTGTGGACATACTCCGATAAATAATTTTGTGGACAACCCTCTGACTCATATATAATAGTGGACATACTTCGATAAATAATTTTGGCTCACCCTCCGATGTATTTTTTCAAAATGTGTCATGCACTTACACCTAGTACTCTCCCGGTGTCCCTATGCACATGAAATGTATTATGCCATTTCCATACAATACATGTTAATATATCAATCATGCATATATTAACAAAATTTAACACAATGACATGTTATTCAAACATAGCAACACACAAGCAACACATACGATCCACTGTCAGTTTCGGGACCGTCCAAAAACCACTCTAGGGATTTCGCCACTCAGTCCAAGTTTTTTGCACCGAATGTACGGTCGTTCGGCCCCTGAACATCCCTAACCATTAAAATGGCTCTTATCCAAAGATTAACACAAGTAGGATAAAGACCCCTACCTCTTGGAGTTTGTCGAAACTCCACAATACCAGTACCCACGCGTAGCTCTTGCAGTGAGGATAAACTTTGCCTCTTGTCTCGCCGGGATTTGACTGACTGATCGCTGGAAAATCTAGAGAGAAGATAGACACACTCTCTCTAAAACCTCTCCTTCCTTTCTCTCCCTTTCTCGGTTTCCTCTTCTCTCTCTCTCTCTCCTAACCAATTTGGTCAAGATGGGTCAAGAGAACTTGTCCTCTCATGCCACATGTCCAATCCTTCTTGGCACTTAGGATTACCCTCATCCACTTTATCCTTAATAGTGGACTCCTTTCCACTCATGGGTTGCCACATGTCCACTTGGGTCCCACTTTAGCTCTCATTGCTTGACTTGCTCACGGCTTGACACGTGTCTCCTCTTGAGCCACTCAAAATGACCAAGTGTCCCGCACTACTCCCGGTGCCTCGAAATACATGAAGTTTCGACTGTCTCGAAATTCAACGAAATTCGACGTGGTAGCTAAATTTCGCGAGACTATTTCAACAGTGGAGTCTGTTCGTCATCCGAGATTTAGAAAAATTTCGAATTTTGACCGAAATTACCATTTTACCATTTCTTAGAAAATTTGGATTTTCTCGGGGTTTCACACATATTGTTGTCGGTCATATTTTTCTTCAAACCAACGACGAAAACCCCTCCACGATGGCCCAAAAAGCTCAAAAAATAAAAGTTTTTTTTCCCCAAATTTTTGGTTACGGTTTATGAGTTTGTTTAAGAGGTGAAACGTTACATACACAAGGTCCAAAAATGGATTTCTTGGATTCAAACTAAATTTTGATGGGTGAAAGATATCAAATAAAAGTGCATCAAAATAGGTTATTAGAAATATGGCTGCAAACAGTTATTAGGGCAATGTTTCATTAATTATAGCAGACTTTAAGAGATTTGTTTTAGCTGGAAAAACTATTATTTTTTAGAGTTAAAGATTTAAGGGGACTTTGTTTCGAAAAAAAAAAAAGATTTAAGGGGACTCCTAACTAGTTTTAGGCCGTTTTAATAGAAAAAGGGTAACTTATTTATGACATGTTCGGTTCAGCTGATAGGTGGTAGTTGGTAGCTGATGCTGGTAATTGATAACTTGATTATAAATTAGTACTTGGTAAAGTAACTGATAGTCGGTAGCTTATTAAAGATGAATTTACCTATATAAACATGATAGAAAAATATAAAAACAATGCACATACAAGTAAAATATTGCAAATACATGAGCAAAGACCCAAGTGGGATTCTCGAATTTGTTAGAGAAAAATAATGTAAGACTACACCCTATGTAGGTCAAAAGAATATTTCTTTTTATATTTATAACCCTAAACTTTGTTCACTTTTTGTTTGAATTCGGTTCTTCCTATATTTTCATCAAACCAAAATATTTATAAAAACTAAAGTACAATAAAACTCTAACTACATCTCTAACAAATTGTTTTTTTTTAAATAATCAGAGAACTATTTTTTTAGTATGATGTTATAGATTAAGAATAAGGTCATTAAGCTATAAACGATTTATTAATTATATAATTTATGATAAATAAAATTAATTGTAATATTTAAGTTTTTCATGTTTGTTTTTTTATTTCTTTTTGTTTATATGTCAATATATTTATAAATCATGTCTTAAAATTTTTATTTTGATGTAAGAGTTTATTTTGAGTTATGATTTTATCATAAAATTAAAAAAATTAATATCAAATTAATTAAAAATAAATTTTGAATATGTATAATTATCACAAATAAGTTAAGACAAATTTTTATTTAAAATATTTATCTTTATATAAAATAATTACATATGAAATTTCAATTTAAAAAATTTAAACTTAACTATAAAATTATTGAATAAAAATATAATCTCAAAATTATAAAATAATTAGATAACATAAATAGTTTATAAAAATAAACGCTTTTTTGAGAATTTATAGGATAAAAATGGAAAATGTAATATTTTTATAAGAGTATTTAGAAAGCAAGTGATTTAAATTTCTTTTTTCATTACCACGATAATTTTTTAATCACCCATGAAGAGTCATTTTAGGCTCTACTAAAGCACCTTACAAGAGCCGATTAAAGAACAAGCTATCAGCTCCTAATTACTCCTCCAATCAGCTCAACCAAACAGGACCTTAGTTTAATTTATAGATTATCTCATAATCTAACTATTTACAAATGCTGGTATATTTTGAGGGAAGTAAATAAAACAACATATTGTTTAATCAATAAATATATTTGTAATAGCCAATGAGATCTCAGTGGTTAAGGATTAGGTGGGATCTAACTCAATGGTTAAGGATTGAGAGGGATGTGACTTAATGATTAAGGGTTGTGGGAATCTAGCTTAGTGGTTAAAAGTTAGACGGGGAAAAGACCAAATGTTGAGTCACCATGATAATTGTAGAGTGAATTAGTATATATATTTGTTAATCAAAATTTGGCTTTAAAGGTTATTGTAGTTCTCGTTTAATGAATTGTGTAGATTTTACTCAAGAATTTTCTTTAAAAAAAAAAAACGAAAGTCTTAAATCGAAAAAAGGGAGGTGGAATAGGCATACGAATTTTTCATATCCACCTTGTCACAACATCTAATTTAATCGTTTTCAAAAATACTTAAATTTTGTAATAACTTATAAAAATTTACATAAAAATAAGAAAATAAAAAATGATTTTATACATAATCAAAAATATCAAATCCATTTTTAATACATTTATTTAAATATTAAACTCGTTTCATTGGAGAACGGACAAAGGCAATATAGGCATTCGAAAAAATTCGCAAAGCTATATTTTATTTGAGGTCTTTTAACCAAATATCTCAAAAATAAAATAAAAAGTATTCAAGACACACCTTATTAATTTGGTTGTTTAGTATGATATAATAAGAGTAGAAATTACTAATTAGTATGAGAAATCGAAGCTTAAAAATCCCCACCATAAAAATCTAAATTTCCAGAAGTCTCCCAAAATCTGTCTTGATGACCTTCATACACAGTGACCGGAAAATGCTTGTAAGTCTCTCTTCTGATCGTCTCTTTCTATCTCTAGATTCCATACAGAGACAAATTAGTAAGCAAAAACACGAATCTAGGGTTAGGGTTAGGGTTAATGTTTGGTGTGTGATGCATAGGTGAGGAGGGTGTTGGAGGTGGAGCCACCAAGCCCATTAAGATACATGATAGGAGCATTGATCATGATGATTGGAGTTGTGTTTCCCGTAGGCTACATGATGTTCCGCAACAAGCATGTTCCTTCCTCTTCTTCCTACTCCAAACAGACGTAGGTGTGCCTTTTGATTTTGATTTTTTTTTGTTAATTTTATCTGTTATTTGAGACTCAGAAAATGAATTTTCAATTTGGTAATGTTGTGCGATTTGGTGATTTACGGTTTGATTGGTTTCGATAAAATAATCGAAAGAAAAGAAAAGACAATGGGCTGTAAATTGGAGTGGAATTACAGGATTGGGACAATTTGTGGATTTGGTATCATCGTTAGGCGGGAATGTGTGAATAAAAAAAATGTAGTTCAAGTTTTGAATATTACATTTAGTATTTTCCGGGACTATGACTGAATAAAACCTTCATTCCGCTGAAATAATACGAATATTTTCAGGTGGGATTTTCCATTTTCATAGTTGCTTCTGGTTGCCAAGGAGCTTCCTCCATGCCATGGTGTTGCCAGAGCACTTTCTCCATCGGTATTTGTTTATTTCGCAACTGCTTCACTTCACGAGCCATAATAGCCTTTGACTCTTCATCCTACGAAATCCCACTTCAGACTTCCCACGGCAGGATATGCGATCTTATCCGAACGGTATTTCCAAACATAGACACATGAAACACATCATGCACCCTTAGCTAACTCGAGGGAGTGCCAACCGACAGCCACGGGTTCAATTCTTTCTAAAATCTCATATGGGCCAATGAATCTTGGACTCAGCTTCCATCTCTTTCCAAATCTGAGTATCTTCCTCTACGGTGATACTTTCAAGAATACTTTGTCACCGACTTCATATACGATATCTTTTTTTTTTTTTCAAATCAGTATAAGACTTCTGTCGGTCACTTGCAACTTTTAACCTTTGTTGAATAACCCGAACTTTATCCTCTATATCTTTCATTATGTCTGGACCAATCACTTTATGCTCATTCAACTCCATCCAACATACGGGAGTTCTACATCTTTGTCCATATAAGGCTTCATACGGTGCCATAGTAATACTTGTTTGATAACTATTGTTATAGGCAAATTCCATCCATGGAATATACCTATCCCAACTTCCAGGAAATTCCATTACACATCCCCGAAGCATATCTTCAAGCACTTAAATCAACCTCTCGGACTGTCCATCTGTCTGCGGGTGGAATGTTGTATTGAAATTGCCGAGTCTCAAGGCCAATCAGAATCCATCCTTAACCTCGATAAATCAATGCTGATCTCTAAACCGACACACAATAGACAACGACACACCATGCAATCGCACAATCTCATCCACATATAGCTCAACTAGTCGATCCATAGAATAGTCAATCCTGACTGGTACAAAATGGGTCGACTTTGTGAGCCTATCAACTATAACCCATATTGAATCATGCTTCTTTTGCGTGAGAAGAAGACCAGACACAAAATTCATAGCAATATTGTCCCACTTCCACTGTGGAACCGGAATGGGGTTTAATAACCCAGAAGGTACTTGATGTTCAACTTTCACTTGCTGACATGTCAAACATTTGGACACATACTCTGTCACATCTATTTTCATTCCTCGTCACCAATAATACTGTTTCAAATCCTGGTACATCTTGGTACCTCCAGGATGCATGGTGAATAATGTATTAAGGGGCTTCTATGAGAAAGTAAACTGGTTTTTCAATTTCCTTATCATCTAGAACACATAATCTGGGTTGTTATAATACACTTCCCCCATTTTCCTTTCATCGAATAGAAGCCGGCCTTAACTCCCTCTCTCGAATTGGAATCAGACCTTTTTCCCGCAATTCAACATCATCATTTTCGGGGCATCAACCATCATTCGCTTTCAAAACAGGTCAGCCTTTAACCGAGCTAATAATAACACTCCATCCGGGCGGTTATTCCATCTACTGAACCGTAGCGGGCAAAGCTAACACCGTCTTTCTACTTAAGGCATCTGCCACCACATTATCTTTTCCTAGGTGGTAATCTATGATGCAATCATAATCTTTAAACAATTCTAGCCATCGACATTGCCTCAAATTAAGCTCCTTTTATGTTAACAAATACTTGAGACTTTTATAATTTGTATAAATTCTGCATTTTTCACCATATAAGTAGTGTCGCCATATCTTCAAAGCGAATACTACTGCAGCCTATTCCAAATCATGTGTAGGATAATTCTGTTCATGTGGCTTCAACTGTCTGGATGCATATGCCACTACTTACCATCTCGTATTAACACAACCCATACCAATTTTTGAAGCATCACTATGTTGCTGTATACTACCCAGTGGTAAAGTTACTCTACTGTGTGCTTTCAAACTAACATTTCCTTCAACTCCGTCAAACTATCTTGACATTTATCTGTCCAATTAAACTTTACTTCTTTGAGTAATTCTCGTGGAGCGGAGAAGCTTACGTAGACCCCTTCACAAATCTTCTATAATATCATGCTAGGCCTAAGAAACTTCTCACTTTAGTCACATTTCGGGGCGGTTTCCAATTCACCACAGCTTCAATCTTAGTAGGATCAACTCTTATACCCTATGCAGCCACAATATGGCCTAGGAATGAAACTTCCTTTAGCAAAAAAATCACACTTGCTAAGCTTGGCATACAACTTCTTCTCTCTCAAAGTCTACAGAACTATTCATAGATGCTGCTCATGCTCTTGCTCATCTCTGGAATATACCAATATATCATCAATAAATACTACCACAAACTGGTCCAAATAGGGTCGAAACACCCTATTCATCAAATCCATGAATGTCGCCGATGCATTAGTCAACCCAAATGGCATTACTAAAAACTCATAATGGCCATATCTATCTTAAATGCCGCTCGCATGTCGACATCTTTTACCGCAACCGATAGTACCCCGATCGTGTGTCTATCTTAGAGAAAATATACTGCTCTTTCAACTGATCAAATAGATCTTCAATTCTTGGCAATGGGTACTTGTTTTTCACTATCACCTTATTGATCTACCGATAATCAATGCACATCCGTAGAGTGTCATCTTTCTTTTTCACGAAAAAAACAGGCGCACCCCAGGGAGAAACATTGGGTCGGATCAACCCTTTATCTAGAAGCTCTTGTAGTTGAATCTTGAGCTCGTTCAACTCAGTTGGTTTTTCATCCTCGTATGGTGCGCTCTGGAAATGTGGAGTCAGCTCCCAAGAAAATCTCAATAGATAAATCCACCTCTCTTTCAAGTGGAATACCCGGTAGATATTCAGGAAATACGTCGGAAATTCTCTCACTATCAGAATATTTTTCAATTATATTTGATCTCTTTTAGAGTCAAGCACCAAATCCAAAAAGGCTTCAAATCATTTTCTCGTAAATCGTCAAGCCAGACAAGCAATTAAATCACATCGCAGTGGACTACCGAATACCATACACCGTCACTTCCAGCCCCGGTCGAACATTTAAGCACTACCAATCTCTTATCACAATCAACTATGACCCGATTCTTAGACAACCAATCCATCCCCAATATCAAATCAAACTCATGGAAAGGCAAAGCAATCAAGTTTGCGGGAAACTCTCTATCTTTAATCACTATCGGATAATTCTTATATACTCTGTTAACATTAACACTATGCCCCAGGGGACTTGTCACATCCATATCATACGGTAATTGCTCTATTGATGGCATTCTATCAAACACATGCTCGGTACAGATATACGAATGAGTAGAGCCAAGGTCTATCAAAGCATGCATCTCAATATCATAGAGAGAGAAAATACCCGCTATAACTTCAAGAACATCCTGATCCTCACAAGCTTTCATAGCATATACTTGTGCCGATGCTGTAGAAATAGGGCGATCCATGGTCTCTGATACAATACTTCCTCGCCCTCTTTGCTATCATGACACACCTCGACCTCTGCCTCGATCACAAGTCACTGGAGGTGCCATTGATCCTCCATGGCCACTGCCTTGAGGATTCCGAGAATCTGATTCTCTTGGACAATTGGCCAAGAAATGATTTGTACTTCCACATCTGAAGCACCCTTGTTTGCCTTTTATTATATAGACTAAAACCCCTCAAATTAACACTGCTATAAGAGCCTTACACTCTCCTTACAGCTATGTCAAAATTGGATAAAATTGCTTTAAATGAGTAAAACTGACTTTATGTTCAGGGCTTAGAATTGGGTTTAGTCTATGACACTGCAAGTGCACAGGTCATACAAGTAGTAAAAATTGGATGTAAGTCCAGATATCATTCCCATAAAGATTGACAAGAATTGGAAATCAACTACCCTAACTACTCAAGGTCCATACTATTTGAACTTCAAATTGACAGTGATAAGCTGATCTAGAAATAATTGTCCTAGAAGATAAACATTAGTGTAAAAGAAAGTTAAAAGATAACAAAGAAAATGAAGAACAAAAAATATCGGATCAATCAGCTTCTTGTGAGAAATGAACACTAGCGAAGGAAATACTGCGGAAATAGCCACTCTCGCACTAAATGGCCAATACTTCTCGTTTCACTGGGCCGGGATGTGGATTTGTCCAAGATGCCTAACAATGCAATTGGATTTCTCCATATTCACTGACTAGAGGTCCCTGCTTCTCTCAAAGACAAGGGTCTAACCAGCTACTTGTATTTTGCACCCTCTTGCAAGATTTGGGTATTTTTCTTTCTCAATATGTCACACCCCGATTCCCGGTCCAACCCGATTGGCGGATCCAAACCGAGTTCGGGGTGCGAGAACATGAACTGGGACTCTTTACTTACTTATTCAGACATTGGTGGCCCTAAGTCTTATAACATAATCAATATCTTATATACAAATTTCAAAATAAAACTACCACCGTAGTGGTGTTTACAAAGGTTAAGTATATGCCGCATCGTGAGTCCCATTTACATATTCAAAACTATACATTTACATTAACTGATCAGAGCGCAGACCTACAGTGATGAACCCCTACTGTGTGTTGGCCTGGAAGAATGCGAAATATCGTTGTCTCCTCCTTCTGTACCTACACGGATAGAAAACCCGTGCTAAGCTTTACGCTTAGTGGGAAACATATATAGTATGCATATACACATTTATTGCCAGCATATAACAATAAAGAAATATTAGAATTTCCATGCATTCATATAATGGACTTATACAAGTACTTATGCTTATAACAGGTTTATGCTTATTCGGATCTCCCGTAGGAGTTACAGAACTTATTCTTATGCAGAACTTATGCTTATAACAACTTATGTTTATTCGGATCTCCCGTAGGAGTTACAGAGCTTATTATTAAAGATACCCGTAGGTATTACGTAGGACGTAACACATTCGTTTACTCCTTATTCATCATTCAGGTTTTCATAACTAAGTGGAATACCTAGACTATAAATAATAATGAGTAAGACACAAGACAATAAGTACCGAAGGTACAAGATAGTACGGTGTGCTGAACTCCAAAGCAGAGTGCCAAGCACCGACAGAGAGGTCGTCGCACTAATCAGAGTACCGGCACAAACAGAGTACCGATGGCCAATGTGCCAAGCACTGATGAGTGTCACACACTAATCGGGAGTACCTGGCAATAAACAGAGAGTACCGAAGTACTAATGTGCCGAAGCACGGTCAGAGAGTGCCGTCGCACTAGTCAGAGAGTACCGAAGTACTATACGTGCCTGCCCACGTAGCATAGGTGCCGTGTCATTTAATACTGGCCCCAGCGATTCTACGATTATACGTGTTCTTCCGAAATATCATTTTATTCTTTCTTCTATAACTCTCTGCTATCAGCCCAATGATATTGCTATTTCTTGGTTATATCTATCTCTTTTCTTATCATGTATTCCAATTGACTTTAACTAAGCTATTAGTACACTTGGTACAACAATCAAATTTTCAGATGTGGATACCTAATGCCATTAAATAGCATATGGTTAGATTCTAGACTCAATGGGCTTTCCATAGAGTCCAAGAACACCCAAAACAGAGTTCTAACGAAGAAGTTATGCACATTGCAAGCCGGGAAGAAAATCAGCACAGGCACCGCAGTGAGCAGCAAAACAATGATTCTGCCTTCATCAGAATTTCCATTATAGTTTCACATGTATCAAGATATATATGGATGGATTATAGACTCAAAGATTTTTCCATAGAGTCCAAGAACACCCAAAACGGAGTTCTAACGAAGAAGTTATGCGCATCCGGTTGAGGGCTGGTGCCACGCCATACGTGGAATCCCCACGCCATACTGCGACCGGCGATGCACCCGCCACGCTACAGCATGCTGGCTTCCACGCCTCGGCGTGCCACAGAGGATTCACCCAGCCATGCTACGGCGCGCTTCCATGCCCCGCGTGCCGTGAGGATGCCTTGGCAGCTCCGACAAGCCCGTCGACCAAACCATCTCTGAAACAAACCCTGTCCACCGCTAATACACATTATCCTCCCAATTGAGACCATAATATGCCAGCAACACGGCACCAAAAAAACCATCCTACAATCAATCCCAAGTCACCCTAAAGTAGGAATAAACCCAAATTTCCATATCCATACAAATTCTGGCAACGATCCTCAAAGGGGAAGATTCCATACTCCTAACAAGTAATCACCCTCTCTAACACCTCAAACCTTAGTTCAAGGAGGAATTTCATATACAAGTCCACAAATTCACACTAAACCATAACCATCCAAACAAACCAAACATAAATTCTTAATTTCCATACTCAAAACCATACTAAACTCTAACAAAGTCCATACAAAGCTATACAAAGTTCCATACACAAAACCAAAACCACAAATCAAAGAGGGAAGAACCCTATACCAAGGTGCAAATCCTATAACTCGCACACATATTCTATATAAACCAAGGATCCTTTACAAATTCCATACAAGAACTCCTACCAAACCCAAAGATCCATACCTTTCTGCCTTCTTTCTTCTCTTCCTTCTCCTCTCCTTCTTCCCTTCACGTTGAGCTTCAATGTGAGACCAAAATGAGATATTTTTGGTCTCTTCTTTAAACTAAAATTTTCCTTTATTGCAATAAGGTCTTCCAACTCTGACCATTTGCATTTCCAATTTCCTAATATTTTACTTTCTTTGCCTCAATCTTAGCAACTTATGTCTGAGTGTCCCCTTTGGACAAATTGTACTTTTGTCCTTAAATCTTGCACAAATTTTGGGTTTTTTTTTTTTATATTTTCACATTTAATTAATAAAATTTTAATTGAGCACACAAAATAATCTCTTAAACATGTTGGAAACAACTAAGTGATATTTCGCGCTGCTATTACAATATCATACCCATTTCTTGAGACCGCATTCTTACTTCCCACCCTAGTAGTTACTGCAAAACTTCTATAACCTGATTGATGACTCATCTTTTAAATCTAGTTGCTCTTTCCCTTCCCTTGATTAGATCTCAGCTAACACATGGTTAGGAGCTTCCCAACAGATTAAGGTGAAATCTCTTATTATTTAAATTGATAAATACTCCCCTCCAACATCAATTATGAGTGAAATGAGAATTTATCTAAGTGAAATTTCAAAGCTTAATAGTTCATCAATGGTAGTCTAACATACCCACAAGTGGAATTTTCCAAGCTCTTAGGAATCTCCATCTCTGTGTCACGCAAAAGGCCTCCTGGAAATCAGAGTAGGAAACAATCCTTGAAATGGTATTCGGTACTACTATTGGGAACAGGTCGATTCAATAACAACATCAATCAAAGAATTCAACTGTGTACTTCTCTCTAAATTATGTAAAAGACTCAGAATTCAACGATAAATCCAATCTAGTGAAGCTACGTTATAAAATACTGCATCACAATCGACAATGGATCATTGATCATACACCCACCTAATTGTAATAAATCGAGAAGAAACGACCAAAAATTTATCAGATTCCACACTTAGCAAAGTAATTGTAAGAGAAAACCAAAGATTAAATCCAGCTTCGTCGTTTCTACACAAGTCACTGGTCCAGATCCAAAGAAAGAAAAGAAAAGAAAAGAAAATCTATTCTAAAAATATAAAGTGAGTCCTTCTCCTCTTCCCAGTTCTGGGTTTCAGAAACGGAAGCTACTTTACTAAAACTTTGTAAAGCCTATTTATAACTTTAAAAAATTGGGCTTGATTCCAAGGCTCCAGGTGGATTTCCCTAAAATTATCGGGCCCATTCATCGTTGATGTCACACTGCACCTTGTTAAGTACATCATTTCTCCTCTGAACTGTTAAGCCTGTCAGACTTCAAGCAAACAGATCGTGAATCCCTTTCACTCTATTCTTAAATTGTTGAGTCGCGACTCATTGTTTTCATGACTTGTTTCAAATGTATTTGATTAATGGTCGCGACATGAATAACTGGTTGCACCGAGTGCTAGTCACAACAGAATGAGGACTCCTGTCATGACTCACCCTTTCTGCTTCAAGGAATTGGTGTCGCAACCTCAAATTGATGTCGCTACATGGCTCTTTCTGCTTGTGATGTATTCCATGTCGCGACCTCTTTCTGTTGTGAACTTCTGTTTTGCTTGGTCTTAGCTTCTCTTTTAGGTTGCGACTGGTTTTTAGCAGTTGTGGTCGAGAACCACAATTTCATGTTGCGACCTGATCGTTCCTTCCCATGCTGAAATACATGTAGCGACCTCAGTTCTATGTCGCGACCTGACTGTCTTGCTTGCTACTGCGTTCTATGTCGCGACCTCATTTCTGTTGTCAGCCACTGATTCTTGGTCATAGTTCCTCTTTCAGGTTGCGACTTCATAATTGTCGCCGAACTCCGCCGTTTTCTCGCCGAGACGCGTGGGACAACAGTCGCACCGTTATTTCTTTAATCCTGCAATACCCGCTGCGACCGCAAAGTATGTCACTTAATTCATTCTTTCTTCCTATTCAGTCACAACCTCATTTCTCAGTCACAACAGTTTCCATTCATTTTTTCGATTTTAGGTCACGACATCAAAACTATGTCACGACAGGAAATCCTTATCTCTTTTGTTCTTTGTTACAGCTACTAAAACTTAGTTGCAACAGGTCTCAACTATTCAGCTCCCTTTCTACGTCGCGACATGGAAGTTGGGTCACGACCTCAATGAATGTTCTTTTCCTTCCACTTGGATGCAACCTCAACCCTTAGTTGCAATAGCTTTTCTCAATTCAGCTTTTGTTTCAAGTCGCGACCTCAAATCGATGTCGTGACCTGAATTGTTGCTCTTCTTGCCTAAGCTCTTGTTCCAGTTGCTTAATTATAGTCGCGACCTAGATTTGAGTCTCCAATTTATACTCTTGTTGCAACCTCAAATTCCCTAGTAGAGACCTTGTGAGCTTAATCAGCAGCCATTAATAGTCGCGACCTCAATTATCTGTTGCAACCTGAGTTGTCTTCCTTTGGTGTCACGACCTCAGAATGGTGTCGCGACATGAATTCTTTCTTTGAAGCTCATTTTTTCTATCTCGGCAACTTCATCTTCTGTCGCAACATCGTTTTATTCAGCATATGATGACTTGTTATCGCGACCTCGATTCCTTGTCGCGACCTAACCTTGGCCATTGAACTCTTTTCACCTCTGATCCTTGCTGGAATTGTGAATTGTGGTGTAATAGCCTGCAAAATATAAATTTGGAAAATAGTACATATTTATGCATAAAAACAAGAAATTACATTGTCATAAAAATCAGAAAAATGAACTAAAAATTCAATGAGTTTTTTACTCATCAAATTCCCCCAAACTTAAAATTTTGCTTTTCCCCAAGCAAAGAAAAGAAAGATTTGTTTGTCCTCAAACAATTTGACTTTATTTTGGAGGACATTTTTCTGTTCCATAGCTCAATCTTTTCTTATTCCACCCTTTGACTTAAACAAGAAGATTGCAACATCATTTTAAACTTCAGTTTCAACTGAGAAAAAGGAATGGTTTCAACTTCTATCACAAATAAACTGATGAATTCCGATTAAACGCCGCCCAATATCTTGCTCTCAGGAGGGTGTGTAGGTCTTCTTTCCTTTTCATCTCATCGTAGAATTAGTTAATCTTCGGGATCTCCTTAGAAAAACTACCGAGCCCCATGTGCTTGTTTTCATATCGATCTCTTACTACTGTATAAATTCAACCCTTCAAGATCAAATATATGCCTTTTTAGCCAGAATGTCAGTTAATCGGGTAGACAATTGGAAAATTTAGGCTGCAAATTACTCAGATTCCACTCTTCCTCTCTGTATAATGGCCCTCATCTTTCATCCTTTTCTTTCTTTGTAATGTAAATTCTCCTCAACTTGGCCTTGTACATCATTTTGATTTCTTTTATGGCTTTGGTCACACCTTCAACTTATCGTAATTCATTCCTTTATCGAACTCTTTGCTTCTCTTTTATCAAAGAATTGAATAGTTGGTAAATGTTTGTCTCTCTTAGGCTTCTATCACTCTTAGAACTTTAATAGCAAACTCACATACCGCTTCTGACATTAAGGTAAATTAGGTAGTCGAAACAATCCCTATGAGCTTAATTGTTCAAGAGAGATAGGCCACAAGACAAAACTTATTCCCTTTTCAACTTCTGCTTCTTTTTCTCTAGTCCTTCAATTTATTTCTCCTCCTCCTTCCTTCTAATTCAAAGGAATTATATTCCCCCAAACTTGTTCCTTTCTGCACAATAAACATTTTCCTTGCATTCTCAAACTAGGTACCTGGGGGTTCTTGTCGCAGGATTATTTGCAAGGAGGAAACCTGTGCTTCGATTGCTGTTAATCAAGAAATTAGGCATGTTCGCCTAAATCATGGAACTGCAGTGTATGCTTTCGTATATAATGAGGGTAGGTGCTTTGAAAGGTTCAAACTTCCCAAAGATGGCCTCTATCACTTCTTGTTAGTTGCTTTTACCTAGGATTTCGTGATCGACAATAATCTAACAAGTTCTTGTGGACTCCGTAATTCGACGTGAATCCCCGTAAGATGCGTTCCTAATCCCTCCTCAAAGTTTTAAGAATTTTTCACCATGTGCATCTTTTCCAAGATTTGTACTGACTTACTGTTATACACACAACTTCAATCATCTTATTTGTTCTTTCAGTAGTGTACTTTTTCCTAATTCTGCAATCTAAACTTGATTCAAATTAAGACTGCAACTTCTGAATTCATTCCACTAGTGTCTGCCCTTATTTTTCTTTCAGTGTTGTTCTGGATTTAAAAAGTGGTCATTTTGTCATTGTACCAACAAGGCTTGAATACATAGCATACAACCAAGGAATGACACAAACAACACAATTCACCCAATCAGATCCATTCATCCAAAAACAATCACTTATTCAGCAATCATGCCCCAATCAAGCAATTCAAGCACAAACATGTTAAAGAAAAACTAATTATTAATTGAAAGGAATAGAACACAAGACATTTTCAGTGAAACACGACATTTTCAGTGAAACACATTTGATTTTTATTAATTCTGAAGAAAATATACAAACTGGGAGAAGCAAGGAGATTTTTCAAATTCACTTTCTTCTTCTATATGACTTAGGAGGTATGATGTCAGGAGGATCTATGTCAAAACTTGCTAAGCAAGGGGAAAATTTGGGGAAAGTCATGTCAAGCCTTTTGTGTTCACTGGTTGTGGGCTCTGTCGTGTTAAGACTGACTAAATCATTCGTGCCTTCCACCAGAGTGATCAATGTGTCCTGCTTCATACCCATCTTGTTCACTGTACTCTCTAGCTCAGAGATCAGCCCCAGCAAGTTTGACAAATTATTATTTATCAAATCTAGACTTTCATGCCAGATTTTCCTCCTATATACATCATTATCTTCCATCTCCTTATCCCTCTCCTTCATCAACCTTCCAAATTCTTTGAATTGCTCCTTATATAAATATTTAAAGGCCTTTATTTTCTTTAACATGTTGCCTTCCATTTCTGCTTCTCTTTTTCTAAGGATAGTGAGCAATTCTGTATCTCTCTTGAACTGGTTGTTGTAGAAGGCTTCCAGGTTTGCCTTCATCTTCTCATTTGATTTTTCTTCTCTTCTTTTTAGCTCTTCTTTCCACTCTTCTTCTCTTTGTTTCCAACTCTACTCCCATAGCTGTTCCTTTCTCCTGAATTCAGCTTCCAGGAACTCCTCTCTGATTTGTTGCTGTTTTTCCCATTTTTGTTCTCTTTCCTCCATATCTTTCTTTATTGATCTTAGCATTTCCATTATTTATGTGTTCTCTTCTCTTCTTTCCTCGAGAGCCTTCGCTTTGCTCGTAAAATTCTCTTGCACCCCTGTGGGCAGAATGGCTCAAAGGGCCTATTCGAAAGGCATTTCCTCTTCAGTCGAGGAACTGCTATGACAAGCTTCCATTTCTCTGTTATCGTCCTCTTCAGCTTGCTCTGTTTCCACTTCACTATCTCCTTCTGCTTTTTGCTTCTGGGCCCCCTTGTCACCCCTGTCAGGGTTAGAGGGGAGACCTGAGGGCATCTTTCTTCTTCCTCCCAAACTCCTTTCACCCCAGCCAAGATGCATAATTTGCTAATTGTTGCTCGGTGAGGGATCAACCCTCTCTTGTTGCTAATGTGATAGCCTCTGATGGACCCTTCAATCAGAATTCCCATGTTCATTTTAAATCCCTTCAAAAGGGCATATAAAATCATTGCTTCGCTCTCCGACCGGTTAATGCATGCTTAGTCTGACTACTACAGCTACGTGAAATAAAAACTAGACCTCGGGCTTTTCTCGCCAGTGGCTCCCGTTGATACAAGTGGGTGAGGGTTCTTCTTTGTAGCTTCCCATTTTCCTTTCCCAACAGTCAACAGGTTCAATATCTTCCCATGGTCAGGGTTTTCCACCATCTTCTTAAATTTTGAACCGTGCTTGAGTTCCCTTAATTGAAATATTTCATTGATCCTTCTGGGCCCTAAAGGCACCCAAACACCTCTCACGTAAACTGAATCCTCTCGCATACCCACCATGTTTGCATAAAATTCTCTGGCTAGAGCAGCAAACCCAGGCACTTTGTGTTTGCAGAAAAACTCCCAACCTCTTTTCTCTATTACTTCCAAGAAAGGGGGAATCAGCTTCCCAAAACCCCTTTCGCTAACGAAATTTTGTCGACAAAGAACCCATTCCATATTTCTCGTGAGCTTTTCCTCAAAACAAAGGCCTTGTCGCCTTCCTCACACAAGGCCTCTTCTCGCATGCCTCTCTATTCTCGTCTTTGCCGCCTTTCTCTCTTTCCGTCTCTTCTACTACGGCCGATATTTTGTTCCGTACCACAACTGCCCTGCATGAGGTTCCGTGTGAACCTCCTACCCCTTGACAAGATTCATTCATGAGCCCGCTTTATTATTCCTAATATCCGGAATGCAGCTTCGTTGTCTGCCATGGGTGAGAAATTGGAATCGGACGCTGGATCTAGGGTTTTGAGGTTCAGAGAGATGAGAAGAGAATGAAGTGTTGGGTACGAATGCAACTAGTTTGAAGTTTTTGAAGGATTTGGCTATTCATCTTCATGAATGTTTAATGGGCTCGAAGCAATCATTGTTTCTTGTGAAGTCGCAACATTAACTTCTATGTCACCACACTAACCATTTTTAATAAGTTTCGTCTTTAATGTTGCGACGCCTAAATCAGAAGGTTAAAACCTAAATTTATTAGGATTTAGACATTTCTGGTCACGACCTATTCAGTTCTATCACGACTAGAAACATGGTCCCGACAAGAAAATTGATGTCGTAACTTGTTTCCTTCCTTCTTCAGTTTTTCCTGGTTGCGACCTAAATCCTAATGTCGCGACATTGTCCCTTACTCCAGTCTTTTAAGACTCACTCAAGTTGTTGCGACCAGAGATTGATGTTGCGACCTTATTTTGGTCTTGACAAGAAAACGTATGTTGCGACTTGAAATTTTCTAATCCTAAGGTTATCAATTTAAAACCTGGTCGCGACCTAGAAAGTCTATTGCGACCTAGAAAAACTTCAGATTTTTATACACACTTCAAATTCAAACCAGATTAATGCAAGAACCCAATTCAAACAACAACCATTCATCATCATCATTCAAATGTTCATCAATGTAGATCATTAAAGCATTAGATTCAGTATAGAATGGAAAATAAAATTCCCCTAAACTTCAATCATTCCTTCTCCCAAAATCAAATGATACAAATCAGAGAGTATGGTACTTCCTCAGAGTTCCAGTGACGCTATAGTCAGCAGCTTGAGGACTCCTTCAAGCACACCTCACTAGCCTGCAAAAATACTACTAAATTTTAAACAGTATACAAAAATTTTCACACAAGACTAACTAAAAAAAATGCAAATTGTAAACACATCAATCACTTTAACAAACAAAATAAAATGTCGCGGTGGGCTTGCCTCCCATAAGTCGTCGCTTTTAGTCCTTAATCGACTTGCTACTATGAATTTCTTGTTCATCAATTTTCTTCCACTCAGAACTAGGAATCAGTCATATTTCTTCCAAGATATTGCTTCAATCGCTAACCATTCACTTTGAACTCTTCTCCATTACTGGTTTTCAATGTCACTACCCCAAAGGTTGTACTTGCCACTACTGTAGAGTGCGCCACTCCATTCATCTCAGTTTTCCTGAAAGAGCTTTTAGCCTGGAATTGAATACAGACTGATCTCCCATTCTTCTAAATTCTCTCCTCCCTCAAAATCCTTTAATCATGTCATTTCTTGTCTTGTCTTTTGTAAATTCTCGCATTATCATAGCTTCATTTCACTTCCAATTATTTAGCTGAGCAATCTTTCTCCTAGCACTTTGAATTCAAAATTCAACTTCTTGATGGCTCACACAGCTTTGTATTCTAATTCAAGAGGGAGGTGACAAGGTTTACCAAAGACAATTCTGTATGGGGACATTCCAATGGGAGTTTTATATGCAGTCCTGTATGCCCACAATGCATCATCGTGCTTTGTGACCTCAATCTCTTATGTCGAACTCATGTTTTCAGAATTCTTTTATCTCCCCTATTGGAAATCTCACTTGCCCATTTACTTGAGGACAGATAAGCCAAGCTCATAATGTGTTTGATTCCATATCTGCTCATGAGTTTCTCAAACACCTTGTTCGGTAAAATGGCTTCTCCATCACTTATAATAACTCCGGTGCCCTAAATATGCTCAAGATATTTCTTTTCAAGAACCCCACAACTCAGATAGCATCATATTCGGGATGCAAGCTGCTGCTCACTCATTTGACATAATCCACAGCTAGAGATGTACATATTTCCAAATGAAGTTCTAAAAGTGTCCCATGAAAGTTTCATTCCCCATACATCAAATAACTCCGCATCACTGTGGATACATGCGTAAGCATCACGCCTCAGGCTAATATTCTCCACTTTTGGCATCATCACAAGTTTCACCCATTCAAAACAATCCTTAGTGCGTAGCCAATAAAACTTGATTGAGAATTTTGGTGGGTTGTTTTGTCTCTTGCAAAGTGTCTCCCTTACAAGGTGATTCATGACATTCTTTTGTAAAATTTCGCTCTTTGTTCACTTTCGCACACACCCTCCCGATGATCATATCAGCTCCTCTTCAATAATAACGGGTCATCCTGCATGTAAAATCTATCATTACCCTCAATTTCTTCCTCTATTGGTAGCTGAATTCTGGTGGCATAACTCCACAAGCTAGAAAGTTCACAATATCAGCATATAAAGGTAATTGGAATGACAACTGAAATAACTGCTCATCTGGAATTTTTTTTTTGCCATTTCCATTTCTTCTTCTTTTACAGTAGTTCCTTCAACTCTTGACAAGTGATCAGCTATCACATTGTCATAACCCTTCTTATCCTTGATTTCCAGATCAAATTCTTGTAATAGAAACACCCATCTGATCAGTCTAGGCTTAGTTTCTTTCTTAGCCATCAAATATTTAATTGCTGCATGATCAGTATGGATGATGACATGGGACCCCAATATGTATGGCCTGAACTTTTCACATGCAAACAGCGCATCTCTTTCAAGAGTAGAGTACTTTCTCGAGCTTCATTGAAGGTTTTGCTGGCATAGTATATGACCCTGAACACTTTATCAACTCTTTGTCCCAATACAGCTCCCATTGCATAGTCACTGGCATCACACATAATCTCAAATTCCTTATTCCAGTCTGGTTTGGCCATGATGGGAGCTTCAACTAATCTGGATCTGATCTCTTCAAATGAAGTATGGTAGGGCTCATCAAATTTAAACTTGGCATTGTATTTGACTGCTGAGTATTCTGCTTGGATGACAAGTCTCAAGAAATCCTCCATTGTATCTTCCAAATGGAGGGCCTTCGCCGTCGTTCCTTTGCTCAACTCCGTTCCATCAATTCTTTCATCCGCTCATGGTTGCTTTTTCTGCTCGCAACCTTCCTTAAGCTCCTTAGTTTCCAACTCCGCATTTACAGTGGAACAGTCCAGTCCGCTTCCCGTAAAAGATCCTCCGAAATTGAAATACACTTAGATTAATGGAATCAGTGGAACTAGAAATATTTTCAATCGGGCTTTCTAAAAGATCGGGCCATTTGCATGCCTATCGCCATTAAACTGTTATTTTTCTTTTACAAAATTAAGAAAAATGTCTAAATTAGCATTTCCCTATTTTGTTAGAATATTGATCTATTCAATCCTTTCAATCCCCTGCAACGGCGCCATAAAACTTGTTTGCCTTTTATTATATAGACTAAAACCCCTCAAATTAACATTGCTACAAGAGCCTTACACTCTCCTTGCAGCTATGTCAAAAATTGGGTAAAATTGCTTCAAATGAGTAAAACTGACTTTATGTTCAGGGCTTAGAATTGGGTTTAGTCTATGACACTTCAAGTGCACAGGTCATACAAGTAGTAAAAATTGGATGTAAGTCCAGATATCATTCCCACAGAGATTGACAAGAATTGGAAATCAACTACCCCAACTACTCAAGGTCCATACTATTTGAACTTCAAATTGACAGTGATAAGCTGATCTAGAAAATAATTATCCTAGAAGATACATATCAGTGTAAAAGAAAGTTAAAAGATAACAAAGAAAATGAAGAACAAAAATACTGGACTGAATAAGTTCTCTGTGAGAAATGAACACTATCAAGGAAATACTATGAGACAGCCATTTCCTGCACTAAAATGCATTACTCTGTTCTGTTGTTGGATGCGGATTTGTCTAAGATGCCTAACAATGCAATTGGATTTCTCCATATTCACTGACTAGAGGTCCCTGCTTCTCTCAAAGACAAGGGTCTAACCAGCTACTTGTATTTTGCACCCTCTTGCAAGATCTGAGTATTTTTCTTTCTCAATACTTCATACCCATTTCTTGAGACTGCAGATCTCTTGCTTCCCAATTCAGGGTTACTGAAAAACTTCTACAACCTGATTGATGACTCATTCTTTAAATCTAGTTGCTCTTTCCCTTCCCTTGATTAGATCTCAGCTAACACAGGTTAGGAGCTTCCTAAGAGATTAAGGTGAAATCTCTTATTATTTAAATTGATAAATACTCCCCTCCAACATCAATTATGAGTGAAATGGGAATTTATCTAAGTGAACTTTCAAAGCTTAATAGTTCATCAATGGTAGTCTAACACACCCACAAGTGGAATTTTCCAAGCTCTCAAGAATCTCCATCTCTGTGTCACGCAAAGGGCCTCCTGGAAATCAGAGTAGGAAACAATCCTTGAAATGGTATTCAGTACTACTATTGGGAACAGGTTGATTCAATAACAACATCAATCAAATAAATTCCAATCCAGGTACTTCTCTCTAAATTATGCAGAAAAGACTGTAACTAACAATAAATCCAATCTAGTGAAGCTACGTTATAAAATACTGTATCACAATCGACAATGGATCATTGATCAAGTACACCCACTGTAATTGTAATAAACTGAGAAGAAACGAATTCCAAAAATTTATCTAGATTCCATTAATTCCTCGTGCAAAGTAATTGTAAGAGAAAACTGTAGATTAAATCCACTGCCAAGCTTTGCCAGTCATCGGTTCAGATCCTAAAAAGAAACGAAAAGAAAAGAAAATCTATTCTAAAAATATACAATGAGTCTTTCTCCTCTTCCCAGTTCTGGGTTTCAGAAACGGAAGCTACTTTACTAAAACTTTGTAAAGCCTATTTAAAACTTTCAAAATTTGGGCCTGATTCCAAGGCTCCAGGTGGATTTCCCTAAAATTATTGGCCCATCTTACTGTTGATGTCGCGACCTCAGAATCTTGTCGCGACATCATTCTCCTTTGGAACTGTTAAGCCTGTCGTGACTTCAGGAAACACTTTGCAACCTTCTTTCACTCTATTCTTGCAATTGTTGAGTCACGACCTGCTGTTTTATGTTGCGACTTGTTTCTTCAGTTGCATTTGATTAATGGTCGCGACATGAATAATTGGTTGTGACCATGCTAGTTGTCAGTAGTGAGGACTCTGGTTGCGACCACCATTTTCTTGTTTCCCAGAATTGGTGTCGCAACCTCAAATCGATGTCGTGACATGGCTCTTTCTGCTTGTGTTATATTCCGTGTCGTGACCTCAATTCCATGTCGCGACCTCTTTCTGTTGTGAACTTCTATTTTACTTGGTCTCAGGTTCTCTTTCAGGTTGCGATTGGTTTCTAGCAGTTGCGATCGCGACCACAATTTCATGTCGCGGCCTGACCGTTCCTTCCCATGTTGAAATACATGTCGTGACCTCAGTTTTATGTCGCGACCTGGCTGTCTTGCTTGCCATCAAGTACGGCGTCGCGACCCCAAATCGAGCCAGGACCTCATTTCGTTGTCGCCACTCTTCAATTATCAGTCACAATTTCTTCAGGTCGAGACTTCATAATTGCTCGGTCCCGCCGTTTGTCGAGATGTGGACAATAGGTCGCAACCAAGTAGTTTCTTTAATCCTTGCAATACCTGTCGCGACCTCAAAAGTATGTCGCGACCATTCTTTCTTCCTATTCAATCACAACCTCATTTCTCAGTCACAACAGTTTCCATTCATTTTTTCGATTTTAGGTCGCGACATCAAAACTATGTCATGACAGGAAATCCTTATCTCTTTTGTTCTTTGTTGCAGCCGCTAAAACTTAGTTGCAACAAGTCTCAACTATTCAACTCCCTTTTTACGTCGCGACATGGAAGTTAGGTCACTACCTCAATGAATGTTCTTTTCCCTCCACTTGGTCGCAACCTCAACCCTTAGTTGCAACAGTTTTTCTCAATTCAGCTTTTGTTTCAAGTCACGACCTCAAATCGATATCGCGACCTAAATTGTTGCTCTTCTTGCCTAAGCTCTTGTTCCAGTTGCTTAATTGTAGTCACGACATGAATACCTGGTCGGGACCTAGATTTGAGTCTCCAACTTATACTCTTGTTGCAACCTCAAATTTCCTGGTAGAGACCTTGTGAGCTTAATCAATAGGCATTAATAGTCGTGACCTCAATTATCTGCCAGAACCCAGCTGTCTTCTTAGTGTCGCACTCTCGTAATGGTGTCGCGACATGAATTCTTTCTTTGAAGCTCATTTTTTCTATCTCAGCAACTCATCTTTTGTAGCAACAGCGTTTTATTCAGCATATGATTACTTCTTGTCGCGACCTCGATTCTTTGTCACGACCTGACCTTGGCCATTGACCTGTTTTCACCTCTAATCCTTGCTGGAATTGTGAATTATTGTGTAATAGCCTGCAAAATATAAATTTGGTAAATAGTACATATTTCTAAATAAAAACAAGCAATTACATTGTCATAAAAATCAGAAAAATTGACTAAAAATTCAATGAGTTTTTTACTCATTAACCCTCCAGTCACCCTTCTACAAACACCCGAATTCCACTTGTGGCAATTAGGGCATTTTGGGTTTTCTCCTTGTCCTGAGGACATGCCTCTACTAGAACTAGGTGCTGCTGTAGGCCCTTGTCTTCTTCCCTTACCAACAAAACTATACACTGATTCAGATTTACTGTGTCTAGCTCTTTTACCTGAGGAGGAGCCTCCCCTTGAAAACTTTCTCTTCTAAAACCTCTCCTTACTGCTTACTTCAGACTTTTCCACTTTCATAGCTGCCTGCACCAGCTGATAGAAATTCACCTGTTGTAGAGATGTAACAGGTGCAAGATACTTCTTTATGGATTCATTTAATCTATCCTCAAACTGCCTACACAAGAATGCCTCGGTAAGGACTGCTTCCGGCGCATACTTACTGAGGTGGCTAAACTCCTTCTCATATTCGGCCACAGACAGATTCCTCTGCCTCAAATTCAAGAACTGCTTCCACTTAGCTTCCTTATACGAGTCCATAACATATTTTGCCCGAAATTCTTGGACAAAGAAATCCCAAGGCATCGAGTCTGGAAAATGTGGACGCCTTAAGACAAGCTTCCACCAATCATAGGCCCCACTTTTCATAAGTGAGACCGCACATGAGACCCTCTACTCAAGAGGACATTTTACTTCCTCCAAAATCCTCTGAAGCTTCTCTAGCTAGTAATCAGCCTTTTCAGATTCTTCCAAACTCATTCCATGGAACTCCCCTGCTCCATGTCTTCTTACCGAATCAATCGGAGCTTTCAGGACGATCAAACGCTCTAAAACCCGAGCCATATTGTGAGAAATCTTTAACAACGCTTCCGTTGGCTCAGAAAGCATATCACGGTTACTTCTAACATATTTCGAAGGATCAGAGGCTGAGGGACCTGGTTCTCTTGGATTACCACTTTCAGCAGCCTCTTCAATAGAGTTCTAGGGTCGATCCATCATATTCAGAAAACAAGGACATCCACATTAGGCTAACACAATACTATACACATACACTTCTAACTTATGAACTATTCCAGAAACACCTAAACCTAGGCTCTGATACCACTAAATTGTAATGCCCCTACCCCATAACTATGGCAAGTGAGGGGACGCCACACAGAGCTAAGACATGTAAACCTGCCTTTAGCAAATAATTGAGAACAACTCAAGCAAAAAGTCAAAAATGACATAATCATAAGTCTGAATTATAAAAATTCAAGACTACAATGTATATAACCAAGTAAAACTACCACCATAGTGGTGTTTAAAAAGTCCTGTACATATGCTTGAGTCTAAAAAAAAAATTACACAACCACTTCTATTACAAAAAGAATAGGGTCCTACAAAGGGGCTCCTAAGGCTGTGTTGGCCTTAACGAACGCGGGATGTCCCTGACAACTTCTTCAGCACCTACATGGATTAAACACCCATGCTAAGCTTATATCTTAGTGAGGAAAATACATAAAAACAAAACCACTAATAACCATTCTCAAATACAATATACAAGCATGCAATATTATTTTAGGTAATTACATTTGACCATTTTCACGTTTATCAGGTTCATAAATATATATATATATATATATATATATATATATATATATATATATATATATATATACACACATGTACGTATCCTTTGCAGGTCATCATATTCATCTCTCTCGTAGGAGTACTTAACATACATTTTGGAGCAGAAGGTACTCGAGGGTACACTATAGTAATAAAGATAAAGTATGTCGATGTGATCATGTAAATTCTTATTTTCATAAGCATACTTAATCTTTATTCATGTATTTTTCTTATAAATTGTTTACTCCCATAGACCAAGAAGAATGAATAATGTGAACACTCCAGACAAAGAGGGTACCCGTAGGTATAGTACAGTACAGGAGTGTCGAATCACTGAACAGGAGTGCCATAGCACTAATCAGGAGTGTCGAAGCACTAAACAGAGTGTCAGAGCATTAATCAGAGTGTCAGAAGACAATCGGGAGGCTAGCATTCAATCAAGAGTGCCGAAGCACTAAACAGGAGTACCGTAACACTAATCAGGAGTGCCAAAGCACTAAACAGGAGTGTTGTAGCACTAATCAGGAGTGCCGTAGCACTAATCCCTATTTATTCACTATCCGGTCTTAAGCAAGCATACAATTATATGTGATTCAGAACATTTTACAAAGGTCTAACCTCATACATATTATTTTCCAAGTCAATTATTATGACCGTAATTTCTTCATACATATCAACATGTTCAAATCATAACTATCATGCATTAACAATGCTTTTTTTCCAAAGAGGTCAAATTATGGGAAATGTTCTTCCCACCTAGAGACAGATTTTTCACCTTCACTTGCATAATTTTCTGGGAACAAACTAGACATATTTTACCCAAACTTCTTTCATGAAAGTTGTAATTCTATGAGTCTATTTTCAATATAAATTGGAATCATCTCATTTGGATCATTATAACTTAACTTATGGCCAAAATACAGAACCTACCCATGTTAAGAAATCAAAACCCGTATCTTCACTTAAGTCTCAAAAACAGGGGACTTACGGTCAGAATTTCTTCTCGGTACCTTTTTTTTTTTTGTAGGTCTACCTCTTAGGGTTCTTCCCCAACTAGAATCATCCAATTTAGAGGTCAGGAGGCCAAGTTATGGCCAATACAAGAAAACGGGTTATGGGGAAATTTTGACGATACTTCCCCTATAATTCTATCATATCCATTTTACACAAAATGGTCCTTAGAAAAGGAAACTCCCAACACAATTTTGCAATACTTTCTTCATGAAAGCTGTTCTCCCAGAAGTCCAGATTACACAGAAATTGAAAACACTCAATTTGGATGAGTAAAACTCAACTTATGACCCAAACACCAAGACTGTACCAAAATTAGAGGATAAACCCAAAAGCTTACCTTTAAGCTCAGATTTGGGTTCCAGAATTTGTTGGGCACCATAGAGGCCAAATTTGTAAAACCCGAGAAAAATCGAATTTTTCTCAAAAATGACAAAACGGTAAATTGCCAGAATAGTAGAGGTCGAAAACCTAGAAATTTTTTAGATATCGGATGACAAAACAGAACTCACCGTTGGATTCGTCTTGCGAAATCTAGCCACCCAAACAAATTTCGTTAAATTCCGAGAAAGTCGGATTTTCATGTTTTTCGGGGTGATGGGTGCCGAGTGACTCCCAATGACGAGATTGTTTACGAAAATCTCGAAAGTCGGGAAATGACTTGAGTTAAGTTCATGAGATATAATTTGAACTTGAACTGAGACGGAATAAATGACTTCGGGTCAGAACCGGACCTGAACGAGGGTGGACACATCCAACTTAAGCTTAAGTTGGGACAAAAGGGGAATTAGGGCAAAAAGAGCCCATTTCCTATTTGATTGTGAGAGAGAAGAGAAGAGAGAAAGAGGAGAGCCAAGGCTTCCTCCCAAGATCTACGGAGTTTCGTGGGTCGGTTTTCGTCGGGCCAAAAACAAAAGTTTACCACATCGACGAGAGGTATGTGTGAGTACCTGAAAAGAGGGATTTCGCCGAAGATCCAAGATGAGAGATTTCGGGAAATCGAAGTTGTCGAGTTTAGGAGGCTTCCTACCCGTGTATCACGTGCCCAGAGGTAAGGGATTCTTCCTACCTTGGCTTACTTTCCATTTTTGGGCCGGGAAAAAAGGGTTTTTTGGTTAAGGGCTTGTTTGGCGGAGAAAAACTACATTTTCGGGTTCTGCCTAATATTTCTTCGCCTAGGCGAACTGAGAGGCAAACCTCAGTTCACCTAGGCAGAGGTCAAAATCTTCACATGGAAGATTGCTTCTATGCCTAGGTGTAGGGAAGGTCCGCCTAGGCGTGGGCATGCTCGCCTAGGCGAACCTAGGGACAGCTGAGGAGGACTTTCTAGTCTGCCTAGGCAAGGCTTTGCTCCCCTAGGCGAACCACTCCGCCTAGGCGAAGGCAGGCTACGCCTAAGCGTACCTACGATGGTCCAAAGCCCGTGCCTTCCATCTCGTAGTCGGTCCTCGTGGGCCCGATTTGTGATTATTGCGGCTGCTTCGGCGCCATTGGGTGATTCCCGCTTAGCACGCTATCAAGCCACCAAGAGTTATTACATGTTTGATGTCAATATGTGTGCTCTAATATGTTGACATGTGATGGGTTTATTTGTGTAAATGGCCATGACATGGCTTGGTTGTGAGTGTGCCACTACTTGTTAATGTAGTGACCTATTTGAATGTCAATGTGGGTGCTCTAACATGATGACATGCGATGAATTGTCATGTGCAATGGCCATTACATGGCTCGCTTGTTTGTGTGTCATTGCTGATCATAGAATAGCATGTTGAATGTGAATGTTAATATATGCTTATATGATATATTGACATGAGTGAAATGATGTATGGAAATTGTATGCATATAGATATAATTGTCCATGATGCATTGGTGATATGCATGAGTAGAATTGTCCATGTAGCATTCATTGTGCATGTGACATGATATAACTTGCAATGGCATAATTGCATTGCATATGCACGGGGACATCGCATTAAATGAGTGTGAGTGCATGGATGGTAAATCAACACAGTGTTTGGTGTTTTATTGGGTGGACTCGGTTAAATGGGGCAACATCCAACAGAGTCGCACGGTTGACTGAATTGGTAAGGAAAATATGTGTCAGGTATCAGCAAGTTGGGATAGATCCCCCCTTGGATGAAAGACCCGCCAATTATGGTTAGACATAGTCCCCATCGGTGAAAGGCCAGAAAGTGTTCCAGTTTAAGGAGTCATGCGGCGCACAACACTGTAAAATTCCGCTACCCACATAAAGGCGCATGGATTTTAAATGTAAAATGATCATTGTGATGTATCATCCAAAAAGCTTTTAGTTTATAACAAATGAAATTTGTTTTGAAAAATGATCATTTGATGTCATCCAGAATGATGGTTTTATCACACATGGGCTTAGGCATTGTGTGAGGGAGTCGGTGAGGACTCAGGAGCATGGTACGTAGTGAGTCGCATCTCATTCATGGCATGACACGTAGGATTCCATATAGAATTGACATGTTCTTGTTGGAATGTGATTGTGAAGTGTTGAGTGAACATTGCTTGTGCACTTAGGTGGGGAGTAGCCCTTGTAGGAGGTTTTCCTTATTGGGCATTGCTCACCCCGTCGTGGGACCCCCTTTCAGGTATAGGGTCGATACCGATGAACGACGCTCCGATGAGGCCGTGATTATGAAGAAGGCTGACATGTGGCCTTGATAAATCCTTGTAAAAAGTGCTAGGGACGGATTAGTTCTAGCATGTATTTTGTATAAAATAATTGTAATCAAATTCTTTTGGACTATTGTCTAGATAGTCAGTATGTAATTTTGATAAGAGGGTCGTGATCGAACTCTTATGGACTGTAATTAAGTGCATTATTTTCATATTTTCAATTTAAATATGAATGAATGAGTCTCAGTGAAGGGACATATTGAGGTGGTGCCGAGTAACTCGTTGTCCATGAGTAAATGGTACTGGTCTGGAACCAAGACTTAGGTGTGCGATGACCTAAGGTAGAACTTCCGCAGGTTAACGGCTAGTCAACGGGACCCTCGGAAATTGGAGCGTCACAGAATTTGATTACACTTCCTTCTTGGGAGTCATTCAACAAGATTACACGGAAATTGGAATCACTCAATCTGGAGGTCTAATGGCCAAGTTATGGCCAGACAAAGAGCAAGGGTAATAAAAAAAAACGGACAACACCTCCGACTCATACGAACCCTAACTCATTTTTCACACCAAACTCCTCCATTGAGGATCCAAAACAAAAGCACAACACAAACAAACACAAAATAGAAGAAGGAAATCCCAAACCTTAACCAAACTTCAAACTCTAAATCAAACTCTAGATGGAGGAAGTTAGGATTTTCCTAACCTTAAAGCTTCAAAGCTTTCCTTTTTAGCTTTTCACTTCCTTTTTCTCTTCTTCTTCTTCCTTCTTCCTTTCTTCTCCCTTCTCTTCTTCCAAACCATGCCCCAGCTCTCCTTAGTTTCAAATGAGAACTTCCTTGTCTCTATGAGACAAAATGTGTCTTATCCCTTGTTATAAGGCCATGTTTGGCAAAATCTCATTTTGCTTAAGCTTTTTCCTTTTTCTATTTAGTCCTCAAAGTTCTCATTCTATTTGTAAATCAATAATCATTATTCCATAATAGCATATAATCTTCTTACAATGTCCTTGAGTCCTTATTTTGTAATTGACCATTATAACCTTGACTCTTGGATAAATTCTGGGTTTATCATTTTTCACTCTTAGCACTTAAATTCTGAAAAAATACAAGTTTTACTTTTATTATACCTTTAAATTGTAATAAACTAAGGGTATAATTTGGGGTGTTACAGAAGTTGGTTGAAGAGGGTGTGCTTAAATGGTGAACAAATGAGGTTTTGGGGTGGAAAAAGGAAGAAAAAAGTAGAAAAAGAGAAAAAGAAATAAAGAAAGAATAAAGCAAGGTGAGGCAAGCCTTGGCCTCGTAGCCCTTCCTACCTTGGAGTAAGTGTCTTTAGGGTGTTCTACACCTAGTACCCTAAGGCCAACTAGTCTGGGAGTTACTAACCTAAAGCTCGCTACATGGGGTAGGTAGAGTTTTTAGTTATTGAACATTGCACTATGTCGCAGGCCTGTAATAAGAAAATAAAGTTCTTGGTGTTCTTGTGAGGATGGTGAAAATGATGCAAGTTTGAGGGAGTTATGAGATAAAAAGATTCAATAAGCTAAGTTTGGGGGCAAGCTTAAGAGGTTCAATTAAAAAGAAGGCAATATGCAAAAGGATGAAATCAATTGAAGTGAGGAAAAAGGAAAATGTGTATGTTTCTTGGGTAAACTAAAGCCCAAATGATCTATGTAACGACCCTTTACTCTGCCAAATACCATGTTATATAAACACCTAATTGATCCCCAAGAGTTGTGTATAACCTATATTAGTGGAAAGCGGATATGCCCAACAAGCATATGGAGTCTTGTTAACACTCACTTCATGTGAGCAAAACCTCTACTCTACCATGCTCATCTAATTCCATTCGAACCGCAATTGACCAGAGAGGGGAAGACTACACACACACACTTGAGAACTTTGGTTTAGATTGTTCAATTCATGGTCAATCTATTATTTTTGAAAAAGGCAATCTCAAAGTTTACTTTGTGTTGTATGAAGGTTAGATCCTTGAGGCAATTTATCATATATTATCCTAATTTCATGCTCAAACATGTTTATAGTTTCAATATGAAAATGAGTTGCTTTCTTTAGTCGAGAAATGTAAGCAAAATGTTAAGTTTGGGGTATTTGATAGGTGTGAATCTTGTTAGCATTTGTAGTATGATTTTCATGTGTTTTATGCAACATAAATGCTAGATTCTCACCAATATCGTATAAGAAAGCTCTAATCCTCCATTTTCTTATGTTTTGCAAGATTCGAAGGAAAATCAAGCAAAGTGATGGAAGAAATAAAGTAAAGAGAAAGTTGCTGAGCTGCAGCAGTTTGCTCGCTGCGGCGAAACGACGAGGTTCGCAGCAACGAAAGGATACGCTCACCTCGGCGAAGCAATTCGCCACTACTAAGGAAGGCTTCGCTCCAAGCAAGAGCAAGATGAAACTCTTGGGTTCACCGCAGCAAAGAGGTTCATAGCAACGAACATATTCTTCGCCGCGGCGAAGGGAGCATTGATCAAAAGACAACCCTCAGGTTCGCCAAGGCAAAGAAGCCTTCGCCTTGGCAAAGGGATGCGGGTCGGACCTCAAAGAACAACAATTTTCGAGCCCATCATCGCCCACTTTCCATCTTATAAATAGATATTTTGTATATTCCGGGTTCGATTTTCGAGGGAGAACACCCCTTTAGGCTTTCTTCTTCTTTTAATCACTTTAGGTTTGTGATTTTGTTTATTTTACTTGATTTGGGTGATATTGAAGAATCTATCAACTAGGAGAACCCTCATTCAACCTGAGCTGAGTCGAGCATTCCTTGTCTCATATTTGTTTCTAGATTCTAACTCTCACTCTTCTCATCTCTTTCATTATTAGATGTAATAGACATGATTTTGATATATTTGTGGGTTGTGATGAGTAGCTAAACTTTCCTCTAGGGTTGATTGTTTAAATTGATGTTTGATTTATATATCTTTTAGAATGGTTTTGTGAATATGTGCTTTTGTTGATGTTGCTTGGTGTAGTGCTTAGTATTACTAAGGTTTTGATTAATTAATGCATGCTAAGATTTGGGCCTTCGATCCTCTTACTAGGGCAACCTTGGTGACTTCTGATTAAAGCCCTAAAATTCCGCCCTTGACTCTCTTAAGATGTGAAACTAATTAATTGAATGCTTAATTAACCTAATCAAAGAAGTTCGTGGAATTGGGGGAATGCCTAAGATTAGGCTGATTTCATTAGGAGTAGCACCATCTCAACATTATGTGAGGATCGTATAGATGGAGAGGTGGTCGATCTGAGCGTAGTCTAGGTAGTCTTATTGTATGGACCAAGAGTTGACCAATAGGATTTCCAAGGAAAGAACTGCCTTATAAAAGTATCACATCTAATGACCTAGATGGATCGAAAGGAGAATAGGAGTCAGTGTGAGAAATCTCCGCAGGAGACACGAAGTAAACCCCATAGCCCATGTTCCTGGATGCTACAAGTATATTTTCACTTAATTAGGACTTCATAAGTATAAATAAAATGAATCAATAGAGGCAATCAACCATAATACCCTTCCTTGTGTTCTCTCTTCGAAATTAACCTGTAAAACCCGAGAAAATTAGAAATTTTATGAAAAAGGGCAAAACGGTAAATTTCCAAAATAGTACAGATTGAAAACCTGGAAATTTTATAGATTTCGGATGACAAAATGGAACTCACCGTTGGATTCATCTCGCAAAATCTAGTCACCCAGACGAATTTCATCGAATTCTGAGAAAATCGGATTCTCACGTTTTTCGGGATGATGGGTGTCGAGTGACTCCTAGGGACGAGATTATTTACGAAAATCTTGAAATTTGGGAAATGACTTGGGTTGAGTTCATGGGATATAATTTGAACTTGAATTGAGATAGAATGGGTAATTCCCGCCGTAATCGTACCCAAGAGGATGGACACTGCTATACCTATCGCAATACATCCAACTTGGGTTTTTAACTGGACAAAAGAGGAATTATTAGGATAAAAAGCATCTATTTCATGGTTTTGATCGTGAGAGAGAGGATAAGAGAGAAAAGAGGTTTCAAGCTTCCTTTCCAAGATTCACTGGTGCCTTGGTCGGTTGGTCGCCATAACAAAGTTCATCAAAAGACGGTTTGTAGAGTAATGCTGCGGTACTAAAATAGATTTCAGAATCTAAGAGGGGAGATTTTGAGAAATCAAAGTTGTCTGGTTTAGGAGGCTTCCTACCCGTGTATCACGCGCCTAAAGGTAAGAGATTCTTCCTACCTTGGCTTACTTTTCATCTTTGGGCCGGGAAAAGAGGGGTTTTCGGTTAAGGGCCTGTTTGGTGAAGAAAAATGGGATTTTCAGGTTCTACTTGATGTTGTTTCGCCTAGGTGAACCTCAGTATGCCTAGGCAAAGGTGTGAATCTTCCCACTGAAGATTGCTGCTACGCCTAAGCGTAGGGAAGGTCCGCCTAGGCATAGGGGTCATTTAGCGTGAGAATCTACGCCCCAGGCCAACCTGTGGGGACAAAGCATGTAACTTTCTAGTCCGCCCAGAAGGCGTGGCTACGCCAGCGTGCCTCGCAAATGGTCCGGCCCGTGTTTGTGGCCTGTCTCTGGCCGGTCTTGTGGCCCGGCTTGTGATTATTCAGCGCTTGCTTCGGGGCCATTGTGTGACCAAGTGAGGTGTCATTGTTTCACTAAGAGTGACATGTTCGATGTCAATGTGCCTCTAACATGCCGACGCGGTGATGGAATTGTCGTGTGCAATGACCATTACATGGCTCGCTTGCGGTGTGTGTCATTGCTTCATCATGTAATGGAATATGTTGAATGTGAATGTCGATATATGCTTGCATGATATATCGACATGAGTGAAATAAATGTATGGAAATTGTATGTATATCGATATAATTATCCATGATGCATTAGTGATATGCATGAGTAGAATTGTCCATGTAGCATTCATTGTGCATGTGACATGAAATAACATGCAATGGCATCTTGCATTGCATATGAACGAGGATATCACATTAAATGGGTATGAGTGCATGGTTGGTAACTCGACAGTGTTTGGAGTTTGATTGGGTGGGCTCAATTAATGGGACAACATCCAACAGAGTCGCACGGTTGATTAACAATGTAAAAGAAAATATGTGCCGGGTAATAGCAAGAAGGGATAGATCCTCCCTCGGGTGAAAAGCCCGCCAATTATGGTCAGACATAGTCCCCAGCGGTGAAAGGCCGTAAAAGTGTCTGGGTTTGCAGAGCCCGTGGTGCAACACCAAAATCCGCTACCCACATAAAGAAGCATTGATTTCTTTGGTGCAAAATGATCATGGAGACGTAGCATCCAAAAGCTTGTTTATAACAAAATGAAATTTGCTTTTGAAAATGATCATCAGATGCCTCCGTATCAATGGGCTTTATCACACATGGGCTTAGGCGTTGTGTGAGGGAGTCGATGAGGACTCGGGCACATGGTACATGGTGAGTTACATCTCATTCATGGCATGGCATATAGAATTTGCAAGTTCTTGTTGGAATGTGATTGTGAAATGTTGAGTGAACATTGCATGTGCACTTAGCGGAGAGTACTCTCAGAGGTGGTATTCTCTACTCGGGCGGGCTCACTCCTTTATGGACAACCCTTCGTGTGTAGGGTCGATGAGGCCTGGGTGATTCGCGCCAAACGAGGCCGTGACTCTGAAGAAGGCCGACATGTGCCCTTGATAAATCTTTTGTAAAAGTGTTAGGGATAAATTAATTCTAGCATGTATTTTGTATAAAAGAATAGTAATTAAATTCTTTTGGACTATTGCCAATATAGTCTGGTATGTAATACGTAATATGTAAGAGGGTTGTGATCGGACTCTTACGAACTGTATTTGAGGTATTACTTTCATATTTTAACTTAAATATGAATGAATGGGTTCTGATGAAGGGACGTATAGATGTGGTGCCGAGTAACTCGGTGTCCATGAGAAAATTGATACCGTCCTTACCAAGACTTAAAGCAAGACAATCGACTAAGATAGAAACCTTACAGTCGGGCGGCTACCAATGGGACCCTCGAAATCGGGGGTGTCATAACTCGTCCGTACCAAGACTTAAAAAGTAATAATGACCTATGTAGAAATTCGCAGTTGATGGCTAGTCAACGGGACCCTTGGAAATTAGGGTGTCACAGCTTGGTATCAGAGCATAGGTATATGAATACCTAGGGCTTGATGGATATGGGTCTAGGTCTTTAGATTCATTGAGTTCTAGTGTCACAGTTTGTACATCAGAACGTATGTATGTAATTACCTAGGGATTGACGGGCATGGGTTTAGACCATTGCATTCATTGTGTACATTCATGTTTTGTGCCTAAATGTGCTACATGATTTTGTGCTATATGATGTGTGAAGCTTATACATGGTAAATTGTATATAGGAAAAAAAAAAGAAACACTAGGGTTAGAAAACATAACCTTAGGGGTTCGGACAAGGACGAACAAGGTAGTTCGGGATGTTGAGGTCTATTAGTAGTTAGCACACGCACTACTAGTTAGACAAGAAAAGGAATCTCAATTTTCTATTTGACATGTGTAGATGGCAAGTCGAGGAAGAGAACGTAGAGGCGGTGGACGGGGCAACAACCAACCACCACCGGCCTTTGATCAACAAGCATTCATGGAGGCTATTAGTGCTACGACTGCTACCATTGTGCAGGCGAGCGTTGTGGCTACCAACACTGCACAGGCTAGTGCAAATGTGGGCCAGGGAGGATCGAGTAACCTCTAGAGGGTTAAGGCACATCATCCTCCAACCTTCAAGGGAGGAGAGGAACCAATGGAAGCCGATCATTGGTTTCAACAAGTTGGCAAGATTTTGTAGGCTATGGAGATGACCTCCGATGCCACGAGAATAAGGCTAGTTGCATTCCAGCTAGAAGGTGAATCCCAAGTATGGTGGGATTGGGTCAAACCCTCGAGGAACTTAGAGGCAATGACATGGGAAGAGTTCCGTGAGCTCTTCATGGGAAAATATTTCCCGACATCAGCACGACATGCAAAAGCTAGGGAGTTCCTAGAGTTGAAACAAGGAACGATGACGGTGCTTGAATACGTGGCTAAGTTCACTGAGTTAGCACGCTTTGTGGATGATTATGTGGCCACGAACATGGCCAAAGTGAGGAAATTTGAGGATGGTTTGAAATTATCCATCCGGGGTAAAATTGTGGGACTCCTCCTATAAGATATGGACTCGATGGTCAGGACAGCTATGGCCATAGAGAGAGAAGTGGATGACGCACGGAGCATCCGGGATGCGGGTGCTAGTAATAAGAGGAAGGAGAGTCAACTCTCTTCTTCTAGCTCGGGAAAGAAGCAGGACTTCGGGCTTCACCGAGTTTCAGTGGACAAGGCCGTGGCTACTGTGGCCAAGGCCGGATCGCCTCATCCCAAGATGGGAGACACTTCAGTGGCTCCTAAATTAACCAGTGCAGAGTGTATTTCTAGTGCCACCAACCTGGACACTTGAGACGGGATTACCCTCAGAGGCAGGGATCCCAGAGTTATGAGACACCACATCCCGCCCATCGGGCAGAGGACATGCACGTGGGGCGCTGAAATTCCTCCCACCGCATGGGCCGGGGAACCCAGATAGTCCCTGGTGCCGCACATCACTTACTATTTCATAGGGACAACCAATGCCAAGTGCATAAGCCGAGGTCGAGATGTGAGCTCATAGCCGGACTTCATGACTGTGGCGTGTCTACGCCATTACACCTCAGACCGAGCTTGCAGATCAGTCGGTTATTCAGGTACTTTTCTACTCTTTCCATGGGCAAGAGGCTGTTTGATTCCAATTCCCATTCTCTTCGTCAAGCATCACGTGGTGAAGGATTCGGGGCTTAGAGGTTGAAACCTTGGAAAAGTCGTTGTATGTGAGTTCTCCCCTAGGACTAGGGTGAGGGTTGATCAGATATGTCGGGATTGTGAGCTAAAGATCTCAGGGATTCTTCTCACTGTGGACCTAAGGGCTATGGACATGTCGGAGTTTGAGGTCATCCTTGTGATGGACTGGTTGACGGCACATCGAGTCATCATTGATTGTGATCGTAGGAGGGTTACGGCCTACACACTGGATGGTAGTTGTGTTACGTTTTAGGGGGACAAGCAGGACGCGCACTCCCGGAAACAGGTACGACTCTATGGCATGGGCAATCGCGTGGTGGTCGCAAGCCTTACTCCCTGGAAGACAAGGTGAGACAGATTTGATCTACTCCTGGGTGATTTAGAATACGAGGATGTTTCCGGATGAACTACCGGGATTACCTTAATATAGGGATGTAGACTTCGTTATTGAGTTACACCCTGGTACATCGCCTATTTCTATGACTCCGCATAGAATGGCGCCTGCTGAGTTGTAGGAGCTCAAGGTCCAATTACAGGAATTATTAGATAACGGTTTCATTAGACCGAGCACTTCACCTTGGGGGGCTCCGATTCTATTTGCCAAGAAGAGGGACAAGACTCTTCGGCTATGTATAGATTATCAGTAGTTGAATAGGGCTACTATCAAGAATAGGTACCCTTTTCCGTAGAGTGATGATTTGTTTGATCAGTTAAGAGGAGCGCGGGTCTACTCAAAGATAGATCTCCGCACCGGCTACCATCAGTTGATAGTTAGGGAGGTAAATATCCCTAAGACGGCGTTTAGAACGCAATATGGGCATTTCGAGTTCATAATGATGCCGTTCGGATTGACGAATGCCTCAGCGGCATTCATGGATCTCATGCATAGAGTGTTCCATCCCTACCTAGATCGGTTCATTGTGGTTTTTGTGGATGACATCTTGATCCACTCCAAGTCTGAGGAGGATCACGAGCGTCACTTGAGGGTCGTTCTCCAGACCTTGAGGGAGCATCAGTTGTATGCCAAATTTAGCAAGTGTGAGTTTTGGCTTACTAAGGTGAGATTCTTGGGGCACGTGGTATCGGCTTTGGGAGTATCCGTGGACCCAGAAAAGGTTGAGGTAGTTATGAGTTAGGAGAGACCAAAGTCAATCTTCGAGATACGCAGTTTCTTGGGATTGGCCGAGTATTACAGGAGGTTTACTGAGGACTTCTCCTGGTTATTTGCTCCTATGACGAGATTAAACCGGAGGGAGGTAAAGTTTAAGTGGAATGACTTGTGTGAGAGGGCATTCCAGGAATTAAAGATGAGGCTTACTTCAGCTCCTATTTTGATAGTCCCAAAGTCTGATAATTAACATGTACTAATCTATAATGCCATAGATTAGAAGTGTAACACCCCTTCCCCTATCTTCGACAAGCGAGGGGACGCCACACAGAGAATAGTCTTGTTAACCTGATTTTCCGGAATTATTAGAGACCATTTTAAGCATAGATTCATGATTGACTTAAACTTGTTTCAAAAATCCAAAATTATGAAAATTCTTGACTACACATCATAAACTTGTAAAACTACCACCATAGTGGTGTTTAAAATGTCATGTACATATATGCTTGAGTTTATAACTACTTATATTCATACAAGTTCCACTATTACAAAATATTATATTTACATTTATGTTTAAAAAACAAAGTCAAGGACCTACATAAGAAGGACTTCTAATGTTGTGTTGGCCTTGGCGAATGCGGGATGTCCTTGGCGATCTCTTTAACACCTACACGGATGAAACACCCGTGCTAAGCTTCTAGCTAAGTGGGAAAACAGAATAACATATATGACCACTCGCAGTGGTCCTTAATTACAACATACATGTATAAACAATTCATATATCATAGTATTCATCTCTCCCGTAGGAGTACATATCAGAAGGTACCCGTAGGTACACTAAAGTACGAAACCGAGGTATGCCTAAGCATCTGAGCTGATTACTTTGTTTCCATACTGTTCATTATTCAGATACATTTAATATAAATGGTTGCTTGCATAAACCAGTGAAAATGAATAACAAGAACATGGTACAATAATAAGTACCCGTCGGTACAGTATAGTACAAAACAGGAAGTGGCCGTAAATGAAATCCATTTAATGGCGCCAACCGAACAAGAGTGCTTAATAGCACTAAACTGATGTACTAAAAGTATGGAACAAACGTGTTGATTATCACGAAACAGAAGCGCTGGATAGCACTAGTCCATATTTATTCACTATCCGGGCTTAAGTAGGCATACAATTATATGTGTTTCGTTAATTTTATAACGGGGTCTGCACAACATCTATGTATTTATGTAACCCAAAATGCAAGAATTATACCTAAATTCTATGATTTACACTAATCCCCATTTGCTTAGATCTTCAGGGAATTGAAAGCAAACAAGCAACGAAGAAGGCAAAACAAAGCCCCGTTCAGAAGCTAATCGGCTTGCTTAGCGAAGAAGAAATGGTCAAGCAGGGAGTCTCTGGTTCGCCAGCGAATGTACTTTGCTTAGCGGCTTGCCTTCGCTTTCTAGGAGAAGAGACAAAGGAAGGAAGACACCCGACCTTCGCTGGCTACAAGGACTCTTCGCCTTAGCGGCGCGTCGCCTGTCGTAAAATGTCGATTTTTTCTTTTTCACCGGGACAATTTCAACCAAACCAAAAACAAGATCAAATTCAACCTCTAACCCAACTCAAACCAACAAGTAAACCACAATACGGGGAGAGTTGGGATTTTTCCAACTCGATTATCTTTGAAAGCTTCAACCTAGCTTCCCTTTTGATTTCTTTTCTTTCTCTTCTTCCTTTCCTTCATTTCCTTTTTACATGAAACAAGTGAACTGGAACAAGTGAAGAGAAATCAAACTAAAATTGGTTCTTCTCTCAAACCGGATGCCCTAGCTCTCTTAGACTAAAAATGAGAAATTTCGTGGTTGTGACACCCTGTCTCGGGGTCTGCTGATAACTCAACTCCACGTGAATACATGCAGCCAACGATGTCTCACGTTACAAGACGAAAGTGTCTCTTACCCCAAGACTCAAACAAGTAAAATAGTCGTTGCCAAAGTTCATACATCCATACTCACCAAATATAACCAAACTATATTACCATAGTTTCTAAGAGTTAATTACACTCTTATACAAACATACATCAGGGATCGCATTTCATACATGTTTTTTACAAAAATAAATAATCAAAGCCACACATCGGCTTTCTTCTCAAAAGCTGCCTCTAGTGAGCGCCATCTCCTTGAATACTCCCCGCACCAAAGTGAATCCCACGACGAGGCGGCAGCAAAGCCCAAGAGTGATAATCCGCGAGGGTTACCTCACCCAAGTGCTCAGCGCAATGGCAAACACACACATTCAAGTGAATTCATGATTCCTACTCGAATGTCTACATGCTCAATCCCATGCCTCGAGTCTTCACCGACTCTCTCTCTCTCACACATGCATTGTGCCATGAATGAAAATCATTTCCAAACAAAAATATTTGTTTTATTTGTGGACAACCCTCCGATATAAATACGTTGGACAATCCTCCGAGGTGAATTTGTTGGATAACTCTCCAAAACAATTCATGGGCCTCTCCGACGTGAATTGTCGACGATTTCCCAACACAATTCTTCGAACAACTTTCCGATAAAATTATTGGACAACCCTCCGATATGTACTACTGAACATACTTTAGTAATTTGTTGTTTGGACAACCCTCCGAAGTATTTCATGTCATGCACTCACACCTACTATTCTAGGGTGCCCCAGTGCATATTAAATGCTATATGCCAATTCACAACAATTCATGTTAATATATCAAGCATGCATATATTAACAAAAATTAACACACAACAACATGTTATTCATCGTAAGCAATAACAGTATTATCCTCCACACATCATTCATGCTTCTCATGTCAAACAACCACATACAAGAAAATTCACATGGATAATTTTTTTTCCAACAAGCAATCCGGATTGTTTTTAACAGTCTCAACTCAGTCCGTGGACAGCCCCTTCACCAAGCATCGGTTCCACTTCTTTGGAACTGAAATCCATGGCCATTTCCGGCCTCACAACACCCAAAACCATTTTCATGGCTTTTTAAGCAAGGAATATCCAAGGATCAAAATATCGGTAAAATATCGGTGGATATTTTTACAAAAATATCAGTTATTAAAATTTTTCATATTTTAATTATATAGAATATGAGAAATGATTCATCTTAATTAAGTAGATTAAATCAAATGGATTAGTAATTATTAAATGTAAATATGTTATATTTAATGTATTATTCAAATATTATTATGTTAAAAGAGATATTATTTATTTGTTTTTTGTTATTGTTATAAATATTATGTGTAGATAATGAGGAGATTCAAAATATTATATATTATAATTTTAAATTTTTAAATGATATTATTTTATTTCTTTTCCTTTTCAAATTAATATTTGATTTAAAATATTATAAGTTATAATGTAAAATAAAATAAAATAAAATATTAAAAAGGGATATGAAACGAAATAAATAATAAGATAATATAAAAACGCTTTGCACTATATATACAAGCGACTAATGGCTTGGTGGCTGGAGGGTGCCATTTCCAGGCATTTTGGGTGGGTACAAAACCCATCAGAAGCAATTTTTTCATATTTTTTTAGCCAAGGAAAAAACAAGGAAAACGATTTGCTGGCGAAAAATCTGAATTTCCATTTTTCTTCCATTTTTCCAAAGGCAAATTTTTGAAGTCGCTGAGGTCCGATTTTTTCACCATAACCACGAAAAATCTGATTTTTGTTCCCGGAATATCCAAGTAGGAGAAGACCTCACTTCTGTAGTTTGCTGAAACTCCATAATACGGTAGACTACGCGTAGCTCTGTAGTGGGACCAACTTCACTCTTTGCCTCACCCGGGATTCGATGGACCGATCAGCCGAAAATCTAGAGATAAGGTAGCCACTCTCTCTCTTAAAACTCCTCCTTCCCTTTTCTCTCTCTTGCCTTTCCTCCCAAACCGCTTTGTGGCCAAGAGGAACTTCGTCTCCTCACCCACATGTCGGAGCTCCATCGCTCTTTAGATTACACCTTATCCCCTTATCCATCTACCATGGATTTTCACCCAACCACATGTTGCCACATGTCTCTCATGGGTACCATTTGAGCTCATGTTTGACTCATTCTGCACATGACACGTGGCACCTCTCAGCTCACTTCCAGCCGTGCCAAGAAATCTCGTGATCACTTGCCTCGAAAACGTGGAAATTCTGATTGTCTCGGAATTTGACGAAATTCGACGTGGTAGCTAGATTTCAAAATTCGACGAAGTCCGTTTCGTCATCCGAGGTCTAGAAAAATTCCGAATTTTGACAGAAATTACCCTTTTACCCTTCGTTAGAAATCTGGATTTTTCGGGGTTTCGCAAGAAGACAATTTGTTGTCTTAAGGTTATTTGGCTCAAATTCTTAGCCCTTTCTATTTAGTCCTTCCTCTTTCTTTAATTTGACAATTAACTTATCAAAATTCTCCCTTAGCATATAACCTTTTAACTTAATGTCCATTAAGTCCCTAATTTGACAATTTAACATTGTCCTCTTTACTTCCTTTAATAATTCCCGATTATATCATTTTTCACACTTAACTATTAAATTTCTGAAAAACACAAATTTGATTTCCATTATACCCTAAACATGTCATAAAACTACTAGGGTATAATTTGGGGTGTTACAAGAAGACTCAAGAATATAAGCAAAAGTACTAGCTTTATTCATATCCAACTTAATGATAGTCATTACATTAAGCTTCTACATGCCATCACTCATATACCCTTTTCCGACATACATTTCACTCTTTGATAAAACAAATTTATCTGACTCAAACATAACCAAAATCCATGACTATTCAGCAATGAATTAGACACTAAGTTCTTGTAGATTTCAGGTACATACAATACATTTGTTACAGTCAACTCCTTTCCAAAAGTCATCTTTAAGACTACCTTTCCTTGGCCTTTGATTTCAGAGGTGTCAGAGTTTCCCATGTACACCTTTTCCCTTGTCTTAGTTGGTTCAAATTTGGAGAACATCTTCTTGTCCGAGCACACATAGCAAGTAGCACCCGTGTCAATCCACCATTCATTGGGATTGGATCCCACCAAATTCACCTCAGAGATTACTGTTGTGAGGTCAATGTCAGACACATCCTTGGTAATGTCATCAACCACATTGGCTTCTTGAGTTTGTTCCTCGCGCCTACAATCCAAGATTTGGCAAATACCTTATTTCCCATAGCTGAAGCATTTCCCTGAACTTCGCTTCTAAGGATTCCCTTTAGGTTCCATATCTTCCATTTGTTGTTGGCTTTCTTGAACTTGGAACCTTGAACATGTTCCACAAAGTTAGCCTTAGCCTCACTCAGATTGTGTGCCCCTTTCTTCTCAAATCCCATATTGTCTTCTTCGATGCGAAGTCTAATAATTAGATCTTCGATGCTCATCTCCTTTCCCTTATGCTTGAGGTAATTCTTGAAGTCTTTCCAAGCCGAGATGTTTTAATTATGCTCTGCAACTTGAAAATTTCACAAACATCATTCCTCTGCGATGTATCTCATGGAGGATTACCTCAAGTTCTTGGACTTGACTGATCACGATATTCGAATCTACCATTTTGTAATCAAGAAAACGGCCCACAAAAAACTTCTTGGCCCTAGCAACCTCAAGTTTATATTTTTGGTTTAGAGATTCCCATAGCTCATTTTCTAAACTCTTAGTATAATAAACATTATACAAAGAATCAATCAACCCATTCAAGACATAATTTTTACAAAGAAAATCCGAATGCTTCAATGTGACGCCCCAAATCCCGGGGGTCCATTGACTACCCGTCAACCCGCTCGAAAAACACCTCAGTGGAATGCTTCGGTGATTCCACATTTCTCACGAAAATTGTGAGTCTCCTTTGTATGGGAGCTCTCTACCAATACATCACCTGTGATATAACCTCGTCCTGACCATCAATGACCACGCAGGTCTCTTATACAACTACAAGAGTAAAACGACTCCTCGAAATTCCTCGCATTATACTGGTCAACATAGATTCCATCTATCCAATATAAGTAACTCGTGAATGATGAGTAAACTACTACTTGGCCCATAAACCATACTCATAAACATATCAACGTATCATAGTTACAAGAGTTAATGATCTACTTATACAACACATATATTAAAATGAAAACATTCTAATATTACGTAAACCATCAGCCACATTCGCTTTTCTTCTAAATGCGGCCTCTATGATGAACTGGTCCCTCGCACGTCCCGCACTGTAAAATAGCAATCCTCTCTCTAATGTGGTGGGAGGCAATTCTGAGTGGAATCACCCCAAGTGGGCTACTCTCCACCTAAGTGCATATGCACAATGCCCAAAATAAAACACACATTCAAGCAAACGTATGATCCTACTTGAATGTCTAACTGATCATCTCATATCCCGAGTCCTCCTCGACTCCCTCACACACCCGCCAAGCCAGCATAGAGAACCTTAGTTTTTATTTTTTTGTGTGGACCCTTCGATGTATATATCAATCTCATCTTCAATGATTGATATTATATATGGACTACCCTCCGATGTATATCAATCAATGACTGATATTGATATTTTATTCGACTACCCTCCGATATTCATTATTTTTAGACAACCCTCCAAACCATTCCTTCAAGAATTTCCCATGCACTTTACTCCTATCGGGCCCTAGATGCCCTAAAGGCATATGTAATGCATGATGCTACCCTATTTCAATTTATAACACATGCAAATATATATCATGCATATTCACATAATTTAAATCACACAAACATGTCATGTAATTTCACCATCAATTATACCTGTAAATTAGCCACGTAGGCTAATGATCAAACACGAGCAATTGACATTTAAATTACTCAACCAAACACATTATTTCAATGTAAAAATTATTTTAGAATCACTATTCTTTCAGAATAGTGTAACCTCTGCTACTATTCTAAATCATTTTCAATCATTGGTTCACTTAGTGAACCCGACCTACTGGCATTTCCGCCTCTATGCATATCACAATACAATTTGTTACACAAATTTCACCATAAATAACTCCAGGATCAAAGGCAAATACCTGACTAGTCTAATTTGAATCCAAATTAATTTCCCACAATTCTGCCCCAAGTTTTCAGGACCGATCAAACGACCCTCACACCAATCAACTCAAACATCATAAATACACTTAAACAAAGTGTAAAACTCAAGTAGGAAGAAACCTCACTCTCACGGTTTGTCAAAACTTTAAACCAAACCCACGCGTAGGGACCTGCTGCGCAGAGCAAATTAGTGGTTTCTCATTCCGCGACAAATTCATGATCAGATCACCTACAATTCTAGAGAGAAGGTGGATGTTCTCTCACTAAAACCCAAATCGGCAACCTACTGTAAACTTCTCCTCCTCCCCACGTTTTGTTGCCCTATTCAATTTGAGGGAGACAATCACTGTTTACTAATTTGTCTTTTTCTAACTTAAGAATTTAAATAATGACCATTATGTCCCTTCTTTCCCCAGTTTTGTCACTCTGCACTATCTCGGCCGTCCATTTTCATTATTTCTCCACTCATGCCAATTCTCCTATGGCACATGAGCAGCTGCAAGTTTATATGTGACTTTTGTCACATCAAATATCGTTTTACTCAAGACCGAAAATGCGTATACTCGAAAAAAACGTGCTAACTCGGGACTGCTCCTAATTCGACGAAATTAGACGTGCTAGCTAGATTTCACGAGACGATTCTAACGATGAAATCCTTTTCGTCATCCGAGATCTAGAGAATAAATTTCGAATTTTTGACCGAAATTACAATTTTACTTGTTTTCCAGAAATTGGAATTTCTCAGGTCTTACATTCTCCCCTCCTTAAAAGGAATTTTGTCCCGAAATTCGATGCCCATCTTAATCACTCACATATGCAACGCACTCTACTCATGATAAATTCGTCATTTAAACATTAAACGACTAAGCTACGTACCTTCATCCCTAACAAAAGGATAGGTCTGCAGATCGTGGTCCGTCCCAGCCGACCGTCCACCCATAGTGCCGCCTGATAGCACCTCACTAGCCTCACGCCGATCTTACGCCGCAAACCCGATCACGGCTATCCAAAATGTACACTGGTCCCTCCTCAAAGGTCCCATCGCGGCCAACTCTATCCGTCTTCAACCACCCACGAGCCTGATCTCGAGTATACTTCCCAGCATGGAGACGGAATACCCTCATGGACACATGTCATGTCGGGCGGTAATGCTAACCCGGTACGCAGTCAAGGCTCACCCTCTCGAGTATCCTCGAAAGGTCCAATAAACCTTGAGATAGCTCGCGCTTGTCAACCTTCGACCACTCCCTCTAGGCATCACCTTCAAGAAGACATGATCCCCAACCTCAAACTCTAAGGGTCGACGTCGCACATCCCACAACTTTTCTACGCCCGAGCCGTGAGAAGACGCGTGGTCGATCAAGCCCACCTTCCTCGCAGGTGATTTTGATCTGATCTGACCGTGATGGAGCCTTCCATCCTCTGCCCAAACATAACGGTAATCTATGCGGCTCCCATACAATGCCCCATGCAGCCATTTGTATACTCATCGATAACTACTGCAGAGGCGAATTCCACTAAGGACAATTGTTCCTCACCCCCATGACCTAGGACGATGCTCAGCTGTGTTCCTCTAACACCAGATATAATCCACATAACGTGTAACCCTACACAACCCTTACTGTGTAAACCGACTCTTCCAAGGTCACAATCGGGCCGACAATCCAATAGACCAGAACTCCAGTTCATAGTCACTATGGATCCATGATACCAAGTCTCATCAGTCAACACCACCAATGCGTATTTCCAAAGGGTATCCAACTTCAGTCACTTGGAATTTAACACCAACTCTAAGTCTACTTGATAACCGACCGTGTGTTTTCATCTCATTAATCAACTCTTCACGGTACTTCGAGCCTCTGCATTCACACGTAAATGATAACCTTACTGGTTCTACACCCACAGAATTCGGGATATCTCCTGGTTCTTACAATCTCTAAAACCCAGATTCTCACCTTAGGGATTAACGGCCCCTTTTGCTTGTACCCAACAATAATTTTAATTACTCTTCATTTCCTAATTCGAATTTATGAGGCCTCATTAGATCGGCAGCCTCCTAAAGACAACTCAACTCCACACTCACCAAGAGTGGTGAATGATCACCCGCACCCACACCGACTCGACGATACTGCACAAGAACGCACACTGGCTATAATTTGACACCTAACTGGGTCCACTATGAGTGTAATCTTAGAGATCTCTCACTCATAATCCCTACCTATCGATCAACTGTCACTTACATCCCAGTGTAAGAACATCTATACCCGGGCTTCTCTAAAAGGCCTTAAACTCCTAAGCTCCAAATCCAAGGCCTTGTTTCGGAAGACAACCTGCTAAGGTCCCCAATTACTCACAACCCGATGGTCAACTCCATCCATGTCAAGCTCAACATCAACAAACCAATATGTCTACCACCCTGGTTCACTACACTTCCAATACAAGAACTCCTGATCCTGTCTCGATCACTCCACACTCGGCCCTCCGGCTCATTCAGAGTGTTGCAAGTGCTTGTATAGCACTCCCGAAATCGAAACTGTTCTTCTGACTACAGGTGTGTGAGGAATAAACCGATACCCATCGTTTCTGCAAATGAACCTGGATTGCGCTCTTGTCCAAAGTCCCGGGTCCCGTCTCTGGGGCAATCCCGCCTCACATGCCCAACCCCGGTCCCGGTCCTGAAACCCAGTGGAAGCAAGTCTTCCGCTCTTCCCCAAACCAGAAAGAAGGCCCGATCTCTTGCTGCACAAAGACTTGTATCCCGAGTGCTCCGAGCATCCTCTGTTCCTCTCTGTAGTCGCACACCCCAAACACATGGAGTCCATGTCCCATAATAAATCCATGATCCCGCTCAATGGACAACTTAGCCCATTCTCAAATCTCCACTCAAACTAATCCCAAGAAACTACGTATTTTGAAGATTGACATTCTGCCTTCCCATCACGTCTCAACCTTTCTCTTGCCGATTGACACTTAATGCGCTCGACACCACGCGTCCCAAAATCTCACCTCGCAAGCCAAACTCCGCACTTACTCGAACTTAGCAGCTGACAAACACACATCTCTAACAACCTAGAAACACAATCCTCAAGTGATACCATGCTCCCACCACCGGGAGTAGACTGAAGATGTCATCCACGTAAGAATTGGCCAACAACCGATTCAGATAGTGGTTGAACACCTACGCATGAGACCATGAACAGCCGCCTGGGCGCATTCGCCAATCCAGCGGCATTCACCGAAACTCAAAGTGCCTATAACTGCCCAAATGCCTGTGGATGCTTATTCTGCCTCCCCAACCTCACCGATGGTAACCAATGCGGTCTATCTGAGTAGACTCGCACTCCTCTCAACCGATCAAATAAATCATCAATCCTCAGAATGGTACCGATTCTTGACCCAGAACCCTGCTCAACTGTTAGTAATTAATGCACAATGGCTGGCTCATCTCTTCTTCTTGAAATAGAACCTAGCGCCCCATGGCGTAAGTGTTCGCCTAATGAACCCCTTGTCCTATCTCTCGTAGCTGACTCGGGAAGTTCCCTTGGTGAATCCCCAATCGTTTCCTCTATACGTGAGTCATAGAGATGGATGAAGTACCAGTAACTCGATACCGAAGTTCACGGCCCTCTGTGGAGGTACCATGAAGCCTATCCGAAAACATCCACATACCGCAAATCACTGAGGTGCATCTGGGTCTGTCTCTCCGTCCTCTAGGGTAAGGCCCTAGCCACCCGGCTTAACTGCCCCCGACACTCAAGCCTGACACCTGCTCCAGGCAAACGTCATGCCACTTCAATACCACGAGTACCGTCCCGCGGTGTGCAACCTCCTACGCTCACAATGGATAACGACCCCGTGTCGCCGCCCACCTATCCCCAGTAGATGACACGAACTCGACATGTCCATGATCCTCGATCCACTGAGTAGAGTCCTCTAGATCTCCAACTCTCAACCACTAAGAATCCTATTCTCGCCCTAACCCATGAAGAACCACATACAAAGGCTCCCCATGTCCAAGAGGTCCTTGCCTATTTCATCATACTTGGGCCATTCTAGCGAACGCATTAGTTTAATCTCGGTAGTGTCGAGGTAATCCCATGCCAACACCTTCGATCTCGCATAAATTCAATGGTTCAGTTAATATCGGATCTCCCTGTGAATGCCTGAGGATGATGCGCCTCAACTTTCCTGAGGCTACTAGGACCTTCCTGACCACCCGCTTATATCACTTGTGCGAGGCAAAACAAGCCACAATACCTCCACAAATTTCAACAAAGGCCTCCTCGCTTAATCAAACACCGTGTGCCCGACTAAAGACTCCGGACGCCCCTACGTCCTCGTCCCTCAACCAGCCATTCATACAAGCTTTAAATGACAAGTTCAATTCAATAGATTCTACTGGCCATACACTGCTCTAGACATCATTCATACACATGATAACCAAGTTGTATACATTGTTTGTCCTTGCAGCTTACAAGTAATTTAAAGGCAAATTAATTATACATTAAACATTTTTTTTTTTAACAACAAAAATTTCATTTTTTTCTAAAATTTTGTCAATTTCTTATTTGATTTGATTTGATTTTGATTTACTAATTTAATAATTTTTTTCGAAAATTTGTGATTGTCAGCAACATGAACCTGTCTGTCACTAACAATGTCCAAAAAATTCACCAGAACAAGAGTTCCAGTCAACCAAGTCAAAATAGTTTGTTGACTCATGCACAGCCCACAGCTGAAAAAGACGCTGTGCCGCCAGTCGCTCGTGCCACTGACCTCTCGTCACTAAGTGTCGCAGTTCCAGCAATGAATGTCCCTGTCACACTGAGCGCCACATTTTCAGTGTCTAAAGACCACACACTCAAATGTTTATTTAATAATGCTCAAAATGAAGAATTACTTCGTGTTCTCAACTCATTTTTTCTCACTGAGCCATATTTGATACATGCGTTATGAACACCACTCTACACTCAATAATTTCAGCGCTCACCTTTTAAAATTTATTTAAAAATTTTATTTCATCGTCTTCAACCAAATAAATTTGAAAATTTATTTCTTTATTTTCCTATTCCACTTTACACACTCAAAACTCCAAAATTTGTTTTCCAACACACCCATGTGCTGGTTTACCTGCTACAACATTCAGTATCATGTACACAAGATGATCATATTGATTATTCATAAAATCACACTAAACACACTAAACACATGCAATGCAAAGGTCCTAGTTTCTCATTCCCGTGGATTTCAGGTAATCTCATACTACACAGATCGAACCACACACCTAGTGTATGACACCCAAACCCGAGCTTCCTAGGTATTCGTATACCTAAGTTCTCGATACCAGTCGCACGCCCAACCAAATCCGCTCACTACCCCACAACTCCGCGGAACACTCGTGGAATGTCGGCACCCACATTTCACGAAAAATCGGGCGTAGCCCCTTTGTACTGTGAGCTCTACCCAAATACATCACCCAGATATAACCTTGTCCCATTCATCAACATCAATGACCACCAGGTCTTTATAATTATACAGCGAAATGACCTCGTCTCAGATTTATACTCACAACATAGATTCCACACCTATCCAATATAATCGTAACATGAGTAAAACGGCCACTTCGCCCATAAAAACCACTCATAAAACATATCAACTATGTATCATAGTTACAAGAGTTAATGATCTACTTATACAACACATATTAAAATGAAAAACATTCGAATACATGTAGAAAACCACATCAAAGCCACATTCGCTTTCTTCTAAACGACCTCTATGATGAACCATTTCGCACGCTCCTCAGACGGTTAACAGTATCCTATTGCAGGAGCTAATGCTCGTAGTAGAACTCACCCAAGTGGGCTACTTCACCTAAGTGCATATGCAATGCCCAAAATAAACACACATTCACAAACACATCCTACTTGAATGTCTAACTGATCATCTCATATCCCGAGTCCCTCCCGACTTCACATCTCGCCGGAGCCACGTATGTATAACCTTAGTTTTTATTTGTTTGTGGACAACCCTCCGATGTATATATCAATCAAGCCGCCTCCGACTTATTGATATTATGTATGACTACCCTCCGATGTATATCAATTGGGCCGACCACGATTGATATTTTTTTGACTACCTCCGATATTCATATTATTTTTAGACAACCCTCCAAACCATTCTCTCATGAATTTCTCATGTAATTCACTCTATCGTCCTAGTGGGAGTCTCTAGCGTATATGGAATGCATGATGCCAATTCCATTTTCAATTTATAACACATGCAAATATATAATCACATATATTCACATAATTTAAATCACACAAACATGTCATGTAATTTCACCATTAATTACACTTAAAATGAACATGGAAGAATGATCAAACCATTGTTAATTCTACTAAATTCATCAATCCAACATATTACTACAAAAATTTATTTGTGAATTATTTCGAAATAGTGTAACCCTTTGTTACTATTCATAATCACCAATCATCTACTAATGATATCGAATTTGCCATCATTTCCGCCCTATGAGAACACACATAATGGTTACACATAAATTTCCCCATAACAATCTGTTAAAATCAAAGGGACAGTCACGACCGTCCACTTGAACTAAATTAATTTCAATAATTCGATCCCAAGCTTCGGGATCCCATCAAACGGCCCTCACGAACCAATCAACTCAAACATCATAAACACACTTAAACAGCAAACTCATGAGAAGAACCCCCACCTCACTTGAGTTTGTCGAACTTTAAACCAATCACTCACGGTAGGGACTCTGCAAGCAGTGAGATGTTTTAAGCTTGGTCCCAACTGAATTCCGACGATCTGATCGCCTACAATTTTAGAGAGAATGTGATGCCCTTCACTAAACCCAAATCTAAGAACCTACTGTAAACTTCTCCTCCTCCCCATGTTTTCAGGGTCTCTATTCACCTGGCGAGACAATCACCGTTACTAATTTGTCTTTTTCTAATCCTAAGAATTTAAATAATGACCATTATGTCCTCCTTCTTTCCCCAGCATTTGTCAATTTCCTAAGACTATCTACCGCTTATTTTCACATTTTCACTATTTTCACTTTATGCATGAGCACGTGTTATATGTGACTTTTTCATCAATATCGCTGACAAAACTGAAGATGTCCTAAAACTAAGTCAACTCACCGTCTTGGAATTCAACAAATCTTTCTAATGCATAGCTAGATTTCCTCAAATGATCTTGAATATAGAAATCCGCCTTCAGCCATCCTGAAAGATCTAGAGAATAAATTTCGATTTTCTAATCGAAATTACAATTTTACTCCTTCCGTAAATTGAATTTCTGTCTTACATTCAAAGAATCTATCGCACAGATGACTTGGATATCATTCTCATCCTCTTTTAGCTTAGAAACATCTTTAGTCAAGAATCTCGCAAGATTCAAGGTGATCAGGTAAAATAACATCTTTTGCTACCACATTTTAAAATTAAGTCCATTGAATTTCTCTGCTTTTTCTCCAGGTTAGACGGAGATAGGCACAATAGTAGACATCATTTGCGCTTGTGCCATAGTAGGGGTCACCACTTGGGCGGATGCAGATGGAACAACATTCTGTGAATCAAAATCTATTTCTCTGCAAAAATATAGAAAATTTGACAAATTTTCACAAACCAGCTTTAATAATTGAAAATAATTGTTACAGGTAGCATTCTCAAGAAAGACTTCATGGGGTATAGAAATCCCAGCGCAACTGTACCTCCTTAGACAAAATATTCAGCTCCTAAAAAAGATTTGAGAGATCACAAACGGTCCTGCTTAAGATCCAAACTCATTAGACAGAACTTTTCAATATCATAATTTCCAATTTCCTGAGACCAAAAAGGAATTGGCACAAATCCACAAAGTGAGTGTAGAGTTTAGCCTAATAGGCTTATCTCCTTAAGATATATTCTTCGCAAAGAAAATCACAACTAAGTGTGTAGCCTAGTGGTGAAGCATTTTCTTTCTTAATGCTAGGTTATGGGTTCAAAACCCTTCCTTGTACTTTTGTACTAGGATTTTCTTTAATAAACCAACAAACCATTGTTTGTTTGGTTTTTTTTATTTATTTTTTTTGTCATTTCTGAAGGAATAAAGGAACAACTGCCTTTTCCTTTTTCATTTAAACCCTTTTATCAAAAGTTGGCTTAATGTTAACAAAAAGTTTTTTTTCTTCCTTAAACTAACCCAAATAAAAACCATTATCCTTTAAGAAAACAAAATTTTCCCTTTTGTTAAGCAAAAAGGATAAGTTTTTTTTTTAATTTTTTTTTTCTTTTGATTTCAAAACCCAAACCAAAAGGAAATTTGAAGATAATTGTGAAAGAAAACAAACCTCAAAAAAAAAAAAAAAAAAACTCTTTTTCCCTCATTTAATTTCCATAAAACAAAAAACAAAAAGAAAAACCTATTTGTTAAACAAAAAAACCCAAAAGGATAATTGTTTAAAAGGAAACAAATTTACAATTTTTTTTAGTTCCTTAGGAAACATTTTTTTTATTTTTTTTTTCTCTTAAACGTCCGTTGACAATTATTTCCCTTCCTTATGAAACAATTTTTTATTTTTTTCCTTAACCGTTCCTTTAAGGAAATTTTCCTTTTCTTTTTTTTCCCTACCGATCACCTCTCTCTTCCGATCACCTTCTTTTCTTTTCTTTTTTTTTTGACGCTTTTTTTTTCTTTTCGATCAGTTAGATCTTCCTTCCTGCTTTTCCCTCCTCCTTTGAATATGTTTTAAGTCTTTTACATTCGATCGGAAATACATGGAAACTAAAAAAACAGACAAAAATTAAGAGGGAGAGAAGAAAATTACAAAGAAAATTTCCGACAAGAAAAAAAAAAAGTCTTAGTCAGAGATCGAAACGCCGAGTCTCATGAGAAGTCACGATCTCCTTAAAACGGATTCGCCGTCTCCTCTGGTGCTTTGAGAATATCACACTGGCGTCTATCTCTCAAAGATGGGTCCATTTTGATGAATATCACAAAGCACCTGCACTACTGGGTGAATCTGAGACAGTTGTTTGTCACTATCGGTATTACTATTTATGAAAGACGTAAGAAGAATACCACTTTGGTTGGATAGAGTGTTGTGATCAACAGATCCTACCATACAAATAGGGTGTAATGTGAAGATGAACGGAAGAACAAACAGAATCTATGAAGCTCGACCGCTGCTCAACTACTGGGAATTTAAATAGTCATAAAAAGGTAATAAAGACTTAATTCTCTATCCAATCAATTGCTTTCCAACAAAATTCACTTATCTAAAAGATATGGATACAAACAATTCTACTACCTGAATTTAAAATGTAATGCAACATAAAAAAAAAGTTATCTCTTAATTTCTTGAATAAAAAATCTATTTCTCAAACTTCCTAAACCAGGAATCATATTTTCTAAAATCCCAAATCAAATTTTCATTTTCCAAAATTACCATCTTCAACGTGATTTAAAAAATTCTAGCGTTACAGTTAATCTTATAATTTTAAAATTGAGTCTTTGTGGAGTTTACTCATATGCTAAATAAATGGGCTTTTGGTGAACAGATTCATGTATCATTTGGATTAATAACTTGACACTTGATTTATAATTGATTTTCAATTTAATTATGGAATCTTTTGTATTTTATTGCACTAACCTTGTTTTTATTGATAGCACTTTCGATTCGTCAGCAAAGATATTCTATCTTTTCCTTATTAATCTATACATATTTTTTACTTATTTATTTGTTAAGGTTGTAATAACCCCCCAAATTATACTTCACAATTTTTGCACATGCTTAGGGCATAATAAAGAAGTATATTTTTCCGGAATAAATGAATAAAAACAGCCACAAAACCTAAATTAATACAAGAGTTGAAATTAATAATTTAATAACTAGGACCCAATGGCTGTATAATAATAACAAGTCTGATGATGCAGCAGGATCTAAATAAGTTAAACGGAGAATATAATGAAAACGAGGGACCAAATAAAAAATAAAAAAGAAGGGTGATGGCACAACATGGCCTTATTTTAGTCTATGTTAAACATCTTCATTTTGGGTACTTCAAGGGTGAGGCAAACTGACAAAGGAGAAAGAAAAGAAGAGAAGAGAAGAGAGGAGTGTTGCAGAAATAAATAATATAAAGGCAATGTGGCTGACTTTGTAAGATTACGCTAACCATGTTCTGGTTAGAACTTTTTCAACCAAACTTGTCTATATAGAAGGCAGGGAAAACCCTAACTTATAAATGTGTGTTATATATTGTTTGGTTTGATAGGCCATCAATTGAGTGAAAATTTTAAAGAAATGTTGGTTTTAGGAGATGTCACTGCTTTTTTTAAACCCATGTTTTTGTTTTGGCCATAACTTGGCCATCACTCATTCAAATTGAGTGATTCAAATTTCTGGATAAATTAGACATCTAGAAAAACAAATATCCCTGAAATGTGTGTTTCCAAATTCTAATCATTGACCCATAAAATTTGTCAAATGAGGTTGTGTTTCGGGTCACCCTGGGTTCATTTGTGACAGCGCTTTGGGTTTCGAACGCTTTTGGTTTTTAGGTCATAAGTTGAGTTTCACTCATCCAAATTGAGTGATTCAAATTTCTGGGTAAACTAGACTTCTAAAAACACAAATCTTCCTAAAATAAGTGTATCCAAATTGATTTCAAGGACCCAAAAATTAGCTTTTCAAAGTAAGGGAACACTCGTCCTCGAAATTGCCTCATAACAAATTCCGAACTCGGCGACTGTTGTTTAAACTATAACTGAGTTATACTGATCCAAATGAGGTGATTCAAATTCTTGTACAAACTAGACATCTGGGAGAACAACTCATGAAGAATGAGATCAATTATGTCTCTAACATTTAGAAAATTAAATACATGACACAATTTCAGATTCTGCCTTCGAAATTGTCCATAGCTCGAATGTTTAGACTATATTCTAAATTATTACGCAGTCCAATTATTACATTGCCTGAACCATAAGAAACTTAATACATAGTATAGGCTATTGAGTTAGAAGATCATCAACAATCCCTTTACAAGGTCAAACTAGTTTAAAATGGACTTGGGAACCACTCTAACCTGTCATAAATTAATATGGAAATCCCAAACTGTACAAAGATTATATAAACATTGTTATATAAAATAAATTTACTTAGCAATAGTGATCAAGACAATATGTTATGAAAGTTAAGATAATACATGATAATTTTGTTACAGAAAAGTACAATAAATGTTATAAGAGATTATTTATTAAATAATATTTATAAGTATACATGATGATTTAGTTATTCATATATGAGACATCTTTTTCTAATACCCTAGTATCATAAAAACATATCAAAAATTGATTGCATGCTTATGATCGGGTAGGAAAGGATAGATAGGGCATGCTTATAGGGCACAGCGTGTTACATCATACGCTTTATAAAACATCGTAGGCTCCCGTCTGTCGATACATGATCCTGCTTGACCAGGCTGGTAATGTGGTCTCGGGGTCATACTTAAATAGATCATTGTCTCACAAGATAGTAGCACTGGGTACATAGTTCTTTTTCCTCGTATCCACTTCTGAGGTATTTTATAAGGGCATGAAATATAAGATAAATGACAAGAATATAAATGACATGGATACAGATATATAGCATAAATGCATGATGATTGGTACAAACAAAGATACACAATAACAAAATCTAAATAAAAGATGATATGGAATAAACATGCATAAAACGAATAAGTATGATATATGTAGAAACATATCTATAAATGATATGTTCAAAACATGAATAAGTATGTATATGTAAACAACATAGTTATATGCAGCTTGTCTAAAGTGTGATGACTTTGATTGGGAGGTCATTCATGTAGATGACTCACTGCCATGTTTAGCATGGGTGTTTCATCCAGTATAGGAAATATGGGAACAAGAAGTCTTACAATCCACATCAACAAAACCACACAACACACTGGTGCCTAATTCAAAGACCTTTTTTTTATCATTTTGTATATGTTAGTTTTATAAACAATGTAAAATTTTTATATGTTGAACACTTCGCTTTATGGAGCTTGAATATATTTTGTGAACCACCAAAGTTACAGAATATATCGCAATGTTTAACAGTATATGAAGGAACAAGTTTATAGTAAACAAGAATAAAAAAATAAAAAAAAAAAGACACCCTAGCCTCGACACTGTGCCTAGTCAAACAAGAATGTTTCGTATTGTTGATTTATTGGTGTTTATTTTTGCATCCAAACATTAATTGATTGTCATAATTTTCTTAAATGAATATAGATAACTGCTTGAATACGGGTTTAGAGGGTGTTTAATTTACTACCACACATTCGTCATAGGTAACCCACTGGACTTAGACTCAAGCCACAAACTTTGTCTTTTCTTTTAGAGTCACATTTAGGATGTGTGCTTTTCATTTTGTTCCCTTTTAATAAAATAAAATAACTCAAACCCTTTGAACCTAACCTCTCCATAAACTCTCTCCTACTTGAGCCTTCTTTTGTTCGATAGAGGATGAGTGATTTTTTGGTCATTCTTGGTCTGAAATCACCCCTTCCATCGTTTTCTTTCCTCGATCCGGTTTTTCTCAATGAAGTGTTTTTTCCACATCGATCTAGTCATTCTTTATTTTTTCTCTCGTTCAAGCCGTTTGTCAACAACCTTTAAGGGCTGCATTTGGCCGAAAGGTTGCGACTTGCTTTGTCACCGACTTGTTACTGGTGTAGTCAGGTTGCCTATGTCAACTTCTTCATGGTTTTCACTGTACTTCTTCAGATGACAAAGTCTTAATTAATGTGATCATCGTGATCAAACTATTCATTAACACACTTTAAACTTGTGTATTTCGCATACTGTTAGATTATCAAATATGTAAGCCTTGAGTTGATATTTTTTGCTATTAACATGGATATTGCGTATTTCTATCGATGATATTACTAATTTGAATTAATAAATTTATCTATTTAAACATATATATTTTTTTTTTCAAAAATTTAAAATTGAGTCTTGCCTTTTAATAGGAAATGTATCATAGCCAAAATGTGGGATTCATAATATCAAATAACTTCAATCACAAAATTTTAACAAATTATATAGAAATTCTAACAAATAATTGAATTATTAACAAATCATATATCGTTTGTTTTGTCGAAACGATATAATCTCTAGAATCTACGTACTTTTATCTAACAAATCAAATGAATGACTCATATTATTTGTGCACTTTTCTTTATCTTATATTAATAATTTCAATAGTATTTGCAAGGTCTTCTTCATCTTAGATTGAAAGGTCTTTTACTCTTTATTTTTGAAAGTTAAACTCCTTATTGATTCAAAGTATAACATATCTAATAGGGGCAGACATGAAGGATACATATATATATATAAATCTTCGCTTAAAATCCATGATAGATAAAAAACAATGAAGAATAGTAACATTTAAATTCGACTCAAAGTCTACAATTTTGATAAGATTTTTATGATTAGAATACCTATTACTATAGTTCCACAACATACTAGACAATCATGATTTGTTATCTTTGTCTGAATGGATATGCTTTGCTTGTCTGAATCACTCATACATAAATAAAACGTTATATCAAGACGATGAAAAAAAACGTTGAAACACGATGACAAAAACCAAACGTCATAACAAGACAACAAAATCATGAAAAACAAAATAAACCGAGATCCGATTCAACAGAACCAATATTAATTACTATGACTTTACGATAAGCATATAACTCTTAAGATCATCAAGATCCAGTTAATATCTAAATGGCTCAATGATATATTTGGAGATATGATTCAAACAGCCCTATATGAAAACACATTTAATCACCACTGCCTTCCACATCAAGATCGGAACATTGTACATTACATGTAATGTTTTTTTTTTTTTTTTGAAAACATATTATATGTAATGTTAGTAAAGCTGACATGATGGATATTGGATACATGAAATAATAGACCTTATCGATGCTTTACAAAAATAAGACTTCATATCAATAGAACTTATTTATAATATCTCCTCTGCTTAATAATTTTGAAATAATTAATGTATTGGATTTCATTTTTTGTGAAAAAAATCTTGATAATTTAATGGCTTGGTGAAAAACTGTTGAGTGATTTTGAATATCTTGTGAAAATTCAATGGCTTCATTGCATTTGGGATAGGATTTGATGCTACATATCCATATTATCGATCGAATCATTGGAACAAAGCCGAGAAATAACAGACGGACTAGTTCTGTGGTTTCAAAATATTTCCGCTGGGTTTTTTTCTTTTCTTTCTTTAATGGCTCTCACTTTCTCATGGGTGTTGTTGTGTCTGCATATATGAGTAATTCCATCTCACGGGTAGTACACCTTGCTAAGAAATATTAAGAGGCACAATAAAAGGGTAATAAACTAGTATGGAATCCAGCAGAATAGGAGCTGGTTCCTGGTATTCACACTGGAGGAAATGATCTATCCCGCTGATCAAAATTAGTTTAAACAGTTTTTTTGAACTAAAAAACATAGTACATTATTTCAATCGAATAGAATGAATCTGACTTAAATCACATATGGAGTTTGATGACCTTTATGAAGTGGCTACGAGGTCAAACTGATGAGGACTTTTAAAATCACAACATGTTCAATGGAAGAATTTGTTCAAAGCCTAATCTCAACCCCAAATATAAGATTTCTGTTATTGCATCAAAACAGGTAAGGCTTGTTATCATTCTTGTCTTGTTATTTTGATCTTTAGCTTATTAAAGATCATCATCTTGTTGTAGGACCATTGTTTGGTTGATCTTTTGCATGAATGGTAGGATGGAAGGCTTCAAGTAGATATAACATGTGTGATAAGGTGGGTTTCGAGGAAGATTACCGCACTTTGGTTTTAAAGATGTTAATATTTCGGTTTAGAGAGTATAATTATGGTTTCTCAAGGCATTTTTAACAAAGAATTCATGATAGGTCCAACACACATGTGTTCCGCTTTCTTAAGAGGCATGGAATCCCATATCATTACTGAAAATAAACTAAACAGAGAACAAAAGGGAAGAGAGATTTGGATTTGTCTAGACACCACCTTTCTAATACTTCTGCTGATATACGGTGTAACCAAATGATATCCTCAATTCAATCACATCAATTATCTTATTATTGAAAGGGAAGAATCTAGGTACTATATTCTTTTCATAATTGAAGTTCAACACTAACCCAAGAAATGTAATTTTTAGTCTTCTCCTTTGAGCCCCCTAGTCAGTGTATAATTAATTAGAAATATATCCTAGTTTTGCAACATCTTTACGTTGGTGCCCTTTTTATGCTGAACTGATGGTGTATAATGATCAACAACTGTTATAGTCCCTAACATCAATTATTATGTGTATTATATGGGAACTTTTCAAGACTTCTACAGAAGGATATTATTTATCTATCATGTCTTTTCATTATCATTCAAGGGGGTGGGAACTTTCGTAGACAGTTTATTTGTCCACCTTCATCATAGCTTCCATTAATTATCACCGATTCAATTATTTGGTGGTTTAACTCATCTCACATACTTAATTTGATAGCTAATGTTGACAGGCCTTTGATGTTGGAGTTAAATTGATAGGTACAACAAGTCACTTTGTAATCGAAGAACTTGAAACTTGGCTAATTATTGAGCAAATGGTGAGTATTTTTCTGTTAACTTATGTAATGTTAGTTGTATTTAATCTTTGTTACCTATTTTGGAATTCTAACTCAACTGTGTTTAATCTTTGGCTAACTATTTTGGAATTCTAACTCAATTGTATTTAATGGGCCTACTGTTTTGGAGTTCTAACAAGTCATTAAGCATAATGAATCGTTTTGTTCACTCGACAAGCAGTTTACTTATGTTCTTCCTTGACCACTACTAAAAATGTAAGAAACTTGACTTTAGAATAAAAAGGATAGACTCAAGGTAGGGTGAATAAGTGGGAAGATGGAGCAACAATTCGTTCTATTTTATGGTGCCTTTGAAACCTATGGAAAATGCATTACCCTATTATTCAAGGAGAATACTAGTACAACCTTTATATATAATAAATCTGCCAACTTAGACACTCGACACTTTGGTACAAGATCTTATTGAAATAATCCTTGCATTGTTAGATCTGATGCTTTAAATACAAACCTCAAATCGGTTCTTAATCATTATAGAAGTTAGGAAAAATCAAGCATTTATGATTTTTGTTTTAAAATAAAACTTGGGATTACTCTATTTCAATTATCAATGAATGAGAAACCATTTAGCACTTGAAAAATTAGGAACCATGTATTGGCCCCAAATATCTAAATGAACAATAGCAAATGGAGTAGATAATCTTGTATTATTTTAAAAAAATGGAACATGATGTTAGTTTTCATGACCTCGCAACATCGTAATCCATCGATCGTTAACACTAATGTTAGTAAACAGCAAAGGGAACAAGTTCTGCAATAAATTAAAAGGTGAGATGAAAATAATGAAGCCAAATTTCACAATGTTTTGTTGGTAGAGGCCATAGGGACAAACATGGATTTGTTTTGTTGCAGGATTTATGTATTATACAATGAGAAAGTAATGAGCCCTTCCGCAAACTCACTTGGTCATCAGCATTCCTCAGGTAGTCCCTATCCTATTGCACAATATGTGAACTGTGATAAATTCTCTATGCATCATCGTGCTTTCTTAGCAACTATTACTACAGGTGTTGAACCTAAATCTTTTGGTGAAGCTATGAAAGATGAACGATGGAGAGATGCTATGAAGAAGGAAATACAAGCTTTAGAAGATAATGGAACATGGATTGTGAAGTCATTACGACTCGGTAAGAAAGCAATAGGATGTAAATGAGTGTTTCGGATCAAATACAATGCAGATGGAACTATTGAACATTACAAGGCTCGAGTGGTTATTGTTGGAAATAAGCAAGTTGAAGGGATTGACTACAATGAGAAATTTGCACCCGTACAAATGGTTACAATGACTTTTCTTGCAAGAACTATGCACTAAAATTGGGAATTTCATCAAATGGATGTGCATAATGCATTCTTGCATGGAGATTTACAAGAAGAGGTGTACATGTGCATGCCTCTTGATTTATATGCTCATAAATCAGGAATGGTATGTCATTTGAAAAGGTCTTTATATGGGCTACGAAAGGCTCCTCAATGTTGGTTTGTAAAATTGGCTTCCGCTTTGAAGGAGTATGGTTTCAAGAAATCCTATTTTGATTACTCGCTTTTCACTTTGCAGCAAGGCCAGGTACAAATTCATGTGCTTGTCTATGTTGATGATATTGTTGTGTCAGGTAATGATCATTCAGCCATTCAAATATTTAAGCACTATTTGAGTAGTTGGTTTCATATGAAGGATTTGGGAATGTTGAAGTATTTTTTGGGTATTGAAGTTGTGCGCAATTCTGAAGAAATTTATTTGTGTCAACGTAAATATGCATTGGATGTTATTTCAAAAGTTGGTTTTCTTGGAGCTAGACTAGCCTCTTTCCCAATCGAACAACATCATTCTTTGGCCATGGCCAAAGGTGATATTTTGATGATCCCAAAGCCACCGACGCTATTGGCTCATTTATTTATCTTCAATATCATCCGATTTATTTCCATTATGTGCATGTATTGGCTTAATTTATGTAACAACCTCAAAAAGAACATTAGAGGCAAATTTCGAGGGTGGCTCAGCATTTGAAAGGGAACTCGTCATGAATTTTGCTCAAATTTCACAAAGTGATTTCGTGATCTTTCTTCGTGTGACTCTAATTGGGCAAGTCATTCTTTAACTCTTCTCGATCCCAACAGTTAGTATATTCAACTAGGTAGTTCACCAATTTCTCAAGACCAAAAAAGTGAAGAAATTGTTTCTCTATCATCGATCGCTAAGGATGGAAATATCGCATTTCGATTTCGATATATTTGCTCGGATTTTAAGAATATATCTATATATTCGCTTGATTTTTTACATGAATATCGATATATCTAAATTAACAAATATACTTTGAAATTCATGGAAATACTTAAAAGTGTAAAATTACATTAATAATCAAATATATACATTGAAATTACATTACAATAAGCTTTTAAAATCAAAATGAAGATCGATGTGGCTCCATTGCAAAATTTGATAGAGGGATCTCATCTTGATAAAAATAATATTCATACCAAAACATGGTGTTCCGATAATATTGATTATAAGATCGAACATACCATGCATAAATGTCTTGACTTGTATCTACAACTTCTCGATTAATAAGAAATTCGGGGTTCATCAACATGCTCGTTTCAAATATTAACTAACATTTATTAATATATTATTAATGAAATGTTAATTTATTAATATATTATTACTAAATTAACTAATTTAAAATATGAAAGTATCATATAAACTCGTCACAAAGAAAAAAATTTTTATGAAATGAAGATCGGATATGGTAGAATTTCAGGATCAAATGGAATGATTTTAGAGGTATTTATAAATTTTTTCGGGTCAAATAGCTTACTGGATGGTCCAAAATTTGTAATTTAATTATAGTCGTTTGGATTTAACAGTAAATCTGACCGTTGGGGATCTTCGAACTGGCTGATCAATCCATAACCGTTGGATCAAGTCAGGATTTCAAATCTGACAATTTGGATATATCTCTGATATATCCCGATATATCGCAGATATATCCTCGATATATCCCGATATATCTCCGATGTTTTATTGAAAAATTAGTTCCAATATTTTACTGAAAAATTAAACTAACGCACGCATGTGCCACAAACCCGATATATTGCCAATATTACCGATTTTTCCCTCAAACGATTATCGATTGTCGATATCGTGTCGAACATTACCGATATCCGATATATCGGGGATATATCGGATATTTTTAACCCTGACTGAAGCAGAGTATCAATTTATGGCTATGGATTACTTCAGGAATCAAAATGGTTACAAGGATTATTCGTTGATCTCTAAAATAATCATCTCATTCCCGTATGCTATATTATGATAGTCATGCCTTGCATATTGCTACCAACCCAGTGTTCCATGAACACACCAAGCACGTTGAAATCAATTGTCACTTTGTTTGTGATGTGGTGCATAGTCATTCGGCCAACATATGTTCCTAACACTTTCAACCTGGCAACAACATATTTACTAAAGCATCGAGTGGTCACACCAGAGTCTTCTTCACAAGTTGGGCATTCATAATTTGCATGCTCCAACTTGAGGGGGGGTAATGAGGAAATATTTTCTGTATTAGTTGTATAGTCTTGTATAGCAAGAAAAATATTCTTTGTATTTTATATAGAAAGACAAATATTAGGGGGTAGAGAATTTTCTTCTTCAAGCACAATTATGTGCAAATTTAGTTCCTTAACTTTAGGGCTAGTTCAGTATATATGAAGGTTTTCTTAATGAATGGAGGCAAGTTTTTCCTCTTCCAATATGTTCAATCCTCTCTAAAATATTTTCTCAACTTTGTTTATTACGTTGTAGTACTTATTCTTATAATGATCCAAATCCTTGTGTATTCCATAACCTCTTCCCAACCCTTTACAATCAAGGAAAAAAATATAAATTTATAGATAAACTAAATGTATTCTTATCTTTATGAAGTTATTTATTTTTCTTTTTCATAAATTCAAGAAAAACATATTATTATTTTAAACTTAATATGCTTTTAAATTGTTATATTATTATCTATGTCACAAATTTATTTTATACATCCATCTTTGGATGATTTGATTAAAAGACCTTTTTAAAAACCCAAATTTTAAAATTTGACCGTCCATCAATTTTTTGTCTTATTTTGACAAATATGTCCTTATTTTTCTTGCAAAAATAATCTATTTTTGAAAATGATGTTGAATTATGATCCAAAGGAGATAGTCCCTCTTTTGTATGAGAAAATAAGAGAATTTCCTGAGATATGGAAATAGTGTCGAGATAGTACAGTTTAGACGGGGAGAAAGATAGCTGTCTTTTCCAGATACATCATACATGTGGTGGGAAGGTCATTCTCAGAGGCTCCCAAAGTGACCTTCCAATATCCTTATTACTGTATGAATTAATGAGGGTATTAATTACAGTATTAATGATAATTTATGTATATAGAATTCAAGATGAATCCATCTACAAACACTCGAATCCGGTAAAGGCTTTATTTGTGTGACGTCGAATCCGGGGTGGATCTATTTCATTTCAAAACTCATTTATAACACTTCCCGAATTACCACCCATACGAATGTGCTCTCATTAAAACCTTGCTAGTAAAACCCAAAGTGATAAAGCTCTAAATAAGGAAAGAGCGACAACATTCCGTATGTTAGTACTCGTCATTAAAAACCTTTGATTTGAAACCCAAAGGGGACAAAAATCCCGACTTAAGGGAAAAAAGTACAAGATACTAACATTAGGTCATGCTTACTTCCCTCATGTCAACATCCTCGGCCGGGCGATTCCAATCTTATATTCAGTTTCGAACGTTGAAGTTGGTAATGCCTCAGTGAATGTGCCCGCTAGATTATCACTGAGCGCATGGTCAACATCAATCACCATTCTTCGAGCCTACGAGTGTAAAAGAACTTCTTGAGAGATATGGTTAGTTCTCGCCTTTCATGTATCCGCCCTTTATTTGTGCAATGCATGCAGCCATGTCTCAAATGTTGTTGATTGTTTTGAAAAGGGAGGCTACATGATTCCCTGAATATGTTGATCACCCCCATCTTAACCATATACATTCATATCGCTTCGATTCGCGCACTTTAGGTGATCCTAATCAACAATATTTGTTTCCTATATTTCCTCCTATCGCCGTAGTCAAGCTACCGCAGTGATAGCGTCAGTATCGAACAAGGTGGATGGATTTTCTTCGCATAAATGATTCGAAAGTGAAGTAAAAATGGTGAATTAAATTCCTTGATTTTAAGGTGGTGATAAAACAATGGTCGTGGTTTGCAAACTGAAATTTAAATGAAATAAAATGTAAATAACCCTCAAGTCTCGAGCCACTCGGGGTTTAGTCTGGCAACATTCAACATGTCCTGGGTCTTTTCCTCTACGAGGATGACATATAGTCATTTCCCGAACCCGCTTCATTCGCATTAAAACCTAAACCCTAAAATTATTTCTTCTTAATGTATAGCATTTATTACTCCCTAATGTTTCCAAAACAAGAAACCCTCACTGGATCTAACCCGAAGGGAGCTCATAAATGACAACTAATTGGGCATCAGTGGATCTAACAGTAAGCATCCACTGAACCTTGAAAGCTTGCCAAGTACTAGCCACTGGTTGCACATCACAAAGATTCAAACCTAAAAAGTGAAATACGTAAACAAGAAAGGGAATAAATGTCATCGAAACATGAGGACAGTTCCTCATAAGATATGGCATTCAAAGTGAGCATTCAAGTCCCTAATAAGGTGCATATATTCAAAAGGCAACCTAAGGCAACTAATAAGAGACAACTATGGATGATAGTGGATCTAAGATTAAGCATCCACTGAGAATCCACAAAGCTTACAAATACTGGCTAGGCTGGATCTAGGAGGTTTCAAATCCTAGAGTGAGAGATGCAGGGAGATTAAATGCTCATAAATGCAAGCAGGATTAATGAGAGGGCACAAAACCCACCTCCAAACCTCCACTGACCCTCCCTCTTCAAGGAGGAAGAGGTCTAGCCAAACATCCTCCGAAAGGTCATCCTCGTATGAAAGTGTTCGTAGCCAAGAAAATGAGAGAAAGGGAGAGAGAAGAGAGAAACTGAAATAAAAGCCACTGTATTGAAAGATTAAAAAGTTTCAGGTTACAAGTCAGAAGGGCTTATATAGCCAATCCCAAAGTGTGAAAATACAAAAATGCCTAAAATATGAAATTACATATGGGACAAAATGGTAATTCTATCAAAACGTGGTCGCTGTAATCAAAAGTACCAAAAACACAGCCGAAGTACTTCGCTTGCGTAAAGAAATTCTCACAAAGATAGCTAAATTTCACACGCTTAGCTTAAATTTCGCTAGCCTAGCGAAATTTTTGTGAGATAGTGAAATTGAGAAATTTCGCTAGGAACAGTGAATTTCGCTAGCCTAGTGAAATTTTCATATATTTAAAATTGCTTAGGATTGCGAGTTCTTCGCTTAGATCATAAATTCAAGAATTTAACGAAATTTTCGCAATCATAGCGAAACTCGGTTTGTTCCTCGTCTCTCGCTTTGCTACTCGCATCACTTCCCCGCACTTTTATTCATCACTTTGCCTTTCAATTCTTCACCGCATCTTGACATTTCATCGCTCACTGGGTGAAACTGTCGAGGATTCTCAAGATTCAAGACCAATAAAAGCCAAGCTTGTCGACCGTTCCCAAGACCAAAGAAACTATCCAAACAATCTCAAACAAATCGAAGCACTAAGTGGGACTCCATTACGACAATTGGCTTAATTCATATGATTAGTGCGCAAAAAGTACCCAAACTCCATCTTAAATAAAATTCATAATAGCACTTTGGGCACTAATCACACCCGCCAACCCCGACACGCTAGTCCCTTAGCAATGCTAAAAACAATAAAGGTATGTATGCTGTGCTTTTACAAAAAGTGCATATTGTTCAAAAAGTGTGTGTACAGGTAAGCTTTACCTTTAGTATGAACAATTTAGACCCTAAACGAAAACCGACATGAAAGAACAAAGACCATGCAAGAACAAGTTTGAGGGCAGCATCGGTTCCAAAGAAGTCAACCTGAACTTCCACCAACATCTAATTGTTCCTAAGGTAACCAGCTTGAGCCAATAAATTGCTAAGTTATTCCTCCCCTAACCTAGCCACGCCATATTCAAAATGTCGGTTCAACTAAAAATGACTAACTACACTCTTATTTATCTCTTAATTGCAATGTGGTGCAATGCTAAAACTCGACTTCACCAAAGTCCGCTGGTGAATCGGGGTCCACCGATGACTCCCAACAAATTAAGGTTTAGGGCATCAAGCCAAAAGGATCAACCGACCAAACTCTACTGTGCTTCACCCGACTGCATTTAATTTCGAGAATTAAGCACCTACAACCGCCAAACTCTACCTATTCACCCGTAGCGAATAATTAAGTCGATGACTCCTAACCAATTAAGGTTTAGGGCATCTGATTTAAAGGCTTTCGCCATATACCCTGACCATCTGGTTTCAAGGCAAAGCCATGGCTTTTATTTTTCTATTTTTCTTTTCTTTTTTTTTTTTTTCATTCGAAGACTACATCGGGTCTTTTACGGGGCAACACAAACTCATTATGGGTCACAACAAGTCTAAGGCCACTGCAAAGTGAAAAGAGGTATATAGCTTCCTCAACCTATCGATAAAAACTCGATGTGCACTGTGTGTGATTAGCTAAAGGCATAATAGGTTGAATACGTTGAACTTCACCGACCAAAACTTAATCATGCATGGAACTCATTTAACATTACGGTAGCATACAAGGCTTCAAATTTCAACTAAAGGTGAGAGCGTAAAACACAAAATATATACATGTTTGCAAAAGTGTAGAAAAATGTAAATACTGCTATAAAGCCTTTGATATAACCTAAAGTGGCTAGTACAAGCTTAACATAGCTAAACACACATACTTGACCACAAATAAAAAAGATCGCTTACTATCGGGCTAATACATACCTAATAAATAAATTTATACAAAACAAGTAGGCAAGCTTGATAAACAAAACAAACGAAAATATGATGATGACTTCCAACTCTAACTTTCCCCCAACCAAAGTATAACCGTGGTTCGACCGGGTAGTAACCTTAAAGCCAGAGAATGGGAGTGCCACCACCTCACCTGCGGTAGACGTCATGATCTAGTTGCTAATGGTCGCATCCCAAGGGGGCTACGAAACTACGAGCTTAGAAATGCCGGTTCAGTGTCTAAATCAACCGATCCGAACCATCCACTATGCCATGCTATGCAGCCGCCATCTTTGCTTCGAGAAATAAGTAAAATTCAGACAATGGCCACTAACCTTCTAAAGCCTTGGCAGGCGTGCGCGATAGGGTGGCCTCTGCGGTGGGTGTGCTCTACCGCTTTTGTCGTGGCTTCGTGTGCACGGGCATAAGACTCGAGTCGGGGGCGCCGCTGCAATGGGTCATTGCATTTCTGCAAGAACTCGACGGGGCTCTTCCATTTCTTCCTTTCCATTACCCCTCACGCACTGGGGGAGGTTTCTTCTTCCTTTTCCATGGCCCATATTCTACACCAGGAGCACCCCCAGAGTTCCTCAGAGGATCTTCGCTCGGGTTCCTCTTTCCACCCTCCCGGCCGCACCGAGCCTGCTCACCCACACAAGGTCGGGCCAAGCACTCTTCCTCCGCATTCTCCTCCTCTTGATGAACAAACTGGACAGGAGCTTTGAGATGGATTCCCGCAGATGTCCAATTTTTGATCAATTTCGCTGAACCCATCCAATTCCTTGTTCGTGGAGCTCTCCCACTGCCCCAATTTCCTATTAGCTTGAACATTCACTGCCATATTATCCTTTATGAAATTGTCCAATTTGTTCGCTTCAAATTCGTGATGGCTTCGCTCAAATTGTGATAAGGTGGTGGTTGTTGCCGCCGGGAAGCCGAGGTAAAATGTGGAGAAGCGGAGGTATAAGCCGAGGAACATTATAGACTCGGTGTACTCATCCATCAATCTCTATATTCCCTCATGTAATCTATATGGCTCGATTTCTCTCCATGTGTTGTTGCCACTACCATGGAAGGTTCCCCACTCTCATTGTCATGTATGCTCTAGGGTTACTCTCCACAGGGTACTCATTATACTGTTCTTCCATTTGATTCTAGTTCAAGCCCACTGGAACATGTAATCCTGCAGTAAAAACAGGCAACACAAGACAACCCTGCAACAACTTTTCTTTTTTTTTTTTTTTTTATTGAAATGAAAATAAAATAAAAAATGACAATGAAATATAAAAGAAATTCACCAAAACTTGTGATGAGGATCACAAGTGTTTCACAACTTCTCACTTGCACTAAGGCACCATCCCCCTGAACGGCTTTACTCTGGATTCGCGCTACCAGTAGGTGATCCCGAATCAACAATATTTGTTTCTCACATTCTCCTACCGCCGTAGTCAAGCTACTACAAGATAGCTGTCTAGGCCGAACACAAGGATGGGTTTTCAGACAAATGATTTGGAAAGGGAAGTAAAAATGGTGAATTAAATTGGATTTTGCGCGGTGATAAAATATGGTCGGGTGGTTTGCAAACCGAAATTTAAATGAAATAAAATGTAAAATAGAACCCCTTAGTCTCGGCCACCTGTTTAGTGGTTCGAAGGCATTCAACATGTCCTGCCTTTTTTCTCGCATTGGGAGGATGACATATAGTCATTTCCCGAACCGCTCTTCATTCGCATTAAAACCAAACCCTAAAAATTATTTTTCTAATGTATAGCATTTATTACCCCTTAATGTTTCAAAACGCTTAAACCCTCACTCGGATCTAACCTCGAAGGAGCTCATAAATGACAACTAAATGGGCATCATGATCTAATAAGAAGCATCCACTCGAACCTTGAAAGCTCACAAGTACTAGCCACTGTACATCATGTTGATTCAAACCTAAAAGTGAAATACAGAAACAGTAAAAGGGAATAAATGCTTGCCTGAAAAACATGAGGACAGTTCCCTCATAAGATATGGCATTCAGTGAGCATTCAAGTCCCTAACAGTGTGCATATGGCCTCAAAAAGGCAACCTAAGGCAACTAATAAGAGACAACTAAGTGGATGACAATGGATCTAAGATTAAGCATCCACTGTAACCATAAAGCTTGCCAAAGACACGTCATTAGGCCGGATCTAGGAGGTGTTTCAAACTCTAGAGTGAGATGCAGGGAGCTTAAATGCTCATAAATGCAGTGTGATAAATGAGAGGGCATGAAAACTTACCTCCAAACCTCCACCAGTGACCCTCCTCTTCAAGGAGGAAGAGGTCTAGCCAAACATCCTCTGAGTTGTCATCCTCAGAGGAGTGTTTGGTAGCCGAGAAAATGAGAGAAAGAGGAGAGAGAAGAGAGAAAACTGGAACAAAAGTTGCGCGTGTACTGAAAGATTAAAAGTTTCTTAGGGTTACAAAGTTGTAGGGGCTTATATAGCCAATCCCAAAGTGTGAAAATACAAAAATGCCTAAAATATGAAATTACATAAGGGACAAAATGGTAATTTATCAAAACGTGGTCGTTTAGAATCAAAAGTACCAAAAACACAGCAGAGCAATTATATGAAGAAATTTCGCTGAAGATAGCTTAAAATTAAATAAATTTTATGAGATAGCGAAATTGAGAATTTCGCTAGGAACAGTGAATTTCGCTAGCTAGCGAAATTTCGCTAGCCTAGAGAAATTTTCACATAGCGAAAATTTCGCTAGGATTGCGAAATTTTCGCTATGACGCAAATTTTCGTATCCTAGCGGCCTTTCGCAATCATAGCTTAAAATCCCCGGGTTTGTTCCCCGCTTCTCTGCTTTGCTACCGCATCACTTCCCGCACCTTTTATTCATCACTTTGCCTTCACTCTTCACCGTATCTTGACATTTCATCGCCTCACTGAAATCATCGAGATCTTCACATTCAAAGACCAATAAAAGCCAAGCTTGGTCGACTCAGTTCCCAAGACCAGCAAACTATCCAAACAATCTCAAAACAAATCGAAGCACTAAGTGATTTGGCACATGACAATTGGCTTATCTACATGATTAGTGCGCAAAAAGCACTCAAACCTATCTTAAATAAAGGCTCAAAATAAAGACTGGGGCACTAATCGCCTTCATGAAAGGCCACATCTCTTAATGATTTGATGACGTGGTTACCATTTGTTGCCACAGATTTCCATGAGATAGCAGCACCATTACAGCTAAATACATACTCCTGCTTAGGATCGGTTTGAAAGGGTCTGAAGATACCTCAGATCTCGCATATCCAAGCAGTTGTTGCTTTGATTCTTTTGAATATAAGAGCCCCATATCAGATGTTCCTCAAGATATCACATAAGCCATACCATTCCAATGCCTTCGGGTTGGAGCATAACTATATTTGGCTAATAGATTAAATAGAAAAGCAATATCTGGGCGTGTACAAGTAGCAAGATACATAAGGGCACCAATAGCACTAAGATATGCAGACTCTCAGACTTCAAGTAGTTCTTCACCCTTTCACAAGGACTAAATGGTCCACATCAAGTGAACTAGACAAACTATCGAGAAGTCAGCGCGAAGGCATTCATATAAAAAGCGTTTTAAAATTTTCTTAGTATAGGCCGATTGGTGAACCAAAATGCCAGTAGGGAAGTGCTCTATCTGTAAGCCAAGACAAAATTTTGTTTTTCCGAGATCTTTCATCTCGAATTCCCTTTTTAAGTAATTTTCCGTCTGTGAGCCTTTCTGAGTCCCAATAAGGCTTAGATCATCACCATATACGATACACCAGAACCGGCTTAATTCTTAATAAAATGCATAGGCATATAGGTTGTTAGCATACCCTTCTTTTAATAAATACTGCCATGTGATTATACCATGCTCGATCTGGCTTTTAATACAAGAGATCTGTAATTTGATTAAGCACATACTACGAGGTTTTGCATTTACCGCTTCAGGTAATGTGAATCCTTTAGGGATTTTTATATATATGTCATTATTGATGGATCCATATAGATACGCTGTGATGACATCCATGAGACGCATATCCAATCCTTTAGAAACTGCCAAGCTGATTAAAAATCAGAAAATGATTGCATCCATCACAGGTGAATATGTTTCCTCGTAGTCAATACCAGGCCTCTACGAGAACCCTTGTGCTACTAATTGCGCTTTATATCTCATGATCTCATTATTCTCATTGCTCTTTCATACAAATACCCATTTGTACCCAATAGGCTTTATACCTTTAGGTGTTTGGACTACAAGTCCAAAAACTTCTCGTTTCATTAACGAGTTTAATTTCGCTCGCATAAATTTCTTCCATTTTCGCCAATCATTTCTATTTCGATACATTCTTCCACATTTTGTCGTCGATCTTCATCATTTCTTATCATGTCTAACGCTACTTAAGCTGTAAAATATTGTTAATCACAATATTGTTTCATCCCATTTATCTCCTCAGACATACAACTTATCGAGATTTCACTATTTTTAGGTACCCGTGCCTCTTCAAGGGCTACTTCTTGTTGTGGACTCCTTCGTGGTCCCTATTCAACAAATGCCTTGTGATAAGCATTATGTTCTATATTAGCATTATGTCTTTCAGGTTCTCCTCGAGGAGTCAGATCTTTCGAGCCAAAAGGTCTCCCACGCTTTAGGCGCTGAGATTCACTACCAGTCTCAGTGGACATCAATCCATGTCAAGTATTTGTAGGCCGTGACATGTGACTTTGTCACTAGATCAATGAATGCATTCGTGTAATTGATTTGCAAGATTTTGCAAAATGAATGATCCTTTCAACTTCCAGATTACTCTTCACTGTATTAATGGATCAAATGAGACTACTTGAGGGTTCCAAGTGATTTCATCGTCGTTCTAGAACTCGACTCTTTTCTCCCCTAATGGTGGGAATAAATTTTCATTAAAATGACAATAAAGAAACGTACAGAAAACATCTTCTCGAGGGCTCAAGGTATCTTATTATGGAAAGGGAATCATATCCCACATAAATCCCAAGTCTTTTCAGGGATCCATTTTTAGTGCTGGCGTGTTGGTGTAATCGTACATAAATCAGACAACCAAATATTCTTATATATGAGATATATTTCCATGGCTCGAGTACAAGTTTCGGAAATGGATATTCATGGTAGGGCAAGCCAGGCCTAATATGAACTAAGCTCATAAGATGTATAATAGTACGTCCTCATGATGAAGTGGGTAATTTAGTTTTCATTAATAGTGGTCTGGCTATTAATTGAAGACGCTTGATAAGGGAATCTGCTAAACCATTTTGGGTATGAGTGTGAGCAACAGGATGCTCAATGTTTATCTCGACTGACATGCAATAATTAGTGAAAGTTTGGGAGGTAAACTCACCAGCATTATCAAGTCTGATACTTTTCTTTGGATAATCAGAAAATTGTATCCATAATTTTATTATTTGTGAAGGAGTCTAGAGAAGGCAATATTACGGGTTGCAAGGAGACAAACATGAGACCATCTCATAGAAGCATCTATTAAGACCATGAAATACCGAAAGGTCCATACGCGGATGAACCAAATGTCCCTGTACGTATCATTTCTAAAAATACTGGGACTCAAACTCGACTTCGTATGAGATTACCCGATCAATAATTTGCCTTGTGAGCACGCAACACATGGGTATTCATGGGACAAGAGGATCTTTTGGTTTTTTTAACTCATGCCCTTGTGAGTTTTCTATTATTCTTCTCATCATTGAATATCCAGGGTGACCTAGCCTGTCATGCCAAAGGATAAAAGTCTTTGGGTCGTTGAACTTCTGGTTCACGACAACGTATGACTCAATAGGCTTTATAGTTATATGATACAACCTAGTGGAGAAAGCTAAGAGTGTCTCAACAACAAGTTTCTTGCCATAAACAATAGAGGTAATATAAAGACACTCTTTATTACCATCATTCATGGTTTCAATATGATATCCATTTCTGCGAATATTTTTAAAACTAAGCAAATTTCTTGTGGATTTGCTAGAATATAATGCATCATTGATGGAACCTAAATTCCTTTCGTAGCATTATATTGGCTCTTCCTGAGTCTTCACTGCTGCTAGTACCATATATGGTACTCACATTGCCACTTGTCAAAGTTAAACTTAAAAAATATCTTTTATCTCGAAGAATAGTATGCGTGGTTGCACAGTCAACGAGGCATACATCACCATCATTCATCTCTATTTGTCTCTGGAGCAATGACATGTAAAATAATAAATATAATATAATAAATAAAATGATAATTTTATTTATTTATTTACATATATGATGTATCATTCAATAGTAACATTTTCATCATCCAAAGAAATCCACATCATAATAAGATAGGTCTAGTCCTTTAGCATCAGTAAAGTTCATTTCTATATTTTTCTCTATCTTTTTTAGTGATGCTTGGTAAAGGTCCATCAAATTTTCGTCATACTTACGTACATGACCAATGTCCTTTCATACTCACATCTATGGCATGTATTCTCACATGGCTCTTGAGAGGCGTGCGCATGCTTCTCATCTTGTTTTGCCACCGGTATTATTCCATGGTGGTGCATTGAAGTTCAGTTTATGGGTAAATTATTACCATGAGTTCGCGGTATCAAATTCCTTCCATGACCCGACCACGACCCGAGCCACGACCATGACTACATCCCGCGTCTATTAGTTTGAGATGATATCACATTCATGAGAATGGTTGATTCAGTGAGCGAGGTAGTAATTTTCATCAAAGCTCATTATTAACTCAAACGAAGAGACATGAAATTAGTTTAGAATACTTGCGAACTGCGCTCTACGTCTGCTAACTGCGAGGTACATTAGAATCGCGTGATGTTTTCTAGCATCTTCATACGACCTTTTCTCCACACGGCAATGGAGGCGATTCTAAATAAAGCGAGTTATATTCACTTGATTGTTTAAAATCTTGCAACCTGGGCGTCCGTTCATATCGAGCTTTTAGGAGGATTCTTTTACGGTGAGTCGTATCTCCTTTTAACTCTTCATAAATTGAGAGGATCTTTACTGTAAGATATTCATTTTTCAAGTCCTCGTGGAGATGATGCTGAAGGAAAATCAATGATTTTCTTGCGATCTGCGAGGGGGGATGTGATTTCCTTCCTTTATTGTATTTCCCAATTGTAGCATCAAGGTGGATCTCGGCATCAAGGGGATCCATGGATAGTTTTTCAAAAATATCTAGGACCTGAAACTCTAATTTTGTATGATTTGACATTTTCAAAAAATCCTTTGGAATGTGATGAAAAAAACAAAGGTTAACTTTAAGGTAGGACTTAGATGATTACCTCCAGAGCAAACTCGTGCTGATAACGTTTTGAAAATGCTGCTGAATGATGATCCAAAGGAGATAGTCCCTCTTTTGTACGAGAAAATAAGATAATTTCCCAAGATATGGAAATAGTGTCAGAGAGAGAAAGGAAGCGAGATGGGGAGAAAGATAGCTTTGTCTTATTCCGGGATACATCATACATAGGGTGGGAAGGCCTATTTATAGGCTCCCAAAGTGACCTTCCAATATCCTCATTAATGTATGAATTATTGGTATTAGTCTGTATTAATGATAATTTATGTATACAGAATTCAAGATGAATCCATTAATTGCAAAACACTGAATCCGGAACGGCTTTATTGTGTGACACTGAATCCAAGGTGGCTTCATTCATTTCAAAAACCTTTCGTTTATAACACTATTCTTTTTTTTTTTGACAATAAATAATTTGTTCTTTTAAGTTTTAAGAGACAACTTAAACACATGAAATAAGAATGACATTTTTGTCCAAAATAAGTTATTTTTAAAAAAAACAACATGGGAATTGTTAGATTCACAAATTTAGGATTATTAGATATCTTTTAACCAAATTTAGGGTTATTAGATGTCTTTTAACCAAATATTTCTAATCATTTTCCTAAAATTTAAACATGTAATGTGCCAATGAAAACCTATATTTTAATCCTTAGATTGAGAAGGCTTTGTGTATTTTCTTATTTTGTTTGGGAATATAATTGAACTTGTTCAATTTATTGGCCTTCATTTCTAATTTGAAGCCCAAATGATTACAAAACTTAGTCATAAAATAAAAGTATCTGCTTAGCTATAAGAATTTATTAACTTAATAGCTCATCATGTCTAACTCAAGTGATAAAGAGTTCTTTGTTTCAAACAAAGGACATAGGGAGAAAGATCCCAATATAAAAAGTTTCCTACTTTGAAACTAAAGTGTATTCAAAAAAATTATTAATTTAACACTAATTATAATTAAACTTATTAGGAATCAAATTAGTTTCATTTTTTTTATATCACAAAGAGCAAGAACAAGGAAATACGTTTCAAGTTTAACTTTTTACATTGGAATGTTGGGTCTCCTCGTCCAAGTAATGTTTCGAGGCAACGGTGTTTCTCCAATGTTTCATAAACGATGTCGTTATATCGGTTTTAGTTCAAATGTCGATCGCGTTGGAGCGATTATGATTGGTAAAGCGTTGGGTTTGAGATTATTGAGAGACAATTTATCTCTGCTTCAAAAATTGCCTTTGATCCCATTATTATTGATTTTAGTTCCTGTTACAAAAATTACACGGCAAATACACAAACCAAATAATTGAAGAAGGAGAGGAAGAAAACAAAATAAACTACAAAAGATGGAGTTAGACCAAGTCTTGTGCAACCATAATTTCCTTAAAGCAAATTCGCTTTCTCCAAGGTAGCGAGAATTCCATGTGTTGCTTCCTAAGATACAACGGTCTTGAATAGCGCGACAACACCTAACTTGCGTCGCTCTTGGCTTGGGATGTTAGTATCTCGACAGAAAAGTAAAAGGATGAAATATGTGCTTTTCCGGCTCCTCGAGGTCAAGGCTCTCTTTAAAATAGATAATGAAGGTTTGTCTTCCCTCTTGTTTTATGAGTCAAAGGGAAGAGGAATTCGTGACTTATAAAAGGTAATAAAGGATTTTAATTTCTTTATCCAAACATTTCAAACAAACAATTAATTTATTTCAATAACGGAGTAAGATCCAATAATTCCCCGCATGAATGAAATTGATACCTAAAGGCAGGACAAACAATTCTTCAAAAGTGATAGAGTACAACGGTTGAAACATGCATATGAGAGATAGGTGTTACCCTTTAAACCCTCTGTTGTACAAGTATGTTTACTTTACTAACTAAACAATAGACACGATGTCCTTGAACTATTATGTCATTTGTGTAGATGATGACACACCTCACATAAAATCTTCCTTACATTTCCCAATTCTCATTTTTATATTCATTTTGGTGTAAACATCTTTTGTCTGAATCTCTGAGTTTAATAAAGAATTATGCACATTCATAGGAATGAGGTTATATATTTTATTCTGACATTGGGTGTGCTTTCATTGCAAGTGATGTTTCTGGCTTGCCTGCTGATGTTTCTCCAATATTAATGTTTAAGAAATATAAGGTTATTATTTCAATATTTATAGTTGCTACAGTCATCCATGTTGGAGCAATTACTTTTGGTGAAAATTTCCAGATTGGGATTTGGATTATTAGGATCATTAGTCTCCTTTTTGGTTTCCTTGCCCCTATCTTGTTATTATTGATTTTACTTCCAATATTTAGATTGGTGCTTTTTTATTTTCAGGGCTTACTCTTAGCAAAGTTGGGATAGGACTACAAGCAATAGTGTCACCATCTTCTTGGCCAACTACATGTTCGAGCGTTACACACAAGGAACAAAATATAAAAAATGTATATGGAAATATGGCCGATAATCCGGTTATCAATGGAGGTCGATATTTCGGCAATTTATTGGATTTTGACAGATATTTTAGTCTCACTTGTTATAAATCTACCGATTGGGGGTTTCAAACCCGCCTAAAACTTCAGGGAATATTATTACTTTTCATGCAAATTGTAGTTTGCATTTATTACATAATGTGCAAATATTTTTTAGACTCTCTTATTATTTATGAATATTTTTACTATTTTACATTATTTTTACATTATTGCTTTAACATTATCACTTCATTTTATTTTTCATACAATTATTTCACCTTTTAAAAAATTTAAAATTTTAAAATCAATAAATTTACAATATTTTTAGATAAAAAAGTAATTTTATAAGGAAAAAAAAATAATGTCTCATTTAAAAAGTTAATAGTATAATATACAATATTTTGAATCTTCTCACTATCTACCTAATATTTGTAATAATATGTCTGTGACGATGCTGTTTGGCACTGGGACGTCCCAGTGAAGACATAGCTTCACACGTATGCTCCTCTTGCTTTACTTTGAGAGTGTCGCTGACACTCACTCCCACCTAGTAGCGACCTGACCGAAATACACTGGTCAAACTCTGGCACCTCAGTTGGAGGCATGCCCATATTCTCCATGCGTCCCCCTTGGTGCAACTTCATCTTTGGCTTCACTTGATTACTTGTATTGCCATAGGAGAGATCGGCCTCAAGATCGCAAGAGTATAACACCTCCCTGTTCTCCCTCTGCCTCGCTCTCATACCATTTGTCATAGACCTAACTTTTCACAACGGCATGGCCCATGCGGTGGCCCCTCTCGACACCACGTCAGGGACCCGACATCACCTTCATCTTCATATCGTCTTTGTAGTTTCGCCACCGCATCGGGCTCATCGGGAAAGCGACTTCCGTGATTTGCGCGGGGTAGGCCAACATCCTTAACCGTAGTGAGTCCTCGTATGACAACACCCGATGCCTGGTGACATGCCTTGACTCCCAAGCGTCCTGTCGACACTCTTATGCGCACCTCTGAAGCGAGCCTCCAACTCCTGACACGCACACCCGTAACTATTCAACTTCATGTCCGGATTGCAAGGATGGGCTCAAATAGAGCGAGGAAGCGAGTGTGGGCTGCCCTCGGTATGGGCGACGGCCAATTTTGCTATTCAACTACCAGTGACCTCTTCCCTACTCTCACCCAAAGGAAGGCCATACTATAAGCGAAATTGGCCCAGTGAATCAAGACCTAGAATTCAGTGGAGGCAAGGTTGAAAAACGATACACGAACAACCAGGACCATCGGGATGCTACATATGCAATAGGCCACATCGAGTGAGAGACTGCCCAAGAAAGGAGAAGCTCAATGTAATCATAGCCGAAGAAGGGGAAAACATCGTGTCATAGGTCCCTATAAGAGCTAACCCTCTTCAGCTATTGAATGTCATTCGAGCCGAGGAAACACACAAGGGGTTGATGTACGTTGAGTTGTTGATTGGTGGGTAGAAAATTATCATTGGTAGACAGTGGGGCGACCGACAATTTCATATCGACGAGTGAGACAATCAGACTCGGATTGAAGCTCGCTAAAGATGACATCAAGCTCAAGGCCATGAACAACCAAGCCTGAGGCGCCTTGGCAGCGAGAAACCGTGGCAATTCGGATGGGGGATTGAAGGTACGATGGAAACACTTGAGTGTTCCTTTGGATGATTTGGCTTACCATTTTAGGCAATGACTTCTTACAAGGCGAGGTAGCCTTGTTTGCCACCCCCTTTAGTAGGACCCTTTTCCCGGCTGCCCGTACGATGGAAGTCCTTCGATGAATCAAATGCTGGTCCACTTGTTCTTCTAGTTGCCCATCTTTTATCTGAGAGATCCTTGCAATCTCTTACACCAAGCTGTGCCGTCATAGGGGTTCAGCTTTGTTTCACGGCACCCAATAGGACTAGGATCATGATGATAAAACTTCAAGAAGCTCCATGGAATCTCAGGTGAAGCGATCTCTCGGTAGCTTCAACTTGTGGCCACGTTCCTGTCGCTTCCTGATTTCAAAAGGGCCATCATGCCCGGGATCCAAGCCTCTTTGGGCGCCTTTATTTTCTTCAAATTTGAGGAGTTAAGCTATGAACCCCCTTTATCAAATTCTAAAAGGCCCTACTTCCTTTGTCATATTTCTTCATCATGCTTTAACTCTCGAGAGCCTATCCCGGGCTTCATCGAGAGTAAATCATCTTGAGACATGAACTTATATGCAAGCGAGGATTCATTGCGACCCGGGTTGCCCTAGAAACCCGAAGCTCATCCAAGGGCTTGCGAGGATTTGGAACGATTGCTACCTCGAAGGGCTCATTCAGTGGCTGAACCGTTGCGTTGCGGACAATAGCGAACTCAAAGAAGTTCAACCCGGTTTGTTTAAGCGGTATCGCATAGTGCCGCAAGTACTCCTCAAGCATCGATTCGCCTCGGTCGATCGTCAGTTTGAGGGTGATTAGTAGTAGAGCTTTTATCGTACACATCTTGAACAGCTCAGCCAATCGCCTATGAACCCGTATCACCGATCGCTCACTATGTCCTCAGTCTGAAATGCTTCATAACGTTGCTAAAGAAAATGCTCACTGCTTCTTCAGCTGGACACTCACCCAAGGCTGGTATGAAGACAACATACTTGGAGAACCTGTCTACCACTACCAAAACTAATCTAAAGCCCTCAACTTTCGGAAACCTGCTGATGAAGTCCATCAATAAACACTTACATGGTATTTCCGGAATGGGAAGGGGCTGCAATAAACCTGCTTCCTTCTTCCGCTCGGTCTTTTCAACTTGACAAACATGGCATGTCTTAACATAGGCTTGCATGTCTTCCTTCATCTTAGGCCAATGAAAAGACCATGCTAGTAATGCCAATGTTCTCTCTTCTCCGGGGTGACTAGCCCACTTTGTATCATGTGTCTCCTTCAGCAACTCTCGTCTCAACTTGCTTAAAGGCACATGTGGCTTCCCTCCTATGAAGTAAAACAACTCATTCTCTAGCCAATACCACCTTGTGGTGCCTTCTTTCACCCGCTCAACCAGCTTTTGATATGTCGAGTCTTGTGGAGCTTCTTGTCTTGCCTTTCTATGAAATTACACCATGACTACGACTCAGCGATCCATGGCTCGCAACTTCGCTACTTATCAGCATACGCCCTTGGTTGTGTGTCGGCGAACTTGTGCCCATGAAGTCAAGAGTCGACTAAGAACTCTGCCATCAGCTTGCTTGGCGGTGGGTTTCTTCCTAAGTTTAAAGAAGGTGTTAGTTGCATTGTCGGTCATTCTTCTGAGCAGCGTTCCCATCAGTAGTGCTTGTATCTACAGAGCGATGGATGGCGCGGTCATCTCTTTCGTGGGTGATGTACCTGTTTCTTTGCATCTAACTACGACTCGGAATGTCTAGGATGCCCTCTTGCTGACACACCCACCTAGGGCCTTGTTTGACATAATAAGGTGTGCCACTTCAGCTTGATAACTCAAGTCGGTCAAAATTGGCACTGAAGTGATCGCATCCTTAAGCTTTTGGAAGGAAGCTTCGCACTCTGCATCCCATTCCCACTTCCTCTCTTTTTTCAAAAGGTTCATGAGAGGACATGCTATCTTAGAATAGCCCATGATGAATCTCTTGTAGTAGTTTGTTAAGCCAAGAAAAGATCGAAAATCTATCACCTTAGTCGGGGCTGATCAATCTCGAATTTCTACCACCTTCGCACCATCTAGTTGGGAGATGGCCTTGATAGCAATCGCGACGCTCCGACTAGAGAGCAGGGCGCGACCTTGGAAACAAGCGATATTGGGGGTGGGAGATCTTAAAGAAAGAGTTGAAGGACCAGTTCCTTTCCATGAACACAGAGGCATGGCTCGTGCGCCGGCCCCTCTTAACACCCTGTCGAAGGACCTAGCCTTCCACACCTCCATCTTCATACTCCATGCTGACTAGTTTCGACACGCTCAGGCTCATCGGGAAGCGGCTCGGCTTCAAACGTTTCCATGGTATTGGCCCAACACCCTTCTTCATGAGTGATCCTCGACCTTAACAAGCTCCCTTTTTCTTTCGCACTCACCCAGGTAGGCATGCCTTGACCCAGCGTCCACGCGACACTCCAGCGCACCTACGAAGCAGCGCAAACTCTGACCGCATACGCCTATAGACGGTATTTTCCTTACCTAATACCAGTGCATACCGCATGATAACATAGCACTCTCGTGCGCTCATGCTTCTTGTCACCTCGGACCCGAGTAAAAGTTCGTAACAAACTCTCCCCGGCTTAAACTCTGCACGCCCTCGTGTAAGGCACATTTCACCATGCGTTGCCCTTGAAGACTACTAGCTCCTCCTAAGCCTATTCTCTAAATGCACGTGATGCTCATTGGCATCAAAGGACATCGAGACCAAAATGACACTTCTGACCATGCTACTCATAGCACCACCCAAAGTGATCGCCTCCTCGCTCCTCCCACTTTACAATGCGGTCACGAGAAAACTCGCTCTACTAGTCACACCTATGACACCTCAAATCTGAAGGCAGACCCATATTCTCCATGGGTCCCCCTTGGTGCAACTTCATCTTTGGCTTCACTTGATTACTTGTACTGTCATAGGAGAGATCTGCCACAAGATCGCAGGAGTAGAACACCTCCCTATTCTCCCCTCCTGCCTTGCTCTTATATTGTTATCCACGGGCTCTTAGCTTTTCATAGCAATTTATGTGTCTGAGGCCCCTACGTCTTTGGTCAACCCGACATGGCCATCGTCGCTCGATAAAAATTACGCCACAGAAAACTCGCCATGATCAAATACATGGTGGTTATTATCACTTGTTCACAACCAAGTATTTGAGCAACAATAAAATATTGCTTTATGTCTTAGAGGAAGTTCTTCAAGTCTTTGGCATTTTACGCACCACTAAAAGGCTTGAAGCTCGGGCACTCTTTTGCACCATTTCTCGCTTGATGTCTGATCTCGCCTTCTACGGATCTTGTTCGCTCTGGAGACTCACCTCGGTCCTGACCAGCACTTTTGCTTCCTCGATTTGCCTTGATCTCCTTCACGATGCGCACCCTCATGCGCGTGAACTAGAATCATCTAGTCAAAGGGGCCTAACAAACCTCCCCCACTAGAGGTAGTCATCGTCGTCGACTTTAGCCGCACCTCATTGATCACGGTCTTCAGCGCCATAAAGTAGCCACTTCTCTGACTTGCTTCAACGATGGGGCGTCATGAATAGATCAAGTACTCGATCCACTTGTTCTTCTAGTTGGTTGTCTTCCTATCCAACATGATGCTTGCAATCTCTTTGCCGAACTCAACCTTGATCATAGGCGGGTTCCATTTTGCTTGCACTCTATTCGAACTAGGATCATGATGATAAGGCTTCAAGAATCTTACATGGAATGTCAAGTGAAGCTTCAATCTCTTTGGTAGCCCGACTTGTAGGCCACATTCGATCGCTTCCTGAGATTTCAAAGGGTCATCCTTCGAGATCAAGCCTCTTTGAGGCGCTTATTATTTTCTTCCCAAATTTGAGTTGCTTCAGCGGAACCTTCTTCCCTTCCTCGAATTCCAAGGCCCTATCTACTTTGTCGCGTATTTCTTCATGCGTCTACTTGCCTTCTCAAGGCTATCATGAGCTTCATCAAGTAAATCCCTCACGACGCCCATGAGCTTATCTTGTTGGGACTCACCTTTGCGACTAGGTTGCTCGAAACAGCCGTCAGAGCCATGCGAAAGTGGAACCCGATTGCTATCTCAAAAGGAACAATTCAGGTAGCTGAACCGTTACTGTAGATTGCCAAAGACAAAGCCCAGAGGCGGGCTCAAAGTTCCAACTAGTTTGTTTGGCGGGTCACCTGTAGTGGCAGTAGTCCTCGAAGCATGCGATTCGATCCACTTTCCGGTTTGGCCGTCGGTTTGAGGGTGATTAGCGGGTGAAAACACGCCGTACACGCATCTTGAGCGACTCAACGAAATACGTGAGCCAAGTATCTTGATCGCTCACTATGTCCTCAGGCATCCCAAAATGCTTCACAACATTGCTGAAGAAGATGTGCGTTGCTTCTTCAGTTGGGCACTCAACCGGGGTTGGTATGAAGACATCATGCTTGAGAACACATCTCACTTCTTTGCCAAGTGATTTGAATTCCCGCCGACTTTGAAACCAGTGAAGTTCGTAAATAGAAACATTGCCATGGTCTGGTCTTCGGGAGTTCGCAAGGGTCAGAACAAACCTACTTCCTTCTTCTGCCTTGTCAACTGACCAACATGGCATGTCTTAACATGTTTACACGCCTTCCTTACCCAGGCCAATGAAAGACCGCAGCAATGTCAATTTTCTTCCGGCAATTGTTCCAAATTTCAGATCATGTGTCTCCTTCCAAACTCTTGTCTCAACTTGCTCAAGGCACATATAGCTTCCCTTATGTAATAAAGCAACTCATTTGAGTAGCGGTGATCGCTCATGGTGCCTTCTTTCACTCGCCAATTAGCTTTGGACATGTCGTAGTCTTATGGAGCTCTTGTCTTACTCTCGCCTGCAAGTCTACTCATAACTTGACTCAACAACCTGCTGAGCTCAACTTCTTCCTACTCAATGCATCCGCCACTCTGGTTGTGTCGAATTCGAATTTGTGCACCCACACGGTCATCAAAGTCTGCCAAGAACTCTTGCTATCGAGCTTGCTTGGCAGTGAGCTTCTTCTCAGTTTTGAATGAAGGTGTTTGCCACATTTCAGAAGTCACTACTAATGAACCGTGATCCTCTGCACCAAATAGTTGCTTCCATATCTCTAGGCAATGAGTGACTGTAGTCATCTCTTTCTCGTCGGTATTATACCTATGTTCTGCTGCATCTAACTTCCGACTCTCGAATGCTACCGGGTGCCCCTCTTGCACCAACACACCACCTAGGGTCCTGTCCGACGTGTCCGTGTGCACTTCAAATGGAAACTTCAAGTCTGGCAGTCTCAAAACTGGCTTTGAGGTGATCGCATCCTCAGCTTTTGAAGGCAAATTTTAGTACCGTATCCCATCTCACCTCTCTTTTCAAAAGGTCCATGAGAGGACATGCTATCTTAGAATAGCCCATGATGAATCTCCTGTAGTAGTTTGCTAAGCCAAGAAAAGATCAAAGTTCTGTCACCTAGGTCGAGACTGGCCAATCTTGAATTGCTACCACCTTCGCACCATCCATCAAAATTTGGGAATTGGAAATCAAGTGACCCAAAAACTTGATCTCGGTCTAAGAAAACTGACACTTCTCCTTCTTGACATACAATTGATTCCTCCGCCTCGTTTGGTCAACACTTCTGTGCGTACTGGCGATCTTCTAAAGTCAATGTAGGATCATGATGTCATCCAAGTATACCACCACGAATGAGTCCAGGAAGTTGAATAGGACATCATTTATGAGGTTATAAAATGTCACAGGGGCGTTAGTTAATCCGAAGGGCATGACTAAAACTTGCTTCCATACCACACACACATAGTCTCGCCACTTCTTCAAACTGCACGCACTGTAAATATCCCGATCGCAAGTCTAGCTTGGTGAAGTAATTCTTACTTGCTCAATCAATCTAAACAATTCTAAAGAAACAAGGGTATCGGATACTTGTTCTTGATCGTGACTTTGTTCAAAGGCTTGGTAATCTACACACATTCAAGAGCCATCTCATTTCTTTTGGAAACAAAGACCTGCCCCATGGGCTAATGCTCGAGGGTCGACCAAGACCGCATCCAAAGAACTCCGCACTCTGGTTTCCTTTAACTCTATCAACTCTGGTGGAGTCATTCGATAAGGAGCTTGGGCAGGAGGGCTTGATCCTGGCATGAGCTCTATCCGATGATCCGTCTTCCTGCGCCTTCTAGGCAACTTCTGGGAGGCATCACGGCCTCGCAAATCGTCAAAGATGGGGACTATAGTATCTCGGTACTTCAACATGCTGCGATCCGCTTGATCTCACTCACGCACATATGTGCTCGCCTTTCCTAAGTCCTTTCTCTAGCTGCAAGGCAGACAAGGTCTTCTCCTCAAAAGGTCTCTAGCGCTTAGGCCGATCCCGGCCACAGCCACGGCCGCTTCTCATCCATGATCGCTGGTACTCATTCAAAAGTAACAAGGGGGCTACCTTTGGCTCTTGAAGAAGTCATGTTTAAATGAAGTCAAAATTCATCCAAAGGAACAATTAAGGCTCCATCGACCTTCCAATCCCCATCCGAATCGCCACATTCTTCGCCGCTGTGCCATGCATCTTTTATGCTTGGTTTTCACTTTCGCCTCGAGCTTGTTGCTGTCACCTTAGCCACTAATCCGAAAGTCCGGGTCGTCTCCCTCGTCGATATGAAATTATGGACAATTCTAATCGTCTTACCAATGCCACAATTTTCTACCCACCAGTTATCAACTCAACGTACATCAACCCCTTGTGTGTTACCTCGGCTCGAATGGAATTTAATAGCTGAAGAGGGTTAACTCTTATAGGGACCTCTGACCCATTGTTTCCCCCTTCTTCGGCTATGATTACAATGAGCTTCTCCTTCCTTGGGTAGTTCCGATGTGCACACATCATGCATGTAGCATCCCGATGGTCCGTAAACTTCTAAGTGAGGAAGTCGCCTCTCCCACTTTAACTGCTATACTATGCTTCTTCCAACCCTTGCCTCCACTCGACTTAGAGGTCTTTGATTTCGACTTCCAGCTCGACTCTTGCTTTTGGCCTTTCCCCTTTTGGGTGGGAGTAGGGGAAGAGGTCACTCTTATAGCCTGAATGCAGTCCGTTATTCGCCACGGCTTCAGGGCAAGTCTCGACACCTGCCTCCTCGCTCACATTCGAGCCTCCATCCTGCAATCGGACATGAAGTTGAACCCACTGCATGCGTGTCGTATGCTGGCGCCCCGCCCAAAGGTGCGCCAAAGCAAGAGTGCCCACACTTTGGGAGCCGGCAGCCTACCCGTGAAGCAGCGCGAGAGCTTTGTTGCTAGTCGAGGACTTGACTATGAAGAAGGGTGTTAGCCTACCCTACACAAACTGGTCAGAGCTAGAGCCACTTTCCTGATGAGCCCAAGGCAGGACGAAACCAGTCAACATGGAATATGAAGATGGAGGCGGAAGGGCTAGCCTCGACAGGTGTCGAGGGCCGTGACGGCCATAGTACAGAAAAGTTAGCCTCTCGACAAATGGAGTCATAGCGAGGCGTATGTAGAGAACAGGAGGTGTTCTACTCCCCGCTATCTTAAGGCCCACCCCTCCCATGGCGCATACAATCAAGTGAAGCCAAAGATGAAGCTGCACCAAGGGGGACCCATGAGTAATTATGGCCGTGCCTCCCATCCGAGGTGTCAGTTATGACTAGTAGGCGGTCAGTGGCCGCTACTAGGGGTGGGAGGAGTGCGGGCGTGTAGTCGCCTTTCCGCTGAGACGCCCTTATGCCAATGAGCAACAACACTTATTATTATTATTACAAATATTAGGTAGATAGTGAGTAGTTCAAAATATTGTATATTATACTATTAACTTTTTAAATGAGATATTATTTTATTTGTTTTCCTTATCAAATTACTTTTTATTTAAAAATATTGTAAATTTATTGATTTTAAAATTTTAATTTTTTTTAAAAGGTGAATTAATTTTATGAAAAAATAAAATGAAGTGATAATGTTAAAACAATAATGTAAAAATAATGTAAAATAATAAAAATATTCATAAATAATAAGAGAGTCTAAAAAATATTTGCACATTATATAATAAATGCAACTATTAGCTTAGTGGATGCAATGCACACATTCCCTAAGTTTTAGGCGGGTTCGAAACCCCCAATCAGTAGATTTATAACAAGTGAGACTGAAATATCAGCCAAAATCCAATAAATTGCTTAAATATCAACCTCCACTGATAACCGAATTATCAGCCATATTTCCACATACATTTTCGATATTTTGTTCCTTGTGTGTAACACTCGAACATGTAATTGGCCAAGAAGATGGTGACACTATTGCTTGTAGTCCCATCCCAACTTTGCTAAGAGTAAGACCCGAAATCAAAAAGCACCCATCCAAATATTGGAAGTAAAATCAATAATAACAAGATAGGGGCAAGGAAACCAAAAAGGAGACTAATGATCCTAATAATCCCAATCCCAATCTGAAAATTTTCACCAAAAGTAATTGCTCCAACTTGGATGGTTGTAGCAACTATAAATATTGAAATAATAACCTTATATTTCTCAAACATTAATATTGGAGAAACATCGTTGTTGCTCCGGAACATCACTTGCATGAGCACACCCAATGCTATAATGTAAAATATATACACTTGCCTTATGAATAGGGCATAATTCATCTTAAACTCTTGTAGAACCAGACGCATATTTATGACCAAAACGAATATAAAAATGAGAATTGGGAAATGTAAGGAAGATGCTTGTGTGAGGTGTGTCATCATCTACACAAATGACATAATAGTTCAAGGACATCGTGTCTATTGTTTAGTTAGTAGAGTAAACATACTTGTACAACAGAGGGTTCAAAAGGTAACACCTACCTCTCATATACATGTTTCAACCGTTGTAGTCTATTTTGAAGAATTGTTTGTCCTGCCATTGGGTATCATTTTCATTCATGTGGGGAATTGTTCTATCTTAATCCGTTATTGAATGAAATTAATTGTTTATTTGAAACGTTTGGATAAAGGAATTAAAATCCTTTATTACCTTTTATGAGTCATTTAAATTCCTCTTCCCTTGATCATAAAACAGTAGAAAGCCAAACCTCTCATTATCTATTTACAGAGAGCTCCTGACTCTCTTTGAAGAGTGGAAAAGCACATCTTTCATCCTTTTTTGTTTCTTCTTCGTGATCGAGATACGAACATCTTCAATTCGTCAAGAGTGACTGCAAGTTAGGTGTTATTGCCGTCATTCAATGACCGTTGTATCTTGGGAAGCAGATGCCACAGAATTCTCAAGCACCTTTGGAGAAAGTGAATTTGCTTGAAGGAGATTGTAGTTGCACATGACTTGGTCTAATTCCATCTTTTGTAGTTTCTTTTGTTTTCTTCCTCTCCTTCTTCAATTATTTGGTTTGTGTATTTTCCGTGTCATTTTTGTAACCGGAACTAAAATCAATAATAATGGGACTGGGGCAATTGCAGCAGAGACATAAATTATCCCAATAATCTCAAACCCAAACATTTTACCAATCATAATTGCACCAACGTGGATAGATATTGCAACTACAAAAACTGATATAACGACTTAATGTTTCTGAAACATTGGAGAAACATCATTGCCTTGAAACATTGCTTGGACGAGGAGACCCAACATTCCAATGTAAAAAGCGTAAACTTGAAATGTATTTCCTTGTTCTTGCTCTTTGTGATATACAAAAAATGAAATTAATTTGATTCCTAATTAGTTTAATGATAATTAGAGTTAAATTAATAATTTTTTTGAATACATTTTAGTTTCAAAGTAAGAAACTGTTTCTATTGGGATCCTTCTCCCTATGTCTTTTGTCTATTTGAAATGAAAAATTCTTTATCACTTAAGTTAGGCATGATGTGCTTTATCACTTAAGTTAGGCATGATGTGCTATTAAGTTAATAAATTCTTATAGCTAAACAGATACTTTTATTTTATGACTAAGTTTTGTAATCATTTGGGCTGCAAATTAGAAATGAAGGCCCAATAACTTGAACAAGTTCAATTATATTCCCAAACAAAATAAGAAAAAACACAGAGCCTTCTCAATCTAAGGATTAATATATAGGTTTTCATTGGCACATTACATGTTTAGATTTTATGAAAATTATTAGAAATATTTGGTTAAAAGACATCTAATACCCCTAAATTTGGTTAAAAGATATCTAATAATCATAAATTTGTGAATATAACAATTCCTATGTTTTTTTTTTTGAAAAATAACTTATTTTGGACAAAAATGTCATTCTTATTTCATGCGTTTAAGTTGTCACTTAAAACTTAAAAGAATAGATTATTTATTGTCAAAAAAAGAATAGATTATTTTTGCAAGAAAAATAAGGACATTTTTTGTCAAAATAAGACAAAAAATTGATGGACTGTCAAATTTAAAAAATTAGGTTTTTAAAAATGTCTTTTAATCAAACCATCCAAAGATTGATGTATAAAATAAATTTGTGACGTATATAATAATATAACAATTTAAAAGCATATTAAGTTTAAAATAATAATATGTTTTTCTTGAATTTATGAAAAAGAAAAATAAATAACTTCATAAAGATAAGAATACTTTTTGTTTATCTATAAATTTATATTTTCCTTGATTGTAAAGGGTTGGGAAGGGGTCATGGAATATCCAAGGATTCGAATCATTATAAGAATAAGTACTACAACATAATGAAAGAGCCTAAGGGCAATTTAGTCGAGGTTTTTAGAATGATTAACAAAACCAAGGTCATTGGTTACTAATGGTTAAAGTTGAGTTGAGTGACAGGTTGGAATGATCAAACATCAAATGAAGATAATACAAATTAAAGATGATAATGATGAAGTTGATAAAACACTTGAAAGTAAAGTTCACTCAAATCAAATAATCAAGATGACAAGTAACCAAGATTCCAAGCTCAAGCATCAAGTGAAGATCTTGAGCGCTGAGGAATCATGCAAGTGTGAATGTAATGGGTGGCAATTTTTAGACATCATCTTTTACATGCATATTCTTCATAACTCGGCTTTTATGTCTAAATTGAATATCTTTTGAAAACACAAGTATGAGCATCAAACCTTATGCATTTAAAGTTTAAAATGTATTCAAAAGTGTTTTCTAAGGTTTGAGATTGACTTGGAATGAAAAGAACCCAAAGTGACCATTTCTGGGCCTTTTTGGCATTCTTTGCATACTTTGTGATTTTTACTCGGTTTGACTTTAAATTGATTAAATATTTTAAAATTCATGTTTGCTCATCAAATCTTAGTTATTTGGAGCTTAAAATGTGCTTAAAAGAGTTGTTTAAATTTAGAAACTGATTTGGTGCAAAACAGAGTTGAAACGAACATAAAACAACTTTTTTTGTCAAGAAACTAGTTGAGCTGTCCAGGTCATCCGGTTGGGCAATAGGTTGACCGGTTGGTCTTCCGATTGGTCTAAACGGTTGACCGGTTGGTGAAATAGTCGACCGATTGAGTCTAGAAAGGCATGTTTTCCATTCTTATGAACCGAAAAAGCTAATGGTAACGATCGACCTGGCCTGTGGAACCGGTCGAGGTGTGAAATTCGACTGAATGGATGAGCTCATCCAAAGACCATAAGAGGTGAAAAACAAATCGACCGCTGTGTGAAACGGCTCTATTGCTAGCGGAATGGTCATATTTCAATGACTAAAAATAGTGACCTGGAGTGCACATGACGAAATGGTCGATCGGTTGTGAGAAACGGTTGATCGGTTGGACAACAGTAAAATTCCAAAGGCTATAAAACGGTAACATTCTGTGTACAATGGCTAGTATACATGAAATGGTCATTTCCACCGGCTAAGGAACTTAAATTCATCAAGTTCCACTCTATAAATAGAGTGTGGGGGATCACTAAACAGCTAAAACACTTGTTGAATATCCTCTCAACCATCATTTCTCTTGTGAATCAATTCTCAAACTAAGATTGTGAGTGCATTCATTTACAAGAGCATATAGTTGTAATTGAAATATCTTGAGGGCTTAAGAAAGTACACAGCTTATGAGAAAGCTTCAAGTGTATAGATTGGAAGACCGTAGTTGTTTCGATTGGAGCCATAATCCAAGTAATCAAGCCTCCTGGATCGGTTTAGAACTTTAAGTGTGCATATTTGGAAGAAATGCCCATTTGAGCAGTAATCCAAGTGTAAAGAAGTCAAAGTTGTGTTTAATACTGCGGGAACCTTCACTCTATTGAAGGTTACATAGCGGCGAGGTAAGGAAGTACAACCACTATAAATCCGGGTTTTGCTTTATCTATCCTTATCTCTTTAATTTATTGTTATTGCATTAAAATTAAGATTTATTATTGTGTGAAAAGTTTTTGAGAAAACCAATTCAGCCCCCCCTCTTGGTTAGGTTGCTAAGTCATATTGAACTTTCAATAATAAACAAAGTTGAGAAAATATTTTAGAGATGATTGAACATACTGAAGAGGAAAGTTTTGCTCTTATCCATTAGTATGCCTTGCAGGTATAGAACTGATACTCAAGCAGGAACTAAATTTATATCATTTGCTTAGTATAAATCTCATCATTCCATCTATATAACAGAATTTTTCTGCTATACAGACTGCTGTGAAGATATGCGATATCACATCCCTCAAGTCAAGCACACCATAGAACGCCTAACCATGGGGTTAAGATTACCAAATTGACACCACTCAATGCTTTAGTAAATATGTCAGTCGGTTGAGAACCAGTGGGAACATATGTTGGCCGAATGATGCCACTATGTACCGCATCACAAACAAAAGTGATAAATCCATTTCTTGACCGTGGAGTTGAAAGGTCTATGAAACACTTAATAAGAAGTAATATATAAATGCTTAGTATCACAATATAACCGCATAGAGTTTCACAATGATTTAATACTAAGATCCAAATAACTTTGTAAACTTACTAATTCACAAGTAGTCATAGCTATAGATCTATTACCATGCTTCATCGGCATGATTATATGAAAATAATAATGCTTTTGGTCTTCCAAGAATAATAATCACTCCGGAATGATATCAACTGCTAAGACCCTAAGAAAGCAGAGAAACGAACTGGCCCAATCTGAAGTCACATCAAGGTAAAAAGATGCAATCACTTTGAGCCTAACGTACCCCCTTGAATCAGATTCTCATGAACAGCCAAATTCCCAAGGTACTCGCCCTCCCAACTGTTCTTCCTATGTTGTTACACAACCCATTAATGATATCATCAACAGATAATCAGATGAGTAATCAAGATAATAGTTTCAATCATCAAACGTCAATGCCAATCTTCTGGATCATCTTAAAATATAATATCACCTTTACTGCCATAAACAAAGAAATGATGCTGTCTCTATCGTGTTTATGTTTGGTCTTAGCCCGCTGAAGCAAAACTAATCTAACTAAATAAATATTCTAATGCATATTTCATTGATTAATAAAATTAACTTTAGAACTCATAGAACTCAATGGATTCTTCAAAAAATGATCAACATTCCCCCAACCCTCTCAATAATATGCAATCACCAAAATAGTGCCAAATATTTGAATGGTCAATGACTGGCCACCCCATTACAACAATATCATCAAGATAGAAAGTAATAATTTGCAACTGGCTCTTCGCCATGAAAGGAAAAGCAAGGTGGATCAGAAAATAGATTGCTTCTAAACCATACCTTCAAAGCAAGGTCAATTTCCTTTTTGCAAACCAATGACTATACCTTTCAGTTCATAAAGACCTTTCAATGATACAAATTCCCATTTATCGCTGATGTACAAACCATGAGGCATGCACATGCACACTCTTCTTATAATTCCACAAGAACGTATTATGCACATCCACCTATTAATCTAATTTTTAACAAAATACCAGAAGAAAAGAACTGAACCCAATAATAAATAAAACAACTATTGCAGTCAAGTCTTCAACTTTCCTATTTCCAATAATAACTACCTGAGCCTTGTAACGCTCAATAGTTCCATCTACATTATATTTTTTTGACGAAACACCTACTTACATCCTATTGCTTCAACAGCTCATGAATACTTCACAACTAATGCCCAATATCTTCTAAATCTGTATTTCCTCTTTCTGCAGTTGATTTCTCCCACTGCCTTCATCTTTCACAAATCTTCACCAAAAGATTTAGGTTCAACACTGTAGTAATAGTCACATGAAAGCAATGATGATGCACAGAGAATTTTCATCATAATCTACAGAGAGCAGTAATAGGATGGTGACTACTTGAGGAATGTTGATGACCAAGCAGCTATACAAGTGCCCATTACTTCACATTGTGTGGCCAAGATAATCTTAACAAAACAAACCCATGTTTGTCCCTATGGCCTCACTTCAACAAAAACATTGTGAAATTCGCTTCATTATTTCGCCTCACCTTAATTTACCGTAACTCGCTCCTTTGTCAAGCACAAACATTAGTGTTAATAGTCAATGGATCGCATGTTTGGTAAATGAAACAATATCGTACACCTGATTTCTTTTTAAATAATACAAGATCATCTACTCCATTTATACTGTCTATCTCAGATATTTTGTAGCCAATACATGGTTCCTAATTTTTCAAGTAAATTAGTTTCATTCATTTGATAATTGAAATAGAGTAATCCCAAGTTTATTTTAAACAAAAATCGAAGTAAAGCGCTTTTTCCTAACTTTTATGGAATGATTAAGAAACAATTTGAGGTTTTGTATTTAAAGGATCAAATCTAATAATGTACACTATTTCAATAAGATCTTAAAATTAAAGTGTCAGAAAGGGTCTGAAGTCGGTTCACGACTATATATATATATATATAGTTATAAAGGATATATATATATATATATATATATATATATATATATATATATATATATATATATATATATATATATATATATAACAAAATAAAATTATTTCCTTCAAATAATAAATTAATTGTTTATTTTCCATAGTTCCAAAATACACCATAAATATGGAACATTGTTGCTCCATCTTCCTACTTATTCATCCCTACCTTGAGCTCCTTATCCTTTATTCTCTGGAGTCAAGTTTACATTTTCAAGAGTGGCCATGAAGAAATCAAAAAGCAAACTTTAGCATTGAAACAAGAGAATGATTCATTATGCTTAACCCAACTTGTTAGAACCCACAACAAGATAGGCCCATTAAATACGCTTGAGTTAGAATCTAAAATATTAAATCAAAAGATTAAATTAATGAGTTATGAACTTGAAAATAGGTAAACAATAGATTAAATACAAATTAGACATTACATAAGTTAATAAAATACACCATTTGCTCCATAATTGGGTCTTTGTTGTCAAGTTCTTCGTTACAAAGTGACTTGTCGCACCGATAAATTTAACTCCGCATCAAAGTAGTTCATTAACATTAGCTATCAAATTCATATGTAGATGAGTTAAACCACCAAATAGTTAGAATCGGTATACTAATGGAAGCCGTGGATTTAAGGTGGCAATAACTGTCTTGTAATATTCCAATCTTTGAACATGGCAAAGACCATGATGAATGTTAATAATATCCTTCCCGTGTCTCTAAAGTCTCTGATAATATCTTTATAATAATTGATGTTGTTGACTACACCACAGTTGGTGAATCATTATACCAATTGTGTCAAGATAAAAAGGGAAGCACTCAACATGTTATCGGAAACTAAGATATTTCAAATTAATATGTACCACTATGGGCCCAAAAGGAGAAGACTGAAAATTATGTTTGCTTATTTAGCGTTTTGAACTTCAATTATGAAAGAATTTAGTACCCTAGATTCTCCTTCACACACAAAGGATAATTGACACACAGGGTCCCAGGGATATTTATCTTATTTACTCCACATGTATCTAGCAAGTATTAAAACCTGGTAAGTCCCAACCAAATCCAAAATCTCCTCTTCCCCTTTTATTCCTTTCGCTGTACACAACAATGATATGGATTCCATGCTTCAAGAGCAGAACACTGATATTGACTCATCATGATTACGTTAAAAAATGTGAATGTAAAACCATAATTATACTCTCTAAACCGAAATATTAACATCTTGAACCTAAAGTATGAATCTTCCTCGAACCCACCTTATCACTGGACATGTTATATCTACTGGAAGCTTCCATCCTGCCATTCATGCAAAAGATCAACCAAACAATGGTCCTCAAGAACAAGATTTAGCGATCTTTAATAAGCTAAAGATCAAAAAATAACAAGAAGAATGATGTTTACCGTTTTGATGCAAGAACATAAATCTTATATTTAGGGTCATCTAGATTAGCACCAACAACCTCGATTTTTGCATTGAAACATATTTTGATAGTTTTAGGAAGTCCTCATCCATCCTAGTCGGGGCCACTTCACAAGGTGTAAAATAAAACTCACTGCCATGTGGTTAATAATTTCAGATTCCATTCCATTTCTCCCAGTCAAATTAATGTAATATGTTTTTCAATGAAAGCATAACCAAATTCATCATGAAAAACAAATCATGAAATAACCACTCAAATTGTGAATACCAAGAACTGTAGCTCCTATTCTAGCTAATTGCAATGTTTCTTAGTAGAACTATACTCGTGGCCGCCCCTACTATAGCCTCTAGCTATTTTTCAAATCCCATTATAAAAAAAATATATATATATATATATATATATATATATATATATATATATATATATAAAAAATAAAATTTTTATTGAACAAATATATCTCTCTCACATTATAATATAAATCATCATAAGTTTAATTTGCAAGCATTTTAGATAAAAAAATCAATAATTAAACTATAAAATCAATTTGTTCTAAGATGTTTTTCTTAACAGACAAGATAGCCAATCCATTCAATCTTTCTTAGACATTGCTAGACTACAGGATTTGAATAATCTCAACTTTGCAGAAACTCCTTTCAGGCAATCAGAATCGTATAGTCAATAGTATTCGTAAGTAATCCATACATTTGGAAAACAAATCCATCATTTTCAAATAGTCTAACACTTCAATCAGCTTTGGTCTCCTTTGTACACTCCTCACAATCTTAACTGCAAAATAACTCATCCTCACTAATATCGAGTCCATGTTATGTCTCAAAATTTTCTTGTTTTATCAACAAGATTCTCAAACAATCATCAACTCATGAATATGTAGAATTGTGTAAATCAATAAAACCCAAAATATTTCCTTCATATTTTTGAAATTGTTCAAACTATTATAGTTAAAATAGCTTGATCAACTATATAAGAAGAATCAACTCTATAAGATTCTTCAAATTAATGCAATCCTTCAATAGCATTTTCATCAAACTCCGCTTCTTCTCAGAAATAATACGCTTTTCTACAAAATGTAGGTTCAATTTCACTTCCGGAAGAATTTTTGCAATAGAACTTATCGTGTATTTTAAATCCAATTTCTATAAGTCTCAAAGAAAGAAATAAGTGTTTGTAATAGACTAATAGCAACATCAATAACTGTCTCTACTTAAAATATTTGGTCACTCTATTAATGGCGTATAAAATATTGCACCAAATAACCATGCCAAATAAGAATTCAAAATCCATGGAACCTAATAACAAACTTTAGCATCCCCGAATGTCTTAGGATCATCACTTGCTTCCACCAAGTGAGTTAAAGGAATTTTACCTCTAGAGCTTAAAATTCCAGATATTTTAACAGATGCACCCCACTTCCTACCACGGTGCGCCGCCACCTTACTCTAAATCTCTGTACCATTACCTTTAATCCACTGAACCCCTCGTGGAAGCGAAGTCAGATTGTTACAAACCCTCCATAAAAATCTTTCTTTTATTTTTCAACTTAGGATTTGCAAATCTTAAATGAAAACCTCAAGTACATGACTGGCCGTATTTAGTATAATTCCAAATTCAGATAGAACCCAAATTTACACTATATCCAATATGGCAACCAAGATACCAACACACATTCTCCCAAAACTACTCTATGTACATACAGACAGTTCCATTATACAAATTCAAAGTATATTCTTACAAAATAACTTCGAATTTACAAAAGATCAAAATAATGTCAAGACAAACTTATCAGGTTCGTCAGCTTCAAGACTTGACTGGAAAGAGGTTTTAAATGAAAATAATGAGCTAAACGAAATTCTACAAGTGATCAGATAAGCCATAAAAGGTTTTGCTTTTCCGAAACATCCTCAAAAAATGTAAAACTCTTTTACAAATATTTCCGTAGTTTCACTTTGCTTCGCTTGCTTTTTAAAAAGTTTCAAAACTTTTCATTGCTTCGGTTTCTTGTAATTTGTTTCAGTTTTAAGTTTCATAAAACTTTACTACTTGCTTGCTTTTTGTACTTATTAGTTTTTAAAAAGTTTATAAACTTACTACTTGCTTAGCTTTGTTTTGCTTTTCTCTTTAAAAAGTTTAGTAAACTCTTATTGCTTGTTTGCTTGAAGTTTATAAAACTTCATAATTTCTCTGCTGAAAAGTTTCTTAAAACCTTTCTACAAACTTTGCTCTGGCAGTTTCAAACTTTTCATAAAACGGAGTCTCAGCTCAACCGCATGCTTGAAAAGGCACAAAAACTTACAGCCTGGCTCAACTGTTACTAGAAACCCAACAGAGCTTGGTTTCAACCGAATGCTTTGAAATCTAAACGAGAGCCTGGCTCACCGTTTGTTTTAAAAACTCACGGTGTCGGTGGCAATTAGAACCACTATTGATTTTTCAAAACTCGTATATCATGCTCATAAAACATCAACTACTAGAGGCCTGGTTTCTTACTTATCGCAATTCTAGTGAACACGGAGCTCACATCGACCGTGCGAATGGATCTCAACCGCATCACCTTTTTCCTGAATATGGTGGAATCTGACCTACCCATCACCATAATCTAGTTAGAGCTCATACTCCTTGATACTCCTCAGACGCGCTGGTCTCTTTAATGCATGATATGACCTAAGTTTGCCGACCAGGCAAAACCAACGCATATGAGATCCCAACTCAACGCGTAATGACGGAATACCTCCGACCGCCTTAGTTTTGCTTAGAACTAGGGAAGGCCTGCTTTTCGCAAATATTCTGGGTTTTTCAGTTTGCTTGTTTGTTTCTTTTGAAAATGGTTTACAATTTAAACCATTTTCTTGTTTGCTTAAAAATGTTTAATTTATTCAAACTATTTGCTTACTTGCTTGAAAGCTTGCTTGAAAAATGGTTTTTACAATTCAGCAAAATCATTTACTATATTTGCTTGCTTGTTTGAAAAGGGTTTTACCATTTAAAACCAATGCTTGTTTTCAACAATGGTTTAACCCAAAACCATTTGCTTGTTTTCTAATTCAAATGTTGCTTCTTGGAAAATGGTTTACAATCAAAACCATGAAATACCAAAGCAGAAACAGCTTTATAATAATAATAATAATACACTGTTTTGGAAATGAGCTTGAACACCCACCCTTTGTTTGCTAAACTTGGTTACGGCCCAATAATTTCTTTCCCCGCCTTTGCTTTTAACCCACACACCTCAACCGAATACGGCAAATATTATTGACCCGCCCCACGAATCGCATAACTTAACATACTCCTAGACTTAATCACGCTCAATCCTAATATCGCGAGGCGGCGAGGTACGCACTTTCAGCCTTAGTCCTAATCTTATCTAACCTAATCTTAATCATTTAATAAGGTTCCTAAACTATCTGTACGAATCCTGCCACTCATACAAAACATAGCATTCTCGGGCATTTACACAATAATGTACTACACCGAACATGTACTTAAAAATACATTGTACTTGCTGGCAATCATACACTAATAACGTACACTTGGCCTTCGGTGGGGTGTACCGGTACACCCCGTACATGTGTACCCCAGACACCTTCCGAAATTTGGTCTGATTTGCCATTTTCCCACTTTGACAATTAACCCCACTTTCATACCACTTACACTTCTAACACCTCAAGAATTATCATGGAATTCATCTTAAAACAACCCACAACACTTTAATAAAAGCATAACTAAACCTCAAAACCCTAGTGAAACTAAGAACTCTCAACCTAGGTCCACCAATTCTTTATAAACTAAGGAATGGGATGATCCAATGCTATTTTTCTCCTCCCAATCGCTACCTCATAACCCCAACAATTCAAAGTGTTTATGCGATCTCTGACAAAAAACCTGTAATTTGTTACATCACCCTCCATACCAAAGCTTAAGAATCCAATCACCATGGTTGCGCAAGGCAAAGACATACCCCTACTTTCGACTCCCTCCTCCTCCCTCTTCTTTCTCTTCTTCAACTTTCTCTCGTCTCCCTCTTCTCCCTCTCCTCACGTGAACCCTAGTTTTTGGGAGACCAAAATAGCGATTTGGCTTTTGTTTTTCCTCTTTATATTTCCACTTTCCTTTAATTAAATTTAGTCCTCAAACATTTAATATTGCAATTGTAACTTATTTTATTTGTATTGTAAGCTCCATCTCAACTTGATTTTTTGCTTTTCATAATCTTTTTGCTAAACACAATTGTACCCTTTGTAATTAGCACCCTCAAAATTTCCGGGTTCCATAATTACCATTTCCTACTTAGTCTCCAAAAATACTACAATGTGACTGGGCACTTTAGTAACTCTAAGGATGCAATTCAGACACTTTCTCGATCGGGTGTTACAAAAATCCTCCTCCTTTAGGAATGATTTCAGTCTCAAAATGAATGGAAAACCTAAAACTCCCACCAAGAGCGAAAGGGAAAATACCCATCCAAAGGCTGAGGAATTGATGAAGTGATCCGGGCCTCGGCTCCCAAGTAGCTGCCTCCCTCTCATGATTCTCCATGGGGATCTCAATTACCGGAATCACTTTGCTTCTCAACACTGCTCCTTGCGAACCCATAACTGCACCGTGTTTCTTCATAAGTCAAACTCTCCTTTAACTGCACTGGTTGCTCTCTCAATACATGTGAAGGATCTGGGAGGTATTTCCTCAACATCGACACATGGAATGTATCATGAATTCTTGATAACTCTAGGGGTAACTTTAACTTGTAAGCTACCGGTCCCACCTTGCTCACAATCTCATAAGGTCCAATATACTCTTATCTGCTTGCCTCATTTTCTCCGAATCTCAACACACCCTTCAAGGGAAATTTCTAAAAAGACTTTGGTCGCCTATTTCGACTGTAAGTCTTTGCATGACATTGTCCGCATAACTTTTCTTGTCACTACACCTCTGTTTCTAACAACGCTCACTTTCTCCGAAGTGATCTCACTAGTTCAGTGGGCCTAGTCGCCTCTCTCACCAACCCCAATTCCTAACACACCTGAGTTCCACACTTCCCTCACGGCATGCCTCAACGGAGCCATATCTATACCGTCCGATGAAGCACAGTTGTGCAAACTCCATAGTGCGCAGTATCCCAACTTCCTTTGAACGAACACAAGCCTGCAAGATAATCTCTTAACGCCCGAATAGTCTCTCGATCGTCATCCGTCTTCGAGGATGAAAATGTCAAGCAAAGTGTAGGCAAGTCCTTTAACGCTGCTTGTAAACCGGCCAAACCCGGATGTGAACTCCGGGGGTCTCAATCAAAACTACTCACTCAACCCCAAGTGATGTCTCACATCTCATCCACATACACCTGGCAATTTTTCCACGAATCTTTAACATTAACTGGTAGAAAATGAGCAGACTTCGTTAATCGATCTACTATCATCTCCATATCGTGATCATGTTGCCTTTGAGTCCGTGGAAGACCTCAGTAACAAAATCCATACGGATTCTTTCCCAGCTTCCACACCTGTGAATAGGAGAATCGTGATCTTCCTGGCTGATGTTCGCTTCAACTAATAATAAAGAGGCACCAGGACCGAAATCTCATCTCTTTCTCTTCTTTCATCCCATTCCAACGCAATGTTCTTTCAAAGTCTATACATCTTAGTACTACTGATGATATGATACGCAGAATGAATGCTTCTTCCATAATTTCTCTCTTCAGCCGCCATACCCCAGCACACATTCTCCGTCCTTTCACATCATGTTATCATCTCTGAACTGAACTCGCTTTCCCTTTTTCTATCTCTTCTTTGAGTTTTAATCATCCAGGGATCTCTGCTGAATCGCCTGCTTAGAACCAATCCCCACTAGGAGTGGCCCCAAAAGAAGCAAAACGGGCTAATAAGGCCTCAACTTGTTCCACACTGCACCTGAAGCTCAGATCCACCCCAGCAACAAAGTGGAAGGTAACCCGATCTCATGTGAGACAAAGAACTCTCCTGGCTCTTCAATTTACGCATCTACGACATTAGCTTTTCCCCGGAGGTACTATGAGCGCCGCCGTAGTCCTTGAACAATCAGCTAATTTTGGCTCTCAAAGTTTAACTCTTTTGGGTGAAAATATATTGCACTTTATGATCTCAGAAAGATCCCTACAAGGAACACCATATAAATAATGTCTCCATATTTTAGTGCAAACATCGATCAAGCTGCTAGCTTCATAGTGTCGTATGTGTGTGGTAATTCTCTCATGCTTCTTATCGTCTAGAGGTATATGCAATCAATTCCTATCATTTTGCATCAAACAAACAAGGCCTTCAGCCTTGAAGCATCACTATAAACCAGCAAACCCATCTCTTCCCATTGCAAAAGCGAACTTGATCGAAGTCAATCTTACCTTTCAACTCCTCAAAGTTCTGATAAAGTAATCTCACCAATGTGAATGAACACTTCCTTCCTCGCCTTAGTCAATGGGGTCGCTTATCCCGAGAACCCTCAACAAACTTCCTATAGTACCCTCAAGCTAAAACCGGCGAAGCTCCCAATTTTGACATACTTTGGTGGTTTCCACTTACCACCGCTTCTATTTTCTCGGGATCTACACTACCATCACCGAATCACATAATCTTAGAATGCCACACTTACGCCAAGCCAAACTCATTGCTCAACTGCATATAATCGTTTCCCAGTCTCGTAATAAAATCCTCAAGTGCTCAATGTCCTCCCAACCACCCTGACGCCACTCAGAATATCATCAATAAAAACTATGACGAACCTAGATCCATACCGCTGGGTCACCGCTCATCAACCATAAACGCCACGTGATATTATCGTAAAATGTGGTACTCACCTAAAACTCATAATGCCCATAAGTAGCGTGTCCTCGACGCGCCTTTGTAAAGCATCACCTCCCACCTTTAATCGATGATACCCCGAATTCTGTTCTATTCCTTGGAGTATACTGAGATCCCTGGAGTTGAATCAAATAACTCATCAATTTGTGATGGCATTGGCGATGGTAACTCTATTTAGCTGTTCAGAATCTATGGCACAACTTCAAACTCCTGATCTTTCTTTTTCACGAAGAGAAACCTGAGCTCCCTATGGGGATATGCTCTGGCCTAAATTGAACTCTTACTCAACAACTCTTCAGACCGAGCCTTAAGCTCCTCAACTCTCGCAGGTGAGCCATCCCAGGTGAGAAATGAACTAGCTCTACCCAGATCAACTAATGGTGAACTCCCACCTCCTCTTTCCTCGAGGTAAACCCGCAAGACATCCCGGGGAACACATCTGGAACTCTCTAACAACCTAAATCCCATCCAATATAGTCCTCCCTTTCCTCCGTCTCCACCACATGCTGATAACCCTCGACAACCTTACGCAGTGATTCTCTGTAAGGCTTACATGAGACACAGAAGATAACTCTACGTAATCCTCCGAACTTTACCTCCAATTTCCCGGGCCTAGCTCTGTACCTTACTTCCTTTATAACAATCTAACAGACTATGGCGAGATGTTCTAATCCACTGAGAACCACACCAAATCCCTGCGTCTAAAGCTACAAGATCCGCAGGAACTCCTGTCCCTCAACTGAACCCATCATCCTCCGGACTACTCCGTCTGCAGTAACTGACTCCTACCGGAAGGGAAACCCTGAACCCTCTAATGGTTGGGGTCCCTATCTCCACAACAATTCAAGAATAACTTGATGCAATGAATGTGTAGCCCCGGTCCAATTAACGATATGCATCATGCTCAAGGATAGAAAAATACCAACACTACATCCTGCGCCAGATTCAGATTCCACAGGCCACAAAGATATACTCTAGCCCGAGTGCTAGGCCTCGTCACATCCCCAAGCACCGCCACCTCACTGACACCACCCTGCCTGCGGCCGTGTGCTGGCCCCTCCGGCTCAAACCCTCTCCCCAGCCACTTTCGGTGCTCATCTCTAGCATCAGCTAGGACTGCCACCGATGTCTCCGCACCAACTGTTCGAGGCAACTTCAATGAAACACTCCCGCCATATGGAACACCTTGCATCAATCTCCTACATTCCCATGGTGCTCTGCTTCCATTGTTATACACATGTGAGGACACTGGGTGCCATCACAAAGAACTGGGGCCCTAACGATCCTCGATTAAAGTGATAATCTCCACCTGACTCAAGCTCCTATAACTCTCGCCCTTGTTCCTCTTCAGACCGTCTCGGGAGAGCTTTGTTGGGATCGTGCCTGGCACTCTTACTTTACTTTCCCGCCTACTCTGACATAGCCGGTGGTACTTCAGTTCAACCCTTCAGCGCTCTACTAAGTCCCCAAATCTATTCTGGCAGGACCACCTGATAAATGCACTCGATTATCGGGTGTCAGGAATTCGATAAAAACCTTGCACTTCAGACTTCATCTTCTTGAATATGGTGGAACCAATCTAATCCAATTCCGAGAACTTCTTCTCGCATTCCGACACCGACATGTTCTTCCCTGGTTTAACTCAAGAGCCCTCAATTTTTAACCCATGGCTTTCGAGGAAAGAACCTATCGTTGAACTCATTGAATCAATCCCATGTTATGCCATCAGATACCCCTCTCTACGGCATCCCACCATCCTTAGCCTCCCTGCCTTCCATCGTAAAACCGGGAAAACAAGACTCTCGCTTCATCCTGCAGCCCATAACTCCATAAACTTTATCGATTCTGCCTAAATGCATAACCAGCTGCTTCTAGATCACCACCGCGCTCATACGGCTTCTGGCGCCTCCCGGGGGCCGTGTACCTCTCATTCGACCTCCCTGCTCTTCCAACCTCTCTAGGTGGCTGGTGGAGTTCATGACCACCGGGAAGGGTCGCTACGGTTACCATTCCGTGCAATCCGTACACTCGCCCGTCAGAAACAATCCCGCACTCGAAAGCCCTCTCGTGGCCTGCATGGTCCAAATTTCGACCGGCCGTCGGAGGCCGATTCATAGAGGCGGTAATGGAACCCAATGGCGCGGCTCATCCCTCTCAGTACTCATAGATCGCCTGAGCCTCTCCTCTCGAATAATCCTCCTAGATCGACCTCTACGCCCTCTTCCCGACATAGTGTCAGAATTACCAAAGATCAACTGCTTAATACTTCACTCACTCTGATATGTATGTACTTTTGAACTTAAAAACATGCATGGTTGCCAATACTATGCTCGATACCACCTCGCGTGGTATCATCTTTACCAAATCCCAGGTTATTATATACGACCCGCTTCCGATATCAACTTTTGACACACCCCACCCCCTTCCAAATAAGGCGGTGTCATTAATTAATGTAAATTCCCACGTTACGTTTAACGACTAGAAACTCCCCGTAGCTGTGCCGTATTGCTTACTAAACCCCTATAAAAATCTTTTCTTTATTTTTCAACTTAGGATTTGGTAAAAAATCTACAAATTTAAAAACCCTGAAGAGATCTACGTATTTAGTATAATTCCAACTCAGATACATCCAATTTATATCATACCAAAATATGGAAACCATCATACTAACACATTCTCTCAAATCCATCGATGTACATACATATGTTCCATTATAAATTCAAAGTATATTCTTACAAAAATAATTCTTAATTTACAAAGACTCAGATAACGTCGTGACAAATCCTATCAGGCTCCAAATACCATGTGACTGCACTGGGAAAAATAGTTTTAAATGGTACAATGAGCTAAACGAGCTCGCGAGTGTACGCTTATAAAAGGTTTTGTTTTTCCTAAAACATCTCAAAAAATGTAAAACTCTCTTTTACAAATATTTCCGTGTCTTTACTGGCTATTGCTTTTAAAAGTTTCTAAAACTTTTCTTCGCTTTGTCGCTTGTACTGTTGCTTTTAAAAGTTTATAAACTTTACTATTTGCTTGCTTTGTACTTGTTTGCTTTTAAAAGTTTATAAAACTTTTACTACTTGCTTCAGGCTTTCTTGGTTTTGCTTTTAAAAGCTTATAAAACTCTTATCATTATTGCTTAGAAGTTTATAAACTTCATAATTCTCTCACATTAAAAGCTCTTAAACCTTCACAAACCTTTTGTTTTAAAAGCTCTCAAAACTTTTCATAAAAACTAGGAGTCCGCCCAACCGCATGCTTGAAAATAAAACTGGAGCCTGGCTCAACTGTACATTTTTAAAATCCACTGAGCTCGCTCAACCGATTTGAAATTCAACCTGAGCCCGGCTCAACCGCCGCTTTTAAAACTCTACTTTAAGCCCGGGCGATCGCGGAACCAATGGTTGATTTTTCAAAACTGATATCATGCTCATAAAACATCAAACTAATCGGAGGCCTATTTTCGCTTATCGTAACCTAGAAGTGAACACGTGAGCTCCAGGCACGACCGCAAGCAAGTGGAAGGACCTTTGTCTCGCATCACCTTTTTTCCGAATACGGTAATCGACTGGTCGCCATCACCATAATTTGGGCTTAGAGCTCATAACCTTATATACCCTGCACGTGTCACGCTTCCTTTAAATGCATGTGATGTATGACCCAAGTTTGCCGATTGTGTGCAAAACTACAATGCATGTATGAGATCCTAACTCCACTCGTGCATCGCATGTAATACCTCGACCGGGTTTGCTTGCTTAGAACTAGGGAAGGCCTGTTTTTCGCAAATATTCTTTGCTTGCTTGCTCGCTTGCTCTTTGAAAAATGGTTTTACAATTTAAAACCATTTTCTTGCTTGCTTAAAAAAATGGTTTAATTATTAAAACCATTTGCTTACTTGCTTGCTTGCTTGAAAAATGGTTTACAATTCAAAAACCATTTACTTACTTGCTTGCTTGTTTGAAAAGTGGTTTTACCATTTAAAACCAATGCTTGCTTTTCAAAAATGGTTTAACTCAAAACCATTTGCTTGCTTTCTAATTCATCGTCATTTCTGAAATGGTTTACAATCAAAACCATGAAATACCGCTGTAAAACAGTTTATAATAATACACACACTAGTATTTGGAAAATGAGTTTAGAACATCACCCTTCTTGCTTGCTAAACTTGAGCACAGCTCCACACTTTCCGCCTTTGCTTTTTAACCACACTGAACCGACGCAAATATTAATCGCCCACGTAATCGCATAACTTAACATACTCCTATTTAATCACGCTAACTAATATCGCGAGGCGGCGAGGTACGCTACGCTTTCTGGCCGAAGTCCTAATCTTATTCGAACCTATCTTAATCATTTAATAAGGTTCCTAAACTATCTGTATGAACTGGCTGCATCATACAAAAACATAGCATTCCGGGCATTTGGGCACACATACCAGACACCCCGAACATGTACCCCAGACACATTGCATTCTCGTTAGTGTACTCTGCACACTCGAACATGTACCTAAGACACTTTGGCCTTCAGGGGGTGTACCCCAGACACCCTCGTACATGTACCTGCATACCTCCGAAATTCTGCCTGATTTTGCTATTTTTCCCACTTTTGATACCAACTCACTTCATACCACTTCTATAATTCCTAACACCTCAAGAATTATCATGGAATTCATCTTAAAACAACTCCACAACACTTGAATTGGTGCTATGGAACCTCAAACCTCAAAACCCTAGGTGAAAATCCAAGAACTCAACCTAGGTCCACCACCCTTATAAAACCACATAATTTGACGATTCCATGTTTATTTTCTCCCACTCAGCTCTTACCTCATAACCCCAACAATTCAAAGGTTTATGTGATCTTTGTACAAAACCTAGACCAAAGGAGCATCAATTCTCCATACCAAAGCTTAAGAATCCAATTACCCATGGTTATAAGGCAAAGACATACCTGATTTTTGGACTTCTCCTCCTCCTTCTTCTTCCTCTTCTTCCTCCCCTTGGCTCTCTTCTCCTCTCCTACGTGAACCCTAGCTTTTGGGAGACCAAAATATGTTTTTGGCTTTTGTTTTTCCTCTTCTATATTTTCCACTTTCCTTTAATTGAAATTTAGTCCTCAAACATTTAATATTGCAATTGTAACTTATTTTATTTGTATTGTGGCCCATCTCTAACTTGATTTTTGCTTTTCATAATCTTTTTGCTAAATGACAATTCGATTCAGACAAGACCAAAATTTCCTGTTCCATAATTTATCATTTCCTACTTTAGTCTCCAATATACTACAGTGTGACACTTGGTACTCTTATACACCCCTACAGTATCATGTATTGTACACTCTCTCGGGACGGGGTGTTACACTTAACACATTCAACTTGACTTTCCCAACGTGTCTGTGATAGCGGTTTAAGGGTCAAACATTTTACATTATCTTGCAAAATTTTCCATCACTTTGTAGAAGATGAAAACAATATATATGCATTGTATTTAAAGTGGGAGTCTTTTTGAGAGCTTTATTGCATTTAAAGTGAGTTTTTTTTAGAGTCGTAACAACAAACTTCAAATTTTTTATTATATTTAATTAATTATAAATATATATAATATTTTATTATTTCAAAAGGAGCTCCATTATAAAGTGGTTCTAGGCAAGAGGCCTCCTCTACCGCCTATAGGCAAATGGGCGCTGGACTGTACTACCCATTGAGATGGAATTGATCATATATTTCACAGACATAAGCAACTTACCACTAAAAGTGAGGCCATTAAAGAAAGAAAAACCTCAAAATCTGTAATATTTTTGAAACCATAGAACTAGTTCCGTCCTATTATTTCTCCAGCTTTGTTCAATGGTCCAATCAATAATATGGATATGTAGCTTCAAATCCTACCCCAAATGCAATGAAGCCATTGGATTTTCACAAGATATTGAAAATCACCCAACAGTTTTTCACCAAACTCGTTCTTGTACACTTATAAGAGTGACTCAGGATTCAAACTGTTCCACTAATTCATCCTCAAGCCACTGTTTTGCGTGCATTCTTTAAAGAAAAACAGCACCAATTTTAAACCCATTTCTAGAAAATTGTTTCTCAAAACAAGATTTATGAGCATAGTTTCACCAAACAAATGTTCTGCATTACTTTCAGATTTTCTATTTCCAAAAGTAGAAAGCAGTTAGTTTCCCGTACCACCTGCATACTTGTTTGAACCCCAAAATCCATGCATCAATTCATACCCACATTTCCTCAATCAGATAATATGCAAAATCGAAATTCACAGCACAATATAAAGTCACCTTCTAGAATAAAAAACCTTCTGCTTCTAGGTACAAAACATCCGCCCCCGCATGTTTCCGCCTCCGAAGCAATACAATCGGAGAGTTTAAGGACGATTCCGATCATGCCCTAATACAGAACAAGTTCAATTCCCATCTCGCAACCAAACAAGAATCCAAGCATTGCGGGAGAGATGACTTACTGATGTAGCTCGACTACGAAGAATAAAAGAAATGCACAAAGCAATCCAACGAAATTCGAATTTTCCACATTAATCAAGTCTGCAAAAAACAATAACATAATGTGCTATTTATAAGCACAAACAAAATCCTAATGGATAATCCCAAAAATCATAACGGATAAATCCAAAAATCCTAATAGATAAATCCAAAAATACTATCGGATAAATCCAAAAATAAAATTAAATAAATAATTACTGCAATAAAATTCATCATTGACTCAGCTTCCTATCCGCTTAAAGCTCTGGGATATGGGCCTACCCATGCCCCATCATTTCTCACGTTGAAAATTCGACCAAGAGTGAAAGGAAAGGTGAAGAATCCAACAATGAAAAATCCAAATGACGAAGATCATCCTCCTGTATCCAAGTAGCATAAGAATCAGGACGACCATACCATTTGACAAGAAAACGACGAAACCCACCATCTCTAGAAGTCACGAACTCATCATCAAGGATAGTATCCACCGTCTCCTTAGAAAATCAGAATTTAAGGCATAAGGTGCACCTTTACTACCACCTCGTTGCATTACCACTAAAAGGCAAAAAGTAGAAGTCTAAAAGTGCCCCTGAAGGTAGCAAGTCCTCTACATTGAAAACATAATATCCATGTCATTAGGGCAAATCAAGAAGATATGCATTAGGATCCCATTTCATTTAATGATAGAATAAGGCCCCATGGCTCTTTTGCATAAAAGTTTTTTGAAAACGCTTTTGGAATTCTTTCGTGATCGAATGCGAACCATAACATAATCACCAACATTAAATTTTAGATCTACGATGCACACGCTTGCTCAGCTTTTATAATTCCTCATTACTTAGAGAAATTTTCTTAATCTCGCATGTAAGTCATGGATGTTTTGCAGTTTTCTCGTTGTGTTCATATACACGCATGTGAGGTGGTAAAGGAACAAGATCAATAGGTATGCGGGGTGAGTAGTCATTAACAATTTGAAAAGGACTTTACCCGTTGAACTGCACGTAATTGTTATAAGCAATCCCACTGGCTGATAAAATTAAATCCCAAACACCTTGTTTTACCCCAACCAAACACCTAAGCATATTACCCAGACTACGATTAACAACCTCAGTTTGCCCATCAGTCTGAGGATGAAAAGCAGATGAAAATTTTAGAGAAAAGCCAAACACCTTAAAGGGTTTTCCAAAATAGCTAACAAATTTCACATCCCTATCAGATACAATGGTAGAAGGCAAACCGTGCAATTTAACAACTTCTCTAAAAAACAATTTAGCAACATATGAAGCATCATTGGTTTAGTTACATGGAATAAAATGTGCCATCTTAAAAAATCTGTCAACAACAACCAAAATATAATCATGTCCTCTAGCCGTCCTAGGCAATCCAAGAACAAAGTCCATACTAACATCTTTCCAAGGTTCATGAGGAACAAAAGGAGTATAAGCCGTTGTTTTGTTTCTAGCCTTATTATCCTGACATGTTCCGCATCAGGCAACTATCCTAGCAACATCCCTTTTAAAGGAAGGCCAATAAAACCTATCTTCAACCAATGCAATAGTTAATAGTAATAAAATTAATAGTAAAATAATAATAATAAAAGAATAAAAAATTGTACTAATAATAATAAAATGATAAAAGAATGAGTATTTGTCTTGAAAAATGTGGAATGTGTGTGTGATATAGCCTGATTGGTGGGTGATATAGCCTGATTGGTGGGTGAATAAGTTGACGAGTGAGGGTCATATGTCCAAATATCCATGTAAACACTCACAAAATATCCTTTTTTTAAAGGGATGCCACTTTATATGAACATTTTTTCACCAAAGAATTGATTTAAATTAACGATGTGGGGGCTGGGATGGAACCACCTCGTCTTATTGCCTTCCCTAAACACCACATCATTCTTATAAGAATTAATTAAAAAACTGATAAATATGAGTTTGAACTTTTTATCTTATTCATACAAGAAAAGCAACATTGCAAGTGTTTCACACCGAAATAAACAAACATGATAAAAGTATATATCCATGCCAAAGTGTTTAGATTCATTTTCTTGAAGTCCCCTACTAGTCTCTAAACTGGAAACTCTTGTGGTATGGAAGTATGATTCATGAGTACTCTATCAAATATGTATAATGCTCGAATAAGTAGTTGGCCAAGAAGATGGTGACCCTGTTGCTTGTAGTCCCATCCCATCTTTGCTAAGAGTAAAACCCAAAAACAAAGAAGCATCCATCCAAATATCGGAAGTAGAATCAATAATAGTAAGATAGGGGGAAGAAAACCAAAAAGGAGACTAATGCTCCTAATAAACCCAATCCCAATCTGAAAATTTTCACTAAAAATAATTGCTCCAACATGGATGGTTGTAGTAACTATAAATATTGAAATAATAACCTTATATTTCTCAACCATTAATGGAGAAACATTGTTGTTGCACTGGAACTTCATTTGCATGAGAACACACAATGTCGTAATGTAAAATATATAAGTCTGTGCTATGATTGGGGAAGTTCGTCTGCGCCTGCGACAAAAAAAAAAAAAAAAAGGTTCCTAATCACATTTAATGATAATAATAAGTGTTAAATTAACAAATTCTTAATGCGAAACAGATACTTCTGTTTGATAATTGTATTAACAAGTTTTGTAATCATTTTGGATAATCAAAGCTAGAAATGAAGGCCCAAGAAGAACCACCTGGGCATGGCTATTAATAAAGTTCTATAATTAAAAAATGAAAAAAAAACCCTTCTCAATCAAAGATGAAAATATAAGTTTTTAATTTATGTAACACTAGTTATATCATTCGGATATAAGGCTGAGCTGTCAGCTGTGGGCTCTCATGGTCTCAAAATAGCGCTTATAATATGAGTTTAGCATAGTCGATCAGCCCATTTTAGTCCGAATTTTTAAGGATTGGGTTATAAAATTTAATACCTGAATAAAATCGGGTCAATTTGGCCCTACCCGTTTTGCCCGTGGCTCATGTGGGTTTGACCCGGGTTAGCTCGATTAGCCGAATTTTTTTTTTTTTTAAATAACTAGCTTAGTAATTAAGATTTTCAAGGATTCACCTATAAAATTTGATATTTTTGTTATCTCTTTTGTAACATAGGGGTTTTAAAAATAATAATTATTTAATATGTGATTAATATATTAAACTTTGTTGTTTTAACTATTTTATTTTCAATTTCTAAATATATCTTTTATATGATAATTTAATATTTAAAAAATCTTGTATGAAAATTTACGGAATGCATTTTAATTAAATAAATTATAGTTTTAATATTGAATATATTTTTATTTATCTCATTAATCATATTTTAAATATTTCATACTCTATTTTTATTTATCATTAAATTTAATTTAATAATTAAATTATCAGTATATTTTAAATAATTTTATTACTTAAACTAGTATTAATAACAAAATAATTTTATTTTTAAAATAATTAACAAAAAATTATTCACAAATTTCCTTTCTAATATGACTATATCTTCTAGCAAAATGAATTTTCAAACAAATAAGATATTTCATTTTTGGAAAAAATATTTTTTTATTCCAAGCATAAATGAAATTTATGTTGTTAACATTCTAAATTAATTAATAGATGATGATAACTCAACCACCATCGAGGATGTAAATGTTTCTAATGTGTAATCATATGTTATTATTATATATAATGAGAATGAGGATGAACATTATAGGTATATGAGATTTTATTTGATACTTCTAAATTGTTTTAAGTTGTTACTTTATTGTTTTGATACTATTTAGCTAGTTAGTTTGGTACTATGATTATAATAGTGTTATAACATTATTTATTTATTTAAGTTTGTTTACTATTATTATATTGTTTAGACTAAATTATTTTATATATTAATGATTATTATATTTTTTTATATTATTAATTTCCATTTGAATAATGATAAATTTGTAAAATTAATTTTTTTAACATTTTTAAGGTTTTTGCCCGTTTTAACCCGCAACCTGCATGAACTGGACTAGACTGGTTAAAAACTAGCTCGAATAGAAATTGACCAGATTATCCCAACCCATTTTGACCCGCAGCCCAAATAAACTAAACGAAATGGGTTGGATTAGCTCATTTACCAGCTCTAATTGAATCGTACATGGAATAAGGGAATGAAGACTTTAAGATTATGTGACTTTTTGACTCATTAACGATAATTATTGTTGAAAAGATCGTAATTGTTGACAACGCTCGTTCACAAGGAAGGAAACCATGCTAATGATTACCTTACAAAGATGAAACATCTCCTTAATCAGATCATCTAAATAAATAAAGATACTTTATAACCTTAAGTCTTTTTTGCATTTTTCTTAATTTTAAATAATTACTTCATTTTAATCGAACTCATAACCTCAAGGTTAGCTTTATGATTTGTAATATTAATAACAATATACGCATTTATTAAACTAGTATTAAAGATGCTATATAAATTTATTATTTGTAATATATATATATATATATACACACTTATCATAATATTTTATATTTGATTAAAATTTAGATAAATTTATATAATATTTACTTTTAAATACTAAATATTATGATTGGATGTCAAAATTTATCATAAATATTTCAAAATTTTAAACAAAAAAAGAACCTAAAATTTTTGCTATCATTTTTTATATAATTTATTTATAGTTTTTATCAATTATTTGATGATTATTAATTAATTTTCATGTATACCATTATTTTTTATAATGGATAAGAATTATAAAAAATAAGTTTTGCATAATTAAATACATATGAAATAAAAAAATAATTATGTTTTATAACCGGTTAGAATCGTATTTATCATAAAACTTGGATAAATATATTTTATATTTATATAACAATAATAACTTTTTCAATGGTTTAAATCTGTAGGAAGAATATTTTTGCCGGGAAATGGTTATATATAAGGGACGAAAAATTTAATTTGCAACAAAATAAAAGAATCAGTATTTAAGATTTGTTGTCAAAGTAAATGTAGGGATCAGCTTTACTCATAAAGGATTGGGAGGCTTGGGGAAGATTATGCTGCAAGACCAAATGGGCACCCGATGAAGAAGAAGAGTGCGTATGTGTAGAAGCCTAGGCTTTTGTTGTTTGGGGTAGCCTACCTCCCCTCCCCTCCCCTCGATCAAAAAAACAAATGTATATTGGAATGACAGTGGAAAAACGCCGAAGAAAAACCGGAAAATACCGAAAAACAGGAAATTAAATCCTCAAAAAAAATCAAGACTGAAAATAGTAATACTCCTAATGTGAGATTATAATGTAAGTAAAACCTTATTACCTGCGACTGCGAGTCAAAAGTAGCTGCTCTCTTGTGCTTCTTCTTCTTGGTCGACCCCTGCAGTGCAGATCAAAAGAAGCATCATGAGTAGAGTAGAATTCGAACACATGCATGCATTACGTTGTTAAACTTAAATAGATCGAATAATACATTATACATGTTATTAAACCTTACCCGGGATTCGACGGCACCATGGAGATCGATCTCTTGGTGGCCTGGGGCTGGAAGCCTGGAAGTTAACAACTATAACGCGAGGCGGAGCCGGATGATAGTTCTACTTTCTGGACATGGCCAAGAGGGCTCTAAAGTTCAGATAAGAGAAGAGCATGAATTTATATTGCCAATGGGTCAACGTCAACGCTAATTTCACATATCGTTTTTCCTTGTCCCAGCCCGCCAGGTGGTTCATTTTCCCAGCCCGGCATTTAGTGTAAAAAAAATAAAAAATTTCTTAAATAATATATGTTGAGAAATATTCAAAATTTTTCAAAAAACACTTTCTAAAAGTCTTTCAAAAAATTAAAAATTTTATAGACAAAGTATCTTTTGAAAAGACACTTTTATAATTTTGAATATTTTGAATTAATACTAAAAATGTCTTTTGAATATATAGTTTTTATATTTTTAAAAATCTTGAATTTAAGTTAAAAATGTCTCAAGATACTTTTGATTTTTCAAATATTTAGAAAGTGTTTTTAAAGAGAAACTTTCTAAACTAGCTTACTGATGGAGAGAAAACTATATTATATTTATGATTATTTTTCAAACTATATTTTTTTAAGATTTTTTTTAATTTTTAGGAAAGTTCCCGTCTCAGCCCCACTAGGTAGTTCATTGCTTTAGAGTGGTTTATATTCGAAATAAATAAATTTTAAAATATTTTTTTGAAACAAAATTACATTTAAAATTTGGATAAAAAAATGGGTCTTTGTTCTAAAAACCACTAATACTTGAGTGAATAAAAATTATTTTTTAAGACAAGTAAAACAAATTCTTTTTTTGGAAACTATTGTGTTTTTAATCGAGTGCCTTCTTTGATTAACTTGACATTATAAATATACAAATAATTCTTAGGTTAACGCTTTTTAAAATTTAAAGGATTTTTTTTTTTAATTTTTAAACAAAATATTACTTTATAGTGTTTAAGTTGAAGATTTTTTAGATAATATATACATTAACTAATACGTGAGAAGAGGCTTGAGAAAGTAACGTGCTGTATAAGAAAAACGAAGGATAGGCAGATAGGAGTCTTGGATGGCTGTGAAAGAAAAAGAAAAAGACAAGGAGATAAGATTCACAAGGTTTTAAATTCCGTTTCGGTAGTCATTTCGGATTGGATATCAAAACGGGATATCGAAACGGAATATTTCGCGTTTCGGATCGTTTGATTATGCTTCGAGTGCGCGAGATATATATATATATATATATATATATATATATATATATATATATATATATATATATATAATTTTTAATATAGAGTCTTTTGTAACATAATTTATCAAGTAAAAATTATTTTATAATACATTAATTAAAATTAAATTATCAAATAAACATAAATATTTTAATACCTTAACGAAGTTTAAATCACCAAATTAATATAATGTTTTAAGCATGTTAATTCTACATAAATCAACAAACAAGTATAAAATATTTAATACAAGCAAATGCAAAATAAACAAATAAATTCTAAGCGATAAATTAGAAACCAACATCAATTCGGGTGTATCAGCTGAGAAGCATTAATCGTGCATTTGTAAGGTGAGATGGGTCAATATCGGCTTAAATCGTTAGTATAATTTAGCTCTTAAATGCATCTCTTTAAGCTCATTTGGAAGCCAAGCGGTGTTTATTGTCTCTAAATTTAAATCATACCACCAAAAGCATCCGAGTACCGCAAAATCCGTCGTCGACAAATCTGCCAATGCTTCATGCTTATAGGATCTAAGACTCTTTCCCTTTCTAATACATAATCCTGTAAATAACAATAAGAATAATGGTATCTTATAATTGAATCAATTAATAACATAAAATTCAATGCAAATATTTCATTTTTACCTTTCTACGTTGGCCGAATCGTATGCAGTAGGATCCAGCGGTCAGGCGATTAGGTCGAACGAGCGGTCACGTGGTCAGATTTTTCGCCAGCGTGTTCCGTTCACGCAGGTTTTGGAGCGGACGAATATTCGGCCGTTCCGGCGGAAGCAGACGAAATTCGAACCTTGATAAGAAGGTAATTTCCCCTAAGTTAGACATGCATTAATATACCGATTCTTGCTCGTTTATTCTTCATATTTTTTCTTAAGGCTATATTAGTTGAGTTGTGTTTCTTGATTATTATTATTATTATTATTTTGGCTGTAACCATGTTTCCCCCATGATTTATATTTATGTGGCTATTTTGTGCATCGTGACTGTTTCACGTGTTATAGTACAATCAGTTGTAGTTTATTATTGGTTCTTGCTGCCCAAAATTTCTATTTTTTTTCTGCCTTTTTTTATTCCTTTTGCTGTCCAAATTTTTCTAAAATTCCCACCTACTGCCCCAGATATTTTGGGGTACCAACCTATTTACCGGATTTTTAATTCTTTTTAATGATTTATTTTGTCTTTTTATTCTTTTTTTTACTTTGAAAAAAGAACTGATTTTCTAATAGAAATCATGTAATCTTTTTTTAATTATTGATTCTAAATACTAAATGTCGCGTGTTTCTTATTTATTCTAACTTTTCTTTCTTTATTTGATTATTTTCCTTTTCTTAAATTCCTCTTTTTTTTTTTGAAAGAATCTTAAATTCCTATTTGTCTTTTTTTTTTCTAAATATTTATCCCCTTTATTTATTTTATTTTTTTCCTCTTTCGTTTCACTCCCTATTTTTTACCCAATTACCCTAACTCAATAAAATTTAGACACGAACTCCTCCTAACCTTGTAGATAAAAAAAAACATGTACATGTGTACTTTATTATTTATGTTATATTACTTGCCTCGCTCATGTTTATCAAATTTGACTCCCCATTTTCCATTTTCACGTTCTTAAAAAAAAAAAAATCTTTTTATTCTTCTCTCAAATAAAAAATTCAAGATTTTCAAATTTGCGATATCAAAATAATTTTTCCAGATTTATTAAATCAAACTTCAATTTTTTTAAGATTATGATTTTTATAAAGTTTGATATATTTTTAAAGACTTTTATAAATTTTATAGAGTTTGTAAATGAATGAATGACTTTCATATACTTTTATTTTAAAAGATTTTTATAGACATTGACAGAATTTTATAGATATTGATAGACTTTTATAGAGTTTGAAAATGTATGAATCGTTGAATTAATTTATTAATTATGGATTAAACATAATTATATTGTAATTTTAATTGTGTAATTGCGCATGTTAATTATGAGCCATTTATAGATGGTTTAATATTAATTAGCTATGAACTTATGATTATATATTCTCCCTTACTTTGGTAAGCCAATTAAACCAAAGCTCAATTGTTCACTTGTGCTCTTTATATATAAGTAAATAGAGCCATAAACTTTTCAAGGGTTTGGTAGAACCAAGGATAAAAATATTTGATATATCGATCAATATATCAGATATCGGTAATATTCGACACGATATCGGCAATCGATAATTGTTTGAGGGAAAAATCGGCAAAAAATCGGTAATATCGACGATATATCGGTTTTGGACCGATATATTGTGGAAATATCGGGTCTGTGGCACACACGCGCATTATTTTAATTTTTCGGTAAAATATCGGAGATATATAAGGATATATTATAGATATAGCGAGATATATCGGTGATATATCAGGATGTATCGGAGATATATCCAAGCGATTGGGTAAATCGACTTGATCAGCGGTTATAGATTTATACGGCAGTTTAAAGAAGATTTACTTGATTTAGATTTGCATAAAAATTAAATCCAACTGCTATAATTAAATAACAAAAAATTTTTAACCATCCAACGGCTATTTTGACAAAAAAATAATACATAAAATATCTACAAATCAATTCAGTTTGATACTTAAAATTATCTACACTACATATCGATCTTCATTTCACTATAATTTTTTCTTTGTGATAGTTTACTCGATACTTCTATATTTTAAATTAAGTTAATTTAGTAATAATATATTAATAAATTAACAATTCATTAATAATATATTAATAAATGTTAGATTAATAGGCGCGAAGCGACGTATAGATGAAACCGGGAATTTTTATCATAAAAGTTGTGGATCTGATCGAATTTGTTATACGTGGCATGTTGATTATAATCGATATTATTATAACATCGTGTCTTGATATAATTGTTATGCTTTATTAAGATGAATCTACTACATCGAATTTTCTTGATGGGCGTACGTCGATCTTGATTTTGATTTTAAAAGCTTATTGTAATGTAATTTTAATGTATATATTTGATTATTAATGTTATTTTTACACTTTTAGAAAGTATTTCCATAAATTTAAACGTTTTTTTGTTAATTTATGATATATTGATATTCATGTAAAAATATCGTAGATATATCTCAGATATATCCAGGAAATATCAAGTAAAATCACAAATAGTGATATATCGAAGTGAAATCGATATTTGATCGTTAGATTAGAACATACTTTGGAAAGAAGGAAAAAACCATCTTCAACCCTAACTTTTCTTTAATCTCATTTATTGCAGATTTAGGAAATAAATGATGGCTAATAATTTTGGATCCATGATATGTTTTCTATACACTGAGAATTCATATGCTTTTTTGTTCAATGAAGTTATTATTTTATAATATATTTATTGAGTATTTTTTATTATTGATAAATTATTTTGGGCTTAATAAATACTTTTAATTTTATAAAATAATATAATAATCGATATCAGAGTTACTTTAGTTGATATTAAAGCTATCAATTTTATTTTTCTATATTTTCCAGGTTTATTGGTGTTTCCCGGTGTTCGACAATTTTATTTTTATTTTTATAAAACTTGTTATAATTTCAAAACGGAATCAGAGGTTTCAATTATCGTTTTTGGGCATGAAATACTTTGATGTGAATTCAAAGATTTCCATAGAATTTAATAATGGATTCGACATGTCCTTGTTACTAGTAGGAAGACATTAACTATATTGTTCTCATTGGGACAATGGATTTGACGTGTCCTGAAGACAAGAATGAAAAGTGAAAAGCCCCTTTTCCTTTTTTGGAAAAAGCCCCTTTTCCATTTTACCCCTTTAACTTTTTTTGAAAGAGCCCCTTTTCCTTTTTGTTTCCTTATTTATTTGATAATGTATCCAGACCCATGAGAAAAAATCTTTTATTTTATTTTGTTTGACTTGTTCATTCCATGAGTGTATGGCAGACTGGCAGTACACGTTTTCTACGCAGGAATTGAATTTTAATGCTTTGAAACGTTATAAGGTGTTGAGACGCACCAAAATTTTCTTTTTTTGGACCCTTACTTGCCATATAAATTAAAAGAAATTTTAAAATGATATTATAATCAAAATAACTTTTAAGGAATGACCGAGGGTTTTCTTTTTAAAAGTTTTTGGAAAATTGGACTTTCATGTTTTTTTCAATAAAGACATCATATTTTCCCAATTTATAATATTATTAATAATATTTTGTAATATTGAGTCTTCAGTAATTTTGCAATATTTGCAAATTTTACTCAGTTTTGATTTTGACACACAATTCAATATTTATCCAAATTTGTAATATTTTTATTAGTTTTTAACATATTACTTTAGCAATTTATATTTATGCTATTTATGACTATTTATATCATAATATTATGTATAAAATTATTTTCTTATATTGAGTAAAATTAAAAAATATTGAATACTTAAAAACTCTTCGTGAGTGCGAAGGCATCACCAAATAATTTTTATGGAATTGATGTTTGCAAGTAAGTTCTCTAGTTTATAAATCGATTTATTTGAATCCATCTGGATAGTGAATTGTCATGCTCGATGACTTGATTATTTGTAGTAAGATGTTTAGTTTTAGTGAAGAGATTTATTAAAGTGTCTTTGAGCCGTCTGATTTTCTTGCCCTATCAATGAGAAATTGAAGCATTTGGTTTGTGATGGTTGGTGGTGCTCTTTGCACTTGTGTATGAGTTTTTGTATTTTATAGTACACAGCGTTTGGTGACCACTTTTTGTGGAGTCATTTGAGTAAGCCCAGAATGAAGCAATTTGCATGTCTTTGTTTTACATGTATTTTTGACATTGCTCTCTTATTTATTCTTGAGCTTTGAGTTTTCGCTTGGTGCTGTGGCGTATTGAAGCTTGTGGGACTAATTAAAACAATGGGTTCAATCTCTATGATGAATTGTGATTATGGCCAGATTTGACCTTGAAAATTGAAGCTCTCCAAAACCTTTGTTGGGAATTAGCAGTGAAGAAGTTCTATAAGGATTAGTATTCAAGAGTAGTTGTGGCCTAAAACCCAGGTTAGTTGATAACCGTCAATCGGAAAACTTGTGGATGTTAGGTAACTAGATATCACGCTATTGTGTTCCGCTGCCAGGACCCGTAATTTAACAAAAAGTGGGCGTAGTCGCTTTGCTCTGAAGCTCTGCAATACGCTACCTGTGAGTATGCTGTAGCCCATCGGGCCAATATCATATCATGACCTCTTCGGGTCCATCTACGAGCAAAAATGACCACATAGGGTCCATTTATCCGTACTCAAACATAATGCACAAGACTATAATGCCATAGTCCTTAAGAGTTTAATTACAATACTCTTTACACAAAAACATATATTAAAACAATTTGTTCTAATATATTTTACAAAAGTAAGAACCTAAGCCATAACCTGACTTCTTCACAATGGCGGCCTCGAGTGAAACTCAGTCTCACTGCGTCTCCTTATTACTGAAAGGGGTCCCACGGCCGAGGTGAGCAATGCACAGTAGAGTTAACTCCTGAGGCTACTCCCGCCCTAAGTTCACATCACCCGATAGTCGTATCCACGAAAAACACATTCCAATCAAGATTATGCAACCTAGAATGGAATTCTACATGTCATGAATGAGATGCGACTCACCATGTCCCATGTACCGAGTCCCCACCGACTCCATTAAATCCGAGTCCCAACCGACTCCTATCACACAATGCCGAAACTCATGAGTGATAAAATTCATCATTCTTGGATTACATCAAATGATCATTTTACAAAACAAATTTCATTTGATTTCAAACCAAAAGCTTTTTGGATGTTCACCTTAATGATCATTTGTTTTCAAAAATTCATGTGTCTTTTATGGGTGGCGAATTTTCCGGGGTCTCATCACAGGCTTCGCAATCCTTCCCATACTTTTATGGGCTTTCCATATGTGTAACCAAAAAGATAACGGATCTTTCACCCAACACATAATTTCATTTCCCATTTTCAAACCATGCAACTCAATTTGGACGTTGTCTCATTTTTCGAGCCTGTACAATCAACACCAAACGCAATGTTAATTTACACACACCCATTTCATGCGATGTCCCTATGCATATGAAATGTAATCATGTCATTTCACACATTCAAGTAAAAACATACACATTCCTACTCAAATGTCTACATGCTAAGGATGAGAATGTGACTCACCTGGCCCCAGTCGAGTCCTCACCGACTCCCTCACACATACATATTCCAAATTAAAAAGCCGTCATTTATGTTCCATGACCATTTTCCAAAACAAAAGCTTTTTGTTTTATAAATCAAAATCCACTGGACAAACTCCGATATTCACTTGTTTTTACCAAGTCTTGTGTGTTTTTGTGCGTAGCGAATTTCTAGGGTCTCACCGCAGGCTTCACATGCGTTCCGACACTTTTGCGAACTTTCATCGTTGTATACATATGTCTAACCAAAAATACCGGATTTTTCACCCGAGGGGGTATATATCCCTTCTTGCTATACCCAACACATGTATTTTTCATTTCCTTTTTCTTTTATGCAACCGTGAGACTCATTTTGGATGTTGTTCCATTTTATTGAGCCCACCATCGAACACCAAACACAGTGTTGATCTACCATGTACTCAAGACATACCATCGAACACCAAACATAGAGTCGATCCCTACCGACCATGCACTCCACCCATTTAATCTGATTTCCCGGAATTGCATATCTGTCTGAATGCCATTGCATGTTATATCATGTCACTTATAATGAATGCTACATAGACTGACACAATCCACGCCACTTACGATTGTCATGGACAATCACATCACACATAGATTTCCATAAATCATTTTTATTCATCATAACTTTATCATGCAAACCAATATCAACATTTTCATTCAACATGTCATTCTATGATCAAGCAATGACACACATAAGCAAGCCATGTAATGGCCATTGCACATAACAATTCATCTCATGTCAACATGTTAGAGCACACACATTGATACATAAACACGTCACTCTTAGTCGACGACACTTGATCTCAGGAACCGGTTGTGGCATAGAGATGCCTGATAAGTTCACACAACAAGCCATCATAGCCATGATCGTTTCGAACTGGATTCGAAACTAGTCCCCTAACAGTCCCAAAATCTAGACATTAACCATTAAACATCCTAATCTGTAGCAGTCCCCGAAAACGGACCATAACTTGAGTTATAGAGGTCCGATTTGGGTGATTCAAAAGCCTAGCATCAAGTTCTTAGATAGAGCTACAATTTCCTTAAAAGGATACTAGTCCAAATTCTCCATTTTTCCCAACCGAAAATCAGTCCCAAAAATCTAGACAATAGATTCAACCAAAACATGGCAACCTGTGGTAGTCTTGAAAAACGGACCATAACTTAGGTTATAGAGGTCCATTTTGGGTGATTCAAAAGCCTAACCTCAAGTTCACAACTTCAGCTACAATTGTCATGAAGGACACTAGTCCAAATTCTCTCTTTTTCTAATCGAAAATAAGTCCCAAAAACTAGACATCATATAGAGTCAAAACAGGGCACTATTCCCATAACCCATTATTTTGCCAAACAGCCCCTTAGGGCATTAAAACTCAACAGACAGCCCACTAGAGATAAAATAAACCAAAGTAGGAAGAATCCTACCTCTTGGGTGTAGAAGAAACTTTAGGAGATTAGTGGACACTTCCCTAAACCAAAACCTTTGGTTCCGAACTCCTCCCTTAAATCATCAGCGAAATCCTGTGTTTTTGGTACCCACATGTAGGCCTCATCGAGTAGATGGACTTTAGTTCTTGGCCCGACAAATTCCAACCGACGGAACTCCGACCGACGAAACTCTATGGATCGAAGAGAGAAGTTTTGATTTTTGATTTTTCTTTTCTCTCCCACTCTCACTCTCCCATCTTTCTTTTCATTTTGTGAAAATCATAAATTTCCTACCCAAAATTGATTTTTTTTTTTTGCCTTATTTGTCTAACTTAATTCTTAAGTTTGGAGACATGGCACACATCGCACCATGTGTCCATTACTCATTCGGGTCCGTTTCTACCCTGACATAATTAATTTCGTCCCAATTCAAGTTCAATTTATTTTAAATGAACTTTACTTGAGTTATTTCCTAACTCCCGAGATTCTCATAAAAATCTTGTCCCTGGGAGTCACTAGACGTCCGTTACCCTGAAAATCGTGAAAAAATCCATCTGTCTCGGAATTCGACGAAAATTTTCTAGGTAACCAGATTTTGCGAGATGAATCCAAAGACAAAGTTCGTTTCGTCATCCGAAATCTTGAAAAATTTTCAGGTTTCCCTGAACCATTTTAGCAATTTTTATTGTTTTTGCCATTTTTCAAAAAAATTAAATTTTTTCCTGGTTTTACAGTAGTTGTTTGATGATCATGGAGAATCATCTAGAGGATTCCATTTATGCAAGCATTCCCAAGATTGAGAATGCAAAAGAGTTTTTGTATTCTATTAGCAAGAAATATACAAAGTTTTCAAAGAATGAGAAAAATGAGCTATCTGATAATCATTGGATGAATGTTTGTTTTGAATCCAATGTCATTGATGTGCCATATGATATTTGGTGGTTAGATAGAGGTGCTACCATTCAAACACAAACCATGTAGTGGTGATAAGTAGAAGAATCAGCTAATTTGAATGTGCCTCTTTTATAGGAGATGGTACAAGAGTCCAAGTTGATTTCCTGGGAGTTGTTAGATTGCAGCTTAGAACAAGATTTTTTTTTGGAAATGTAGGATGTGGCATACATACCCTCGATCAGGAGAAACTTGATATTAGTACCTATTTTGGATATACTTGGATATAGTTTTCTTTTTGGATCTAGAAAAGTTAAATTGTATTGAGATTCACTATCGATTGGCACTATAACACTTTGTGAGAGTTTTTACAGATTAGAGTTGTATAGTTTGCTTTCTTTTTCTCCTACTGTTAACACTATTAGTAGCACCAAGCGTTTGAGATTGAATGAAAAGTCTTCTATTCTTTGACACAAGCACCGAGTCATATTTCCAAACAGAGAATAAAGAGATTAATTAAGAATGAGATTATTCCAGATTTTGATTTCTCAGTTTTTGACACTTGTGCTAAGTAAGTCTATTCCTAAGACTCCATATGAACTATGGTCGCAGAAGAAGCCTAGTCTTTGTCACTTCCATGTTTGGGGCTGCAAGGTGTAAGTGAGACCATAAAACCCGTAATTTAAGAAAGTTGATCCAAAAACCATCATTGGGTACTTTATTGGTTATTGTGTGGGATCAAGAGGTTCCAGGTTTTATTGCCCGTCGCACACCGAGTAATTGAGTCAGATTGAACTATCTATTTTGAGGATAATACTGGTATAAGCCAAGGGTCAAGAGAAATTGTGTTCAAAGAGCACCGAGTTTTTATTCATGTGTCTATTGCTTCCACTCCGATCTCTAGCCTTATTGTTGACTAGCATCCAGTAGCCACTCTCGATAACGAACCAATTGAGGATGTAGATCCAATAGCCCTAGATGTAGACCTAGTAGCCCCAGATGTAGTCATGAATATACCTTTGAGGAGGTCAGAGAGGGCGCGTAGGCCTGCAATTTCAGATGACTACATTATCTATTTGTAGGAGCATGAGTATGTTGTGGGTGATGTATAAGATCTGACTACCTACAAAGAAGCCATTGTTAATAGTGTAAATCGACTTACGGATCGATGCAATGAAAGATGGGAATGACTTTCATGTCATAGAATAAAAGTGTGGGCTTGTCGTTTTTACCAAATAGGTGAAGAACTGTGGGTGCAAATGAGTGTTCAAGATCAAGCGCGATGCTAAGGGATAGGTAGAGAGATATAAAACAAGATTAATGGCTAAGGGTTACAGTCAATGAGAAGATATTGATTTTAAGGAAACCTTTTCTCCTGTGTCTACTAAAGACTCTCTACGCATTATTATGACTATAATGACTCATTTTGATTTGGAGTTGTATCAAATGGATGTGAGGACAACTTTCTTGAATGGAGACTTAGTTGAGGATGTTTACATGTATCAACCTATTGGCTTTGAGGAAGTTAATAAGGAAAACATGGTTTGTAAGCTCCAGAAATCTATTTATGGTTTAAAGCAGGCTTCTAGGCAGTGGTATCTCAAGTTTGATGAAGTTGTCACCCGCCAATGGTTTTAAGGAGAACATCGTCTATCAATGCATGTATATGATGATCAGTGGGAGAAAATACATATTCTTGGTTTATATGTTGATGATATTTTGCTCGCTGCCAATGATACTGACCTATTGGTTGAGACAAAACAGTTATTGTTTAGAATAATGTTCTTTTGGCAAGGTGCTAATTGTAAAGGGTGATAGATTTTTCAAAGGCCAATGTCCTCAGAATGATATTAAGAGAGATCAGAGGAAAGCAATCCCTTATTCTTCAATTGTGGGTAGCTTGATGTATGCTCAAGCATGCACATGCCTTGATATTGCTTTTATTGTCGGCGTGTTAGATAGGTACTTGATGATTTAATTGAAAGCCAGAAGCATCTAAGAAAGTTTGAGGTATCTTGAGGTACGGATCTCATGTTAACATATCAGTTATCATGACACTCACCCAGGGTGGTTGGTTTAGTGATTACGATTATGTAATTTGTGTGGATGATAAAGTCACTTCTAGTTATAGGCTTTATGATGGCTTAAAAAATTTGTTTAAAAACGGAAAAGTGTCAACAACACTAACAACTGCCACTATGGAGCGAAGTATGTAAGTGTTATGAGGCTACTTGTCATGCAATATGGTTGCAGAACTTCATTTCAGGTTTGGAGGTTGTTCACTCCATTTATAGACCGCTGAAATTGTTATGTGATAATTCTGTAGTTGTATCTTTCTCTAGGAACATTAGGAGCACTTTTCGCTCCAAGCACAATGATGTGTAGTTCTTTTTTGTTAAAGAGAAAGTTGTAGAGTCCCTATTGAGCATACTCCTACGACTAGCATGTTGGTAGATCCACTAAACAAAAGCTTACATATTTGTGTGTTTCAAGAACACACCAGCCGCATGGGATTGTTAAGAGCCTAGACTCTTTGTTTTAGTGAGAGTTTTTCCTTTTCATATATTTTGTAAGGAAAGCTCATGTTTTTTCGTTATTACATGCACATTTTGACTTTGTCATTATCTTATGATTTTGTGTCATTTTGACCAAATGAATGACATTATGATGTTTTTTTTTTCTATTGAATCAATACTCTTGTCATTGTAATGCTTCTAGATTAGGAGCGCCTGATTATGTACGATTTATGCATCTTCTTGATGCATTAATTGTATATGATTGATTATGACTATGTAAGTCTCTTGTGGAAGCATTTGAGTAATAATTTTGATTAGTAGCACTTGATTATGTACGATTTATACATCCTCTCGGTGTGTTAATTATATATGATTAGTTATGGTTATATAAATCTATAGTGAAAACATTTGAGTTATGATTATGGGAAAATGTTCGATTAATTTATTAATTATGGACTAAACATAATTATATTACAATTTTAATTGTGTATTTGTGCATGTTAATTATGGGCTATTTATGAGATGATTTAATATTAATTAGCTATGGACCCATGGTTCTATCTTCTCCATTGCTTTGGTAAGCCCATTGAACCAAAACCCAATTGTTCCCTTGTGTTCTATATAAGTAAATAGAGCCCTATAATTTTCAAGGGTTTGGTATAACACACTTTAGGGAGAAGAAAAGAATCATCTCCAACCCTAACTTTTCTTTGATCTCATTCCTTGCAGATTTGGGGAACAAATGATGGTCAATAATTCCGGATCAATGCCATGTATGGTTTCTACATATTGAGAATTGATATGTTTTTTTGTTCAATAAAGTTATTATTTTGTAATGTATTTGTTGAATATTTTTTTATTATTGATATATTGTTTTTGACTTAATAAATACTCTTGATTTTACAAAATAATTTAACATGGATGACTTTTATAGACTTTGATAGAATTTTGTAGATATTTATAGAATTTTATAATCTTTAAATAACTAGAATAAATTCATATTTTTAATAAAAATAAATAAAAGTAAAATATCATAATTAAATAATTTTGTCCAAAAAAAGTACCAACGCTATTTAAAATAATGTTTTCCAAGTGAAAAAAATAATAATATACAAATAACTTTGCATGATAATGAATAGATATCAGGTTATACAAATAGATCTCTGTTGTGAATCAAGAAGAAGAAAACAATAAAAAAAACTTGATAATGAATCAAGAAGAAGCAATTTTGCCAGGTAGGATAAAATGGGATGATCAGAAAGCAGACAATAACTTTGCTTTCTTCCTCAACTGTTATTCCTTCATGGATGTGAATGAAAATCGTGGAAAACCCTTGGGCGTGAGTGTGACATTATAATTTTGATTTTGAATGAGACAAGAAGGTGTATTTGAATAAAATTATGATTCTGAAAAAAAAATTATCAGATTTTTTACTTATTAAAATATCAGATTTGTATTTGATTTTGATTTTGATTTTTTGAAAACGATTATGATATTTTTTAGTTCTTAAAAAATCATATTTGTATGTAAAACAATTAAAAAATAATAATTTGCTTATGATTTTAGGAACAAACATATTTTTTTTTAACTTTCTAGTTCTTAAAATATGAAGAACTTAAATATTATCTAATTTTAGGAATCGTATAAGTTTTTAGGAATAATTGATTTTTTTAGGATTAAAAAATTAGTTCTTAAAAAATATGCATATAACTTTTAGGAATAATTGTATTACAAAACTGGGGTCAGTTGGTTACCGTCGGCCGCGAATCCTAGTGGATGTCGGATTCTGCCAGGGAGCCAGCCCAGAACCCCGAGAAAATCGGAGGCGGAGTCTCCTTTGTCTGGGAGCTCTGCCCGATTCTAAGCATACGTTCTGTTTCCCAAACAGTCCAATATATGCAATATACATCCAATACGGCCACTTGGGCCCATAAACAATACTCATCACAGTATATCCAAACTATATCCAATAGTTTCAAGAGTTAATAAACTACTCTTACACAACATATATTAAATGAAAAACATTCTAATACATGTACACAATGTGACACCAAAGCCACATCCCGGCTTTCTTCTAAAACGACTCCAGAAATGCAGACCGTCTACTTGCACGCTCACATGCACAGTAAAAGGGTCTGGCAGGGTGAGCTAAAGCTCAATGGAGGATAGCCTAAGTGGGCTACTCACCACCTAAGTGCAATGCAATGTTCCAAGTAAGCTTTACACATTCAATAATGCATGATCCACTTGAATGCCTACATGACTCCAGCTCGGATCCGGTCCTCACCGACTCTCTCCACGCTCGCCCTAAGCCTTGTCTGAAATTATTGTTTAATAGTGGACAACCCTCCGATGTGTATATATATAAATTGGGCCGCTCCGACGATTGATATATTATTTATTTGTGGACTACCCTCCGATGAATATCAATTGGGCCGCTCCGACGATTGATATTTTGGTTTGTGGACTACCCTCCGATAATTAATATTTTTAAGCTACCCTCGAACCTTTTTCCTCTAGACTCATCTCATGCACTAACTCCTACCAGTCTAGGACCCAGGTGCGTATGGAATCAAATGTGTGTCAGTTCCAATCACAATCCCCAATTCATGTAAATATATAAACATGCATATATTTACAAAACAATATTAATTCACACACAATCATGTCATATAAATTAATTAATTCACACATCAAAAAGTTAGCTCACTTGGGCTAATGATCATACAGTAATTTAATTTAAATCGCACTCGATAACACATATTTTCCGCAAAAAATATATATTTTTTGAGACACTATTAGGAATAGTGAAACCCTCATTACTATTCGAAAAATCACAAAACATCGGTTCGCCAGTGAACCAACATCCTGACATTCGGCCCAATGCATACCAAGCAAACATTTAATGCACAAGATAACACTAATCACACCCAAGCATTTAACATACATGGAAGCGATCCGCATTTGCTCATTTTCTCTTTCAAAAATTCTATCGTCCGGTCCCATGTTTTCAGGACCCGATCGAAGCAACCCCTCTACGGCCTCATTCAACGAAACATTAGTAAAACATTTAAATGGAGTAAAAACTCAAGTAGGGAAAATCCTGCACCTCGAGGTTTGAAGAAACTCCGATCCGGAGTCCACGCGTAGCTGCTCCGCGTAGAGCGTTCCCTTCTCGCCCGGGCCGCCCCGGCGGTCGGATCTCGATGTTCTGAAGCACCTCTCTCTCTAAAAGCTCTCAAATGGAGCTCACTGCATCAAAATGGGTTCCCGTTTTTGGCTTTAGTTCATTTAAGAAGAAGAAGCACTATTTGCTAATTTGTCATGTAGTGACTTAAACTTCCCAAAAATGACCATTACATCCCTCTTTTACCAGATTTGATATTCGGTACTATCTCGGCTGTCCATTTTTATCATTTCTCTACTCATACCACTTATGGTACATGAGTACATGCTATATGCGCCTTTCGTTTGCATGAAGCGTTTCTGACTCAACCACGATGCAAGCGATGTCGACTCAGTATCTCGGAAAATTCACGAATTTCACGTACTTCTTCAGATTCCTTGAGAACGATTCCAAGGTGCAATCTGTTTTGTCATCAGAGATCTGAAATTAATTACAGTTTTTAATGAAATCCACAAATGTTGTAATTGAAATTACGATTTTGCCCTTATTCCATAAATTGGAATTTCTCAGGTCTTATTCTCCCTCATGAATTTCGTCCCGAAATTCAGGACAATCTCTACCACTCACATGCATATGCAACGTGCAGCACTTGCCATGCGTAATAAGCTAGTCATTCGTAAATGACTAAACCCGCGTACGCCCGTCCCTACATAAGAAGGGATGGCGGCCGCGCGCTCGTGTCCTCACGCTCCCCGCGTTGACTCCTCCACTCCACGGTGCATGCAGCACTCTCACTAGGAGTCTCACGGTCTTGCGCGTCATACAAACACGATCGCATTATCCAAAATGCACATGATCCCTCCTCGAGGTCCGTGATTGTCAGCATAATCTCTCCCGATCCACCACATGGCTTTGGATCGAGTATATTCAGGCGTGTGACCATGATACCATTGGACACTGACATGCTTTGGCGATAAAATCCAACTTGATGCCTTAGTAATTTTCCTATCCTCTTGGTATCTGAAAGGCCCTGTAAACCTCGATAGCTTCCATAACACGGTCGACCTCCTCTCTTAGGAATCACGCCCGAGAAGCATGATCACCCAACCTGAACTCTAGGTTGACGCCGGTACATCCGCATAGCTCTTCTGCTGGCTACAGTCGTGAGAATGCGCTTCTCATTATCAAGCTCGCCTTCGGAGGTGTCTCTAATCAGTCGGGGACAGGTGATGGGGCTCCCTCCCATCTCGGTCCAACCTAATGGTGACCTACATGGCCTCCCATACAACGCCTCATACGATTGCCATCATGTGCTCGCTAAGAACTATTGTTGTGGCGAATTCTACTAAAGAGCAGTGCTCCTCTACCCTTATGACCAGTTTCTCCAGTATCTCAACACTGTCATATGTCAGCACAATGTATAACCACACACAGCCCTTGCTTGGTGTGTGTGACCTTCCAAGGTCACTATTGCTGACAATCCATTGGACAGTTAATCTAGTCCATGTCATGAATGACATCCATATACCGAGCTCTTTCGGCTCGGCAACGCGTCGTTCGAAGGGTATCCGAACCTCGAATTACTTTCGACTCTATCCTTTCGACTCTAGAAGTTTCACGTGATAACTTTGTAGTGTGCTTTCATCACCGATTACATAACTCTTGACATTTCGGGCCTCTTGCATTTCTGATTGACTATGAGTCTTCTTTAGGCGTGGTCAAAAGACAAACTCAACCCACACTCACGAGTGGTGAATGGCCATCTGGAGTGCACCATGACCGACACGGCGATGTCAGTGCATGAGCGCCAGCCAGTGTATATTGCGGTGACCTTGATCCAGTTCCACCATGAGTAGAATCTCAGAGATCTCTCACTCATAATCGACCTGCTCCGGTCGACTCACCACACCTTGGGAGAACATCTACCTTGGCTTATACAAGGCCTTAACCTCTAAGCCACCCCCAATCGATGCGGGTATCGAGTGTGACAGCTCGTCCTAGGTCTGATTATATGACTTGATGGTTGTCAACTTATCCATGTCAACCTGACATCAGCAACCAATAGGTCTACCGCCTAAGGTCCACCATGCTTCCCAGCTGCGCAGCTCGATGCGTCACGGCTTCGACCACACTCGGCCCCTCGCTATACGTATTCTTCGGAAGTACTTGTATAACATCTGAAACTGAAGCGGTTCCTCTAACCCTCACTAGGGTGTGGAGGAATGGGTAATGTATACTCTCTATTCTCACATTCTTCAGGGTACATGTTGTACCAAAGTCTTGGGATCCTGTCTGCAAGGCGATCTGAAATCGCTCATGCTCAATCCACGGCTAGTCTGAAACTAGTGTGAAGCGAATATACAACATAACCCTCGAACTAGGAGAAAGCTGATCCTCCTCTGCTGCAACACCGTATCCGGAGTGTTCAAGTATCCTCAATCTCTCTCTGTGGGTAGGGACATTGACCATGGAGTCCATATCCGTGGGGTGAAGTCCTGCAGATCACGTCCCAGAATGGACACCTTGACCGTTCTTGTGTCTCGTAATACCCGGCCCGATCCCGGAACTCATTATCTCGACGATTGACATTCGGTCTCTCCCAACTCATCTTGCCTCAGCCTTCTCTGAGTGGAGCTAACACTCCTGGTGCGACACACGTATCCCAAATCCCCTCGGTAAGCGAAGCTTCGCGCTGCGAACTTAGCGTCCTGGCCCGATGGTCTCTTACTTGGTTGTAAAAAATCCTCAAGTGATACTCATGCTCCAGCTCACGGTAGGGAGTAGATCAAAATGCCATCCCACGAAGACATGACAAACTGATCTAGAGAGGGTTGGAACACCCTATGCATGAGGTCCATGAATGCGTGGCGCGTCGTCGATCAAAAGGAGGGCATCCGCAGTAAACTCGAAAGTGCCCATGCTTGGCGTCTGGCAGATCTTAAGGATATACGGCTCCACAACTCTCAGGCGTGATAACCCAGTCACGAAGGTCTATCTTGGAGTAGACTCACGCTCCTCTCAGGCTTGATCAAACAAATCGTCAATCCACCGGTAATGATGCAGATTCTTAATCGTAACCCGTTATTTGTCGGTAATCAATGCACGATCGAAAGGGTCTTGTCCTTCTTCTTTGCAAATAGGCAGGGCGCCCCATGGTGAAGTGCTGCCAGTTAAGTAAATACTGTCAATAGCTCCTGTCGCTATACTGCGAGTTCACCGCAGCTCAGCCGTTGCCATCTGTCTGAAGTCATAGAGATGGGTAAAGAATACCGGTGTAACTTCGATACAGAAGTCTACTACCCTCTGTAGAATTAGTCAATTAACTTATGCGGAAAAACATCCACAAACTCGCACCTTTGCACAAAGGTAGATCCAAGTCTGATCTCTACTTTCGTCCTCTAAAGGTAAGGCTCGAGCCAACCAGCAGCGTCCACGACACTTGGACTCGTATCTTGTCTAGAAGCGAATGTCATGTGTCCCCGAAATACCATGAGTCACGGAGTCCTGGCGTATGGCGGTAACTCTCTGCGCTCTGTCGATAATGACCGCATGGCTGCGGTCGATCCATCGCAAGGGATGACCTCGAGCTACGACATGTCCATGATCCTCAGGTCCATTGTGAGTAGAGTCCCCGAGATCTCTAACTGCTGACCTCGACATATCATCACTATTCTCGCCACACAATCCACTGAGGGAACTCGCATTCTTGGCTCCTCTAAGGTCTCTAGAGGTCTTTGCCCATTCCACCATATAGGCCTCATTCTAGCTAGAGCGTAGCTAGTCTAATCTGATCGTGTCAAGGTAATTTCCATGGCCTCACAACACTTTCTCGATGTCGTAAACTAATGATCTATCAAGTCGGATCTCTTCCCCAGATGTCCCGGAGGATGATCGTCTGAAACCCTCTGGGGTTTACTAGGATCTCCACGACTTCCACCATCTTTGGCTGTGTGATAACAACTTCTACAACACCTACGGCCTCTACAAAGGCCCGCTGATCAAATGTCGGCGGCTGGTCAAGTGTCGGTGGTGCCTGACCAGTGCCTGTGGACGTCCTCTATGTCCTCGTCCTCTACTAGCCATTTACACAATTAACATGGCAACAAGATTCATGTAATTTTCATTTCAGTCTAACTAGTAATCTGGATGCCAGTGCTGAAAGCTTGACAACCATGGTGACGGATTCGTTTAAGTGGTGCTAGAATTCCAACCACTTGGTCGTTTATTTCAATAAAATCCTAGGCTCTTGTTCATTTCATTATCCGAATCCTTAAGGTCGTAATCCATAACCTTAGTATTCACCATTTTTCCTATACGCATCATACCACGCGCATATAACTTCCCTCGCAACTCACCTTGTGATCAAGATTTCAAATGGTAGTAAATCAATCACAGTATCTCTAAGGCATACCACGACTGAGACACTAATCATACACATAACTTCGATTAATATCACATGTCATTCAGCGTTTAAATATTGTTTTCGGTGAAATTTTATTTTTCAAAAATTTTATTTTATTTGAAAATTTTGTCTCATTTTATTAAATTTTATTTTATTTGATTTTTCAAAAAAATTTAAAATACATTCACGATTAATGGAGTCAGCATTCGCACATTCCTTGATACTATTGATATTTCTTTGTTCACGAGTGCATTCGCGGTGCATTCCATAGGTACTGTTAGATTTAATACAAAAATTGTATTGCAACACAATTTACCTTCTTATTACTACCTTGCAATACAATTTCCAACTTCCTTTCCTTACTGATACACTCTTGTATATTGCAATACAATTCTATGTTGTTTACTTCCCGCTCTCATGCAATATAATGTTTAATACAATTTTCTCCTTCTCTTGCAATACAATCACTAGCCACTACCTGACCAAGGTTCTTGATGTTTGTATTCTTATTTCATTCTTATTCTGTGATACAATTCGAATACTCGAGCCTTCTTCTCTACATTTCAAAATTGTATTTGCAATACAATTCTTTACTTTAAGCCTTCCTTGCAATACAATCTGCAATACAATGACTAGCCTCATCCTCTGTTGCAATACAATTCTCACCTAAAGCCCTTTAAGTTTACCATCCCTGACCTCAACTTCTTGCAATACAAAAATTTTGTTCTCACAATACAATACCTCCGACCCTTCCAAGCTTCCCTTCAAAAATACAAAAAAGCATGTGCAATAATTTTTTTTTCAATATATTGGGCGTAGCCAGGCCGTTACTTCTTGAGCGAAATCTTTTCTTTTAAATTCAAAATCCACCCAAAAATACATATATACATTTTTTTTCAGACATGCTATTGGAAAAATACCAAAAACATAAACATATTTATTTATTTATTTGCTACTAGAGACACAAAAATACTTTTCCATTTTTTTTTTCCAGAATACACAAATAAATTTCTAAAAATTTATTTTCTTCACTTTTCTTCAGTTTTACATCATATAAAACCTTAGAAAATTATTTTCTCACCTTATAACCAAATAAATTTATAAAATTTATTTTCTTTTTCCAGTTTTTCACTGAAAAATTTTCTCCACTCAAATAAATTTATAAAAATTTATTTCTTCCATTTTCTCGATTTTACAACATGAAACCTTAGAAATTATTTTTTTCTTCAAAATTCCTAATCCAATTAAATTCTCAAAATTTATTTATTTTATTTTTCTACATCCTTCTTTTCGATTTAACTCTTGTAATTTCTCCCACAAGAATTTCCCTATATTGCTGTTATCTAAGCACCCATCCAAACACCTGGCTATGACATAGTATACACACCAATCTTCAAATATTCACCGACATTTCATCAATCACACAATAATTCATAAATCACACAAAACACATCGACACACGTGCACGTAGTGTCCTAGTTTTGTCAGTGATTTTCGCCAGTAATCCCATACCTAAACTCAACATCAAACCCACACCTAGTGGTGATGCTCTTCCTCAAGCTATGGCACAAGCCCAAATTCTCAATCTATAGGTTTCCATATACCTATCTCCACATCAAACCACCTAGTGTTGATGGATACCCAAACAGAGCTCCTAGGTATTCGTATACCTAAGCTCGATACCAAGGCTGTGGCGCCCCCAAAACCCGGAATTGTTATTCTGCAGTGACATGAATCTGGTGGATGTCGGGTTGCAGAAATGCGCACTTCGGAAAATGGGTGAGTCTCTTTGTGCGGGGGAGCTCCTACCCGATTACAAAACTGCATTTACATCCCCCAAACGATCCTAATATATGCAATATACATCCAATATGGCCACTTGGGCCCATAAGCAATCTTTCATCACAGTATATCAAACTATATCCAATAGTTTCAAGAGTTAATAAAGCTCTTTCTTTACCGTATATTAAATGAAAAACATTGCCATGTACAATATGACACCAAAGCCACATCCAGAAGCTTTCTTCACTTGACCCCAAGTCGCAGGCCGAGTCTACTTGCACGCTCCTGCACGTAAAAGGGGTCCCACGGCGGGGTGAGCTAAAGCTGATGGGAGGAGAGGATGCTTGCAAGTGGGCTACTCACCACCTAAGTGCAGTGCAATGTGCCAAAGTAAACACACATTCAAGCAAATGCATGATCCTACTTGAATACTTTACATGACCAACTGGAATCCAGGAGTCTCAGACTCTCTCACTCGCCTAAGCCTTGTCTGAGAATTATTGTTTAATAGTGGACAACCCTCCGATGTGTATATATATCAATTTGGGCATCTGACGATTGATATTTTTGGTTTTGTGGACTACCCTCGGAGTAATTAATATTTTTAGGCTACCCTCAGAACCTTTCTCTAGACTCATCTCATCGCTAACTCCTATAGTATAGGATGTTAGGTCGTATGGAATCTTATGTGTCGATTCAATACAATCTAATTCACATGTAAATATATAAATATGCATATATTTACAAACAACCAATTCACACAATCATGTCATGTAAATTAATTAATTCACACATCGAAAGTTAGCTCTGCTTGAAATTTAATGATCATCTGCGAGGTAATTTAATTTAATTCACTCGACCAACACATATTTTTCAAAAATATATATTTTTTAGAACTATTAGGGAATGAGTGAAACCCTCGTTTACTATTCCCGAAAAATCCTGAAACATCGGTTCACTTAGTGAACCGCGATCCTGACCATTAAGATTGTCATCTGACAAAGCGTTTAATGCACAAAGATAACACTAATCACACCCAAACAACTAGCATCAGTGGGCGGTCCTCAAGTTGCTCCATTTTTCTTTCAAAAATTCTATCAATTCGGTCCCATGTTTTTAGGACCGATCAACGCAACCCACCTCCACGACCTCATTCCGGCAAGAAACATTAGTAAAACATTTAAATGGGAGTAAAAACTCAAGTAGGGAGAAAATCCTACGCCGAGGAGTTTGAAGAAGCTCCGATCCGAATCCGCGTGCTTTGCTCCGCGTAGAGCGTTACCCTTCTCATGAAAGTGTGAAGCGGTCGAGATCTCGTGTCCACAGGAAGCACCTCTGCAAAGCTCCTCGAAATGGAGCTCACTGCATCTCAAAATGGGTTCCCACGTTTTTGGCTTTGGTTCATTAAAAGCTGCTAATTTGTCATGTAGTGACTTAAACTTCCCAAAACAGCCATTCGTACTCTTACCAGTTGATGTCCGGTACTATCTCGGTGTCCATTTTTTCATCATTTCTCTACTCCTTACCGCATGGTACATGAGTACACATGCTATATCACGCCTTTTCGTTGCATCGAAAAGCGTTCTGACTCTCAAAACACGATGCCTCGGCGATGTCGACTCAAGCGTCTCGGGTGCAATTTTCACGTGCTAACTTCGGGTTGTGAGCGATTCAGGTGCGTCGGTTTTGTCATCAAAGTCTGAGAATAATTACGGATTTTTAATCGAAATCACAATGTTGTAATTGAAATTACGATTTTGCCCTTATTCCATAAATTTGAATTTCTCGGGTCTTACATAATTAATTCTTAAAATTATCTAATCAAAATAGGATTAAAAACAAATCGTATGAGTTGAACCAGGAATAGAATATAAACTACTTAAGATTTTTTTAACCACAAAAAAAATTCAAAGCAAACTTTAAAAATCAGATTAATCAAATTATTATAATATGAATAGATATAGGGCTAAACCCTTACCTCTAAAAAATCTATTTGGCTTAACTCACTCGATGAAAAAGTTGTTTCAAATCTTTTGGAAAAGCGCAAGAGAATTTCTAAGGGTGACTATTTATACTTATACTAGAAAAGTTATTAAAAGTAATTAAAAATCCCAGTATCTGTGAAAATCCCATTGACTTTTGATATCGATTATCTTTAGAGGATTTATAAAAGTTGTATTGAATACGCATGACTTTTATGGAATTTTTTAAAAAATCTTAAAAGTCTTGTCAAATCTGTAACATAGACTTAAAGTCTTAAAAAGTATTGAGCGAATACATCATGACTTTTATAGTCTTTAAAAGTCGTAATCCAATATACCATGATTTTTATAGACTTTGTAATTCCATAAAAGTCATTAAAAGTCCTAATCCAATACACCCTCATTTAAAAATCTAATCCATGATTTTTATAGACATTTTTTAAATCAGTGTCCAAGCCTTATTAAATCATAATGTTTATACAATGGTCTCAATATTATGCAATGTATAACACCAAAATAATACATGAATTGTTCACTACTTCTTTATACATAACGCAACTCCTTACTTGCCAATTGGAGTAAGCTACCAAATCCAAGCTCTCTAATTGCATTGAGCTTCTTTTCATCCAAATCAAGTATAATGGAAAGAGATTTATACCTCGAGCACCATGGTTTGGGTATCTTTCCCTACAAATATAACACAAAGAACCATATTAAGCATTTAACATTGAAGAATATAAATAAAGAATAAACATTTTTCATTGCAGGATGAAATTGATCATCTTATTACATGTCTGTGGAAAATACCCTTAATGTTTTTTTTTTGAGCTTTATCCATTTATATATTATGATAGTATATTCACTACTAATGTTTTAAAAATTAGACTAGACTGGTTGGTCGGACCGATTCGACCATTGATCGATCACTTTTCTGGTTCGATTTCTTCACATGAGTCGGATGTATGTTAGATTAGATCCAAATCACTTGAATCGACGATTGGACCGATGAACCATCCAAACCGGACGGTTCTAGGTGAACTAACCGGTTCAAACATCACTTTAATTGTCCCTCAAAATAGCCCTATAAATCAATTTGAAATTCATTCAATTACCCACTTCCCAAGGAGAAAACCGATTTGCTTTTAAAAGAGGACCCACCTACTTTCCACTACTCTCCCTGTGATACCGAAAACCCGAAGGGTCAGATTGACCACGAGTGACTCAGAAATCTGTGTGTCTCATATCATGAACCCATATTTGGTAAATGACCCAATAGGGCCTATCGTATACTGGCGTCCATCTGATTTACAAGACCATACATTTCTATAGATCCAAGAGTTATTTGTCACTCTTAATACAAAACACCATATGCCGCCCAGTTAGTTCTAATATCACATAAAAGCAAGAATCAGGCCGCAGTTCGGCTCGCTTCACAATCCGAGCCTCCTGAGGCGCGGATGCGCATTCGTCTGTACACGAAAGGGTCCACGGCGCGGGGTGAGCTAACGCCCGGTAAGAGATAAATCCTACAAGAGCTATTCCCACCCTAGGTGCACATGGAAATGATCATTTCATAAATCAAACGACAACAATCCGTGCATACATGTTGTCACATCATGGAAAATCTAAATGCATGTGAGACGACACTCTATATGCCCCAAGTACCGGGTCAACCTCCGACCCACCACCCAATGCAAGTGCCAATGGGAAATCAATACTAAGTCAGTCCCGACTCCCATCTCACAACCCGTAGTCTATGTGATATTCATTTAATCGTTTCATGTCTTTTTGGGCAACAAAACTTTTCGGGGTCTCACCGTGGGTCTCTTACACCCTCCGACATTTTCGGGCTTTCCAGGTGGATCTGTTTGTCTAACCCGGGTTTTCGAGGTTTTCACACGAGGGGGTATCTATCCTCTACTTCACGCTGAGCACATTTCATTTTCCATTCTCGTTTAACACTGTGGAACTCAATTGGACTACGTCCATTCCCAGCCACACGATTGACACAGCCTGATGCCATCGGTCACCATCTTACCCACTCTCATGTAATGTGGTGTTCTAGAACACCAATGCAATGCAATTTGTACCTTTACTCAAACCCACATGACCAATGTATGAGGCCTCTACATGGACATTCTACACCGTACACTATGTGTGTCTTTATGAATACTCATGTTTAATGCACACAACATTTATATATTTAGCATACATGCAGTCATGTTGATATTCCACACATTCAAATTAGTACATCACGCCGGCATACTACATATTTTCTATCATTCATGTCAACATAATTCAAGCATGTATTAACATAATTCAATCATTACTTGAGCAGTGCCGCTAATTCATATTCGGGTGAGACATAGTATGTCGGTCGTACGATCGATGCATATTATTTCCATCTTTATCCACCCACATCCCATATCCACACATAATTTCACATATTTAGCATGTTATACAATTTATGACAATAACACATTAGCCATTCCGGCCATAAATCCGGCCATGTAGCCTCGAGAAATGTCTGGACTTAGTTCGGAAAGTCGATTTTGTAATTACCACAAAACATCAACACGCCAATTCCCTGCTCCAGGCCATATACGATCCCAAGCATTTCGGTTACAAATCGGTTCAGCGAAGTTCGAAAACTAGAGCGGACCATTCCTCAGCCCCATCGTGACCAGGCCCAATGTTCAGCCTACATTTTGGCTAAGCACTTTATTTTATTAAATTGTAGACTCAACAAGCTTTCAATAGAGTCCAAGAAAGCTCGAATCGGAGTTCGGACGAGAAATTTATGGCCGTCCAAAGTTGACGTGACCGATTCACAAGGGTGTGCAGAAATTTGGGCATACCCCTGTTTGCCATTCTGCTCGGGATTTTGCCATCCTAGAACACAGTGTTAGGTCTCGGATTGTCCCGAAACCCCGTAAAACTGGTCTTTGACTATCACACAATCACAAACAAACCACCTGACATCAAATTAAGCAGGCCGGACGAAACCATTGAGCATTACGACCCTAGGCGTAAAATAACCTTAGGGAGGAAACCTACCTCTTGTAAGCGCGATTCGGGTTCTTTGCCGTGCAGGTACTCATTGCAGCGCTACTCTTCCTTTTCCTCTTTCTTTCCCTCTTCCTCCCCTTTCTTCTTCTCTTTTCTTCTTTCCTTTTCCTCCCTTTTCCTCCCTTTCTCCTTTCCTTTCCCTCGCTCTCTTCCTCCTTTCCTCCTTCCTCCTCCTTCTCCTTCTTGCTCATACGGACTGAGGCTGCTGCGGTATGAAATGAACTACCATACCCATATTTATAGCCTTCATTTGTAGGCCATGCATGTTGACACATGGCATTCCATGTGTCACAGCAGCTTGCCATGTGTCACACAGCATGCCCTTGCCATGCATTGTGACATAACTACCATGCTCATCACCATGGTTCGCCATGTCACCATGGTTATGTGTACCACATGGTTCGCCATATATTATCCACATGGCTGCTATATTATTCGCGGCAATCGTTCGCCGAGAAATCGTGAAATTAAAGTATCACCGAGAATTCAGCGAAGTCGTGGGTAGCTAGATTTCATGAGGCGATTCAAATGGTGCAATCCGTTTGTCGTGAGATGAAAAATATTAACACTAACAGTACATTTAGGTAAATTCACCCAATTTGCGCATTTTTATCTGAAAAATTTAAATTAAAAATTTTCACGGGTTTTACACTCCCCAACTGCCTTAGATTTTCAGATTTGGCAGATGGGTAAAGAAAATATTAAGGACTTATTTGTTTTATTAACTTTAGATGTGTGATTGAACTTTCAATTCTAGAAAGTAACCATTCGAATTTGGCTGGCATCACATTTTATTATTTTCATAATAAAAAAAAATGTTTATAAAAACATTTATAATATTGAATAAAAATATAATTTATTTAAATTATAAATTATTATAAAAATTAAAATATCTATGTAATTATATTTATACTTGAATCTTAACCATATCAAAAATAAAAATTACACATTACTGATTATCAAACAAAATTCAAATTCAAATCACCTGGGTGGGTAAGAATATACCCTACTCAAGCATGTTTTATTATTATTATTTTTAATAAAAAAATTCATATATTTCTAATATTAAATAAAAATATAATTTTTTAAATTATAAATTATTATAAAAATTACAATATCATATAATTATATTTATATTTGAATCTTATTCATATCAAAAAATAAAAATAACCATTATTGTTTTTTAATTTTTGATTATATAAAATATGTATTTTAATTATATACGGTCCAACCACTGAATCGTTAACCAACAACTTTTTCGATTCACTTATCGATCTGATTTTTAAAATATTGAGAAAAACAAAATGAGGGAAGAGAAGACCAAAATATTGTTTTTCCTTTTTTTTTTTTAATTATAGTTTCCATTAATAACGGGTATTTTCGGTTTTCATATTTGCTAATACATTTTTTGTGGAGATTCATAATTATTTTTGTAAAGAGTAGCCTGCCATAAAAATCATATTCTTTATGATATATATGCAAATATTTTGAAATTAATAGCCTGATAGTTATTTTTCCTTTTATTCTTTTATTTATTTATTTATTTGAAAGATTTTCCTTTTATTCTTAGTGTCTCCTTTTGTGATATTTTTTAATGCTCTTACTTTAATATAAACTATTTTTGACTTGTAAGTTTTGTTCTTGACTTGGGAAAGCAATTTTTTAATGCTTTTTATTTTTATTTTAAATAAAGCAATTTTTTTTATGTTCTTACTTCAAAATAAACTAATTTTGACCTTTACTTTTGTTATTGACTTGGGAAAGCAACTTCAAGGAGGTTTAAAAGATCGTTGAACCATAGCTAACATTCTCTCTCCAACCATAAATCTCAATTTCTTACTTCAAATTGGCATTTTTTTTTTCATATTTGGAGATAATGTGACTCATTTTTTTGGAGTTTCAACTCTAACCAACATCTCCATTTTTAATTTCAAGTCATTATTCATTCTTGGAATTTTTATTTTATCAAATTAGAATATTTTTAGGAATATGATATATGAAAATTTTATTTTTATTTAAACATTATATTAAATAAATAAAAATATATTAAAAACCTAAAAATGCATTTTAAACTAATAAATATTATATTATAGAGCATCATATTACATTAGAAAATAAAACAACATTAATAAAAGCCATATAATAAAATTACATTAAACAAATGATAAAAATACAATATATGAACTAATGTAGTTGTATAGTACTTCCATAATTTCCATTGTCATATTCATTAAAATTATTAAAATTACCATCATTATAACCACTTGATCCACTTGCTTGAGATTTAGGAGTCATTTTTTCAATAATCTCCATTTTTTTTGAAATACTCATGCTCGAATGGATCAGATATGAAATCAAGATTTTTTTTTTCCATAATTTTTTTTCTTACCTTTCACGTTTCAACTCATATTTGTTGCTTGTAGCATTATCAGCTTGTAACGTTTCTCCAACTTCTTGGTCATTTTCAGCTTGAAAGACTCTATATTCTTTTTTATTTTCAATTTGAAGTTGTATTTTTATTTGTAAGAAATTATTGAATTAGTTAATTAAAATCATAATGTCTTATATTTACAATATAAATTTTAATGTATTAAATCATTACCAAAAAATAATTTTAATAAAAAATTTAAATTAGTCAAATTTATTAAAATTATTTATTATATTATATATGGAAAATAATTTAAAATTAATAAAAAACTAAATATAGCCTAAAATAAATTATGTTATAAGAATATTATTAATTTAATTATTTTATTGTTATAAGAATAAAATAATAAGAGAATAATAGTATAATATTAAAATAATAGGGAAATAGTAGTTACTATTCACATTTCCAAATATGGAGATGGAAATAAAGGATGATTGAAGTGCATTTTTTAGGTCCAAATCTCCAAATATCGAGATAGAGTAAAAAATGGAGAATAGTTAGAGATGTTCTTATAACCAATCATCTCATATAGAATTTGGGTTGTTTTGATTACAGTTTTTGATAACTGTTTTTTGTTATGAAAAACAAAGAAAACAAGAAAAACATTGATAATATGTTTGTTTCTTTTTTTTTTTTGTTATAAAGACATATAAAACACAGAAAATACTAAATTTAGAGAACAAGAAGAATTTTCAAAATAGGAACCAAACATGCCCAATATTTAGAGTTGGCAATTTGAGCCTAGCCCGTTGGGCTAGCCTGATTAACTCAAGATTGGGGATGGGATGGGATCTAATTTTATTAGCTCCAAAAAATCATATCAAATTTGGTCCGACCCAATTGATCCACTGGATCAATCAACATCGGGTTGGCTTGGTTTTTTGGGGTATACCCAGTTGCCAAATTAAAAATGGCTATTTTTTTCGATTTCAAGCTATTTTATGTCTTTCCCCCTTTTTTGAAGCCTTCACAGTGACCATCTTAGACTTCTTATCCTACTCCTCCCACCTCAAATTAGTGATGGGATATGTGACCATTTCAAACAATCTCTCGTCGGATCTAATTTCGACCGAGGTTTTAGGCGGGTGTTGAGGTTTCTCTCTTGTATTCCCTCGCTCCGCCCTCTCCTCAAGTCGCTACTTTCATGGGTCTCCTTGGCTATGGCTTCCAATGGCTTCTTATCCAAAGACATCTCCTTGCCTTATGTCCTGGTCAACAACCTTCTCTCCCTCTCTCTGATTGTTTTTTCTTTTTTTTTTTTTTTCTGGGTATGGAAAGATTGGGAAAATGAGAAGGAAAAGACATATTTCTTAAAGCAAAAAAAACCAAGATTTGAAATGAATAAAATCCCTTAATTCCCGTCTCTCTGCAAAGTTCCAAAATTTCTTGAGATAACAAGACGAAATCCAAAATCTAAAATCTAGATCAAATAAAATCCCTCGATCAAAAGAATTAAAAACCATAACAATAAACTATCTCTACACAAAGTTTCAAACTTTCCATGGTAAATCAAGCTTCAAACCACTGAATCTGTTCAGATAAGATGAAATCCCTCGATTTAAAAAAAAATAAAACGAGAGATATTGAGAGAAATGGGTGTTTGGCCAATCGTAAGAGAAGGGTAAAGGCATAGATATAACCAATCGTAGAAAAAAAAAACAGAAATAAAGTTTAGAAAAACCTACATATTTTAAAAGGCAATTAACCTGAGTCTTAAACCCTAGAAAAATGAAGGTATGTTGTTTTCTGCATTTTTCTTACTCTAACTTTGGCCTTTTTTGCAAGATACCTACATTGTTTTGTTACATAGTTTTGTACGGAAAATGGTGCGTATGAAAAGAAAAAAGATAAAATCAGTTCATAGGGGAATCAATTGACTAAAGTAGTGCGCGATCATGGCAGGCGGAGCGGCGGAAATTGATTCTGCGAGATCGTGCCCGGCAAGCGGCGACTTTTGAATCGCGAGGAAATTCTGCCAGAAGCGACCATAAGCTGCGGCAATTAAGTTTTTTTTAAATGCCTTGAGCTACAACTGGCCCGGCAATTAGATTTTCAAATCACGCCCGACCACGTAGCGGCGGTGGATTTTTCAAATGTAGTCGGCGGGGCTGCGGCAAATGGTAGAAGTTAAATTTCTTGGCGTTAGGGCTTTCTTCTCCGCTCGACCCTTCTTCTCTTTCGCCCACGTTCACCCTCCGATCAGGCTCTCTTTATCTGCTACGATCTGCTCCTCTCGGGTGGTAGCCTCCTCCTCCTTCGTCATACATTCATCAGGCTAGTGCAGCCGGCTTTTGAAGCGTTTTTATTTAATTTTTCATGTGTTTCTATGCAATGCTGTTTGAAATGCGCAATGTTAGGAGACGATTTGTTTTTGTTTCGATTTCTGGTGGAATTTATTGTTGTGATTTGTGATCTTTGTTGGTGGTTAGGATAAATTTTCTAAGGAAACAATCATATTTGGAAAAAAAGGCGAATAGATGACCTTTGATTGAATGTGCTTAAACAAAAAGAATGGGAGTGGAGAAACTTTAAAATGTGAAAGAAAAAATTTCCAGATCAGTCAACATTGACAAAAGAAACACGTTTATGCTTTTGGTTTATATTCCTTCCTAGCGTAGAATCAAAGAATTTAAGACTTGCCAACCATTTGAGCGAAGCCCCTGAGAACATACTTCTTAGCATGGTCCTAAAAATGACAAGGGATATTAGAGTTAGAAACCTCTTTTTATTGTGCGATTACCCAGAAATGGAACCATGTTAGCTAGCCATGTGAAAGATTCTTGAAAAATGTGTTCACTTTTCGTGATTTTCCACCTAATTCATTATGCACTTCATTCTGATAAGTTGGACACTACAATTCTTTTTTGTAGATCAGGCCCTTACAATGATATAGTCTTGAGCTTCCATTCTTTTACTTCAAGAGAACAACTTAGTTAAAACATGTCCTTTGAGGTCTTTGCAAATAAAGACATGGAAATAGTAAGGAACTAACAAATAACGACATGTCCTTTATTTAATTTTTTTCATGTGTTTCTTTGCAATGCTGGATTAAATTCATGATGTTAGGAGATGATTTGTTTTGTTTCTGTTTCTATTTCGGTTTCTGTGTTATGAACTTTTCTCCTTTATGAAGATCGGTTATGTTTGTGATGTTTGATTTTGTATTTATTTTTTCTCATTTCGTGTTTACGTTTTCTAGTGTGGCTGATTTTAACAAACGAAAAATAAAGAATATAAAATACTTAATTGAAATTTTTTTAAAAAAATAAATAATTTTGTTTAAGGTATGATAGTAATTAAATACTATTTTAATAAATTCTAAATGTTACCATACTTAGACAATTAGTTTTTATGAAAATGTACAGCTCCATGTATTTTACCTTATTTATAATGAATATTCTCAAATCAATAGGTCGATGCTGAAGTAAAAAGGGAAACCAAAAGAAATAGAGCAGCCTTTACCACTCTTGAGATATGGTCCTCAATTTTTTAAAGCCATTGGCTTTATGGAGTAGTACACCAAATCCTATAGATAAGATGCACTTCTTTGAGCACCAAAATAAAAAAATTTTCAGCAGAGAAGATAAGATGCACTTGGTTAAATAATCAATAGTGATATTATCATTATTATGGTTTTTTTTAACACTTAATGGGTTTTGAAATGTAGACATTTTCAGACTCCTTATGAGATTGAGTTTGGATTTGTTTGTTAATGTCTCATCATGCCATGAAAAGAAGATGGGCTGCAATAAGTGATACACAACTTGAATTTTTTTGGGTGATAAAGTAATGGATGTAGCATATCATGACTTCTTAGTGTGATTATATTTGCTCCATGGGCCACAAAACCTACATCCTTAAGATGGCTTGCGAATTAATGGATTGAATTCAAGGCCTCTATTTATAAACTAAACTCCAATACTATATTAAATTATCAATATTTCTAAGCTCAAACTCTAAGAATTTGGTTCTACACAGACATATTTATGGAGTTAGAAAATGTATATGTACTTCACCGACAGAAAAAAACATGCAGAATATAAATAGGAATACAAAATAAGAGACAAAACGCATACAATGATTGAAACTAAGCATACTTTGATTGTTTTTTTTTTATGGATAAAGTTGATGTGATATCGGATAATTACTTTTCATATTATTTAATTCATTTTGGGACTACTTTATTGTGTCAATTATATTTGTTTCAACAATTCTCGCGATATGTTACTATAATTCGACAAATAGTGAGGACTAAAACAATGTTTAATATGAGGGGAGCAAACTTTTTATCGCTTCCTTTGAAGATACCCGTTGAATGCACGCTTTCAGCAATTTGATTGATATATATACTCAAAGACAACTATCATAAACTCAAGGCCCAAATTAGTACTTCATTTGTAGTATCCTCTTAGATACGGAAATAGGTTCCAACCTTTTCCTCAAAGATGATGACAAAGAGGGCGCGAAATGTTGAATCGCTAACACAACAACCATTGAGTGGAAATTGAAATGTGTAAGACAGTGTTGTTCGAGTCAATGCACAATTGAACTAACTGTAAGGGCCATGTGGATTGGTCATTTCGTGATAATTGAATGTCGCACAATCTGATCACGGTTGTGGGTTTAGTAGTAACCAGCATCGATAATCGACCAAATGGAGATGATGAAGATAGTGCAGATGAAGAAGGTAATGATGAATATGATGAAGATGTTGATGATGAATGTGATGGAGATGATGGGGATGTTGAAGTTGATGGACATGCATCATCATTTCGAACTTTCAACCAAGTTTTGGAGAATGAACAAGGGATATATGTCTCTGCACAAGCACCATCTTGTGATGTATCAAATCACCTTAAAATGATGAGACATTGGATGAGTCATCCTCGTTAATTATCACTTACCACTAACACCTCAATTTCAACATGTTGAAACCTCGGATAATGCTATTGCAAGTTGTCGACTCATGGGTACAACATACTACCGGTGAATTCGAGCGAGAATCGAATCGCCATTTTAATTAACTGACTGCAAGACGCGCAAAGATTTACCTAATTAAGCAACAAGAGTATGTTGTTGTTGCATCCTCAAAAAATTGCTCGCTTAAGATGTAAGAAGGCTGAAGAAGATCACTGGCCCATTGAAGCTTCAGTAATGGTTGTGAAAGATACTTCCTTATTTGTTATCAACAAATATACCGGGTCATACTTGTGGCAATCCTGCTTGAACTGACCATCATCAATTAGACTAAATTATTGCTACTCATATAAAGTCATTAATTCAGCACAATTCATATTAATCATTTACTATTCAAAGGAAAAGCGATGGAAAACGGGATATCAAATATCATACAAAAGGCGTCTTCATGGAAAGATAAAGCACTAGACGCTATTTGGTGACTTCTCTACCATATACTGACGCCACGCTTGTTCTGGCCATAGAGCAAGCAAATCCCGGATGTGTTGTTATTTGAAACATGTGAAATTAATACGCCAAACACCGAGATATTCCAATGACGTGTTCCTTTGCCATTCAAGCCATCTATTGAAGGGTTCCAACATTGTCCCGCTATGAGTATTGATGGTACACATTTATATGGGAAGTATAAAGGCAAAGCACTAATGCTGCGGGGGTGCATGTAAATAATCAGCTGTTTCCATTGACATTTTCTATTGTGTATGCGTTAAATGCTACCGATAGTCGGGATGGTTCGCATGTAAGAAATAGAGTTACCTGTAAAGGACTGAATTTCCATATATATCCGGATGCATCCGTATCATGCGGCGTAATGACCGATCCTCATCTTGGTTGGGCTGCACCATTTGCCTATCACAGGATTTGCATGCGTCATTTCGCAAGCAATTTTATGACCCGGTTCAAAGATAAACTTTTGAAGAATTTGGTATGCCGAGTAGCTTTAGCGAGTACAGAACGCAAATTCAAAAAGCATATGAATACAATTGGGAGAATAAATTCTGAAGCATTACAATGGCTAGAGGCAGTCCCTTTCCAGTTATGGGCTCTTTCACACGACGGAGGTCAAAGATATGGGTTAATGACAACCAACATTTAAGAGGTATTTAATAGTGTCCTTAAAGGAGCTCATAGCCTACTAGTAACTGCATTAGTACAGTTAACCTTTTTCCGTCTCAACAGTTACTTTGTTGCTAGAAGGAAGTAGTGCTTACTGACAAGCATCCACCGAGCACCACTCCGTATGTTGATGCGCAGATCCAGGGTCGTGTTGTTAAGGCTGGTTCAATGGAAATTGTGCTTTACGATCACGTGAAGGGCCTATTTCATGTAAAGTCAAGGAGTGGTCGAACTCATCTGAATCAAGAAGGAAAAATTTGCATATGTGGAAAGACATTGATATCCGGATTTCCCATGTAGCCATATCATAGCATCATGTTAGCATCGCGTGTTGGATTTCCGCTTGCTCGCGGGAAGGCTACTACACTACTAAGTCGTACACATGGGCAACCCTTTTCCATCCAATATCTGCTGAAGATGATGCCTCTTTGATGGCACTATGATCGTATTCCACCTCGAGTCAATGCACCATGGAAGTGGATCGCCCAACTCAATCCGCTGCAAAATGAAATGGATGTTAGGGAGGGGAAAACCCTGATCACATGTGGGTTGTGCAAACAACTAGGTCACAATCGGCGTTCTTGTAAAGACATAAATCAAGTTCACTAAATGAATGTGTATGAATATATGAATGTAGCTGGTCCCATTATCTATGATTTGGTCCTCCTTGCTTCGTTCACCACCCGCATTCAGTTAAAAGCTGAAGGAGAGGTATGTTTTTCTTAGTCCTTATGGGACCTGACCCCTACTCTTCTTGGTTTTTGGATTTATCTGTGAAATGGTATGATAATGATGATGCAAAGGGTGTTAATTTTTTGTAGTTCCCGTGAAGAATCTGAGAAAATTCCAATTTTCGGAAAGGGCAAACGGGTAATTTTGGTCAAAACTCAAAATTTTTTCTAGATCTCTGATGATGTCGACTTCATCAAGAATCGCCTCGCAAAATCTAGTTACCACGTCGAATTTCTATCAATTCGAGATAAATAAATTTCATTTTTCGAGGCACCGTGTCGGGTGTCAGAAATCGGTTTGAGAGATACGTGATGTGACAAAAGTCACCTACTATATGTAATTCTCGTGGACATGTCAAAAGATTAGAGAGATGATGGAAATGGACGGCTTAGATAGTGCCAAGTGTCAAAAATCTATAAGAAGGGACATGATGAGAATTAAAGGAATTGTAAATGATAATAAGACAAAAATAGTGAATAGATTTCTTCCCCAATTTGAAGCACAAAAATGGCAGAGTGCTGGAGGTGAGGCAGTGGGCTGGAATTTGAGGTTTTTAGAAAGAGAGAGAGCACCTTCTCTAGATTTTCGCCGACTGACCGTCGCTGACGAGCAGCATAAAGTCGCTCTATCGCATGAGGGCTACGCTGCGGGACATCGATTTGGTGGAGTTCGACAACCCAAGAGGTAGGATTTTTCATTTGCGTTTAATCTGGCTAAGAGCCATGTAAATGGTTAGAATGCTCTGAGGCTTGTTTTAGCCACAAACTCGCCCCAAAAGCTTTGAACCGAGCGGGAAAATTCTTATTTTGCGCGGGTCATTAATAAGAATTCGAGGTTTCTACTATTCAAGTGAATAGTGACAAAATTTTTGGTGAAAATGTGTTTGGTCAGAAAGGATTCAAAATGAATTGCTCGTGTTTGTTAATTAGCCAATGTGAGCTAATTTTGGTGTAATTGATTGTGAATTTGAATAACATGTTTTATGTCATTTAATTATGTTAATATATATGCATGTGAATATATTAGCATAAATGTGTTGGAATTGAAATCATGCATTCCACATGCACTGGGGCACCCTAGAATATTAGGAGTGAGTGCATGACATGAAATGAAACAAAACGAATGTTTGTTTGTAAGTTGAATTTCACTAAGATTTTCTCGAAGAATTGCCTTGAGGGATGTCCACATCACTTCGGAGGAGGACCATGGACGTTTCTGAGAGTTATCCAGCACCATTTCGGAGGGTAGTCCAACATTTTTTACCGAAATTGCAGTAAGTTTTCAAGAACAAAAGCTTTTGTTGTGGCGGATATTTTGACTCACATATTGGCTTAGGCATGTGTGAAGTCGGTGAGGACTCGAGACATATGGGTTTGGGCATATAGACATTAATTTGAGTTCATGAAATTGCTTGAATGTGATTGTTGCCATGCATGTGCACCTTAGGTGGGAAGTACGGTAGGAAATTATCTCTGGGCTTTGCTGTGTCGAGGGATCGTCATTTCGGAATTTGAGGATGATCGGGAGAGGCAGACACTCATTAGAGGCCGTTTGAGAAAGCGGAGCTTGTGGCTTTGATGTTGTTGTATAACATGTATTGGAATGTTGGAGAATTTTTAATATATGTTGGATTAAGGTGAATTATTAGCTCCCGGACTATGGTATATAGTTGGTGTATATTTTGAGTGTTGATCACGGGGCCCAGTGGCCATTATTTCTACTCTCATGTGGACCTTGTGTGGTCATTGTAAACTTGTTGGGATAGGTTTGTACTTTGGGTAGAGCTCACACTGCACAAAGGAGACTACCTTGATTTCATGGGTGGTGTCGGGTTCCCGGCGTTGCGAGCTGTGCAGGTTAACGGGTTGTCAACGGACCCCCGGGTTTTGGGGCGTCACAGTTCCATTCCTTCCATCTAGTTTCCACCATTGTCAGTTACCTAACTAAGGCCCCTACTGGTCCACACTGCCGCAAAAGGTTTGTTTTGGTTTTCTTGTCCCTTTTTTTTTTTATTAAATTTTTTGTTTGTTTTTTGTGTATGTCTTGTAAGAGGTTGTGATATGTGGTTATTTTGTGTTCTTCAGGTCCTTGTTGTGTAGGCCTTTGACAAAGAACTTGTTTATCAATTTTTATTTTTAAATTGGGGAAATAGATTTGTTTATCAACATTTTTTAAAAGTCTTTGACAAAGAATTTTCAAAATCCCTTCTCTATTGATTTCTAAGAATGAAGTTTTCTTCTAGGATAGGCGTTTTCTTGGGAACATGGGATGTTCTCATTTTCTATCTTCTAAATATCTATTTAAAGTAACTTCTATTTCAGTTATATTTATAAAAAAAACTTTTATTTTCAGTTGTACTTTGTATATGTTCAATTTATTTTAATAACATTCTCTAGAGATCGCCCATGAATGTTGAACTTTTTTAGAATGATTTTCATTTCTTGTTATGGATTTAAATATGTAGTGATCAATTTCCGACATTGGTTTTGATGAGGTTGGTAAAAAGACAGATGGAATTGATTTTAGAGCTGCTCAAATAATGATAGAAACAAGTACATAAATCAAGGCGTAATATACATAAAGTTTTAAAAAGTTTATTTATTAATTAGAACACTCGATAAATCTTGTGCTTGATCAGGTTTTAAATCAAATTAATATAGGTGGAAATATAAACATGACATTAAATCTACTTTTATCACCAACTCCGAATATGGGAAGATGTCATCATGGCAAGAGTTCCTATGGGATTCTTTCCAACATGCCGATTACCATATGTATCAACCAGTGTATCCAGCAGAAAAGGAAAAGAAGAAAGAACTACGATTCTCTGTCAAGTAGCCTTACAATTTTTTGGGCATGCTATGCAGGGAAATCAATGCTCCATAATCACAGGTCTGTGAAATCCTATTTGCATGACCAAAGACAATCAGCTAAAAGTACCTTTTAAACATTTTTATAGAAGTTGTTATGTTAAATTTCCCGCATTCGATGGTTTGATTACAACAGTTTTTGTCAGAAATCTAAATTGAATTAATTCTAAACAAGTATGAGTAAGGGATGCTAAAATGATCAAACACAGAGATGAGAACAAAAGTTAAATGCGAAAAAGAAAATGAAGTTAGGAGGCTTTAGCAACATTAAATTCGAGATTATGAAATAATTGGAAATCTTATTCATGACTCGATTCAGTGAACAGGATAGAGGCCCTTACAATTCAATATATTTCATTTCATATCAATCTAGTAATTCTAAAGTGAAATCTTGTTTTTAATCTAACTTCTTTCTCATTTTATAAATTTTGAAGCGACAAATAATACTATTATCCTGTCATGGGGTGAGAAAGAGTAGAGCAATTAAAGATCATTGAGCACCTTGAATTAAGTTTCAGAAAGGTATTAAGTAGATAAATGCGATTTCATACATAAGCTGAAGAATTATACTTGTATGCTTTGCATCTAGCTCACTCACATATGTGCATTCATTTGTAGTGTTGTTACTTATTGATGATCTGAATACATTTGTGATTTACGAGTGCTAATATAGTAGGAGAGTAGGGATTTCTACAGAAAGAAGGAGATGGTAATGCGATCTTAATCAAGCTCTCATCAGCACAGTCTTGATTTTTTTGGAGAAGAAAGGGGATATCGACATTAAGAACTCCATTTCATGAGAAAGATATCATGGCAAAGTGTGCTCGATTGCCTGATTTGATGAAGAGCTTATAGATTAGAATTAACAAATTATTAAAGAGAATAGAGTGATGTGGGGCTCTATATAAATTTATTATGATAACATACAAAAATACATGGGTATAACTAACAAAGTCGGAAAGCGGTTGTCTCTTTATTTCCTTTAACGCTATGCTTATAAATAATTTGAGCATGTACTTTGGTACACCTTTTTGGTGCTTTCCCATGCTAATTTTATTTCCTATATATATATATATATAGACACACACACACACATTGACTAATTTACTCAATGATTTAGATTAGGTTTGTCATCATTGATGAATCAAATGAGGATTACTCTTTATATCAGGTTTAGTAAAATTTCATTTTGTGAACAACTTGTGTAGGTTCTTGAATATAAATATATACATTAGATAAGTAGGTTTTGGGTTATTTGGGGGGTTGGTGAGTTTTTACTTTTTTATTCTTTTTATTTATTGGCTTTTTGGGAGCCGGTGTATCGATACTATATACTTGCAAGGTAGCCTCCTTGGTGTCCTTTTCAATGGTTTCTTAACACCCCATATATAATGTTTGTTCACCAAACTCGGGGCCATCTTATGTAATCCCGATACATTTTGTGTTGGACCGACGGAATGGATGGGAGATCTTTAGATTTCCCTCACTTTGATTGTTTGGGTTGTTGGTATGCTGGAATGGGATGGGAAGGATGTAGTAGCACTGCGATCATGTTTACGGCCCGAATTTGAATTGTAAAATGAATGAAATGGTGGCACTGCTACATCAAACAATCCCTTTCTTCTCAAATATTATTGCCTTTTGATTGCCAGTTTCTTTAGTTTCGATTTATTAAAGGCAATATTCTTCCACTTGTATGCCTTATTCCTACTCTTCTTCTTAGATTAAAAGAAAGATAAGCGTAAGCTCACATTGAAACCATTTTCCCACAATAGCACTGGAACTTGAAGTTTAGTTGGTGTTCATTAGGTAGAGTGAGGGGAGATGACAAATATTTGATTACCTTGGCCGAGCAACCTTGTGCTTATCCATTTGGATGGCCAGGATACATATTCCGGGTTGCCATGAGATGAAGCATGACGTGATTTTCAGCGTCTCATGTTGTCTGCAGGAATGGTGGATGATAATCTCAAGTTTTTTAAGATATGTTGGATATTCATCTTGTTTTCGTAAAGAAGGTGAATCCACATATGGTAGATACTTTAGAATATTAGAAGTTCACAGTTTGAGAAAGTGGAGCAGGTCACGCATTACCCCGAATGAAAATGACTATTGGGACATGCATGAAATGATTAAAAACTCGGAGGACTTTTACAAGTTGACATAATTCTTCATTTCCATCAACACAATATTTTTATTTGCCTTATGTTGCTTTATTAAACAAAAGAAATAGAGGGGAACTACTATAATTAATTTTCTTTTGACTGTCCATGATTTGGTTTTTCAAGGGAACTGATATAGGTAATTTGAATTCATTGGTTCTCTAATTTTCTTCCTAGTGAACAAATTGAAAAAAATTATTTGGATAAACAAGTTGAGTTCTAATTTGTCTTTATTCCTCCCATTTTGAATGAAAAAAATGGGAATACTTCTGCTAATGATATAATAATTATTCCTTTGCAATGAATGCCACTTTCCTAGGAATGTAGCATATTTCCTCTATTGTAGCTAAACATTCCCCTATCCGTTGTTGCTATTTGTTTAGTTTTGAATGATGCATTTGCAAAGAAGTATGACTTGGAAGGATGGTTCCCTTCATCCCGGACTTACAGAGAGCTATTCTCATGTTAATGTGCGACTACCAATGCAGAAGATTAGAAATTAGATATGAATGAGGAAAAGGTTACTCTGTCTACTTGTTCTTACTAAAAATTTAGTAAGCTATATGCCATCATATCTTTGCCTACTCGATAGTAAATGTTAGGTAGATAACAGGTTGGATGCATAAGTTTTCATTGGAAAAGAATTGATAGGAACTATGGTAACTATACTAATCTCATATACTCTGGTGACCAACAAACCAAATTTTTCTCTTTGTGTGGAAAATGAAATAAAAATCAAATTTGCATATGTTTTATGCTATGTGATTCTTAACTAAAAATGAAATTTTGTTTATGTAGTAGGTTGCTTGATTTTCCTTATTAATTAGATCATCCCCGACTTGGCACTCGACTCCATATATGGATGAGATCGATCTTTTCCCGATTTGTTATTATTATTATTGTCTTTGAGTTAGTCCAGTTTTGTTATAATCTTGTCATTGTGTTTGGTTCTTGAGCAATGAAGCCGGACAAACGATATGTTCACTTGTTGAACTCTGCCCTCTGACCAGTAGGAGGACCATCTGCTTTGCATCCTTGAGAACTACGGAAGGAAAATGGCGTTGAGGTACCAGAGCCTTTGCCACCATTCATGGGTGGAAAGACCTTCCTACCTTTCGGACCGACCCGTGACGAAGCCGAAGGGTGAAGAAATCTAAGGTGTAGTAAGTTCCTGATTTCTTTATGGCTAAGTTGAATAATGACTAATCAATACCGATTATGTTTTGAAAGTTGATACTTGTGTATTTCCTGCTTTCATTCGTTTTATTTGCTTGGATGCGGCCAGTGATGACAAACCGTGGAATGTGACCCACCATTACTCTACGCTGGAGCAGCAAGATTGGTACCCAGACACAAGGCCATTGACGTAAAAATGTGGCCATGTTTCCAGGCGTCTCAAAGAGTTGCATTTGGAAAAAATTCAGATTGAAACACATCCACCGTCATCGACAAAAGGATCACTCGATGATGATCACTGTTGGAAAATCCTTGAACTTGAAAATGAGATGAAATTGTGTGGATCATGTAGAAAGCTCACATGCGTAGTGTTGTGAAACTTCTCGATGAGAATTCCAAGAAGAGGCTTAGTAAGGGAAGCCACGAAAAGGAATGGATGATATATTAGAGGAGAAAAATATTAGGAATTCAAGAAAGAGGCATGGTAAAGGGAAGCATGAAAAAGGAATGGATGATATATGTGGAGGAGAAAGTAGGTCGAAAGAGCATGGTAAAGGGGCATGAATTAGGAATGGATAATATATCGAGGAATGACGAGTAGTGGAATGGCACCTATGGGTAGGACATGTGAGGAAACTCCTGCACTTCCTCACCTCATGGAAGGAGTCTTTGGAAATCTAGCCGCGGGCTTGTTATCCCGTTTTTGTTCAAACTTCACAATAACTTTTGAATATTCACGTTGTAGTACTCTCTATGTTCTTTGTTATAACATGCTCCCTATTTATCTCATGGGGAACCTTGATATGGCCTCATAGCTGGAATTATCTCTACGAAACCTATATGTATCACTTTCTATTGTATGTCGATATTAATAATGTATGAATTTATTTCGTCGAAATGAAATAAAGTAAGGATAATTTAAAGCGTAGGAAGGATGCGCGGATTTAGCTATTGCATGTGTTGGGCTTAGTGGTGTGAAACTCAGCCTGAATTTTAAACTTCACCGCTTTGAAGATGGCCAGTTTGCATGTGAAAGACCAAATAAAAATAAAATAAAAAATAAGCACCTCGGTTTGATGATTTTCTTTTTAGTACTTGTATAAATTTATTCCTTAGATTTGCTAATGGTAGGCGATGATTGAGAATCCTACATTTAGAAGTTTTGTTGCATGATTTAAAAATGTTTGTTTAACTTCAATTTTGCTCATTCAAAGCCCATGATTTGTCAAACCATGTGTGAGGATTTACATCGGTAAATGTCTTTGCAGAAGTTACCTATATTCTTACTTAGCGGATGGAGTCTCAGTGAGAAGATATTAAAGAACTTCTAATAATTAATTAGTTAAGCTTATTTCTGTTCAATGTAGCGTAGTTAGGTCCCAAGCTAGAAGATATTTCAAATTTAAGATGCTTGAGGTGTCTTATTGTTCCTTTGTTAGAATAGATTCAAATTAAGCGATACTGACTTCTTTGTTTTTCCTTTTCTTTTTAGTTTGCTTGATAACAATGTATGAGAGGCAATTGAAATAGTTGTGTTTTGGGAGGATGGAAGGCGACATTTTTAAGCTGGTGCGCAATCTTTGTGAGATGCTATTATTTGGTGATGAAGTAATGGATGCCACAGCATATCATGGCTTTTGATTGTGATTATATTTGTACCATAGGCTACAAGCCTACACCTTAATGTAACACCAAAAATCATACCTTACTTGATTTTGGACTTGTTTAGGGTATATTAAAAGCTAAATAGAATTTTCGAAATAAAGCGATGAACATTAATTATAAAGCTAGGGTAAATTGTCATTTATGAGGATATGAGGCATAAAACCATGAGATTTGCCACAAAAGAAGCCTTTAATGTACAGTATCAAAAAGATTTGAGAAAATGAAATGTAAATAGAAGAAGTTATGGGATTTAAGGCAATTAGAAAAGATGGAATAGAAATGAGAGATTGGGGGACGGTCTGATTAGAAACTTAAAAGCAAAAAAATGAGTTTTGACTTGGCTAAACATGGCCTTAGCAAAAGATTTAAGATAATTTGGTCTCATTTTGGAGAACCAAAAGCGGGAATGAAGAGGAGAAGGGGAGAAGGAAGAGAGGAAGGAAGAGAGAGGAAGAGAAGAGGGAGGAGCTCAGGCAAAGGTGTGGAACTACTAACCTTGAGTATGGAACTTTGGATTTGTGTATGGATCTTTGGTTTTGTATGGTTATTATCTTGTGAAAACCTAGGGTTTGTTAGGGATGAAATCCTAACCAAAGATGTATATTAAGTAGGGTTATTAAAGGCTCTGAAATGATGCAAGATAGTTGTAGAATCCTCTCTCTTAAGTTGGTTCATGGTTAATTGTAATCGTGAGTTAGGAGTTTAGAAGTAAGCCTAATTGTGTCATGTTTTTTGTGAGGATGGGTCATAACCCATATTCGAAGGGTTTTGGAAGAAATTCATGAAAATTTTGAAGAAAGGTATCTAATTGAAAGATGAATTGTGTAGAAAAGAGTTTACAAGATTGAATTTGAAGTAGTTTTGAGGTGTTTATGGAGTATAGAGTTGATTAGAGGTTGAAACATATGGAAAATGTGAGAAAACCTTACATTTTAGGGCATTTCGGGTGACATGCAGTACGCTGAAGTGTGTGATGCATCATTACAGTCATTTTGGCCGAGTGTACGGTACTTTAGGTGTGCGGTACACTCTTATATTCACGAGTTCGACGTTTATGTTTTGACCATAACATCATTTGTATCATTTAGTGGTTCAGAGTGGCTCGTCAAATGAACTTCAAGGAGAACAAAACATAAAGAATAGAACAAATTCTTATATAGGCTGGGAATTTACTCGGTGGATTATATTGACCAAATTCTGATTAAGCTTTGAACATAAATAAATCCGGGTTGTTTGAACAACGAGTTCGATTCCGATTGGTGATTCAGTTGGAATAGAACCCTTAGCGCATAGATTTAAATGAGTCTGAAGACCTCATGTCAAATGTAAGTTAAACTACGGAAAGATTAGTAATGAAACTGTTCTAGTGTAATCGGGTAAACCGACTGGTTGTATAAATGCCATAACTTTAGTTTGGATGATCGATTGGATTGATTCAGTTACAAATAAAGTAGATTCATAGAGAATAAGAATATATGAATGAGGTGTGATTTCATAGACATCATACTTTACAAAAGAATATGAAGTTCCATGTGTAATGGAAACGCGAACAGGAAAATATTAGAAAATGAAAGGTAGTATAGATTAATATTCATGACGTAAATAAATATGGAAAATGAAAGTAAGCAGATTGAAACATGAATGTAATATGTCATGAACACATAATGTGGTTAAGTGATATATGATTATTATCACATATAACAGAAAAATGATAACAAATGATAGGAATATATGAATGAGTATCGTGAATAAGTATATAAGTAGATTTATGAATGAGTATACATGAATGATTTATGGATGAGTGTATGAATATCGTGGTGAGTATATAGTAAATGAATATGTGAATGATGTTAGCAGTGATTATACGTGAATAAGTATACGTAAAGTGAATTTATGAATGAGTATACATGAATGAATATGTAGATAGAGTGTATGAATGAGTATCATGAATAAAGTATCATCAAATGAATTTATGGTGGGTATACACAAATGAATATCATGATTAGTGTATCAATGAGTATCGTGAATAGAGTATACGTAAATGAATTTATGAATGAGTATACATGAATGGTATACATGAATGAATATGTGAATGAGTGTATGAATGAGTATACGTGAATAGAAGTATACGTAAATGAATTTATAGATGAGTGCATGGATCGTTATGAATGAGTGTATGAATGAGTACTCGTAAATAAGCGTTTATAGTGGTATATGAATGAGTATCGTGAATGAGTATCGTAAATGAACTATGAATGAAATTTTATGAATGAGTATACGTGAATGAGTATACGTAAATGAATTTATGAATGAGCATATGAAATAAGTACATAGATTGAGTATATCTTTGAAAAGATAATACGAAAGTGAATATGAGATTGAATGTGATGTCGATAGCGAGATGAAAGCGAGATGATGATAAAGGCGGGATTCACCCAAGCGGAATCCGTCGGGTGTGAAGTGAATAATATACCAAATGAATGCTTTGTGGGATGCGCGATCGGCATCAGGTCACAAGGCACCGAGTACCCGATGTCCGGCTTGGCGGGATGCACTAATCGGCTATCCGTCATGATGGTGTATGGCATTGAAGAAATGTCCGCGGCGGGATGCGCGATCGGCATCCGTCTTGATGGCGTATGCCATTTAAGTGATACCTGCGTGTCGGATGCGCGAAGCGGCATGCATGCGTGATGGAAGGCCGAATAAGTGATACCACGTACGGGATGCGCAAGCGACATCCCGTCGCCAGCGGAAGCGAATAAGTGATACCTGCGTGTCGGGATGCATAAGCGGCATCGTCATGATGGGAGGCGAATAAGTGATACCGTGTCGGGATGCATAAGCGGCATCCGTCATGATGGGAGACCGAATAAGTGATACCTCTTGTCGGGATGCACCAAACGACATCCGTCATGATGGGAGAAGCCAGAATAAGTAATACCGCATTAGTAAAGTGCTAAACGACATCGTCATGATGGGAAGTTTGGTGGAAATGTGTATGTGCCGAATGATAATAAGAAGTGAGATCGTTAATAGAATCGTCGAAATGTGAATTAAATAGTCGAAGTGAAATAACCAGCAATGGCGGTAATCGGATTTTTGTTGTATCTTAAATCCGTAAATTGAAATGTGAATTGAATTATTGCGTGAAAATGCATGTTGTGATATGATAAATGATGTGTAAAATGAAGCATGCGAAAATGGTGCACGATTTATGTGGATAAAGGCATTATTTTGTAAATGCATGTTATTAAGTGAATGTTATGGGTCTTGAATTTGTAAATGTCAGGATTTGCTCGAAAAAGTGCTTGTTTGAAATTAAAAGGTAAATGGAAGAACATAAACAACATGTTTTTGAAAGATAATTGAAAATGTCGAATCAGCGGGCTCGGCTTAGATCATGACCGGTCAAGTCGGAGATTGGTGTGACACTTACGAAAATAAAATTTAATAAGACAAAATAAATGTTTGATAGCGTCAGATGTAGGAGCTCGGCTTGGATCCTTGATCGGGTGACGGGGATTAATTTGCGACACTTTTGAAGTGAAATTTAATATAAACGAAACAAAAATGTTTTAAGCGGGCATCAGGATCATGAAGCGTAATTGCTAAAGGGAGTTGATTAATGGCTTGGTCATTGATAGTGATAGAGTCTAATATGTATTGGTATTAGTGCGATTTGAACTGTATGAAATTGATATGAAACGATTTGTTAGATTGCCATTGTATCACATTGATTACTTCGAGATATGATTTGATCGACATACATGTAGTAGATACTGAGTTACAACTGTAAAAGACATGACACGAGGAAGTAATATGAACAAGATGATAGGAATTTGAGCGAGGGATAGGAAATCTGCATAGTATAATATGATGAGTTTGATCCACGAGGAAGAATAGACCGTTATATGCATAAATGTGCAAATGTAAAGATAGTGACGGCGATATTGTTATTAGTGCGTTCTTGTCTATATATTCACTAAAGCGTAAAGCTTAGCACGGGTGTTCAATCAGTGCCGTGCGAAGAGGAGATAAAGAAGGACGGGACGACACACGGTATGCGGGCCGTCTCGAGCAGTGCTCCTGTATTCATGATCTACGATGTTGTATTAGATATGTATATGTATGTGTATTTGTATAGAATGGGACTTAGTATATGTGTATAAATTTTAATATATACCACTCCGGTGGTAGTTCATTTGATAAATGTAAATGATTGTTGGTTATTACAAAAAATTGTTTATATACCACGGATATAAGTTCGGCCTACGAAAAAAAAAAAAAAAAAATAAGGAGTCCGGTATATGGTTTAGCACCGGCCAAGTTCGAGATCTGCATTCGAATTGGGCCAGGATGCGGGGCGTGACACTAAGATGGCTTGGTAATGGATCCAAATTCAGGCCCTATTTAATCAGGATTTAACGTTTATATGTGTATGAATGTACGAATGTAGTTCTTTCATGTTATCTTGGATTTGGTCGCCTTTGCGAACAGTCCTTTTGAGTTTTTACTTGTAGAAGTGAGCTACTTCTAAGCTTCCACTTGTCTTTATTTCTTTTGGAGTTAATCCGTCGATATTAATGACATCGTATCTATTCTTATTTGAATTTTTAAGAACTAATAAAAATTTGCTATAATAAATGTTATTCTTTTTAGATGTAGTCTGGATATGATCACATTTGTAATTAATGCCTTCATATTCCGCCTTGGCTTTTAATTTAGATGACCTTTATCTCTCAATGTTTTCTCCCTTTTGAGATGCTTATATGGTTTATACATTTGTATGTATAATTTTGGAATTTCAACTTTGAATCCTTATTTGAAGATCTGGCTTCATTCAGCATGTTCTTTGGTGAAGTTTGATCAAATTTGGATTTTTCTTTGTGTCTGGCCCGGAAGATGAAAGTGGCCCCGGTATCCTATCTTACAATTTTTTTTAGTCTGATACATGAATTTGGATAGATATTAGTTATGTTCATAGATGATAAAACTCAATTATTAAAGTTTACTAATGATTCTTGAAGAAATGACTGTTCATTTTGATAACTTTTGTAGTTCAAGCACAAGCTTGGTCTGGCACAAATAAGACGAATCGGAAGGTGAGAGAGAGCTTAAGCGGATTAAGATCTGGTTAGGATTCTACATGAATGATTGGATAAAGCTCTCATTTTCTATTCTTTATTAAATTTAAATTTAAATTCTTTGTGTTTTTCTATATGTTTAGGTACTATTAATTACTCCCAGATTTTGGAAGAGGATAAATATTTGGTCAAATATATTAAATGCATAAATTTGTAAATATAATATCTCATATTTTTTCTTGAAAAATGACTATATTTATCAAATCACCCTCAATTATATTTTATTTTAAGCATAATTATAATTTCCAAATAATAGCAAGAAATACAAATAAGTAATAGAGGAGTAGCAGGAAAACAGGTTTATTTTGGATACTACATGTTGGTTTGATGATGCGTATTAGGAATAGGCTACTGCGTTGATTTATTTGGCGTGGTCACTTCTTAAGGACCATGTAGTCTGTTTTTTATATCTTATATGCATTTTGTTTTGTATATTGCGTATTCGTCATGTCTACGAGGCTGCAGCACGATTAAATTTATCTTCTTACATCAGCAATGTTACAAAACCTAAAACCACGAAACAGAAAAATTACCAAAGCTAAAATTGGCCTAAAACCCTAATGCCTAAGAGCCTAATGCCTAGACTATTAAAACCAAAAACCTAATGCCACAAGCAATCTTAAGCAGTAAAACCACAAAACTTTAATACCTAAAACCTATTGGTAACCTTTGGAAAAAATCCAAGATGAACATGTTTGTTTTTTGAAAATCTGGAGAATATAAAAATATTAAATTTAGAGAGAATACTAAAAATTGCATTTTTATATTTTCACTTAACTAATAAATTTAGAGATCGCTAAATTGTGTTTTTGTGTTTTTTAAATTCTTATTAATAATGGTTTAGCCGGATTTCCCTAATTCTAATTTTCTTATTTTTTTGTGCATGCATTGTAAAAATCAAATTAGAATACTTACAATTAAATTTATTTTTTTATAAAAGCATTTATGTATAGAAATAAAAACCTAGATGAGCGCCTCATACATAATCAGCATAATCTTAAAAAAAACATTGTATATACCAAATCATAATAATATCAAAACACAAACATGAAACATTTCATACAAATCATATATAAAAATAATAACATAACAATGATTCCACAAAGATGGCGCTTTATAGTTCTCTTTAGGACTGACGCCTTGTGAATAAACAACTTGGTTCGGGGCAATAGATCCTGTGGGGTGTCCAGACTCAGTTTTCCAGGAGCTCACGGAACCTGAGAGGAGTTGATGGAGCCGAGGTAATCGGGTCGGACGGCTAGTCGATGTACACATCGAGTACGAGGTCATTTAGTTAGAAGCCCCCACACTTACTCAGTAAAAGGTCAGACGAGGTCATCCATGGGAGTAATGTGGCCGGGATGGTAAAGGGTGTGACGACAATGTGGAGATTCAATTCAGATGCCGGCTCGCGACATCTGATAAGGTATAGACGCAAGTGTGTGTGGGAGTATGGAAGGTGATGTAAAGTGTGGGGGATAGGTTGTGATGTGTCAATGTGGGGTATGGAAGGTGACATGCGTGGGGAGAGGAATGATATGTCAATGCTGGCATGGAACGTGGATGTGCCAAAACATCTCGTAAGGGGTGGCATGGGAGGAAAATAGTTGAAAGCCGGGCCTTAGCGGTACCTATACCCTCTCACATTGTTCAGACTATGATTCCGCCTACCATCTCCAAAGATGACCCGCCAACTCCCCTCTCGCTCTCCCCTACCTCGAACGGGCTGCCACTGGGGCGGAGCGGAGCCACAACCCGAGGTTTAATCGATGGTCTATGTGATGTGGAAGCTCCTGAGCGCACTTCGCTGGCGACGGTTCCTTCTCCGACCAACAATCGATTAGCAATATGACAAGTGTCGCACAACGCACCAAACTGGTGAGCAAAACTGTGTGAGAGCGACCGAATATGTCAACCATATTAGTATATGAGTGAACCAAAGAAAGAATGGCAATTACATAATCTACGATTAAAACAAAACATTTAGAAACACACGGTAGCCTAACCACTAAAACATTCGCATCATCTACCGTAGCATGAACTCCTATATCGTCCTATACCAGCGATAAAAACGGTAATACGGACGATACTAATCGTTAGCGCGGCGATCAGCGGTGTCCATCAAACCCACCGGTGAAGTAATGATCCTCGCTGGCATGATACGTCGCCTAATCGCGCCGTGTCGCCCATCGCACCAACACTCTATGTAGTTTGGAGTGCTCGTAAGAGCAAGTTTTGAGGGCCCCGGCGCGTACTCTTAAAAACCGACGCAAGACGAAGCCAATACGCCACTGGGCCGCCTTTAAACACATGAGTGACATCAGGCGCAGAGCATCTCCGATCAGCAGCAAACACGGAAGTTGGTCAACCAACTTCTCCGATCGCACGACTACCATGGGTAAGATCGCACATTAACCATCGACGCCAAAGACTTTATGTCAACATGAACCAAATGGCCAGTGTCCTGGTATACTCAGACACAGAGAATACCTGATACTTGGAAGCTTATTGTCGAATATCCGGGATAGGAGGAGGGACTGATGGGTTGCCAACACATGTCAAAGGTACACTCCACCTACACCTAAATCCAAGAGCCGCTTTGGCTTTACCTCCCGGGCTGGGTTCTGGCCGAACGCCATGCTCAACCCAAAATCCATCCCAGTTCTCGCCCCACGACATCATTGGACATCGCCATCATAAGGCATGCGGCATTGGTAGCTTTGATAGGCGCCCACGTTTAAAAATGAGTTTCGCCCACGGAAGTCTCTCCTAAGCACTACAGGTACTGGGAATATAAAATAAATAGAAAATTAAGGCAATTCAATTATTTAGTCGAAAGTGTGCATGTAATTACATGTAAAAATAAATTCACACACCAGACGTTGTATTACAAACTGTCATTGACTTATCTAGCCTGGCCCGTTTCAGACGACATACTTATATTGGGAGGTGTGGGCACCGCATCCACCCCAACTATAAGTCAATGTCCGTGTCAAATCCCTGAGTGAGTGGTGCCAATAGAACATGGACCCCTTCTCGGTCTCGCAAACAAGAAGGCGATCCCATCAACTCTAAAGAGAACCTGCACCCGCACCCGCTCCAATCAGACCTCATCAAAGATCGTGTCCCTGGGGTGATAAATGCGACATAACCATCGGATGGAGATATAAGGGTGATCCTCCGAGAGCATCATCGGGCACTTCAAGCAAACAGACCGTGATAATCATGATCGGCATTAATATGTCCTCAGGATTCGGGCAGTCCGTCGACACGGCACCGCGACATATCAATATCCCGTAATGATCGCCATCTCCGAACGGGACATGAACGTGTTCACCGCCATCTCGACGACAGCAATAAGCGCCAATCTATCATGATGTGCCTTGCCAGATATACCGTGAAAATCTGGCTACGGACACGTATGGATCGATCGCGTGGATCCATCCTCCAATGGCCGGCGAAGGCTCATCCTGCCGGGTCGAGCATGAGGACTTCCAGAATCTATAAATTAAACGAATAAAAACCACATGTTTATAATGAATATTATAGATTAGAGGATAACCGACACGCAATTCCATGAATAATAAAATACAAACCGTTTAGTGTCAATCTAAGTGGACTCGTGTCCTGCCTTGCAATAACAAGATAGATGGATCCAATGGATCGGGCCACACACAGTTTCCCATGTTATATATATAACTTGATAACTAAAGGCACTATACATATTAGTAAAAAACACATTGAGGAACCTGTATCACAATAATTAAAGGCAGTCAAGGCTGGCAGGTTTTAATGCTTTCAATGTTTTAAGGTTTTATGGATTTAGTGGTTTTATGGGTTTTGTGGTTTTAAGGTTTTATACTCATGGTTATGTGGCTCAAGGTTTGTATTTTTACTGCTTTTTGTGTGGCCTCAAGGTTTTAGGGTTTTAGGTTGAAATGTCGTTGTTCTAGGGGTTTTGGGGTCTTTGGGTCTTAGTGGTCTTACTGCTTTCTGCTGGGTTTTAAATGCTAAGGTTTCAAGGTTACAGGTTTTAAGTATATTTTAAGCTGCTTTTTTAGCGATTTTGGTTTGAAGATTTCAAGGTTTAACAGCTTTGTAGTTTAGGTTGTGCGGCTTTAGGGTTTTAGGGTTTGAGGGCTCTAGGGCTTTGTGTATTAATGTGGTCATGTGGTTTTGGGTGGTTTGTTGCGCTTACTTCGCTTAGGTTTCGTTATGTTTTGTGGTTTATATGGTTGTTTTTGTGTGGTTTTAAAGATTTAATGTCAGTATGTTTTAGGGTTTACGAGGTTAGGGTTTTAAGGCAAAAGATGAGGGTTTTAGCTGCTTTTTAAAGTCACAGTTTCGTTTCAAGGTTTCAAGGTTGTAGGGATTTGTGGTTTTAAGGTTTTGCTGCTTTTAGTTATCCAAGGTTTGAAGGTTTGAATGTTTGAATCGTTTGTGGTTTGGGGTTTGGTTGTTTTAAGGTTTGTGGGTTTTAGGTTTTGAGGGGCTTTAAGGTATTAATGCTCGCTGGGTTTGGGGTTTCAAGGTTATATTTTACCGGCTAGGTTTCAAACATGTTGCTGGGTTTTTGTGGTTATGTTTAGGTTTTAAAGATTTAATGTCATATGGTTTTTGTGTGGTTTGCGAGGTTAGGTTTTATGGTTTTTACATTTTATTTGGGTTTCAAGTTATGGGGTTTTAGGTTTTATGGTTTTAGGTTTTAAAGCATTTAATGTCATATGGTTTTAGGGTCACAAGGCACAAAGGTTTTAGCGGTATGAGGTGGCTTGAAGGGTTTTAAAGGTTTCGTTTCTAAGGTTTCGTTTCAAGGTTGTAGGGATTTCAGTTTTTAGTGGTTTTAAGGTTTTTCCAATTTAGCTTATCTGCAAGGTTTGAAGGTTCAAGGTCTGAATCTGCTTTTAGGTTTGTAGGTTGCATGAAGTTTCAGGCTCAGTGGTTTTTAGGTTTTGTGGCTTTCGAGGGGTTTTATGGTTTTAGGCATAATGTCATGTGGTTTGTGGTTTCAAGATTATGGGGTTTACGCTTTGTGGTTTTGTGGTTTTATGGTTTTAGGTTTTAAAGATTTAATGTCATATGAAGTTCAGGTTCTCACGAGGTTAGGCTTTAATGCATTTAGGTTTTAAATAAGTATGTTTCTGTTTCAAGGTTTCGTCAGTAGGATTTTTAGTATTTATAAGGTTTTTCCGTTTTAGCCATTCAAGGCCTATTAGGTTTGGAATGTTTAACGGTTTTAGGGTTTTAGTGGTTGTGCGAATTTTAGGGTCTCGAGGGTTTTTGTGGTTTTAGGTAATAATGTCATGTGGTTTCAGTGGCTCAAGGTTATAATACGCTAGTGGTTTTGGTGGTTTTGCAAAGATTTCCAATGTCATAAGGGTTTGTGGTTTTTACAATAGGGTTTCAATGTTTTAGCATTTTATCGTTTCATGTTTCCAAGTACTGGTTGCTCTTGTGTGGTTTTTGTGGATTGTATGGTTTTAGAGTAGATTTAGGTTTTAAGGTTTTAGGCTTTTAGGATTTTAAGGTTTTTGGGGTTTAAACTTCTATGTGTTGGTTAATTGGTATAGGGACACATGGAAATGGTAGCTTATGCAGCAACAACAAAGCTGATATGGTGGCCACACCAAATCAAGTTATGATGGGAAGATGAAGGGATCAAGAATATTTCATCCCAGATTTTTGTTGATCAAATTCGTATATGCCTCTGCTCACTTCATTTGTTATTAACTCTTCAAGTTTATCAATAATTAATCCTTTTCGGTGTTGGTCGAGTATCTTGCAATAGCAAATTAAAATGCATATAGATTTAGGATAAGTGGATGAAATATATGTGGCAATTAACTATATTCTTGCCCTCGCCGGGAGCCGTGGTACTGTATGAAATATTTATCTAGATTGAAGACGCTTAAATATCTGTTCCTAAGTGGCATGTAACTCAGATGCAAAGAACCTTTCTCCTCGGATTTCTATTAAGACGGCTATATTCTATCCTCGAGAAATCAAGTACTTATAGTGTGCCTCTCAAAACCAGTATTGGTTAATTATGCAACATTTGTTAAAGGAAGAGAAAACTTGTGGTTTTCGGGGTAGAAATTGGCCAAGCAATTATAATAGAGCTTATGGTTTCTCAAAGTTCGATAGATGTCAAGACATGTTTCAGTGTATCATAGTTCATATTCCCATGATTTCATCTAGATAGAGTTCGATCTAGAAACATCTATAAAGTAGAGGATTCAGAAAATGGCTGTTGTTTGGTAAATCTATCTGATACGGTGTTCGATACATAATGTAATTTATCCAGATCAATCTATAAAATATGAAATTGAGGTGGTCAAAAGGTAGAAAGTGAAATTGTCAAGAACAAAGATGAGAACACCGTAATAATGAATAAGGAGTGAATGATTTATTTCCAGTATGGTCAAAGAAGAAGAATCCAATTTTTCACAGCACTCAAGCAAAGTGTGAGGTTAGTATCACCCTATATATCATTTCAAACAACTGAGACAACAAGGATTTGAGTTCCAAACAAAGGTTAGTTATCGCGATTTTGTCTCACAGAGAAAGGTACTCGAAGGACCTCCATGGATATTGTATCGATGTATTGACTGGCCGCAGCAGCCTTGCTACCATATGTAGTCCCATATAAGTTTGTTCCTGCTGGGATGGTCCAAACCCAGCCACAACTAGCTTCAGATACAAGGTTTTCAATGTATAATAGTTCATGTTCAATATTTCGCATACATTACTAATATCAATCGTATTTGTCGGTCTTACCGATTCTCTCGCTTGTTGTGAGACTTTGATGTTGCCGTTGGGGACATAGCAATTGTCACTAATCGTACAAAGTTCGTGGATTATATCAACAAAGAGTCAAGGCTTAGCTGTGGGTGGCCCCGCTATGAATCAAACTCGAAAGCGCCAGTACTCGAAGACCTTTTACTCCACGATGGTTGTAAACGCAACAATATTTTTCTCTGCTGTGGGAGAAGTTGTGTGTGATTCTTGAGCATCATCAAATGATGAATCTTCAGGGGACCACCTAGAAACAGATTGTCACAATGTTGTGGTGAGTACTTAACACCCCCGCTGAACCATGTTAAGAGGGCTTTGGCACCGGGTCACTAGGAGGGCTCATTTTTGTTCAAACTTTCATTACAACTGAAACTTTGTCTCATGTTTTCCTGAATACTTTGTAAGAGGCTTTAAGCACAACACCTCCCATAGCACCGGACCCCCACGCCTACTACCCTCAAAGAAAATAAATCCCAAACAAGAAAGCACAAATGACATTCAAGCGGATGATAGGCCGGGCCTTTATAAAGGATGTTCCTATTTCTTTAGACATTTTCATCATCAAAGGGTAAGACAATGTTTGGTGATGTGGGATGAACAAGTAAGATCAAGCAAATAAATGAACCCCACTCCTTCGGTAGAAATCATAGGCGTATTTTTTCTCCCAAAGCCAGACAAAACTATTATTAACTGGATTGACAAATAAAGGGACATGTTGTCGCTTGTTAGTTCCTGATTATTTCCATGTCTTTATTTGCAAAGACCCCAAAGGACATGTTTTAACTAAGTTGTTCTCTTGAAGTAAAGGAATGGAAGCTCGCACTATATCATTGTAAGGGGCTCACAATCTATAAAAGAATTAGCGTTCAACTTACCGTAATGAAGTGCATAATGAATTAGGTGGAAAATACCTGAAAAGTGAACACATTTTTCAAGAATCTCTTCACACGCTAACATGGTGCGCTGGGGTACTCATTAATAGAATAAAAGAGCCTCTAACTCTAGTATCCCTTTTTGTCGGGCTTTGAAGACTACTGCCAAGAAGTATGTCTCAGGGGCTTCTCTCCGCTTCAAATGGTTGGCAAGTCTTAAATTCCCTTGGATTCCCATAGTTAAAGGAAATGTTAACCAAAAGTAGAAACGTGTTTCTTTGTCAATGTTGACCGATCTCGAAATTTTTCTTTCACATTTTAAAGTTTCTCCACTCCCATTCTTTTGCTACACATTCAAGCAAAGGTCATCTATCTCGCCTTTTTTTTCCAAATATGATTGTTTCAGAGTATTTATCCCAACCACCAACAAAGATCAAATCATAAACAATAAATTCCAAATTTAAACCGAACAAAACAAATCGTTTCCTAACATTATGATTTCGCATGGGTGATTTATGAAACATACGAAAACAAATTAAATAAAACGTTTCTTCAAAATCCGTGGCTGCCACCCGAAAGCCCATGAACAGGCGGACTACAGAAGGGAGGAGGAGGCGACCAACGAAAGGGGACTAGAAGCGAGGAGGAGTGGCGACTCACCTGGCGGATGAAGGAGGAGGAGGCGACCACCGGAGAGGAGCAGATCGGAGCAGGACAATAGAGCTTTTGATCGGAGCAGAACAGAAGGAGAAGAGAAGAAGGGCTGAGCGGGAGAAGAAAAAGCCCTAACGCGCAAATTTAATCCTGCCATTTGCCGTGGTTCCTGTCGATGGCATTTGAAAATCAATTGTCGCTAGCCATGGCTCAGCGGCATTAGAAAATCTAATTGCGCTGCTGTGGTCTGCGGGCATTTAAAATACTCACTTCACTGCAGCCAGGTCGCCAAGAATTTCCCGCATTCAAAAGCCGAAGTTGTCGTAGCGCCCAAGTAGACGCCCCAAACTCCGGCATCCGCTGACCACCCACAACCCGCTGAAATCTACGCCGTCTCATTTTGAGGCACGATATGTGTAAACGACCCAATAGTCTTTACATCCATACAACACAATTATATATTTGGCGATAAATGACTTTTATTTTACAATGTGCGAATTGCCAATTATACAAATCGGGCCTCGCCTTATACTTAAGCTAAAACAAATAATGAGGCTATCTTGACCGCTTTCTTCAAACCTGACAAGGGTCCATCCCCACGCCATCACTTCAATACATCTGAAAAAATATATTCCCATCGACTGTGGGTGAGCAAAGCCCAAGAGTGGAATTTCCCTATCAAGTTATCCCATCAAGGCAAATTTGCAATGGCAACACAATATTCAACACATGCTAATATATCACTCATGCACATATTAACAAAATTAAATCCATACATCATGTTATTCGGGCTTTATAATAATAATAACATAAACTTAGCTCACATATAAATAATCCGACTGCTCATCTCTGGAACAGTTTCATACTTTCACACCGTTGACGTTATTCACCAGGCAACAACACATCACACAATCACAAAAATGGGCCTGGATCAGTCTAAAAACCACACTAAGGATTATTCACTCTGGCCCAGCCTGAATAAGGTCACGCGCTCTATCCAGCCTCAACAAATCCCCATCCATTACATAACCTTAAACTTAAAAGTAAAGCAAGTAGAGAAAAACCCCTACCTTCCTGCCAAGAAACTCCCTTAAACCCAGTTCACGCCGCGGTCCTCCGGTGAACCACTCTCCTTCTGCTCAAAGAACCGACTCCGCCTGACAGAGCCGTGAAACTCAGAATAATACTTCTAAAATGGAGATCCAAGCTTCCCCGTGCAAGACCCCTTTCTCCTCACGTTTTTCTTTCCTTCATTCATTTTCCCAAGTTATATTTTCTCTTTTGCATTTCTCTTTCTCTATTTCTCTCAATTTCTCCCATTATCTCCTCTCTCTATTTTCCTTTAATCATTATACGTATGAGACAAAATGAGGAAATTTCCTCCCCCCCTTCCTCAAGCCAAAACATGTACTTCCTTTTTTTCTCATTTTCTTTTTATTTCTTAATCCCTCTTATGACATCATAAGCCTATATGTGGTCTGGCACAGAGCTATGGATTTTACTCCTTACACCCATGACTAATTGTGAGCACTTTTTCAATGCCAAGTGTCACTCTTCTCGAGGTGCCATGTGTGATTCTTCAAACTAGGCAAGTATGTCGTCCGACACCTCACACCTCGAAAAACGCGAAATCCTCGAATTTACATCTCGACCACCAATTTAACAGTAAATTAGATTTCGTGAGACATTCCAACTGAAGTCCCGCTTCATCATCCGAGATCTAGAAAATCTCTGGATTTCACCTGAATTACCATTTTACCCTTCCTTAGAAAACATGGATTTTCCGAGGTCTCATAGCCGGCTCTTCGCAGAATCAATTGTCATTGCTCCAGCCAAGGTGACGCGTACTACTTTAGTCAATTGATTCCCCTATGAACCGATTTTATCTTTTTTCTTTTCATACGCACCATTTCCGTACAAAACTCTTTGTTACAAGATGCCTTTTTTTTTTTTTTTTTTGTACATAGGACTAGACGCTAGCTAGTTAATCAACCCCAGATGGCTAATGGGGCTAGCAAAAAGGACAAGATGATGAACATTAGCCCAACCCGCCCGATTTACTTCTCGGTCTGACCACCTACTTCGTCGAACAGCTCAACTCTACCAATATCACCTTCCCCAATAAGCATCATAAGTAGACATCCCATGTTAACATCATCCAAACATCCCGGTATCAAATATATTTGGAGACAAGTATCCAACAACCCTATGATATAGAAAATATATAGGGAACTCACAAATTTGTTGATCACAGACATTATACATTACATGTAAAGTTAGTAAATAGTGATTTTAAATAGATATATTATAATGTACTAAGATAAATAATATTTTACAATTCATTTTATCGCGGTAAAGCTGACATGATGTATATTGGATACATGAAATATTGTGATTCCACGTATGCTTCACAAAATAAAACATGAATTTTTTTTTTTACAAAAAATATGAAAGGAAAATTATAACGTTCATGTAAATGTATTTGCACCCAAATTGAAATTTGGCATGATTCATTTTGTTAGCCTGGCGTCCAAACCCATAATAAAAATCATGTGTAAATTCAGTATCCATTTGTACAAGCCCATAGAAAAGTCTAGGGGTATTTATGAAAATTTAAAATTTTTGGAAGTCAAACGAAACTTTATTAGAAGTGACAGAGAAGTGGGATAATTATTTGCAAATGTGGAATTTCCTTAAGGAACAAGATTCCTTAATGGAGACATGGATTAAAATTTTGAGGAACAAAACTCCTTAATGGAGACATGAATGAATTCTTGAGGAACAAACTTCCTTAATGGAAGACATGGACAATATCTCTAGGCTTAGAGATGGAGAAAAATTCCGAGATTGAAAGAAGAAAACAAGACGCCTATAAAAAGGAGAGAAGAGAAATCCACGAGAAATAAATCAACCAATTGATCAATCAATCAATCAATCGATCAATAAAAAAAATCAACAAATCAATCGAATCAATGCTAATCTACTTTATCAAATCTTAACTTTTCTATCAACTTTCATCAGTTTCAGCATTCTATTTCATAGTTTTAGCCAAGTTTTTGTCAATTTTCCAGCATAGTGTTATTTCATTCATTCATAGTGAAATCCAATATTTTATTTAGCAATTACAGCATTATATTTGCAAGTTCTATTCAAGTTTATGTCTAATTTTCTAGCACAGTATTATTTTCATAGTGAAATCCAATGTTTACTTTGGCAATTTCAGCACTTTATTTCCAAGATTCAATAAATTTCCAGCACTGTGTTATTTCATTCCTTCATAAGGAAATCAAACATTTTTTTTCAGCATTTAATTTTTGCAATATTTTCATTTAAAACACATTTTCTACTTACATGTGGAACTGTCAAGGAACAGGAGCCTACATAGTCTCGATTAGATATTTGATCTCCACTTAGCCATTCACTTGAAATACTGTACTTCTCGTACGCCAAGACACTGAGTATTTCAGATGTTCAGGTGGAAATTCAAAAATCACCTTAACATATTCTGCAAGGCCGTTGGGACACATCTTTGTGAAACATCGCCTCGATGGATTCATTCTTCAATAAGATGCCACCAAAGTTGAGAAGTAAAACTCCATTTTTGCGCCTAGACCCGCATCAAATGCTATCAAGCAACACATTTAAGGACCTGCTCCAAATATGGTGGAACAACTGGGCGGAGAAATACAAATGTATTTTCCCTAAAAAGAATACGTGATTAAAATAGCCCATTCTGCAATGCACATAGGTTTGGTAATCCAAATTATAACATATAGTAGTTTTATAACATGTTTAGGGTATAATAAAAGTAAAATTGTATTTTTCCAAAATTTAGATGCTAAGTGAGAAAAATGATAAAAACTCGGAATTAATTCAAGAGTTAAGGGTAAAATAGTAAAATGTCATATTAAGGATCCAAAGGTCATAAATGAAGAAGAGTATATGCTTAATTAGAAATAGTAATAAGTTGTTGTGCAATTAGAATATGGAAGAGAATTAAAATGAAAGAGGGAAAGTTAAACAAAAATGAGAAAGCCAAACATGTGCATTTTACATGAAAGATGATAAGACCATATTTGTCTCTTTGAATGTAGATATTTTCTCATTTGGGTTTTAGGGCTAGGACATTTACGAGTGTGGAGAAGAAGAGCCAAGTGTTTGATTCTCTCAATTTCTTGATTTAGCCTTGTTCAAGAGAAGAAGTGAAGAAAATGAGAAGCTCTGTCATATTTGAAGATTCAAGGTATGAAAATCTCTCCTTGATCTGTATGAAATTATAATATGGAACACTTGTATGGAAAGTATGGACACTTGTATAAGTTTGAGTATGTTTGGAAATTCTCCAAACTCCTTTATTTATGTTTGAGTTAGGAAAACCCTAACTTTGTATAAAAGTGATTTTGGGTTGGCTTAAGTCAGATTTGGGAGTTCGTTTTGTTGTGTTTTGGCTTTGATTGATGTGGTCCTCAATTGAGGAATGTTTGTATAAAGAAAATGTTGGGGTTTTAGGGGAGATGCTATCAAAATTTTTCCAAAAACCCTGTTTTTGTTTTTGGGGCCTAAGTAAACAGCCATTAGTCATCCAAATTGAGTGATTCTATTGGAAAGAACCCTAAGAGGTAAACCTACAAAGTACAAAGGTACCCAAGAAGTGCATCTAACCCTAAGTCCCCCCGTTTTTTAATCTAAGTGAAAATACGTAAGCTACCCAAGTTATCCTCCTGCTTTTGGCACAGTTTTCTTTGGTGTTTGTGTCATAAGTTGAGTTTCACTCATCCAAATTATGATTCATCTTGCAAACTATACTTCTAGGATAAATTTCCCTTGGAAAGAAGTGTATTCAAATTTGGACCTCATTGAAATTAGAAATTCGTCAGTGGGAGCTCTTATGTGAAATTTCCGGTTATGTTTTGAAATAGAGAAAATTCTATGTTTAGGACATATCTTGAGTTTCAAATGCCCAACAATTGATGATTCAATGGGAGATGAAACCTTTTAAAAATTAGAGCTTCACGAGCACATGAACCACATTGTCAAATGATGGAGCAAGACCTCAAATCGGGGCCTCATAGTCGTGGCCATTAGTGTAAACTAGGCAAACATACCGCTGGCAGCCAAAATGCCATAAACTCGAGTTGGGATGATTCAAATGGAGGATTCCAATTTTGAATAAAATAGATTTATAGAGAATAATGGACTTGAAGGAAGCATGTTGGAGATGTTGAACTCCATTGTACCCTTAAAATAAGCTAAGCTCCGACCGCTTTGGGAGTATGATTTTCACGCTCTCTATTATAGAACTTTAAAACATCCTAATGTCTCTTATATGGTTTTCTGGTATCTTGGGAGATGGTTTTGAATGAGAATATTTCAGTATAAAGGAATTGAAGTAAGTAAATGAAATTGCATATAAATTATAAGAGGGGTTGTTATATGAAATATGATCACATGTGTAATACTTCAAAAATACCCCTGAATTTTATAATACCTTTACTGGTATATTCTGTATTAATTTGAGCCAAACTTTGGGCTTTTCTCCGAAAAATTGATAACCGATAAATTGTGAAATTCAAATTGAAAGTGTGACATAAGATTAATATTAGTATACAGAAATAGAAAAGTGACTGAACCTTAAATAAACCCAAGTGAAAAGGAAAATGTGGAAATTAAAATGAGGACCTGGTGGTCAAATGATAGCTTAAATACTAATGTGAAATAAATGATAAGAAACACAAGGAAAGTGAAATAAAGAGTTAGAATGTCAAAATGGAAATGGATTAATTGGTGGCCAAACAAGGCCTAAGTGAAGAATAAGTGACTTAAAGAGCAAAACAGAAATGAAAATGAGAATGGCGTGTAGCTAAACATGGTCTTTACATAATTTATAAGATTTAAAAGACTCAAACTAATTTTAGATGCTCATTTGAGCAAATCTACGCTTTGAAGAAGGGTAAAGAGATGAGTGAAGGGGGAAGAAAGCCAGGCTCTGCAAGAGATCAAGCTTTAGTGTGATCTTTTCCCACTTTTTGCCTAAGAGGCTAAGCAACACATAGATTCAAGGGGCCAAGGTAAGAAAATCAAACCCCAACCTCGATCTTTGTGATTTTCGATTTGGGGAAAAGTCTTAACCTTAGAGGAAAAAGATTTATTGATTTTTTGTCCAATTTTATTTACATTTGTGTGGACTCAGCTGTAGAGTTTTTGACAGGGATGCGAATTGGAGGTTTGTGGTACAAAACGGTGAGAGCTGAGTGTCTCATTTTACTGGCAAACTGATGAGAGGTACCAAGATCAAAAGAATAGGTAAGGCTGGCAACATGGATGGGTGGGTACTGGCACCAAGACACTCCTCAAACTTGACTTTATCACCCGGTGATAACCACCAAGACGGCCAGTAAAATCATCACTATTTCCAAGCTCCGACACATTTTTGCACTCCACAAGTCCCCAGGATTCGTATATTCAGCTGTTTAGATCCCATGAAAACGAATGTACTTGGGTCTAAACAGATGAACTGGTTAAAAATTTGACCGCACTTAATTTCTATTGAAGACTCATCTTCAGATCAGACTAACCCAAGATCTATAACAAAAATGCAATTAATTCACGGCAATTTTTTAATAATTGTTATCCAATTTATAGAGCATGGAAGCTGGCTTTAATTTGACGGCGATGATCGTAAATCTGTTATCCAGGATCAAGAGAAGGAAGCTGATTCACAGCTTTTACTTTGTTCTCTATCTGGTCTTTGTCGCTATTTCGGTAATATCAAGCAACGCTAGAAATGAGCGGCGATGGATTATACACCCGGCGATACACGCAAGGGAACATGAAATTTGAAACTGATATTGAAAACCAATTAGAATGTGAATGATGTAATAATATGGATCGGATCATCAAACTAACCCATATCATAAATAATTTGATTTAATATGTTCGATTTAAACCATTCCACAGATGCACCAACTATGATCCACATCAAGATGTTCCAATTATCCACTGTCCCACTTATGGATGAACACCCACATATCCACATGATCATGATGATACGAAGAATGAACCTTCACTATGACACACCAACTAGATCCGCTTTCATGGATAAAAGGGTATTAAGTGATACCACATGCCTGGTGCACCAAGAAGATCCCGTTACGATGGGAGATCCAACGAGGCAGCGTGCTATCATTGGCTCAATGATATGGGAGTATATTTACAACCATCAATCATACATAAACCCAATTTGTGAATTGAATTAACATTGAATTTGTACGCAGATGCACAAACGAATTTGTGAAAAACATGAGTTACGCCAAACGAACAGCAATGAGTTATATAAAGCTGATATAATATACAATGTTTCGATGTTAAACAAGTCGTTTAAACTAATATTGTAAATAATCCAGATAGAACTCACTGGCTACGAAAATGTTTCATTTATAAGGTTTTATCTGCTGGTGTCTGAGCAAGATTACAAGACGCAAAGATTCGGTAGCTGTGAGGTCATAGAGAGTTCGCACATATATATATAACACCATGGCACACTCACTCTTTGATCATGTATATTTCTATAAACAAAATAGTTGAACTTGAATTAATTGTTTTGTTTTGTATATCATTCTAAAAAGGCATGAATGCCTTTGTAAATGTATTTTGTTAAATGCTTCACGCCCACCTAATCAGTATCGAATTTTGTAAAATGATTATGTGTCATTAAAATTGAAACCGCTTCAAGAATGAAATGACATAATAAATGTTTTGATAAGATAAATGAAAATGTCTGAGTAAATCTGGAAGCCGCTCTGATCCGCTTATCTAGCCCGGGGTCAGATTCGGGTCGCATATTTTTGAAAAAAATAAAATTTAATAAATAATGTAAAATAAAAAGAAATAAACCGAAATACCCCTGTTTCGCCCGACTCACCGATGGTTGACTTTCGGGTCCTGGGTCGCGACAACATGAATAGAAACAGCGCGCATGTCCAAGACGCGAATAAATCCCGAGAATACGAAAGACGCCACCGGTGGATAAATGTGACAACATCCGCCAAGTATAAAAGAATAATGGTCCGTAAGTATCCCACATGCATACATGTGATTGTAATTATTCATGTATATGAGATAAGGAAAAGTTTAATATTCTAACTTGATAAAAACTTAATAAGCCCGATCGGCTACTTATGTTTCCGGTAGATGGATAAGTAGTACGCCTTATTAGTGGATACGTATGTTGCAACATAAAGATATAATCGGGTCTGCTTGGGTCATCATACAATATAGTATAGATAGAGATCATCGTCTTCAGATATTAAAATTTCAAATACATAAATATTTCCCATCCACTTTCTTGGAATATGTACGACATAAGATGAGATGAAATTTTGAATGTTATAAAAGTGGAAACATGAGAAGTAATATGTAATATGAAATAAAATGTTATGAAGTATTTGTGACTATCGCTATAGTGGTTGTCCATATTTATGATTCCTACCTGTTATAAAGCTTAGTACGGGTGTTTAATCGTAGGTACCGAAAAGGACTTCCCGATATTCCTGCAGATATAGAAGGGCCAATATTTAATCAGAGTCCACCACATGTGGTTTGACTCGATTTTGTAAATGCAACAACATTTTGGAAGCCAGTGTAAAATGTGTAAAAGTACAAGTAAATGAGACTCAGAATATATGTACATGACACTATTAATACCACTACGGTCGATGTATATGAAATTTTTTGTAAGCTTATATTTTCAAGATAATTGTTTAGAATTATATAAGTTAACAGGTTTATAGTTCTCAGATTTATGACACCATTTCCTGACACAAGGTGCCGGTCAGCACCACGCTAGGTGGTAAATGAGCCAAGGTTTGCTGCCAATAGAGTATATGATAGAAAAGCATGTGTTTAGCAATGTGTTGGCCTGATGTGGATGTTCTTGTGTTTTTTATAGAAGGATCGTCCTCCGAATCCACTGGAAGAAGCAGTTGAGAGTGTTAACCTAGGAGATCAAGGGTTACCCACTTCGGATCCTTTTGAATATGTTAGAAGTGAGAGTCAAGCCCCAGCTAAGCCAAATGAAGCTCATTCGAGGATATCTCAGACATGGCTCTGTATTGGAAAGATTGGATAAATCCCAAAGCCCCGATATACATGATAAGAAGCACATGTATCGAGTGGAATCACATGGTAAAACATGGAAGTAACTGATAAAGTCAATTATGGTTGGAAAAGCTGTAAAGAATAAAGGAGAAGGTGAGATGCTCTCTCGATCAAAGAGTGGCATGCGTAGTTTCATTGCAAGTGGTAATGCTTGCTGATTTGGTGAGTTTTTGGGGTGTTGAGGGAGTACGAGGTTTCCGCATCCCATACCATGGGAGTTTTTCATCTAAGAGTTCAAATACAAATATGTCTCCATATGCACGTATAAATTCAAGTGGCTTCTTGAATTTGAAGCAAAGGAATCCTATCGTTGGTTGAATATGAGAAAGAATTCAACCATCTTAGCAAGAACACACACTTTGAATCAGCCACCGAGGCATTTCTGATAGTATATTGAGGATGCACTAAATGAAGTCCATAAAGATATATGGCACCTGGTGATATTACTCCAACAAGTAAATTTGTACTCACTTGGTTCAAGCTAATGAAAGTACAGAGATCTTGAATAAGAGACAAAGAAATACTTATAATAGGTCCCTACATGAGCTTTTCCTCCTAGGGAAAAGAGCTGTGTGGAACTGTCAACTAGGGGCATAACCATTACAGAGTGTATGCAGCCTAATGTGCAGTTTCACTTAACGAGGTATTGACCCTGGGAGGGAGAGGGTCAAAGGGTCGAGGTTCAACCCTGGCCTGACCTGGGTTGTTCAACTAAGGAGGCAGAACTTTACCAAAGGAGCAAAATAAAAATATATTTTTTCTTATATATATAAAACTTAATTTTGATTAAACATAAAATTAGTAAGAGATACATCCACACACATTAAAGAGATAAATCCAATATATAATCAAAATCATACTTCATATAGCACAAAATTAATAAGTATAAAGTTACATTAGATTAGACTTCGCCATCTCCATCTTGAAGCATTAAAGGCGAATTACTTGAATATCCACTGCGAATATCACTAGCTTCGAATATATCCACTCCTAAATCGTTGTCATAAATTTTTTTTAAAAAATAACTCATTTAACTTAAAATAAATAAATACATATAACAAAAATAAAATAACACACAATTTAAAAACAATTGGGCGCCAACACATTGAAAGTCGTGAAGCATAGGAACCGGATTATTCCTCGATTAATAATATTAAAAATCAATAAAATAAAAAGTTAAACCGGTAGCTTTTTCGTAAACAAATACCGCATGATCAAAAGCGGAGGGAAAGCAGAATCACCCCGGCACCGACGGCCGGTGCCATCGGCTCGACCGACCGGTGCCGCTTTGTCCGCTTCGCTCCTGCCTGGGGCCCACCGAACAGACTCCTGGGTCTTGTCCCCTGTTTCCATTGACCTCGTCACAATCCGATTTTGACAACTCCTACTAATGTGGCACCTGGTCTGCAGAGGTGTCAAATGGACAAGGCAAGCCTCCCAGTGCCCTTTCAATGCCATGTATCGACATTCTGGGTGTTTAGTTTGGTCAGATAACAGGATGGCTTCAAGAGTGGAAGCATATACTATTTCATGGTGAATTGTCCTAGAGAGTCAGGGGATAATAGAAGCATACAAAGTGGCGAGAGATCTACGGTAACCATCTTCGACCTGATGGGAGGTAGGGGTCAGGTATCAATTCAACATGGGTGACATGAGGTACAATGTCGAGATAGTGATCGTCCTATGCCTGAGCGTGTGCTCTAGCACGAGCATGCCATGCTACGGAAGGCTCTGTGAAGGATTAGCATGCTCTAAAGTGATTGTTGGTATATTTTCACTATAAGGATATTGAGATGCATGCACCGACAGTCTCGTAGTTCTTATTCATATGTATGCATCGGTATATGTGTTCATAAGATAACATCGTGCTGAGAGATTGTTATATGATATGCATGTAACTCACCCTCCAAAAGTGTTATGTTATTAGATTGGGGCAAGAACTTCGCCTATAGTTGGTTCAAGGCGATAGGGTCTGCTCCGATTTAATGCCTACCATTTCAGTGAATCCTGATCATCTGGGAATGGATTGGTTGTATAAACGCCAGAACGATCAGAGCAAAAAGACGAGTGCCAGACTGTCTGAGCTAAGTCCGGCGGATAGCATAATGGTGTGTAATCGCTCCAGCCTAATGTCTTAATGTGATTTCCAACTATGCAAGCCCGACGATTGTTTAGTGTCAATTTTCAATTGAGCATGAGAAACAGATATCAACGTTACCAAAAGCATAATCTAATTCCAAACTACATTAAACTTATTGAGACGAAATATACACAATTTCTCGCACAAGCACATGGATATTGCTTAATCTCCAGTAAAGGAACAAAAAACTTGTTAACCAAAATAGAACTTGTATGCTCATAATAAAAATGGCTTTGTCAATGATTTTATTAAAAATTGAGATTGGTCATAATACTGCAAGTGCACATGTCGTACAAGTAATAAAAGTGAACCTATAAGTCCGGATATCGTTCCCACAGAGATTGAAGAGAATTCAAAGTTCAACTACCCTAACTACTCAAGTTCTACACTATTTGATCTTCCATTTCATAAAGTTTTCAGTAACCTAACTAAGAATTTCACTATCTAAATTTATACATCTTTAATAAAAGAAAAATTTAAAACCTAGACCTAAAACTGGACTGAACCAGATTATTGCTGGAAGTAGACAATGGGTTTCACTGTTGTGAAATTATCAATTCCTACAACATAAACTAATTCTATTCTATCATGAATTGGAATTTGAATTTGTCAAAGAGGCAAGGTAGTATAGTTTGGATTTCTCCTCACCATACATTTTATCAATAGAGATTCATGGTTCATTTAAACATGTGTCTAACCACCATTTGTAATCGTATTTACTCTATAAGATCTAAGTATATTTCTTTTCCAATACTTCATACCCATTTCTTATGACTGCAGATTTCTTGCTTCCCAAGACAAGGCCATTGCCAGATTTCTACAAGACGAATGATGTCTCATTCTTGAGATCTTAAAGAGTTCCCTCTTTCCTTGATTTGATCTAAGCTAACATAGGATCAAGATCATTCCATAAGACCAAGGAGAAATCTCTAATTGATTAAATTGATAGATCACTTAACTGATTCTCAAACCATGAGTAAATTGATGATTTATTTAAGTAATCTTTTAGAGCTCATTAGTTCTTCAATAATAGTCTAGTATACCCCTAAGTAATGCATCCATGCTCTCAGGAATCTCCAACTTTGTGTCACTTAGAGGGCCTCCTGGAAATCAGAGCCAGACAATAGTCCTTTATTGGGTATAAGTTACTAATGTTGGGAACAATTCACTTCATAAACAACATCATTCAAATAAATTCAAAATTCTCAATCCAAGAATTCTCTTTCTAATTGTGTAGGAAAGACCATAACTAACATCATATCTTTCCCAAATAAGTTGCATTAAAAACCGAATCACATTGAACACCGAAATACATCGAAATTTCCAATAAATCAGAATCAATTGAAAGAAATGAATCCAGCTTTATCTAGACTTATTCGATTCAAACAAGAATCGACTTATCTTCTTCACCGCTTTAGCTCCACTTCGAAACTTCTGAACAACTCACTGTTTCAAGTCCAGTAAACAAATTGAAATCCTACGCTAATTCTAATCTACGAAGAAAATAAAAGAAAAAAAAATATAATACAAAAGAGTTTTCAGCTCCTCAGATAATCTGGTTTTTCCGCCGATCGACCGCCTCGCTTCCTCAACAGCTTTTATTTATAGAGCCCTAGAAGTTCGGGGCCCCAAATTCGAGGTTACATTGTAAATCCCTCAAAATTCCTGGCCCATCATGATTCTCACTTACCCAAAAGGCCAGCAAAGACGCAGTTTGATGATCACAAAAAGGTCTCTGGCTTAGCGCGTAGTCCTGGTCAGGACAACATTTGTTTCTTCAAAGATATTTATTCCTGTCAAGAACAAAGTTTCTCCTCGCCGGGCCGTATCTTTAGGCTCTTAACACTTTGTCTCGCAAGGTCTATCGCTCTATCCATTCTATAAGCGCGACACCTCTGCGCTGTGTGTTTATCGAATAGTTATGTTGGCGACATTGACAATTGTGTTGTGACATTGTTTCGTGGTAGCTTTTCAAATTTGTACGAGACCTAGCTTTTTTATGTCGCGACACATTTCTCGTCGTTCTGTTGCAACATCGTTGTGATTGCCGCCATTCCCGCCGTGACTAGGAAAGTCCTCCGTCGACAGAGTCTTCCACTTAACCTGATTTCTCGCTGAGCTTCATTTTGATGCTGCAACATAGTTTATTGCGTTGCGCCGGCCGTCATACCAGTTTTTATGTCGCGACAAGACTTTTTGCCTTCAGCTCATCTTTGTGTCGCGACTCAATTATGTTATATCATGACAAGGCTTATCTTCCTTGTGTTGGAATCTTTGTCGTGACATGGAAAAGTCTGTCACGGCCTTATTTATATGTGTTAAGCTTATTTTTGTGTCGCGACCTTAAGATCCCTATCACGACATCGAAACCTCTTTTCAGCCTTAAAGTATATCGCAACATTGAATTCTTTTGTTGCAACCAAGTTAGTTCACTATGTCAACATTACTTATCGCGACTTTGTTTCTCTATTAGGACCAAAAACCTTGTCTTTATGTGTCGCGACATTCATTACCTTGTCGCGACAACACTTCTTCATATAGTGTCTCAACAGGCTTTCCAAGTTGTAATAATCAGTGTCGCGACATGAGAAGATTTTGTCGCGACATAGATTCTGTCTTCTATTTTTCATTATGTCGTAACATAAATTGATATGTCACAATATTCTTCCTGTGTTGCTCTTTAATTTCTTGTCACGACATAAGATACCTTGTCGCGATGTAACTTCTCGCTTCTTCATAGCTTTTAATGTCGCGATGTGTTCTCGATGTTGACATCCACGACAAACCTTGTCGCAACATTATCTCTCTCGCCTCACTGACTTGTTACATTCTTCCCATAACTGCTGCACATACCGCTGTCTTTGTCGCGACATTGCTCCTCTTCTTTCTATATTCAGCCCTTCAGGATGCGATGTGAAGAATTTATTGTTAGTGACATATTCTTTTTTAAATGCATTTTCGATCGCCATAGACTCATTAACTCGCGCGACATAGACTGCTGCAATTGCTCTTTTTCTCTTCTTTCTTGTTGGAATTTTCTCCTTTTTGAATTAAAACCTGCAAAACACAAAGTTGGTGAATAATCCATAATTTGGCATTAAAACAGATCTGAATATACTAAAAATAAGCTAGAAAAAATTGATTAAAAATAGATGAGTTTAAGACTCATCACTGAGAAAAGGATGTGAGGCATTTTTGGCTTTGGTGCTTGACTCTAAAAGAGGTCAAATAGAATTGGAAAATATTTTGGTTGTGAAAGATTTTCCGGATGTGTTCCCCGAAGAGTTATCTGGTATTCTACCTGAAAGAGAAGTGGATTTATCTATTGAGATTTTACCGGGAACGACTCCTACTTCCAGGGCACCATACAGGATGGCTCCAACTGAGTTGAAAGAGCTAAAGATTCAACTACAAGAGCTTCTGGATAAAGGATTTATCCAACCCAGTGTTTCTCCATGGGGAGCACCTGTTTTGTTCGTGAAAAAAAAATATGGCACTTTACAGATGTGTATGGATTATCGGCAAATCTATAAGGTGATAGTGAAAAACAAATACCCATTGCCGAGAATTAAAGATCTCTTTGATCAGTTAAAAGGAGCGGGTGTCTCCTCAAAGATAGACCTGCGATTAGGGTACTATCAACTAAGAGTGAAAGATGTCGATGTGCCGAAGACAGCATTTAGAATTCGATATGGCCATTATGAGTTTTAAGTAATGCCATTTGGGTTGACTAATGCACCGGTAGCATTCATGGATTGGATGAATAGGGTGTTTCGACCCTATTTAGATAAGTTTTTCGTGGTCTTTATTGATGATATATTGGTATATTCTAGAGATGAGTAGGAGCATGAGCAATATTTGAAAATAGTTCTACAGACTTTGAGAGAGAAGAAGTTGTATACTAAGCTTATCAAATGTGATTTTTGGCTAAAGAAAGTTTCATTCCTAGGCCATATTATGTTTGATGAGGGTATAAGAGTTGATCTTGCTAAGATTGAAGCTATGGTGAATTGAAACTCCAGTCCTCAAGTGTGACCTATGAGAAGTTTTCGGGCCTAGCAGATACAGAAGATTTGTGAAGGGATTCTCAGTCATAGCTTCTCCACTCACTAAATTACTCAGGAAAGGAGTAAAATTTGAGTGGACAAATAAATGTCAAGATAGTTTTCAGCAGTTGAAGGAAATGCTAGTTGAAACACCAATATTGACGTAGTCTACCCTGGGTAAAGAGTATACCCTGTGTAGTGAAGCTTCAAGAATTGGTTTGGGTTGTGTGTTAATGCAAGATGGTAAAGTTGTGGGATATGCATCCAAATAGTTGAAGCCACATGAATAGAATTATCCTACACATGATTTGGAATTGGCTGCGATAGTATTTGCTTTTAAGATATGGTGACACTACTTATATGGTGAAAAATGCAGAATTTATATAGATCATAAAAGTCTCAAATATTTGTTAACGCAGAAGGAACTTAATTTGAGACAATGGAGGTGGTTGGAGTTGTTCAAAGATTATGATTGCATAATAGACTACCACCTCAGAAAAGCTAATGTGGTAGGAGATGCCTTAAGTAGAAAGGCAATGACATATTTGTTAATACAACACAGTGAATGGAGAATAGTATCTAATGGAGCTATATTAGTTCAATTAAAAGCGCAGCCTGTTTTAAAGCAAATGATTGTAGATGCTCAGAAAAATGATGAAGAGATGCAAAAAAAGGTACAATTGGTCAGAGATAGTGATAAGACTAATTTTCAGTAAAAGAAGATGGAAGTTTGTATTTCCAGATTAGATTATGTGTACCAGCTAATAAAGAGCTGAAGAAAAAGTTGCTATATGAAGCTCATAATACGGTATTTACCATGCATCCTGGAGGTAACAAGATGTACTAGGATTTGAAACAATATTATTGGCGGAGAGGAAGGAAAAGGGATGTGATAGAGTATGTGTCAAAATGTTTGACATGTCAGCAAGTAGAAGCTGAACACCAAGTACCATCCGGTCTATTAAATCCCATTCCGGTTCCACAGTGGAAGTGGGACAATATTGCTATGGATTTTGTGTATGGTCCTTCCTCTTACGCAAAGGAATCATGATTCTGTATGGGTAGTAGTTGATTGGCCCACAAAGTCGGCCCATTTTATACCAGTCAGGATTGACTATTCTTTGGATCGACTAGCTGAACTATATGTGGATGAGATTGTGCGATTGCATGGTGTGTGTCGTTGTTCATTGTGTGAATAGAGACCCATGGATGACATCGAGGCTCAGAAGGAATTACAAGTAGTATCTCGTAACTCGGCTTAATTTCAGTACAACATTCCACCCATAGACAAATGGACAGTCTGAGAGGTTGATTCAAGTGCTCGAAGATATGCTTCGGGCATGTGTAACGGAATTTTGCTGAAAGTTAGGATAGGTATATTCCAATGATGGAATTTGCCTATAACAACAGTTATCAATCAAGCGGCTGATATGAGCACCATATGAGTTTCAGACGCTCGAGACGTGAGAACAACTCCCGCAGGTCGGGACATAATTGAATGAGCATAAAGTGATTGGTCCAAACATAGTAAAAGATACAAAGCGAAAGTTCAGGTTATTCGGCAAAGGTTAAAGGTTGTCAGTGATCGAAAAAAGTCATATGCCGATTTGAAGAGGGAAGATATTGAATATAAAGTTGGAGATAACATATTCTTGAAAGTATCACCGTGAAAAAATATACTCAGATTTATAAAGAGAGGGAAGCCGAGTCCAAGATTCATTGGCCTATATGAGATTTTAGAAAGAATTGGAACAGTGGCCTATCGGTTGGCACTCCCTCCAGAGTTAGCCAAGTTGCATGATGTGTTCCATGTGTCTATGCTTCGGAAATACCGTTAAGATGAATCACATATCCTACCAGTAAAGAAGTACAAGTGCAACATGATTTCTCTTATGATGAAGAACTAAAGGCTATTCTAGCTCATGAAGTGAAGCAGTTACAGAATAAACAAGTCCCTCTGGTAAAGAGGCTTTCGCAACACCACGGTATGGAAGAAGTGACATGGGAACCGGAATCGACAATGAGGGCACAATACCCTCAACTCTTCAGTTCAAGTAATAATTTCAGGATCTAGTTCCTTAGGGTTGTAGTCATCTCGAATTATACCTCAGTATTTTTTATAACATGTTTAGGGTATAATAAAAGTAAATGTGTATATTTTCGGAATTTAGATGCTAAGTGAGAAAAATGATAAAAACCCAGAATTAATTCAAGAGTTAAGGGTAAAATAGTAAAATGTCACATTAAGGACCCAAAGGTCATAAATGAAGAAGAGTATATGCTTAATTAGAAATAGTAATAAGTTGTTATGCAATTAGAATATGGAAGATGGACTAAAATGCAAAAAAGAGGAAAGTTAAGGAAAAAAAATTAGAAAATCCAAATAAGGTCTTGTACATGAAAAGAGGATAAGACCACATTTGGTCTCTTGAATGAGATATTTTCTCATTTGGGTTTTGGGGTTGGGGCATTTACGGGTGTGGAGAAGAAGAGCCAAGTGTTTGATTCTCTCCATTTCTTGATCTAGCCTTGTTCAAGAGAAGAAGTGAAGAAAATGAGAAGTTTGGTTCAAGTCTTTGAAGATCAAGGCATGAAAATCTCTCCTTTGATTTATGGAAATTATAAATATGGAACACTTGTATGGAAAGTATGGACACTTGTATAAGTTTGAGTATGTTTGGAAATTCTCCAAACTCCTTCTTTGTTTATGTTTGAGTTAGGAACCCTAACTTTGTATAAAAGTGATTTTGGGTTGGCTTAAGTCAGATTTGGGAGTTGTTTTTCTGTGCTTTGGCTTTGATTGATTGGTTGTGGTCCTCAATTGAGGAATGTTTGTATAAAGAAAATGTTTGGGTTTTAGGGGAGATGCTGCCAAAATTTTTCCAAAACCCATGTTTTTGTTTTGGCCATAAATAGGCCATTAGTCATCCAAATTGAGTGATTCTAGTTGGGAAAGAACCTTAAGAGGTAAACCTACAAAATTATAGAAGGTACTAAGAAGCAAACCTAACCTTAAGTCCCTTGTTTTTGAGACTGAATTGAAAATACAGGTAAGCTGCCGGATTATCCTCAGTTTTGGTGTTTAGGTCATAAGTTGATTTTCACTCATCAAAATTGAGTGATTCTAATTTATAGGTAAACTAGACTTCTAGGATAAAAATTTCCTTGAAAGAAGTGTATTCAAATTTGGACCCTATTGTACCCAGAAATTCGTCAAAGTGGAGCTCTATTTGTAGGAAATTTCTGGTTATGTTTTGAAAATAGAGTAGTCCCAGTTGTTTAGGACATATCTTGATTTTCGGTGCTCCGAATTGGATGATTCAAATTGGAGATGAACCCTTAGTACCGTAGCTTCCATTGAGTACAAGGACCTAGTGTCAAATGATGAAGTTAAGACCCTGAAACGTCTCACAGCGCTATCAAGCAACTTATAAACATAATAAGTTTGGCATTAAAATGCCATAACTTGAGTTGGGATGATTCAAATGGAGTGATTCCAATTTATGAATAAAATAGATTTATAGAGGAACAATGGACTTGAAGGAATCATGTTGAGATGTTGAACTCATTGTACCTAGAAAATAAGCGAAGTCGGACCCTGTTTTGGGAGATGATTTTCATGTCTTCTACTATAGAACTTTAAAACATCCTAATGTCTCTTATATGGTTTTCTGGTATCTTAGGAGATGGTTTTGAATGAAAATATTTCGATATAAAGGAATTGAAGTAAGTAAATGAAATTGCATATAAATTATAAGAGGGGTTGTTAAATGAAATATGATCACATGAATAGAAATACAAGCATATCCATGTAACATAGTAAATGAATCCTGAGAATATGAGCATGCCAGTTGTGATAAATGTGACAATCATCTCACAAGTATAAAGGAATAATGGTCTATAAGTATCCCATATGAATACATGTGATTGTAATTATCCATATATATGAGAAATGAAAATTTTGATATCTCTAACTCGGATAAAAACTTAATAAGCCTGATTGCCTGCTTATGTTCCCGGGTAGATGGATAAGTAGGCATGCTTATTAGGGATACAGATGCTACAACATATAGATATAATTAGTCCCGTTTGGATCATACAATACAATAGAGATAGAGATCACTGTCTCGTATAGTGATAGTACCCCTGGGTACATGTAGTTCTTTCCCGTATCCACTTCTTTGGAATATGCAGACATGACATAAGATGAGATGAAATTTTTGGAATGTTTATAAAAGGCGTGAAACATGAAGATGATATGAAATGCTATATGTAATTGAATTATAATGATATGAGAAGTACTATGTAATATGAATAAAATGTTATGAAGTATTGTGATGATCGTTATAGTGGTCGTCCATATTTATGGATTCCCACTAATCTATAAACCTTAGAACGGGTGTTTAACCGTGTAGGTACCGAAGAGGACGTCAATGATATTCCGCATACAGCAGGGCCAACAGAATTGTAGGAGTCCACCACATGTAGGTTTGACTCGATTTTGTAAATGTAAAAGTAAGATTTTGGAAACAGTGTAAATGTAAAAGTACAAGTAAATGAGACTCGGAATATATGTATAGGACATTGTAAATACCACTACAGTGGATGTATATGAAATTTTTTGTAAGTTTATATTTTCAAGATAATTATTTAGAATTATATAAGTTAATAGGTTTATAGTTCTCAGATTGCTGACACCCTTTCCTGACACAGGGTGTTGAGTTGGGGCGCCACATAGGTAATGTAGATGATGATGATACTCATGTCTCTACTGCTGTTGAGTTTCAGGCAATGATCGATGATCTACAAAGACTGAATGCATTGGTTGGACAACTTTTTGATGAAAGAATGGTTGCTCAAGTGGAGGTTGAGTCTAAACAACTCAAATTTCTAGTTGAGAAAACTAAAGCTATGTTTGAGTATGCACATGCCATGATAGATGCGATTGATGAATAGGTCAAAACAACATCCAAGAGAGCTAAGGCACTTGCGGCAGAGCGAGAAGAACAATCTCAACCATAAGGGAATATCTTTAAGGCAATTTCAAAGATTGTTGGACAACAAAGGCTAGAAGGTACTTCTCAACTTACAAGGCAACTATCTAATGAGCTCGGGGGGCTGCACCCCAGGAATTTTCAGGAAGCATGTGGATCTCACCGCTCTCCTAGACAGGTTGAAAGTTGGCATCTTCCTCCTTATAGGAGAGAAGATGGAACTTCGACAAATTTCAATGGTGAACGTTCTAATCCTGTTAGAACAATTGCTCCCCAAAAGGTGTTGGTTAACACCAATCAGGTTACACATCCCGAAGCCTATAATGAGCCACTTCCTTTAGCTAGAGGCATGGGGGGCACTTACAAGGTTTTGAGGGTGGCACTCATGCCAAAAGCAGTGGAAAAAAAAAAATCTTAACAAAACCCTCTTAAGGGTCCCTTGGGGCATCAAATCTGATTCAAAGATAATAAGGAGGGTGTGAAATTACCTTATGTCGGTTTAAAAAATAGATCTACTAGTTGGGGTAGCGAAGACCGAAGAGAACCAAGTCTTAGGTTTACCTTTAATGGTAACCACATGAAGAGTGGAGCTAAAAACCTCCAAAGCCACGTTCTCAGAAGAAGTCCCGATGCTAGCCAAGTCTCGATCCGAAGAGGAAGCCAAAACCCGATCTCACCAAGAGGAATTCTTGGAGAACACCCTCTCAAACTCTCATGAACACTTTCAAGAGTGAAGTGAACAAATGGCTTGGGGTAGTTAGGGTTTTCCATAAAGGTCCTTTTATAGGAAAACCCTAGCTCATGAAATGTCTAAAGTGCCCCTCACTTTAAGGGATGATAGACTACACGCATCCCTATGCGCTATGACGTGTTCCTTCACGAGCCTTAAGCCAAAGAACAATCCCAAGCCTACTATCTTTCTTAGTGAGGGCCTTCGAACCTGGGATTCTACTAATCCTGTGACATTCCATTCTCGAGAATGATCTCCCTCATATTTGGATCACATCCAAATCCGTTTCATATAAGCTTTACACTCTTCTAAGTGTGTGACCCATTAGGTTCTCGGTTATGTTGGCCACTTGATTCAATGTGAATCGAGCTAGTATAAGTGATATCCTATGACACATCATGACCCCGTTAACGGAGAGTCGAATCTAACTTCTATTCACTTAGACAAATCTTGCACAATTCATCTTTTGACAATTTTATACCCACTCGGTTCGAGCATGGAATGAGTGTAAGTCACTAGGTAGCTATGCCCGTCTATTGAAGTGATATTAGAACTTGTCTCTAGACTCATTACTCATCAGTTATGCACCTGAAGACACTCTTCATGGCATTTCCACTTTGACCAGAGATTTTCGAGTAATGATCTTGACAAGAGGCCAAAAGTATACTCTCCATCTATTGGAAGTGGTGAATCCTTTGTTGGCTATTCAATTACCTTTGAACACCTCAAGCTATACTCGACTATCATCTAAAGAGCGACCTCCAAAAGGCAACATGGATCGAGGTCAAAATACAGAATCAACATCCAAGATATCCTTGAGCACCTCAAGTCTAAGGATACATGCACCATTGCTATGATGAGACAATCATCTACATTTAAATGGATAATCCATATGATTGTCTCATGGTAGGTCTCCGATGTACTTAGCTACTCTTAGCAAGTATCCACATGTCAACTCTAATCATCTCATGATCACAGTTTATAAGATCCATTGCTTGAAGTCAATCGAGTGTATGACCATCTTTGTCTTCAAACTACATTCGGATCAACAATGTCTAGTTTCGTTGATCCTACGACTAGGGATAATTTAGATACTAACATAATTTCATATGATAGGAATCTTATTATCAGAATCCCATCTTGATTTTCTTCATGCTATGTTATGTATCATGGACTTCATTAATTCGATTAAAGATCTATATCAATTTAACATATGAATATCAAATTAATTAAGTAGCCTTACATATTAACCAATATGTAATGTGCACAAAAAGTGATAAGGGCGATTGCCTTTAGAGCACTTCTCTAACAACACTATTCAACCACCCTTAGGGGTAGGCATTAATAGATGCCAGCAAATTCCCTAGCCTTTTAGGCAACCACCTTCACCACCAGATTTGGAGGCAATAAGGGAGGTGGTATAGGAACTGTTAGCCCAAGGGTACCTCTAATTGAGGTTTTGATGATAACAAACCAAGGTTATTGGTTACTAATGGTTAACATCGAGTTGATTGATAGGTTGAAGTTGATCAAGTATCAAATGAAGATATTCCAAGGTTAAGATGACAATAGTGTATTTGATCAAGCTCTTGGAAGTCCAGTTCACTAAAATCAAAAAACCAATATTTCAAATCCAAAATGATAAGTAACCAAGACTCCAAGCTCACATCAAGTGAAGATTTTTTAAGCTTAGGAATCTATGTAAGATGAATGCATTGATGCACTTTAGGGTATATCATCTTTTACATATATTCTTCATAACTCGGTTTTTATGTCTAAATTGAATATATTTTTGAAAACTCAAGTATGAGCATCAAAACTTATGAATTTAAGTTTAAAATGTATTCAAAAGTGTTTTCTAAGGTTTGAAATTAATTTGGAATGAAAGGAACCTAAAGTGACCATTTCCGGGGCTGTTTCGGCATTCTTTACATACTTTGTGATTTTAACTCAGTTTGACTTTAAATTGGTTAAATATTTTAAAACCCATGTTTAATCATCAAATATTAGTTATTTGGAATTTAAAATGTGCTTAAAAGAGTTATTTAACCTTATAAACTGATTTGGAGCGAAAAAGGGTTGAGCACATTTAAAAAGACTTTAAAAAGACTTTTCTGATAAGCAACTGGTTGAGCTGTCTAGGTCATCTGGTTGGTCAACTGGTCGAGAGTGTAATGTCTATCGTTTGGGTCCAGAAATGTTTGTTTTTCAATTTTATGAACCGGTAGAGCAAACGGTTGATCGGTCAACCAATCGAGTAAACGGTCATCTCAACAATCACTTGTAGTGCATTAAATGCATAACGACTATTTTGTTAATGGAACCAGTCGACCGGTTGGGCATAGAATGCTACCCGAGATTTCGCCCCTATAAATTCTTAGTTGAGGATCATTTATGGTCATGAGACTTGTTACATTTATTATCTCAACCACCATTTCTCTTGCTACTTAAGTCTCAATCTCATTTCTTGGTGCATGCAATTCTCATTTGCATATCCTAGAGTGTACCTTTGATTTCATCCTAGCTTGAGTTGTATTTGTTCAATCTTGTGAGCTAGAGAAAGTGTCTCATTGTGCTTAAGAGTGAAAGCTTCAAGTGTGTATAGTTTAAAGGATTTGTGAAGTGCCCATTGGAGCCAAAATCCAAGTGCAAGAGGAAGAAACTTAGGTTGGAGCTTGAAACTAGTGGAACCCTCACCGATTGAAGGTTGAGGAGAAGTGGATGTAGGCAAGGGTGTGCCAAACCACTATAAATCCGAGTTTGCACTTTCTATCTTTATCTCTTTATTTATTGTTCTTGAATTAAGTTGAAGATTTCTTATTGTTTTGTAAAAAGTTTTTGAGAAAACCAATTCACCCTCCCTCTTGGTTAGGTTGCTAAGTCATATCTAACTTTCAAGAACTATACGGGCGACTAATATGGTCGCCCAGAATTCTATAAGCCATATCCAGAGGCAATAGACAGGGAGAATCCTTACCTAAGGGGGTATAAAATTTTTGAATTCTCTTTATTCTCTAGAGAAGATGGACAGTCTACCTTGGAACATGTGGCTAGATTTACAGTGCAGTGTAGGGAATTGGCCAACCATGAAAATTTCCTTATTTCAAACTTAGGTTATAACCTAAGTCACTAACAGGAACTGCTTTTACTTGGTATGCAACATTGCCAAGGAATTCTATTATGAGTTGGCAAGAAATGAAAAGACAGTTCCACACACAATTCTTCAGGGCTGAACCTGAGATTTGCATAACATAATTATCAAGGGTAAACCAAAAGGGTGGAGAGTCAACAGAGTCATTCATTACTCGTTTCAAAAGAATGAGGAATAGATGCAAAATCCATCTCCCAGAAATAGAGTATGTGAAGATGGCTTATAAGGGACTTGATATAGAGTTAAGGAAGAAGTTTCAAGGTATGAAGTTCAAAGACTTTTATGAGCTTGTTGCTAAGGTTAGTAAAGTATGAAGAATTACTCAGGGAAGAAAGTCAACAGAGAAAGACCTCCATGGGAACTTACTGCCAGGAGGTGAATTTTGAAGAAATTGCAATAGCAAATCTCCTAAGTACCTTCATCTGCCGATGAAGAAAGACTTGACTTATGGAAGAAGTCACAGACCTTTAATACACAAGTACAATATAATTTTGATGCGGCAAAGACTAAGGAAATCTTTTTCCTTCTAAAGGTGAAATTCATGACATTTCCCAAGGATCACCAACTCCCCAGCAAAGAGGAACTAAGGGGGAAAGTATATTGTAAATATTATAACTCCTAGAATCATGGTACTAATTCTTGTTGGGGTTTCAGAAATATTATCCAAGATAGGATCAATAAGGGAATGTTGAAGTTGCTTGAGAAAAAGAAGGCCATGGTGATTGATGAAGATCCTTTTCTACCAGTGGCTTTAGTCAACAGAGCTGCTATTGATTTGAGGGCAATGTTGAATGCAAAGAAGGATTAGAGATTTTCTCCTAATGCCGGGATAAGAAAGTTATGGATTCCTAAACAATATTTGGTTCATAAGGATGAATTGACAGCAAAAAGAAGAGTGTATGTAGCTAAAGAAAATGAAAATAATGGAAGGTATCCATATAAGTCAAAACAGGAAATTAAGAAGGAGAAACCCTCAAAAGAAAATAATGTTGCTCCAAAAGAGAGACATATTTTTCAAGAAAGAAAGAGCATGAACACTTCAAGGAGGAAAATATCTCCAAGGTTTGTTGTCCTTTCTCATGTTACACTTGGACAAAAGTAGCATGTTGTGCAGCATAAGCAATTTCCCCAAAAGCTTACCAGAACTCAAAAAAAGAAGGATGTAGAGACCGAGAGTTATGGAGAAAATGTAATTACCTCAAAAAATGCAACGGGGAAAACCAAAAGAAGCAGAGAATCTAAGAGAAAAAGTGAGGCCTACTTCAAAGAAAACTAAATTTGGAAGGAAGGCCACAGAAGATGACGAATCTACTGAAGAAATGGATTTGAAAACTATTATGATAGGTATATTTCATATTTCTTTGAAATGTTCTACCATTTCTCTAATTTTACCATGTTTTCTCAAGTAAAAAAAGATGGAGGAAATCTTAGTGGAGGTAGAAAAAAAACATTATCCAGCAGAGGAAAAGCATAGTCAGAGGGTAATCACCATTGATTCCTTTGAAGGAAGCAAGGCCCAGAAGGTGATACTGGAAAAACCTACTGTGGAAATGACAAGGCACATAAGACCTTTCTATGTGAGAGCACACTTTAATGGTAAACCAATGTCTAAGGTATTGGTGGATAGTAGTCAATGTGATGTCATTGAGGATGTTGAGGTCACTAGGAAGAGGCATTTGTTACCTAATTGAAACAAAAGTATCCGTATCAGCTTTCACTGGGGAAATTTCTAAGACTTTGGGCGTACTTCCTATTGACATCACTGTGGGTAGTAAGACTTCCTTATCAACTTTCCTTGTGATTAATCTACTACTAATTACAATGCTTTTCTAGGAAAATATTGGATTCATGCCAATTGGTGTGTGTTATTCTCCCTTCTCTAATTTTTACTGTTTTGGAAAGATGATGAAGTAGAAGTGGTAAGGTCAGAAAAATAACCTTTCATTGCAACTTTAGATTCTGTGGAGGCTAATTATTATGACCGAGAGTTTGGTCTAATAAAATTCAAAGGCAAAAAGAAGAATGGTGCTCCAAAGGAAATATACATGGAGTCAAGAGATATTGGTGAAATTTAAGATGAAGCTGCCAAAATTCTGAAGACAACTACGATCGTGCCTTTCAGGCCGATAAAGGGTCTGGTCATTGAGGAGATCGATGACTAAGTATTCTCGTGAAGAGAATGTGGTCGCTATAGCCATGGCATTCAAAATGAAAATGCAGCAAGTTACTGAAAAAGTTGCAAAAGAACAGTTCGAAGACTTCTGTGGAGCTGAAGTGATTTATGAAGAAGAATCATATGAAGATGAGAAAGAAATTAAGTTTGAAGATTTGGAGCAAGCGCCTCCTAAAATGGAAGACAACAAGCCTCAAGTACATGATCCTATGGAAGAAGTCAACCTCAACACTGTGGAAGAGCCAATGATTACTTACATAAGTTCTCTTTTACCTACTAACTAGAAGAAATAGATTATATTACTATTGTAGGAATTCAAAGATTGCTTTGCTTGGAATTATGATGAAATTCTAGGATTGGATAGGGACCTTGTGGAACATCACCTTCCCATCAAGCCCAGATTGAAGGTGAAGGGGGAAATTGAGAAACTCTTAAAGACCAAATTCATCAGGCTAAGGTATGTTTAATGGTTAGGAAATATTGTTCCTGTGATGAAGAAAAATGGAAAACTTTGAGTATGTATTGATTTTAGAGATCTAAATGTTGCTACCCTAAGGACATGTGAGTGATGCCTATTATAGACATGTTAATTGATTATGATGCTAATAATGAATTGTTATCCTTTATAGATGGTTTCTCTAGTTACAAAAAGATTTTAATAGCAGTAGAAGATATACCTAAGACCGCCTTTAGATGTCCTGGCTCCATAGGGACATTTGAATGGCTGGTCATGCCTTTTGGTCTCAAAAATGGAGGTGCAACTTACTAAATGGCAATGAATGCCATTTTCCATGACATGCTAGGCCACCACATGGAAATATACATTGATGATATTGTGGTTAAATCTAAAAGAGCTAATGAGCATGTAGATCATCTAAGGGAAAGCTTTGAAATGATGAGACATCATCAATTGAAGCTTAATACACTCAAATGTGCATTTGGAGTTCGTGTTGGGAATTTCCTAGGGGATTCCTAGTTCACCAAAGAGGGATGGAAGTGGATTAGAACAAAGCAAAAGTTATTGATTCAGCTAATGCTCCGTAAAACAAGAAAGAACTCCATAAGTTCTTAGGTTAGCTAGGCAAATTATTTAAGAAGATTCATCTCTAAACTGGCAGGTAAAACCAAGGAATTATTTGACTTGGTGAAGCTTAAAGATATGGAAGAGTTTAGGTGGGAGGAATGACATCTCTTTAAACCTCTTGTTTTAATGCCTCATATACAATGTCATCCATTTAAATTATATTTATCAGCCGCAAATGAGTCAATAGGTTTGTCTATTAGCACAAAACAATTCTAAATGTCACGAGCAGGTTATATATTATTTGAGTAGAATCTTAAATCCAGCAGAAACAAGATATACTCCAATTCGAAAAATTATGTTTGGCCTTGTACTTTCCATGTGCTAAACTAAGGCATTACTTGATCAAGTCTCAAGTTTATGTGGTTTCTCATACTGACCTTATGAAGTACATGCTTAACCGACCATTGATTACAAGGAGGATTGGTAAATGGTCTCTTGCTTTTTCAGAATTCACCTTGATTTATTTTCCATAAAAATCAGTTAAGGGACAAACATTGTCAGATTTCCTAGTTGGTCATCACTTCTTAGAGACTAGGACAGAGCAAAGTGTGGAGTTGGGAATTTATGGAGTAGAAAAGGAACCTTCGATCCTCAAATTTGATGGTTCAAGTACAAAGAATTCAATTGGTGTAGGAATATGGATCATTTCCACAAGAGAAATAAAGACTACATTGTCTTTCAATCCGACCTTTGAATGCACCAACAATCAGACCGAGTATGAAGCTTTGGTGATTGGCTTAGAGATCCTACTAGTACTTGGGACAAAAGATGTTCGAGTCATTGGAGATTCTTAATTGGTACTTCGGCAATTAACATGGGAGTATAAGTGCAACAACTTGCTATTAGCACCTTACTTTACTGGTAACATTCAATTGTTAGACTCCTTTGATTATGTGGAATTTGAACATGTGTTTAGGGAATCAAATTGGGAGGCTGATGGACTTGCTCTGTAAAACCAGAGAAAAATTCAAATTTAAAAAAAAAAAAAATAGTAAAACGGTAATTTCAGTTGAAAATCGAAAATTTTCTAGATCTCGGATGTAAAGGACTTCAGTTGAATTAGTCAAATCTAGCATTAACTGTTAATTTCGTCGGATTCAAGGCAGTCAAAAATTTCATGTTTTTGAGGCATCGGTGTTGGGTGACATGTGAAATGACATGTAGTGCGCTTGTGTGAATGAATACATTGAGCGAGTGTCAGTGGAAGGAAATAATGGGAAAGATAAAACAAGAAAAATAATAATAAGGAAAAGAAAATAATAATAATAAAAAAAAAGAATAAAAGTAAAAAGTAAAAAGGAGTGGAGGAACAGATGGGAGAGCGGGAATAGAGAGAAAGAGATTTTTTTTTTCTTCTCTTTGCTTCTCTTTAAGATCTACGAAAATCGGACCGTAGGTTTTCATTGGAGCAAAAGGTAAAGTTGATCTACGCATCGCGGCTGCGTGGGTCATAAAATCTTGGAGTTCGTCAAGTTCCGGGAGTGAAATTTTCCTACTTAGGTTATTTCTAGCCTAAAGGTCATTTAATGGCTTGGGATTTGTTTAGAGGACATGAGAGGTCGTAAATTTCATTCCCAAATTTTTGGGGTTGAGTGTAGGAATTTTTAGGAATTTTCGGGACTATTTTTGGACTGTTCGAGTTGAATTTTCGGGGCTGTTTTCGGACAGTTCGAACAGGATTTTCGGAATTGTTTTCGGGCAGTCAAGGACTGGGTTGAGGTTTGGTTTTGGTCCCGAGACTGATGTCTTCGGGTTTTGTGGTGTGTTTTGGTATCATAGTAATTCGATGATGAACCGTGAAGGGACCAAGAGGTGCCTTGTTTTATATGGGTCCGAGATTTGAGCCATTTTGTGTGTTATTGTTGGAAAAATAAATAACATGATGTTTTGTGTAAAACTCATGTTAATATAAACTTGCTTGACGTATTAACATGGAAATTGTGATAAATAGAAATTATATGTAGGAAATAAAATTATCCGAGATTTATAAATGTTGCATGTAGCTCTTATTGTGCATGTGGCATGACATAACATGAAATGACATGATTGCATTTCATATGCATGGTCACATCACGTCGAGTCGGATGTGGGTGCATAATCTTTGGTGTGCATTCTTGGTAGATGTGGTGAGCTCGGAAATGGGACAATGTCCAAAATCGAGACTCATGGTTGTATAAAATAATAATAATAAATTTCATGTGTTTGGGTGAAGCAAGATGGGGTCGATCCCCCGGGGTGAAGACCCAAATTTTATTCTTGGTGAGCTGGATCCGATGAAAAGTTCGCGAGTGTCGGAAGCGTTGCGAAACTGCGGTGAGACCTAGAAAATTCCTGACCCCGAATAAACACACGAGAATTGATAAATTAAAATTGGAGGGTTGTCCAATGGTTTAAGTCATTGGGTGAAACACCAATAACTGATTTTTCACACTTGGCATTGCAGGTGTGAAGGAGTCGGTTAGGACTCGGGTTGTGGGCTTGAGGAGTCTCATCTCATGCATGACACAGAACATTCCATATAGGATTGCATTATTTATATGGAATATGGTTTGATGTTTTATGTACGCCATTTCATGTGCATTTAGGAGGGGAGTAGCCCTTGTAGGAGAATTTTTCTACTGGGCATTGTTTACCCCATTGTGGGACCCCCTTTTCAGGTATATGAGGTGTACAGGGAGACGGCGCTCCGACGAGGCCGTGATTGTGAAGAAGGCCGACATGTGGCCTTGACAATACTTTTATGACAATACTTTTATAAAAGTATTTTATGTAAAAAGAATTGTAATTAAATTATTTTGGGACTATTGTATAAATAGTCGGGTATGTAAATATGGTAAAAGGGCCGTGATCGGACTCTTACGGACTGTTTAAGCTTTTTATTTTCATATTTTAGATTTAAATGTAAATGAATGGGTCTCGGTAAAGGGATGTATATTAGGGGTATGGACAGATGGACCATGTGGGGTAAATACTACTTATGTTGAGACCCTGGATGGGTGATGATTATACTGTTATACAAGTTGTATGTTGGGTAGAGCTCCCCGAACAAAGGAGACTCTGCCTAATTTTTAAAAAATATGGATCCCGATAAATGGGACACATCAGTGTGCTATCGAGTCACCCAAAATCCACAGGAATTCCGCAGGTTGACGGGTTATCAGCGGGACCCCCAGATTTGGGGCGTCACATGCTCAAATAGCCTCAGGTGTAAACATGGGTGAAGAATTGACATATAAGCTCGTCATGATAGAGAAGAAGAATCACCTTTCAATTTTTGAAAGGGGGATCGACCTAAACATCTTCAATAATGACATGAATATTGCTGGAGATTAGAGAAAAAAAATCATAGAATATTTAGAGAATCCAAACAAGAAGGTTCCCCATAGAACGAAGGCTCAAGCTCATAATTTTGTTATACTAGAAGGAGAGTTATACAGAAAAGGATTTGATGGGTTATTACTCAAGTTCTTATCTTTTCCAAACAACATGGAAGTTATGTAGTAAGTTCATGAAGGAGTTTGTGGAGCCCATGAATTTGGAGTAAATATGCGTTGGTTAATTAGAAGATACAACTATTTTTGGCTAACCATTCTAAAAGACTACATCACCTACTCTAAAGGTTGTTAACAGTGCCAAAAACATGGAAGTATGCAGAGGATCTCTGTTGTTGAATTACATGTAATAGTAAAACCATGGTCGGTCAAAGAATGGGCTATGGACTTGATTGGGAAGATTCATCTAACATCCTCAAAAGGGCACAACTTCATCTTAGTTGCTAGGGTGTAAAACCCAGGTAAATTTGCATTTTTCTGAAAAATGGTAAAATGGTAAATTGCCTGTACAACATTGAAATTTTTCTAGATCTCGGATGATGAAACGGACCTTGTCGTTGGATTCGTCTTGTGAAATTTAGTTACCGGGCAAATTTAAGACAATTCGAGGCAGTCAAAATATTCCGCGTTTTTCGAGCTGACATATTGCCTTGTGAAACAAAAAACGAGATTTTTGAAAATTTGAAAGATTGGTATCATTGAAAGTTCATATAAGATAATTTGAACTTGATCCAGGACGAAATAAATTGTTTCGGGGCGAAAACGGACTAGAACAAGTAGGACACGTGGCGCGATGTAAGCCATGGAATTAAAATATAAATAGGAAAAAAATGAATTTTGGGAAAACATCTCCCAAAATCAATTTTTTTTGAAACGTTAGAGAGAGAGAGAGAGATGAGAGAATCCAAGTTTTCTTCTACGATTTCTTGGGTTTCGTCGGTCGAAATTCGTCGGGCCGAGAATGAAAGTTCATCAACTTGATGAGGGCTACACGTGGATACCGAAAACACGGGATTTCGTCGAGGATTCAAGCGAGGAGTTCGGGAAATCAAATGTTTTGGGTTTAGGAAGTGTCCACGGGACTTCCTAGAGTTTCTTCTACGCTACAAGAGGTAGGGATTCTTCCTACTTTGGTTTATTTTCGACTCTAGGGGATGTTTGGTTGTGTTTTATGCCCTAAGGGGCTGTTTGGTCATGTTTTGTTCTAAGGGGGCTGTTTGGCAAAATATTGGGATGTGGGAATAGTGCCCTGTTTTGACCCTATATGATGTCCAGTTTTTGGGGTTGATTTTCGATTAGAAAAAGAGGGAATTTGGGAAAGTGTTCTGCATGGAAATTGTAGCTGAAGTTGTGAAATTGATATTAGGATTTTGAATCACCAAAATTGGACCTCTATAACTCAAGTTATGGTCCATTTTTCGGGACTGCCACAGGCTGCCCTGTTTTGACCCTATATACTATCCAGATTTTGGGACTGATTTTCGGTCAGGCAAAAGAGGGAATTTGGACTAGTGTTCTTCTTGGAAATTGTAGCTGCATCATTTAACTTGATTTTAGGCTTTTAAATCACCAAATTGGACCTTTATAACTCGAGTTATGGTCCATTTTCCGGGACTGCCACAGGCTGCCCTGTTTTGACCCCATACACTGTCTAGATTTTGGAACTGATTTCTGGTTGGGAAAAAGAGGGAATTTGGAATGGTGTTCTCCATGGAAATTATATCTACATCTATAAAATTGATGTAGGCTTTTGAATCACCCAAATTGGACTTGTATAGCTCAAGTTATGGTCATTTCAGGAATTTGCTACGGCAGGTTTGTTTAATGGTTTATTAATCAGATTTTAGGTTATTAGGGGACTAGTTTTTGAACTGAGTTTGGAACTATTCTGTGGTCTATTATGACTTGTTGTGTGGAATTTTTTGTAGGCATCTCTACTCCACAACTGGTCTTGAGGATCAAGTTGTCATTGCTTGGCTAAGAGTGACATGTTTGTTGTCAATGTGTGTACTCTTACATGTTGACATGTGATGAATTGGTGTGTGAAATGGCCATGACATGGCATGATTGTTAGTGTGCCACTACTTGATAATGTAGTGACTTGTTTGGATGTCAATATGAGTGCTCCAACATATTGACATGTGATGAATGGTTATGTGAAGTGGCCATTACATGGCTTGCTTGTGTGTGTGTCATTGTTTGATCATAGAATGACATGTAAACATGAATGTTGATATATGCTTGCATGAATATTGACATGAATGAAATGATGTATGGAAATTATATACATATAGATATAATTGTCCATGATGCATTAGTGATATGCATGGTGAGGTGTCATGTGACGTAATTATTGCATGTGACATGAGTATATATCAAAATGCATCTTGCATTCTCATCACCGCAGGAGACATAGTAAATCAGGTGTGATTGTGGGTTTAGTAAAATGGCCTGCGTTTGGTGTTTAGTGGATGACCGATTAAATGGGTCAATGTCCAACAGAGTCACACGGTTGATTAAAATGGCAAAGAAAATATGTGCCGAGTATCAGCAAGAAGGGATAAATCCTCCCTCGGGTGAAAGACCCTCCAATTATAGTCAAACATAGTCTCCCTTGGTGAAAGGCCGTAAGAGTGTATGGGTTTACGGAGCTCGCAGTGCGACACCAAAAATCCACTACCCACATAAAGGGGCATGGATTTTGAATGAAGAATGATCACTATGATGTATCATCCAAAAGGCTTTTGGTTTATAAACAAATGAAATTTGTTTTGAAAATAATCATTGGATGTCATCCAGAATGACGGTTTATCACACATGGGCTTAGGCGTTGTGTGAGGGAGTCGGTGAGGACTCGGGCGCATGGTACATGGTGAGTCGCATCTCATTTCATGGCATGGCATGTAAGTTCATATAGAGAATTGACATGTTAACACATTGGAATGAATTGTGGTATGAAGCCATTGCATGTGCACTTAGGTGGGGAGTAGCCCTTGTAGAAAGTTTACTTTACTAGGCGTAGCTCACCCTTTATGGGACCCCCATTTCAGGTACAGGGAGTATACCAATGCACGACGCTCACTCGAGGCTGCAATTGTGAAGAAGGCCGACATGTTACTATGTTTTGTACAGGTTGTATTTTGGATAGAGCTTCTCGTACAAAGGAGACTCTATCCGATTTTTGTTAAATAATGAGTCCCGGTAAATGGGACACAACAGTGTGGTATCGGGTTACCCAACATCCATAAGTTTTCCATAGGTTGACGGTTGGTCAACAGACCCTCGGATTTTGGGGTTTCACATAGGGCCTATTTCACTAACTGGGTGGAGGCAATACCATTGAAGAAAGCATAATAGAAGGATGTGATTCAATTCATCAAGAAGCAGATTATTCATAGGTCTAGGATTCCCTAGTCTATCATTATTAATTGAGGAACAATGTTCACTAGAGAAGAAATGGATTACTTTACTGTGGATTATGGGATACAACTCATCATATCAACTCCTTTCAATGCCTAAGCCAATGGACAAGCAAAAGCATCCAACAAAGTGGATAGGAATCTTAGAGAAAAATGCTAGAGGAGAATCCTATAGAGTGACATAGGATTTTATTAGAGACATTGTGGGCCTACAAGACTTCTAAAGGAGTTCTACAAGGGTAAGTCATTTTTCTCTGACTTATAGACAAGATGCAGTGCGCCCAATGGAAGAAGTGGTGCCTTCTCTAAGAGTTTCCAGGCAAAATGGCCTTACTCCTCAAGAGTATAGCGAGGCCATGATGATGGAACTTGAGTTAGTAGATGATAGAAGAATACAAGCTTTCAACTACATGTTGATTAAGAAAAACAAAGTAGCTCAAACCTACAACAAAAGAATAAAGAGAAAAAGCTTTGAAATAGGAGAGCTTGTTTGGAAGATTATACTGTCAGTTGGTTCCAAAGACAAAGAATTAGGCAAATGGTCTCCCAACTGGGAGGCACCTTTCAAGGTGCATCAAGTACAATCTGGAAACGCATACTAGTTAACAAACCTACAAGGAGAGCCACACAAGAGGTTCATTAATGGGAAATACTTGAAGTATTTTCGTACAATGTGGGAAATTGTAAAAACTTCCCAAAGGAATTAAGCTGATTCAACGGCCTTTAAAAGGGAAATGTTAGGGAAATTTTATATGTTTTGAAGAAAAGTAGGCTTTTTAGCCACTGTGTTCTCAAGCATTCAAAGTTTCTCTGGCATAATACCTTATTCTATTCTATGTTTTGGAGAAAAGTAGGCTTCTAGCCACTCTTTTCTCAAGCATTCAAGTTTTCTCTAGCATTATATCTTGTTCTAGTCTATGTTTTAGATAACATATATGTAGTAGCCTTTTTAAGCCACTGTTTCTAAATATATAAATTTGTCCAACAAGGTACCTGTTCAATATATCAGTAAGCTTTGTAATCAATGTTTCCAGATTTCTCCAATGTTGTACCTGTACCTGATATATGCAATATATATTCTCAAGTAAAGAAAGTAGGTCAAAGGACCACTTTTAATCAACAACAGAGCTACAACATTATTCCACAAGCATTAACATGCATCAAAAGGTTGGCTTAGTGCCACCTTGATCCACTAATGCAATGTCATGGTTGTAAGTGTATGTGTAATGGTGTTCAGTGAGTTCTCCGCAATTTATTCCACAAATATCAACACCCATCAAAAGGTAGGCCTAGTGTCATCTTGATCTACTAATGCAATGTCATGGTTGTAAGTGTACATGTGCTGGTGTTCAATGATTTTTCCGCAATTCATTCCATAGACATTCAACACACATCAAAAGGTAAGCCTAGTGCCACCTTGATATACTAAAACAATGTCATGGCTGTAAGTGCGCATGTGCAGTGTAGTGTTCAGTGAGTCTCCAACAATAAATTAAGTACATCTAGAAGACAATTCAATTCTCCTCATATAGCGAAAATATTGGCAAGGTAGCCACCTAACAGGAGTGGAAACTAAACATAACAACATGGATAATCATTTACATCTTATCTGTGATACGTAGATATGAAGCTTATGAAGAAGATGATCTGAAAAAGCACATTAAAGAAGGGCTTTATTGAAAAATTCCAGAAAACAAATACATTTAGTTTAGTCAAAATCTTTATAGTTCTGGTGTTTAGAAATTTCAAAGTCATATATGATAAATCAAAACGTGGAGAGAAATTCAATAGCCAGAGCAATGTTTAAAGTGCAAATATTCCGTGAACTGGAAAACAATTATACGTCTTGTCTTTGGGGCTATAGAGCTGGCCTAGGATCGATACGTAGATGCTCGACAGATTGACCAGTAAACTACACTTATACGAAGATCAATTTTTTCTTTCTCGGTTCTTTAGTCAAAACCGATCGCTCTTTGAGCATCATATTGATGCATAGCTCACTCAGCTTTATTTGGGTAACTTGTTTCTTATTGTGAAGTTAGAAACTTATAAATCTGTTTTTGTCTTTTAAAAGGCATCAGTTTTGATAAGATCATGTGATTCTCAAACTACAGATCGATCGGGAAAAGCAGGAAAGTTTGATCTGGTGATATAAATTAATACGACAGATTTGGAAGCGCTTTTGGAAGCTGATGCTAACATATGGAAGCGCTTTGCTAAGTATCCTTCTAGCTTATGCATGAAGCAGTCAGCCCAGTGAGGAAACACGTTCTGTGAGGTGAGCTGCAACCACATATGAGTCATAGGAGGGCGCGTGGGACTAAGGAAGCGTGTGGTCAGGAAATACAAGTCCAAAGATAAATCCATCTTCACCTCTATTTGAAAAGTTGATCTCGGTGAAGCTTAGAAAAATGGAAAATATGAGACAATGGAAGAGAAAAATGCAGGAGAAAGATAAAGGTGAAGAATAAATAGGAGATGGGTAGAAAAAAACGAAGAAACAATCTTATGTGCTTCTCTGCTTAGTGACCCTTTCATCAAAAGAGCATATCTGATCTATATAAATGAGATCACACCCTAAATATCATACAGGTCATCCTGCTTGGGAGCCTCTTCTCGAGCCGGCCCTTATACACTATCATGCGCCCCATCCCAAATCGAGGGGATGAGGGAGCACCACAGACAAGATTCTAACTTTGATTATCGACTATTTCAGAAATATATTCATAAATTCATGATGACATAACCTTATAAGACTACCACCGTAGTGGTGTTTAAATTGTCCTTTACATATATTGGAGTCCCATTTACTTGTACTCACACAAGTTCCACTATTACAAAATTTTACATTTACATTTAAAAACAAATACATGGACCTACATCAGAAAGACCCCTAATGTTGTGTTGGCCTTATCGAATGCGGGATGTCTTTGACGACCTCTTCAATACGGATGAAATTGCAGTGCTAAACATAGCTTAATTGGGAGAAAATAGATAACATAAATGACCACATGCAGTGGTCCTCAATTACAATATACTTATAACATAATTCATATATCAAAATATTTATATCTCCCATAGGAGTTCATAACAGATATCTTGTAATAGAAGGTACTTGTAGGTACACTATAGAGCATAATTGAGATATGCCTTAGCATCAGAACTGATTACTTTTGTTTTCATATAATTATTTCCATATATCATCTTAACCGGATCATGTATATAAGTATTTACACTGGAGCCGGTAACGATGAATGAAGGGACATAGTACAATAGGTACCCAGTGCAATCTGATCTGTCTGAGTGGTGAACGGAGGCGTTGAAGCACAAATAGGGACGTGCTGCCCGTAATGAAGTGTCGTGATACTATACGGGTCTTGGTGGCACTAAGCGGAGAATGTTTAAGCACTGCTTAGGGAGTAGTGCCTGCCCACGTAACGAGAGTGCCTTGACCTTGTCTTGAATCTTAGTGCTGCTTGAGCAGGTGCCCTGTTGTTCACTATTTGGTCTTAGACATGCATACAATTATATGTATTACTAAGCTTATTGAATTGTTTTTAATCATATTCTTGTATTTATTTAACACGCACAAATAAGGGTAAGAAAACAAAGTCTGCCCAGAACATTTTACATATAACTTGTCTATAGGTACGAACCCTTTCATTCACTTGTTAGGATCCTACTTTAATCCAATTGATAATTTCCAAAATTAACAGAAGAAAGGAACAAAAACAGGACTTCAGGTTTGCCTAGGCGAAGACCTTACCTTGAGTGAAACAACCTTCAGAAACAGAGATAGAGATGGGGAACTTGGGGCTTCTAGTTGGCAAGCGGTGACAACCGCTGAGTGAGCACTCCTTCGCCTAGGCGAGAAGAGCGTCAGCTGGAACATAAATGGGGCATTTTACTTGCTTTGCTGCCAGAAAACTTCCTACCAAAACAAAATCCATTAAAAAACAAACCACAAAACTAACTTAAACCAACCAAAACAACCTTTATAACGAGTTAGGGTTTTCCCTAACCTAAATATAAGCAAAGAGGGAGTTAGGCTAATTTCCTAACCAACAAATGGGAGAATTCCATACCTTGATTCTCTTGAACACTTTACCTAGCTTCTCTTTTTCTTCTCTTCTTCCTTCCTTCTTACTTGAACAAGAAGAACTCCAAAGCAAATGAAGAAGAAATGCCCAACATGGCTTCTCTCTAGCGTATGCAGCTCTCTACAAGCCAAAAATGAGAACTTCTTTCATTCATTAGACAAGTTTGTGTCTTATCCCTTTTTGGGTTTAATTTCATAGCCCTTGTCATTTGGTCCTTCCACTTCATCCTATTTGAAAATCAACTTATCAAAATTTCTACAATAGCATTTAATATTTTAACTTATGTCCTTTGAGTCCTTAATTGGTAATTTACCAGTTTACTCTTTGTCACTTAAATTTCCGACAATTACAAATTTAACTTATATTATACCCTAAACATGTAATAAAACTACTAAGGTATAATTTGGGGTATTACATATCCTCAGAGGGATCTTCCACTTCTTGACACCGATGGGATCATCAACGATGTTAGGAGAAATCAAAGCCCGATGAAGCTGGTTTGCTGCTTGACCATCAAGTTGGAAGAATTCTCCTCTTCATAAAGCTTATGATTTTTAGGCCCACTAAGGCTTTACCGTTCTTCTCCTTGACCATCCTGGGACTGTAGTAGAGCTCTTGGGAAGAAGTCGATATCTGTAGAAAAATGAGGAAATCAACACGAGGTAAATTTATGAATAAAAATGTAGCAAATGATTCTTTTACCTATTGTGAGAACCCAGCCCGAGGACTAAGGAGCTCTCATCAAAATATGATATTCCACCGTGAAGGATTGGCTAGTGGATAAAGAGAGGCAATCCCAGTGGATCACAGAAAGGATTGATAATCCTTAACAGTTCTTGGCCACCAAACTCCAAATACAGCTAGAGCGAGGCAAGGGGTAAGTGGGATAAACTAAAGAAAACAAACCTTAAGCGGGCCTAGGACAAAGGAGGCCTAGACTATAGACTAGTGATGAGTGCTTAAAAACACTCATTACAAACACAGGATTTAAGCGAATTTGGGATCTCAGTTATATATATATATATATATATATATATATATATATATATATATATATATATATATATGACCTTATTTTATTACTTTTCTAATATTTAGTTTTATTGGGTTTTTATAGGAAAAATTATGAAAAATGCTGGAAATGGAGCCTTGTAGGAGTCCTGGAGAAGATTGGTGTAGAAAACAGCTCAACGTCGTGACATTCCAACGCCATGACATTCCAACGTCGCGACGTCGCGGGAAAATCCAATTTTGGGGGTTCAAAAAAAACGTTTATAGTGCTAGGGTTTGAAGAACTTGGATTTGGAACAAAGGAAAGGGAACTTGAAGGCCTATCTTAGAGAGAGAGACTTGAAGAATCCTGGAGACCGTCATTCCTTCGATCTTTGAAGTTTTCTCTATCCTTATTATTAAGACTTGCTTTTCTTTATAATGGAACAGAACATCATGGGGACTCTAATTCATTGAAGTTTTAAGGGTGTTGGTAGTGATTTGGACATGAATACTATGTTAAAGTGTTAACACTATATTCCATTATCTTATATATATATATATATATATATATATATATATATATATATATATATATATATATATATATATATGCTATATATATATTTTATCATTAACTCATGCTTGGTTGAAATCAACATATTAATTTATGATCAATCTGCAATATGTAGTGGTTCTTTGTAAAATCGAAAGTGAATGAAGAATTAAGACATGGTTGAGACACTCTAATAAGCTTCAATTAATATAGGATTATATCAATAATTAGGAGGCTTGGGGTTCTTTGCATTCCATGCCTTTAATGCTAGGAGGTTGAGCCAGGGAGCAAGAAACCTAGTGATAAAGGGAGGTTAAATGACCTTGAGAAAGGCTTTAATTACAATAGATAGGAGCCGTCTTGGAGAACATGTATCTTAGATAATGGAATAGAGGCAGTAATATACATAGTAGGGTATCCGACACTTTTAACTTTTAACCTCTTTGCACTCTTTTGATCATTGATCATTCTTACATCTGAAGCACACAGTTACATTAGTAGTAATTAACATACTTTCTATTTCCTCTCTTAGCCATCACAATTGCGAGGTTTGAATATTAAGAAGTATTATAATTTTGGTGCCAACTCTCGATTAAGGTGTTCTTTGTAGGTGATATTTATGCCGTAGTACACTATATTGCCAGCGAGTGTATACTTGCGCGACTAGGCAATTTGCAGTTCTTATTGCATATCCACTAAAACACAATCACGTAAACACCTATCAAGTTTTTGGTTCCGTTGCTGGGGAAAATTTTTATTTCATCATGGTGTTTATACTAATATCAACACTAAGTACTTCTTTGGTACTTCAGACATTTGTTTTGATTTAATTTTTCTTTATTTTGTGAAAAACTTGCAGGTACGTTAGGTTGTATGCGATGGGAATCTGCTGAAAATCTTATTCCTTTGGATCTTGAGATCGAGAGAACTTTGAAAAGAATTCTAAGGGACAAGAGAGAAGCATCTATAATGGAACAACTATCTATGGGACCGATGGAAGATAGTAGAGAAGACGATGTTGGTTTGATTAGGTAGTATACACCTTGATGCAGAAAATATGGATACTATGATTACTTTTTATCGAGATTATGGTCGCCCTCTGTGATTTACTCCACGTGATTAGGAGACCAGCAATACAAGCGGGCTGTTTTTTGAGCTCAAGTCCATCAACTCTCCAATTCTTTGCAAGGAATTCGGTTCACGGGCTGCTGCATATGGGGACTTAGTGCTCATATCTGAATTTTTTTGGAGGTGTGATCTGATGAAATATAATGGAGTGAGAGAGAGATGATGTTGGCTAGATTGTTCCCCATTCTCATTAAGGAGAAAGCGATAGTGGCTCATTTCAGAACCGCAAGATTCAATAACATCATGGGATGACTTATCGAACAAATTTATGGCTAGATTTTTTCCACCAGCAAAAGCAGCAAAATTGAGAATTGACATCAGTAGCTTTTATCAATATAAGGTAGGGTCATTCTATGAACCGTGGGAGAGATTCAAAGATTTGTTGAGAAAATGCCCTCACCATAGTTTCACCAAATGGATGCAAGTCCATCATTTCTCACATGTCAGGCTCATTCCACTAGGACTCTTATTAATGCTTCTGCTGGAGGAGCGATTATGGGGAAGAATGAAGTGGAGGCTTATCAATTCTTGAGAACATAGCATTAAATGCTTGTCAATGGCCAGTCGAGAGAGTAGCATCGAAGAAACTAGCTGGGGTGTTTGACTTAGACATGTTCACAAACTTATCTGCTCAAGTGTCTACACTCTCAAAGCAACTACAAGCTTCTCAACAATTAGGTTCTCAATTATATGTGCATAAAGTTGAAGAAATCCCACTTGCATGCGAGCAATGTCATAGACCTCATCCCACATCTCAGTGCCTAATGATGAATGCCATGGGAGATTTGACTGATGAATAGGCTCAATATATGGTGAAGTTCCCTCAAAATCAGAACTTCAACCCATATGGTCAAAGTCACGACAGCTGGTGGGAAGAAATATCCTAACTTTCATGAAAATTAGAATGCAATCCATGGAGCAAGCCTAACCTCTCCAACCACTCTGCAGGGCAAAGCCGAGTCTAGATCTAAAAATGGAATTATTAGCTTCATATGAAGAAGTGGCAAGTGATGGTCACATGATAAGTTCAAGAATGAGACTAAAGCGCAATACCGAACAACGGCGCCTAACTCCAAATTTGAGGTCCAAATGGCCAAATGGCTTCGTTATTGGAGCTTTAGAGGCAATGGGGCGGAAATTCATTTTAGTACTTTCCTGTGAGGTTAACCTAAGGAGAGAAGGAAAGGTTAACGCAGTCAACCCTTAGGAGTGTAAGACTGGAACGCCAGTCGAGGCCCAAGAAGAGGACGAACACTAGGGGAAGTGAGGAAAGCAAAGGTCGGTCATTGAAGATGCTGAAAAGTTCAAGAAACCTACCCCAAAAGTTCACCAGAGAAAGTTGAAGCTCGTGAAACCATAATGTGGAGATGATGAGAAGCTTATTATCCTGTATCAGTAGAGACTAAGAAAGAACAGATTGATAAGTGCTCGCTGTGTTCATTTGATGTCTTCAAGAAGCTTCACATCAACATCCCATTTGCTAAAGCACTTGAGCAAATGCCGGATACGCGGAAATTCATATTAATGCCTTTGTCCGAGAAAAGAAAGTCAGAGATCTTGGTAGACTGTCATTTGAGGCCGTCATCTTTAAGAAACCGAAATCGAGAAGCTATCCACTGGCGCTACCTTGTAGTTAAGTGGGAATCGGTCACTAACTCAACCGCGAGGTATCATAGAGGATCGAAAGTTAGAAAGTGGAAAAATTATATTTCCACATATTTACTACTCAGACATGCACAAGACAAAGAGTGTCCCACTATCCTTGGACGCCCATCTTACCACTCGAAGGCAATGACTGATGTCCAAAAAGGTGAACTCAAGTTGAGAGTTCAAGAAGAGGAAGTGAAATTCAATGTTTTCAATGCCATAAAACATCCACACGATAATGACAGTTGCTTCAGAGTGGGTGTGCTAGAGGCTATATTGTCTAGCCAATTGGGCCCTTCAGAATCATTAGAGACTAGCCTGACTCATGATGACCCTTCCTCCTGTGAAGATGAGACAGTTCAGGAGTATGTAAAATGGATGGATTCTTTCAACCCAAATAGAAGAAAGTACTTTGAATCTTTGGGAGCTAGCCCAAGTTGATTGACTCCCTCTATTGAGAAACCCCTATTGTGGAAGAGAAGCAACTCCCTAATCATTTGAGATACGCTTATCTTGGGGAGGAATCTACACTACCAGTTATTATTTCATCCTCCCTCTCTAACATGGAGGAGGAGAAATTGTTGAATATCCTTAAGGAGCATAAGGAAGCGATTGGATGGTCCCTAGCTGATATAAAGGGGATCAGACCATCTATGTGTATGCAATGTGGATATTATCGAGAAGATATGTCGACAAAGGAATGCCCGTAGACGCTTAAACTCTTCCAATGAAAGAGGTAGTTCGAAGGAGGTAATTCTTAAATGGTTAGATGCGGGAGGATATACCCCATCTCGATAGTTCATATGAGCTCTATTCAGGTGCTCAAGAAAAGGAGGAACTACGGTGATACAATATAAATGAACTGATCCTCACTGGCAATGTACATGTGATGAGAATTTGTATTGACTACCGGAGACTGAACAAAGTAACTAGAAAGGACCATTTTCCACTTCCATTTATTGATCATATGTTAGATCGACTTGCAGGGAATGAGTACTTCTGCTTTATGGATGGATTCTCTGGATACAATCAGATCACCAATGCTCCAGAAGATAAGGAGAAGACCACCTTCACATGCCCTTATGGCACTTTCGCTTTCCGGAGAATGCCATTTGGGTCGGTAACGCCCAGAACCTTTCGTGAGATATAGTATATGATGGCAATATTTTCTTTATTACGGTCGAAAAATTCATTGAAGTCTTCTATGGATGGATTTCTCAGTGATCGGTCTTACATTTAATAGATCGCTTCCATAACTGGACTTGCAATGAAAAAAAAGGTGCATGGAAACCACATTAACTTAGTTTTAAATTAGAAAAGTGCTACTTTATGGTGAGAGAAGCTATGCAGTATTGGGGCATCGCGTATTCGGAAGAGGAATTGGAGTTGACTGAGCCAAGATTAAGATCATAGAGAAACTGCCTCCCATGACGCAGCTGAAGTACGTAGTTTCGCCGCTGTGCTTCAGACGGCTCAACCAAGATTTCTCCAAAGTTTCAAAACCTTTGTCTAATCTTTCTCTTTTATGCATGTGGTTCCGCTTGGAGGCCCCAATTTCTGAGCCATGAAATTTTGAATTTGCTTTTTACGCTGTTTTGAAAAGAGGCTTTGACCTCACCTTATGAAGTAGTCACTAAGGATTGAATCTTCCATTTCAACTTATGTGTGCATGGTGTTTACAGCTAGCCATTTTTGGGGTTTATAGAAAATTCTTCTATGCCATCTATTATGCCACTTCATTCGCTGAATATAAGCCATCAGTTTTTCACAAAACAAAGAATCTGTTCAGCCTGCTATATGTCACTTTGGCCAAATTCAGACCTTATCTTATAGGAAACAAAGTTATTGTGTTCAAAGATCACTCTGCAATCAAATACTTGATGACTAAGAAATACGCAAAACCTAGACTTATTCAAAGGTGTCCTATTAAAAGAATTTATGAGATCTTGCAGGCAAGGTTCCTGCAATATGGTAGCTGATCATCTCTGTCAGATCGAAATCCTAGAAACAAGTAAGTAAAAACATCATCGGCAGATTGATGACACGCCCGCATGAGCGCATACTAGCTTTGTCACAAAGTTAAAAAACATCCCCATGGTTTGCCGACATAAATTATCTTTCTCGAGCATATTGCACATGGCCTCACATTTCAACAAAAGAAGAGATTCTTAAGTGAAGCGCTCTATTTATGAAGACCCAACTTTTGCCAGCAGTTAATCGCATTATTCGAAGGTGTGTGCCGGAAAGTGAAGTGAGTGAGATACTGACGCACTGCCATTCTTTAGAGTGTGGGGATCATTTCAATGGACAGAGAACAACGACCAAGGTGCCGCACCTGCCATCATGCCATCTATATCAAAGATGCACACTTTGTTTGCAAAGTCTGTGATTGTCAAAGGACCCAGAAGACGGAATAATAAATGAAATGTCAGCTGGACGGTATTCTAGAGGCAGAACTTTTGATGTTTGGGGCATTACGATCTGATGGGGTTCGCTTCATTCATGTCCTACGTCACGGGCACTACTGGCAAAGGGATTAAGTGTCCGCTGGTGGAAGCTTAATTCCAACCATTAGCCACAGGATAAAGCGATACTATGTATCATCCGGCAACATCTTTTCAAGGTTCGGGACTCCTAGAGCAGTAATCAGCGATGAAGGCTCACATTTATGTAACAAGTCGCCGCATGCTTCCCGCAAAATATGGGTGAAGTATCGGGTGTCACTTGCATACCACCTCCACAGTAATGGGCAAGCTGAGGTGTCGAATAGGGAGATCAAGAAAATCTTAGAAAAGACAGTTAATGTGACAAGGAAAGACTGGGTGAACAAATTTGATGATAGTTTATGGGCTTATTGAATAGCTTTCAAGACCCCCTTGGGAATGTCCCCATACCGAATCGTCTACGGTAAGGCATGCCACCTACCTATAGAACTGGCTGACAAAGCATTTTAGCAACCGAACGCTGGAACATGAATCTCGCACGGGAAAAAGAGTGATGCCTCTTGAATGAACCGGATTTAACTTCAATAAAATTCATATGACATTTCAAGGATCTATAAAGAGAAGACCAAGGCGTGGCATGGCAACCACCTAATGTATAATGAGTTGAAACCAGGACAACAAATATTGTTCCTAGGAAAACTTAGGTCAAGATGGTTTGGGCCGTTTGTGATCACCCAAGTTTTTCCATATGGTAGTGTCAAGCTAACCCATCCTAAGAGAGGTCGATTTAAGGTGAATGCGTGAGGAAGATTTATCTAGCGTCACCCTGAGAAGCACAAGTCCACCAGAAAAGTCGAAGCCAACATAAATGCTCCTGGATCACTTAATTAGGCCAATAGAAGTTTTCGTGGTCGCACCAAATAGGGGGACACCGCTGTCGAGCTAACGACAAGAACAAAGTGTTACTTGGGGAGGAAACTCAAGCTTTTACCTCTTTTAGTCATCGCTTGTTTGTTTGAAGTTGTTAGTTTGATTTTGCCCTTTTAATTCTCCTCTGGCGTATTTCAGGTTAAATTTTAGAGGTTCCGAGGTTGCTACGACGAAGGAGAAATAGCATGGACAACTTTGTGCGAGTTTGGGAGGAGTAGGGCTGAATGCAGGGAGTTTTCTACACTTAGAAAAATTTTGTAAAAATTTCTTGGTTGATGGTGTTGGGAAAGACGCAACGTTGGACTTAACGTCGCGACATTGAAAGAGACTTTTAGAACGCCGACGCTCGACTCCAGCAACGCTGAAAGTACTTCACAACGCTGGTTCCAACGTCGCGATCGCTTCAAATAATACCTGGAATGTTCAGAACGCTGGCTCGAACCGTGATTGCCCTTGTTTTATGAACAAACATTCATACTTCCTCCTTCACTAATTGTTCTAATGTGCTCTCCGATTTTTATGTGTCCTCGCCAAAGTCACCTAACCATCCTAGCCATCCCTAGTAGCCTCCAAAGCCCTAAGCATGTTCTAGCTTCGAACACCAGGTCCGCCGTCATTTGAAGACCTTTTTTTCGGGCTGATTTTTGGCTCAGTTCAGGTCTCGATCTTTTCCCACTACCTCTTTTTATGGGCTATTTGTGTCCAAGAAGGTACCCTAGGGTTGGTTAGGGGTTCTAGACTCATTTGTCTTCCATCAAGACTACCATCCCACTCTAGTGTCACCAAGGCGTTTGTTACGGCCTAAGTGAGTTTTCTCAAAGGATCTTTCTGCATTTTGGTAGAGTGTAATCCAAATAGGGTGTGTGTGGGTTTCAGAATAGGTTATTACCTTCACCCTTCAAGTCCATCCAAAAACAACCCTATTCTGTGCCCAATGTCGAGCAAAAAGCGAAAAATGAGCTCGAAAAGTAGTCGGACCAGTGAAGAACCCTCTCTAGCCTACGATCACGATAAATTTGTCATCGAGAGCATGCAGAAGTTCTGGCACTTCTCATCTCTCGCCACCGGCCTTCACATGAGAAGGAATTCAACATCCACGATTTTTTCAAAAACCATAGCCAGGAAGGGTAGGGCATTGTGCCAACCCCGAGGCGTTGCCACGATGGTCAGGCGAATTTACGCCAACCCAGCACACGTCAAGAAGGTCCGAGTTCGTGGCTGGTAGACTCGCGCGGTCTATCAACTCGATTATAACCCTTGGCTTCGCGAATCCCCGAGGGCTTTGGCGGATTAGCTTTCTACAAAAACCCTTAACTTCTACTGAAAGTCTTTAGGATGCTCACAAACTGCAGTGGCGAGTAGAACGCTCAAACAATGAGGGGGAACGCTGGCAGCACTTTAAGGCCAAACACTTGGCCTATATACCTAAGGTGTGGCACCATTTTATCACCTCTCGTCTTATTTCGATGATGGATAAGTTTAAGTAGGTGACGGCGAAACGGCATTGCTTCACTTTCCATCATTCAGACATCCCGCTTTGATGTCGCCGTCATGGGAGACGCCATCCTCTATAACCGGACGCCAAAATGAACTCGGGCACCACTACTCCATGGCTCACGGCAAGAACATCGTTTCGCTAGAGGATAATGAGGCTAGGATCCATCCCATTAAGGCCATCGTAGTTAAGAAGGATAAGCCCAGCGTTCCTCGATTCGAGGTGATTTATGACTCGGGTCATGAACATTCGGATGAGGAAGAGTTGACAGCATACCAAATTTTATTTGGCATGCGTGAGGAGACCCTGGGTAAGGCCGGCCAACCATCCACCACCTCCCACGGAGTCGGATGCCCCCAGTCCGTCTCTTACCCTAGAACTAGGCTTTAGACTCACTCTGTGTTTGATGCACGCGCATGAGACCTGTGGAGCATCGTCGCCTCATGAGCTGCGACAGGATGCACCCCCGCCGACATGCGCACACGTACCCTCATAAAACCGTGAAGTCATCTGAACAAAGAGCCGCCGCTAAGCTCGCTTTCTTCCATTTCACCACCACCATCGCAGTGATCCTTGGGATCAACAAGGAGTTCCCCATCCTTCTTTATTTTCTTGCCAATGTGATTACTTATCCTGCTTGTTCGCTGGGTCATGTGGCTGAGTTATGGCTGGGGTTTACTTAATTGTTGAGGATATGTCTATGTTCATTACTTAAGATATGTTTATGTTCGTTGTTTAGGATATGGTTATGTTTATGTTTATGTTCATTGTTTAGGATATGTTTGTATATTTTGTTTATGTTTATGTTTATGTCTCAGATCACGCTCGTTTAGGTTTCAGGTTCGATGTCTCAGCTTTAATTTCCCCCATGTTTTAGGTCAGAGCAGGTAGCATGGTGAGTGATGCCATGATTTCCAATCAAGGATCTTTTTTTACCTCTCCAAATTTTTGAAACACACAAAGGCACGTCAAGAAAGGATCTCAGGTTGTTAGATGTCGGTATCATTGCTGGAGGCAGGAGTGATAGTGAGTCACCTCTTGCAGGAAACGCATGAAAAACTTAATCCGATTAGTCTCTACCACACACTCATACATGTGATCTCCAGGGTATGCCTATGCTCCGGACCTGGCTCACTAACGTTCAACGAACCTTGGGCGTTTCTAAACACTCAAGTGATGGGACACCTTAGAAAAAGAGGATTGCCATCGAGCCCCATCTAAAAAAAAAAAGAAAAAAAAATAAAAAAGAAAGTGTGAATAGCCATGGGATCTTCTTATCGAATTCAAGTACGTCCGGGAGGGGTTTTTCAAAGCCCAACGCCCTCGAGCCAACTACCGAGCCATTGACTTCACTGCTCGTTATAATGACGAGGATGGAAGTTTCCCACGCTCAGGGCCTCAGGGGTTTGGTTGCATGCCTCGGTGAAGTTCGTGAACCGAATGCCCGGTGCCTTTAACCAAATGGTGGAGTCACTTAAACGATCCCCACCACAAGAACACCAACTGGGAAACTTGGTGGGCACCAGGGAATTTTGTTCATGAGCGTGCAGGTTAGCAAGGAATAAAAAAATGGCAATGCTCTTATCCTTTTCAGAGTTGACCTCCTAAATAGGCAAGTTGAATTCAAGTTTGGGCATCTCGGAACAGAGTTATATGCTAGAGATCATGCATCCAATGCACATAGACTTCTTGGGAAAGGCCATCGAAAACCTAGGAGGTGAATCACTAGTCGACCGAACCGTGTTCAGCTTCCACCTTCTAAAGTCGAACAACCTTTTAAGGATCCTCCTCGAAATTAGAAACAGTGCAAGATTTGTGAGTCTTGCCTATTTTGATCCTTCCATTGGGCAACATGTGCATCACCCTTGTGTCGTTGAGTTTAGTATGTTATTTTCTTGTGTGTCTGGTTCAAAGTTTGTTTCTTGGTTGGGGACAAGCAAGGCTAAGTTCAGTGTGATGATAGTCTTAAAACACTCACATAAACTCGCTGGATTAGCGAGATTTGGGGATCGCTTTGATATATATTCGACCTTCTTTTGATTACTTTTCTAATATTTAGTTTTATTGGGGCTTTGTAGGAAAATGTCGAAATGGAGCCTGCAGAGTCGAGAAGATTGGCAATCATTTTGAATGCCATAATGTGCCCAAATATCACATGCCGTAACCCAGGAAAACCTGTAAGCAACAAACCTGTCTCATAAAGAAGCTGGCAAAAGGAATGGGAGATGCACTCAGTTTGAAAAAGACGCTACGCAAGGTTAGGTTTGGAGAACTTGGATTTGGAACAGAGGAAAGAGAACTTGAAGGCCTATCTTAGAGACAGAGACTTGAAGAACTCGCAGAATCGTCATTCCTTCGATCTTAAAGTTTTCTATCCTATTATTAAGACTTTTCTTTTGTAATGAACAACATCATGAGGTTCTAATTTCGTGGTTTGAAAGGGTGAAGTGACTGGACATGAATACTATGTTAAAGTGTTAACCTTTCATAATCCCATTATCTTATATATATTTGTTTTATCATTAACTTATGTCAGTTGAGAAATCACACATATTAATTTTATCAATCTTAATGTGTGAGGGTTTTTGTAAGAAATGAGAAGTGAATGAAGAATTAGACATATTGCTAACCCACAACTGGTACATAGATTATCAATAATTAGGAGGTTTGGGAGTTCTTCAGATCTATGCACTTTAATGTTTGGGTCGAGCCAAGGAGCAAGAAACCTAGTAATAAAGGGAGGTTAAATGACCTTGAGAAAGGCTTTAATTACAATTGGTAAGAGCCGCCTTGGAGAACATGTATACTAGATAATGGAATAGAATCGCAACATTACATAATAGGATTGTCCAATAACACCAACACCCTAACCTCTTTGCACCCTTTTGATCATTCTTACGCTTGGGGCTACCAATTACATTGGGTAGTAGTCTTGTTTTCTTTTTATTTCCGCTGAGCCATCACAATTGTGAGTTTGAATATTGTGTTAGCGCATTAGTACCTTATTCTTAGCCCAATTATGATTAAGGTTTTCCCTTTATGGATCAGCATTCTCCACTGAGTACAATGATATTACTTCACGAAAGTGTGGCTACTTGAGTTTACTCAGGGCAATTTCCACTTCTTATTGCATATCCACTAAAACACAATCACGTAAACGCCTATCAACTAGCCGGAGATGTAGACATTGAAGATGGAAAGGCGAAGCAACCTCTTGAATAAGTACTCTATAAGTGGCACTAGCAGAGGCCACGGGACTCTCTCATTCATGTATATATGGCTTAGATGAAGCCAAAATATGATTCAAAGCTGAGATATGTACATAATCAAGCCTTAAGAATAAGTGTACCAATGCTCGATCTACCAAACCCAAGAAGAAGGGCATAAGATCATTAGAGGGCATCGTACGTAGAGAATGCACAACATGAAGGCCTAAAGTCTTGAAAAAGGTAGGTTCCTTACCCAAGAGCTCTGGAAAATATGCAAATAACCACATCTGTACGAACCACAAGGCACCACCAATTCTAAGGTAAGGCTCATTAGAAACATATTTACTCATAGCCTGATAAACTGAGGCTAAGAGTAAAGTGCCTCAAGCATAAGGTCGACCTACAACAAGTGTTTTCACCAAAGGTAAGTACTCCATGGTCGGTTTTCCAAAGTTGAGAAAAAAAATACATATCTACATAAGAGAACCCACGAGAACTCAACATGCTTAGCAGTCGATGGAATCCCAATAACGTCATGTCATTTCCAGATAGTGGTAGAGTATGAAATTTAAGTGGTAGAGGAAACCTCATACCGGAAAGAAGAGTATCTCCAATATCGCAAAGATAACGATCGCGATCTGATAGTAGCATTAGAGAGTAATGGTAAGATCTCAACGATGGTGTTAAGCAAAAGAAGAGAAAGAATAATACTTATTAATTCAAATACTCATCACCAATACGCCATAAGTTTATAAGATGAATGAACCGTCAATCCCCACGCCAATCCAAAACTTCGAAATGGAGATAAACTGAAGCACCCATGTAACCTATCCATTTGAAGCCCAAGGCCATGTTTGGTCGGGTTTACCATAGGCCGTAACTTCTTTCCAAGAAGTAGTTCAGTTGGTGATTTTAATGGGAAAGGAAAACTAGGTGGAGAAGAAGATGCTTGAGAATGTGCAAACTCTGGCCCAAGCAAAGGAGGGAGAATAGTATTGTAAAGAAAAAAATGATGTTAGAACTAGCACGGATCAAGGAAGAAAAAGCACAAGATTGGATTACCGTGACAAGGATGGGATTGTTGAAGCATAGAACCAAATACAAGAAGCCTTAAAGAACAAATCTAAGAAAAGGGGCCATGAAAAAGTTTAAAATCTCAAGTCGCAGTTTCGGTGAATGTTCAATATGGAAAATCTAATGGTGAGCTACTTTTAAGCTATTTTCGGCTGATAGACAAAGCAAATTTTGGCATTGCAAAACCAATAATCTCACAAAGAAAAGCTCAAGTCTGTGTGAGGGCTTTGAACCTGAGGTCATAAATTTTAAATCACTAAGAAAGTTTTGAAATAACTCAACCACTTCTCGTACATTCTTTTTGAAAGTTCATTCATGTTTATTTTTAGTAATCATACTAAGAAAATTTTCAATAGTCAATTAAACTTTCAGCATTTTTTTTTCTGAAGGTATTCAGGAGGATTTTCAATTCTACACCTTAGAAAATGTTCGAAACAGCCGAACAACCTCAAAGAATTGTTTCGAAGGTGTATTCATGAATATTTTCGAAGTCTGCATCTAAGAAAATTTTCGAAAACAACCAAATGACTTCAAAAGAATTTTTTCAAATGTGTATTCAAGATTATATTCGTAATCTACACCTCAAAGAAAAGTTTGAAATTGCCAAACGACTTTAAAAGATTTTTTTTGAATGTGTATTCAAGATTATCTTCGTAATCTATACCTTAAAAAATTTTCAAAACTACCAAACAACTTCAAAAGAATTTTTCGAAGGTGTATTCAAGATTATCTTCGTAATCAACACCTCAAAAAATGTTTGAAACTATCTAAATATCAAAAGAATTTTTTTAGAATATGTATTCATGATTATTTTCGTCAACTGCACTTAAGAAAATTTTCGAAACAGCCGAACAACATCAAAGAATTTTTTTGAGAATGCATTCAAGATGATTCTTCGAAAAATCTGCACTCAGCAAAAGTTTCAAAATGGCATCAAACAAAGTTTTGATTTTTGGCATAAAAAAAACTTGGAAATTTCATCCAAAGCATGTTTTTTCAAGAAAATTTGCAATCAAGGCCTATACAGGCTAGTGCAGCTGGTAGTCAGGGAGGTCTGAGTAACCTCTAGAGGCTCAAGTCACATCATCCTCCGACGTTCACAAGGGGAGGGGATCCGATGGTAAGTAAAAATTCATCGGGTCTCGATAGATTGAGAAGGTATCGAGGTTACGGATATTACTTCGATGCGCTACAAATCGCTTGTCGCATTCAACAGGGTAAGTCCCAAGTGTATGGACTAGGTTAAGACCCTGGGGTGGACTTAGAGGCAATGACTGGGGCGAGTTTCATGGGCTCTTATGAGCAAGTATTTTTCCTACCACCGCACATAAAGGCCCAAGAGTTCCCCGTGAGTCAAGCAGGAACGATGACATCGATGGAGTACGTGGCCTCGATTCACCGAAAGGCACGCTTTGGTGATGATTATGTGGCTACGCACATGGCCAAAGTCGAGATTTGAGAATGGACCGGTTGTCCATTCTGGGGCAAGATCAGGGGCCTTCGCTTTTTAAAGACATGGACTCTATGGCCGAGATAACTTTGGCCATAGAGAGAGAGATGGAGGACGCACTGGCATCTCGGATGGCAATGTGGGAAGAGGAAGGAGGGACACTTCAAGTTCGGGAAAGAGACAGAGGACTTCGTCCCACGGAGTATCCCGTGTAATGTATTGGCCAGGGCCGGACGACATGCTTCTCTATTGCCATCGCCTGACATATGAAGCCGGATCGCCCACAGGCATGGAGTCCTGTGGTTTTGGTCACAAATTCCAGCTATCGCGGGACAAGTGCAAGACACGCGTATTCCTCCATACCCCAAGATGGGTCGAGGAACTGCAGCCAGCAGATGCACTGCGTTCATTATCGTGATCCTGCGTGATAGGTTTGGGCTTGGAGTTTGAGGCCCTCTAGAAAGCCACAGATGGGAAAATTCTCCTTAAGATCTAGGGTGAGAGTTGGTCGGATATGTCGGATCGCGGGCGTTAGGAGATCTCGTGGATTCTCGCTTCATGGTGGACCTTTAGGTGGCGTATATATCGCCATGTCATTCTGACATGGATGAGCTGGACAAAGCCGGTTGTCGCTGATCGCGACCGAGGCTGCTATCATACCCAACACGATCTTGGAGTTGTGTAAGGTTGCATATGCATGTGAGTGACGCTAGAGTGTGTGTGGAATTTCTGACGAAATTCTTTGGCGTGAAGAGTTGGTGAAACCCCAAAAAACCAATTTAGAAAAAAAAGGGTAAAACGGTAATTTTGATCGAAAAACCGAAATCTAGCTAACACGTCGAATTTCATTGAATTCCAAGACAGTCGGAATTGCACATTTTTCGGCGCGGTGAGCTCGAATGCCACATTTGTGAACTCAGTACAGAGCGATTACATGGCAAGAGCCATAAGCAGTAATTTTGAATGTGTGGCTCATAATTAGTCACATGATTGATGATACAATAAAAGGTAAAAAAGGAATTAAGAAAAAGAAAAGGAAAATAATAATAAGAATAATAATAAATAAATAAAAAATAAAAAAACGAAAAAAACAAAAAGAAAAGTAAAAAAAAAACGGTGAGAGGGAGAGAGCGTATAAGAGAGATATATATTTTATTTTTTCTTCTCTTCGTTTCTTTCTCAGATTTATGGAAATTAGATCGTAGGTTTTCATCGGAGCAGAAGGCAAAGTTTATCTACGCAACGAGCTACGCTGTGATGCCACTCAAAATCTTGGAGTTTCACAACTTCACGAGGTAGGGAATTTTCCCACTTGTGTTAATTCTAGCCCAGGTCATTTAATGGCTCGATCGACTTAGAGTATCATGAAGGCTGTAAATTTCAGTTCCCAATTTTTTTGAACTCGAGCGTAGAATTTGGCGAATTTTGGTGACTGTTGACAATGGGGTTGAATTTCGATCGCTTTTGGACAATCTCCGTCGAATTTTCGAATGTTTTAGACAATACAAACTGAAATTTCAGGACTGTTTTTGAATAGTTTCGGACTGAGTTCGGGTTTTGTGGTGTGTCTTGATATCACAGTAATTCGGTGATGAACCGTGGAGGGACCAAGAGGTGCCTTGTTTATGTGGGTCCAAAATTGTGACCTTGTTGTGTGTTATGGTTTTTATGAATAACATGCAGTATGTGAGAATTATGTTAATGCATGCTAATTGATGTATTAACATGAATTGCATGGATGTAAATTATATGTAAAAATTATAATTGTCCATGGTGTATTAATGTTTCCATAACACTCCATACATGTAACATGAGGGAAAAAATACCGACATGATTGTGATTTCATATGCACTTAACATCGCCTTTAGCCCGTGTGGGTGCATGGTACCGTTATTCACCATTCTTGGTGAATGAGTCGTGAGCTCGGAAATGGGACAACTGTCCAAAATCGAGACTCACGGTTGGGTAAAACCAAATAAACACACGTGATTTGATATATTTAAAATCGGGGGGTTGTCCACAAAACTATTTATCGGAGTAAGTCCACTATATGTATCAGAGGGTTGTCCATAAAATTATTTATCAGAGTATGTCCAATTATTTATATCCGGCGGCCATCTACAAGAAACAAATATCTTTGTTTTGGAAACGATTTTCTATACATGGCACAAGCATGTGAGAGAGTCGAGGACTCGAGGCATGAGATTGTGACATGTAGACATTCGTAGACATGTATGTTGCACTTGGATGCGTGTTTGATCGCACGACTACCGCACGCGCACCCCAGCGTGAAAGAGCCCCTATAGAGATTATCACTACTAGCTTGCCTCACCTGGCCGCGACCACATTTCAAAGGTGACGTACCGTTGGACGAGCTCTTAGAGGCCTGGATTGAGAAGAGTTTGATTATGGGCTTTGCATATATATTTTGTGAAATATATACAGTTTGTACTATTTGTATAAGATGCCGATGCGATTAAACTCTTACTGACCGTATTTTATACTTATGTATTTATTTGTTCGAGTATGAATAAATGGGTCAGACGCATTATTTACTACAGCGATCTGGCAAGGCCGTTGACAATATTGGGCCATGTTGCCATGTAATTGTAATGTGTTGTATTTTAAAGTAGAACCCCCAGATATAATCTTCCGATTTTCGCTAAATCACGGGCCCAAGAAAAGGACACGATGGTGTGGTGTCATTACTCGACATTCACGAAAAGTATTCCGCTAAGTTGACTACAAACGGACCTGGATTTGGGTGTCACACTACAGGCTTCATTTGGAACCGAAAAATACCAAAGAAAGAAATTAAAGAATAAAAGTGGAAGGAAATAAAATTTAGAGGAAAATAAAGAATATATTTAAACTTAATAAATTAATTTTATATGTTTATTCAAATTCATTTTATTTGTTTATCTCTAGTATTTAAAGACTAAGAAATTTAAAAATATGTACAATTTTGAGGAATATTGATTATATTTGATTTTCTTTTATATTTTCCACTTTAAAATCAAACACGAGAATATCATTTTCTTGGAAAAAAATTTATTTTCCTAGTACTTTCGGATTCCAAACAAAGCCATTAAAGTTAGGGAAAAAACTGTTTACTTTTTATTTTTGTTTTAAAATAAAACTCGGGATTACTCTATTTCAATTATCAATGAATGAGAAACATTTAGCACTTGAAAAATTAGGAACCATGTATCGGCTCCAAATATCTGAATGAACAAGAACAATAGCAAATGGAGTAGATGATCTTGTATTATTTTACAAAAATGGAACCTGATGTTGTTTTGGAACCTTGCAAACATCGCAATCCATTGACTATTAACACCAATGTTTATAAACTGTAAAGGAAAACAAGTTCTGAAGTAAATTAAAAGGCGAGACGAAAATAACGAAGCCTAGTTTCATCTTTATTTGATGTAAAATTTACATATAGATAAAAAGGCAGAAACTGACAATTTGAGAAATTGTAAAATTTCAAACTTTAATTTTGAAATTGGAAATTTGGAAATTTAAACTTTGAAAATTTGGTGATAAAGTTTGGAACTTTGAGAATTTAGAAATTTGAAAATTGGGATTATGAAGATTTGAAATTAGAAATTTTAATAAATTAAGGATGAGAGTTTGATGGGCTAATGAGCTAGTGAAGATTTGAAATCGAAAATTTTAATAAATTATGGGTGGGAGTTTGATGGGCTAATGAAATGGTGAATATTTGAAATCGGAAATTTGAATAAATTAAGGGTGAAAGTTTGATAGGCTAATGAGCTTATCAAATGGCCTAATGAGTTTGGTCAAACGGCCTAATGGACCTGGTCAAAAGGCCTAATTGGTTTGGTCAAAAGTCTTAATTGGTTTGATCAAAGGTCCTAATGAATTGATAAAAAAGCTTGATCAAAATAGCTAATGGATTGGGGAAAGGCTAAACACTACAAGAAATTAACCGTTCATTTACTGAGCATTCTATATGTAAAAACCATTCTATATGTAAAAATTGAAATTTTATAGGTAATCCAATTTATTGACTGATTTCCTATAGAACACAATTGTAGTTAATATCTCTATTGGTAAAAAAAATTACTGACAAAAAGTGAAAAATAGGTAATTACCTCAGACATTAGTCGACAAATTGTAGGTGAAACCATGCCATATTTTGTTAGGAAAATGACTTCACCTACTGTCTTTGTTGTCAGTAATCTTGTAGGTAAATTTAATGACTACTATATTGTCGGTAAATTTCGTAAGTAATTTCCATGCTTTTATCAATATATTGTCAATAATATATAGGTAAGTTGATTGTCTAGCTTACCAATTTATTAAGTAATATATCGATAATCTAAAACTATATGAATATATTTTTGTAGGAATTGTCGATAATTATATATATTTTTATATATTTAATTTAATTGTAATCCTAATTAAAACATAATAAATTAAAAAAAAACGATATATGATTCAAAATGCTAATAAAATCATTAAAATAATGTAATTAAAATATTCAAATTACATAAAACAAGAAAGTGCAGCTAAATAACACAGAAAAATCTTACTTGTAAAAAGGGAAAATATCTCTAAATAACACAGAAAAAAAGACATAAACATCAGAAATCCCTTCAGATAAGAGGTCCAAGATGCCCCTAAAATCACTAAAAAACTCATTTCATCTCTCCGGCCTTGACAGCATCTCTAGCCTTGGTCTGTAAGCAAGAAATGAAAATTGGGAGGTGAGCAATGAGTTAAATGAGAAAAATAAACCACCGCAAATCTATGCGCTTCTTACCTTCTTTACACCTCGGATCTTCTTGGATCCATTCTTTCTCTACTTCATTTGCTTCTAGGCTTCTCAACCTTTGTATCCAGTCCATTCTGCCACCAACCACCAAATTCAGTGCAAGAAGAAAATGGAGGAAAAGAGCGGGAGGCAATCGAAAATTCAAAGAAAATAAGAAGGCATGATTTTCTTTTAAAAAAAACGAACAAATATCACAAGAGCTTCTTGAATAAGGTAATGATGAATTTGAGAAGTACATATAAGAAGGAATATATAATAAAAATGGCATAAAAAACATAGGGCCTGTTTGTTTACGATTTTTTATAATTTTTTTTTTGTCATGAAGAACAAGGAAAATATGAAGAACACGAGTGTACACACATCAAGAAGAATCACAACACTGGCACTGCGATAGATCATGTTCATGAACTAATTTCTTTCAATTTTAGCGCAAACTATAGTTGTCTCTAAAGAATCCCAGCACTTAACACCTAATAACTCCCAACAATTTACTAAAACCTGCTTTTAATCCAAATTCCAAGCAGTACACATTCTTGATGGAGAAGCAAACAGCAACTAATTCCCTTGGAAACGAACCATATTCGTTTTTATTTGGTTTCCATAGACAAATAATAGTGCCTACAGAGTCATGCCCAGGTGTATAATTAAGCTCTACTGATAACTATGTTCCTGCCCTGCAGCTAGCCATCATAATCCACATTGACTAAAAATACTACATACCTACTACTACTAATAATAAAAATATTGTTTTGCTAATAACATCCTTACAGTAAGATTGCAATGCATTCTGCTGTTTTTGGTAAGTTAAAAGAGAATTAAAAAAAACACAGCAGAATGCATTGTTCTCTTACTGTAAGTACATTGTAAGTTCTGTAATCTTACTGTAAGTACTTGTTAGAACTTAGAGCTTAAGATTTTTAGTAATTTAAAAGAGTATCATAATTTTTAGGAATAAATTATTGATTTTTGCAACATTTTTCAATGAGAGGACAAAATAGAAATGATGAATTAATCTAATTACAGGTCAAAAAAGAAAATAAAAAAAAATTTCAACATCAAGTTAAATAATGGGAACCATCAGGCTTAATCCAAGAACCTCAAAAACAGTTAAAGAACGGTCATTGTTTTAGAAGTCAAGCATGTGAGAACATAATTTTGAACACCCAAAATTTTGTAATCAAGCTATGCAGTATTAATCTCAAATTTCATTTTAGAATGAAATAAGGTGGCATAAATACACACATTTTACCTTACCTATTACAAAAAAGAAAAAATAAATGGTAGCATAATTCATTTGGGAACTTGCTTGCGGAATTTATGAATTGGTTATATATGAAGGTCTTATATTTCTCAGAAGATTAAAAACGCACAAGGACTACTACCAAAGGATGCAATGGTTCCTCAACAAAATGCAAGAAACAACCATTTGGGAATTTAACAATTTCCACCAGGTACAAAGCATGTGTGAAATCCTTCTTCAAAATCAACTCAATCAAAGTACAAAGTACAAAACGTTGCCAGCTGTAAGGTTCAAGTTGAAGCTTTAGGGGAAAACTATAAACGAGTGAGAACGAATGAGTTTTTGACTTTACTTAAAAAAAATTGAGAGAGGAAAGAAAGGAGAGAGTTTCTGGAAGTTCAATTGGGACAGGAAAGGGGAGCACAAAATATGGATGTACTGAGATAGTAAGTATCTTCTGATTGCAGTTCACACGGGGGGCTGTGTCCATTCTCCATTCTCCAAACAAACAAACAAAGGGCATATTGGGATGTCCTAGGGAACCCCGATTTGCTACAGTGCCTGCTTATAACTTTGAAGTGCTTGAACCCAAAATTCCCTTCCTTATGACACTGGCCTTGGCCTAGAGTTTGTTTAGGTGCTTCATGATCGTAGGCTGATGAATCAGCCCAGAATTTGAACTTCATTGGCAGTACAACTTGGAGTAAACAAGCGATTTCACCGATCTGCCAATCACGGGAGACGTGCCTGAAAAGTGAAAAGAAATTTGAACAACCAAATGGATTCTAAATACATAGCAGAGGTTAATCTGCGGAACCTCACATGGCTCTTATGTGAAGGTGAAAAATTAAATGAGATCTTAAACAACATAATCCAATCAGATCATTTGCGAAAGAAAAATGCCAGAATCTACATACCTCCAGCCATTGTTAAGAAACCGAGAAAATCGAAAACCTAAATATTTTCGGCTCTTCTAAAACTCTTCTAAAAACACTGATGGTGATTTTTTCAGATTTCCCCGAAGAGCTAAGGGACCCAAAAATGTAGCGTCTCTTCTTATATGGAGCACTGCATCATCACAAAGGTCTTCAAGAGAGCTGCAAGTACGGGAAAGCGTTACATGATATCGATTTTGAATTTGTAATTCAAATGTTCATGGATCACTCTAACATACTCCCACCTGATCCATATAGTTCAACACCTATCATAAGAGCAAAACTAAATATATAAATCATGGCGATATGTCCTCTTATAGTAAGTAGTATCTTCCATGTATTACAATATATCAAGTTCCTCAACACAAACCCTTAAACTAAATGAATAAACCATATGTTTATTCAAGGTCCAACCTAATGATATTTCTCAAAATAATAATAATAATCAAATGTACAAAACCATAAGAAATATAAGATCGACAGAGTTTTATTTAAAATAATGCATGTAATGCATAATAAAATTTACTGTGGAACCAAGTCCCATTCAGACTACATGATCCTTAAAAATACTTATATGGCATGCCTAGTTGTGCTGATTCAAGAATCATCAACTCAAGGTTAACAATGTGTGTTCACGACCACTCTTCTATTTCTTAACACGTTCAGGGTTAAATACTTAATGTCGAGATGCTTATCACTTCCACTCTTATTGTTCTTAGCCATAAATACCGCAACCGGAAGTTATCACAAGATACTAATGGCCTTAGATATAGAATCCACACCCTAAGCCCAGATATAAACTCTTTTAACTATACACCATAGCTTAGCCTCAAACAAAGATAATGAACTCGCCTATAGTGGAAGTGGCGGTCAAGGTCTGCTTCGCACTTCTCCAAGATTACGCCCATCACCTAGCTTTGAAAATAGCAACTGCATCGTTGATTTTCAAGAATCAACACAACCTAGCAAAGTCCGACGGAGAGCCAACCACCTCCAAACTATATATGTCTGTCTATACATAAGCATGTAATCCTTGTTCAAGGTATCTCATCACCTTCTTCGGCAAATGCCTCTCCAAAGGTCAATACCTGGATTACTCGAGATCTTTCTAATACTTCACAAAGAACGAATGTCGCGCCCTGGTGACAGATCAGCATACATTAGGCTTCCAACAATTAAGATATGGAATGTTCTTCATGTGTTCCCGCTCAAAATCATTTTTGTGAGCATCGATTCAAATCAAACTGTCACCCTTCAAAATGGGTGCTACACTCCTATGGAACAATTTTTCATGTTAAATCTCTCTACAACTTTATCATTGGAGCATAGTCTCTCGAGACAACCCAAATGCCTCGGCATCTTCCCCATGCATCTTAACGCCACGATAAGACGCTCTCACCCATATCCTTCATATCAAAGTTATTTCGAGAGAAATTGTTTCACCTCATATAAAAACCCTGATCGTCAGAAGTTAATATCATCCACATATAACACAAGAATCTTACTCCCATCGACCTTCCGATATATACATCGATCCATATATTTCTTCAAAAACCGAATGAAGTAATGACTTCATGGAATTTCAAATACCATCAAGTGGATGTTTGTTTTAATCCATATATGGATTTTAAGCTGGTAAACTAAATGCTCACCTTCACTAGAGGAGAACCCTTCATGTTGTTTCATGTAAACCTCTTCCTCTAAATTACCATTAAGAACGCCAAGTTACATCCATTTGATGTAAATCAAAGTCAAAATGAGTAACTAATGCCATGATTATTCGAAGAGAATCTTTCTTAGATACAGGAGAAAAGGTCTCCGTGTAGTCAATTCCTTCCCTTTGATTGAATCCTTTGGCAACGAGCCTAGCCTTATGTCTCTCGATGTTGCCCAATGAGTCCTTCTTCGTTTTAAAGACCCATTTACATCCAATGGCTTTTATACCATCAGGAAACTCAACGAGATCCCAAACTCGGTTAGATGCCATAGAATTCATTTCTTCTTTCATGTATATCAGACCATGAGTTAGATTCTCTTAGAACTCATGGCTTGTGAAAACGCTTCCGAATCATTTCTACCCAATGTTATAGTCCAATTCTTCAGAATACACTATATAATCATTAGAATTGATGATTTCAACTCTGTAGATCTTTTAATGTTGATTCATCATCTTCCATGGAACTCATTGATCAACCTGCCGCTTCAATCGTTGTTCAATACCTGAATTTCTTCATTTGCAACTTAACTACAGGATCAATATTAGCAATATGTGGAACTTCAGGAAATGGTCGTCTCACACTCCTATTGCATTTCGAGGGGTGTGAATGACAATCAATCTATCACTAACTGCAGGGTCGAATTCCTTCATAATGATCCTTCTCGTAAACAACGTCCTGAACCGATCACTCCCATCGATATCATTCGCAAATTCGATTCGATTCCACAATCCTAGCGGTCGTGGAGATGGACAATAAAATTTATACCTTGACCTTTCAAAGATATCCATAATGAAATACCTAATCGGCGAACTCGGTTCAGCTTCTTCTCAGGTTATAAATTTTACCGTGACGGGCATCCCCAAACGCGCATATGTCGTGAAACTCCGGTTTCCAACCTTGAATGACTAAAGGCGCCTTAGAGACAAAAATTTTGTTTGAACCTCCGATTTAATATATACACAAATCATTTTTGGGAGTTTCAGTCCACAAGTATCGAGGTGGCCAGATCAATTCCTCATAATTCTTACCATGTCCATTAAAGCCTGTTTCTTCTTTCTCGCCACACCATTCCGGGACCGGGAGAACTGTGCATAGTGTAATCGGGCAACAATCCCATTTTCGAAGAAACTTCGCAACGCACTGTGAGTCATTCGATTCTTCGTATTTACCATAGTACTCTCCACATCTATATGATCTCACGATCTTAATATGTTTTCCGTATTGATTCTCTACTTTAGCCTTAAAAACTTTAAAGGTGTCTAAAGCTTCATTCTTTGAACGAAGTAGAGATACATATATCGTGAATAATCATCTATGAAGGTGATAAAGTATTTAACTATTCGCATCATCATTGTGACAACAAATGTCAAGACAGATAATTTAATAGTTCAGGTTCTCTCGCACCCTTTGGGGATCATGGTTTGTCATTCTAATGCATTTTACACAAGTCTCAAGCACGCAGTGTCCAAAGTACTAAGTACCCTCTATCACAACCAATTTCTTTATTCTTTCTAATGAAGATGTGTCCCAATCTCCTGAGGTCATAATAACATAGAGGATTCTCATTCATAACACATCTTTTTTAATCCAACAAGAACATGCATAGAATTATAAGTAAAATCATTCAGAACTAATACTTAGTTAATAATCGACATCGCATTCATAACCAATAACTTTAGATTTATCGGATAAACCCAAACCAGAATCAAAAGCCAAAGGAAAATCCTAAAGGTACAAGTCTTGAAATTGAAATTAAATCTAGAGCATTTGAACATAAAATGCTCCTAATTCTAAAATGAAACCGTCGGCTTAATACAAGGCCGCAAGTGCCAATAGCTTCCCACACGTGAACTCATCTCTGGCCGCCTCGAATAGATGCATTTGCTCACTTCCCACCAAGCCTTTAGGTTTTGCATACCCTATAAGGTATTCAAACATGATCAGAACCATAATCAATCCACCATGTGCGTTATGTTAACATTAACCAAGGTTAGATTCATAACATACAAAAGTTAAAATCGAGTACCTTTCTTATCAAGCCATATCTTAAATTTCGAAAGGGCCCTTCTTTTCATGTGTTCCTTTTCTTAGCGTAAAAAACACTAATTCTTCTTACGCCTAATCAATAGAATCTTTCCCTTCTTTAGCTTCGATCCTTCTTTTCTTTCCAAAGGTGGTCAAGTTAACCTCGTTTCACTCCTCTTCCATCATTAACCTTTCCTGCACACATGGTCAACACCCACACTGACCATTTATCCTTATGTGTTGTAAGAGATTTTGAAGGGATCGTATTGTCGTCAGGTAATGTCAACACACCCAACATGTTTGACATTATAATTTAACGCCCTAAGTCGTCATGAGAATTTCATGCGCATGATATGATCATGCACCGATGAGTCAGGATGAAAATCGCGATAATTAAGGTACTTGCAAGAGCTTTGTCGGCTCTCAAACGGCTTCATCGATGGCTTTAGAAGTGGTTTGACTTTAGTACTGGGCTTGACGGAACCACTAATACCAAAGAAATATCTTAAATTTTTGCGAACATCACTAGAGATGACAGGGACCTCCCACTATCATAAGACATACAGCCAAGAATGGGCTTAAGCTGATAACGGATTCGTTCCTCTTTCCTTATAAGATAATCAATATCCATCCATCCCAAACGCAGTTAACTCTTTCCTTCCATACCTTATAGCTATATCACCCTTAATTCGGGAATATCACACTTAAAATTAAATATTCATTAAAAGTTGAATAACCGCAAATATTAAATACATACGCTTAATAATCAAATATCGGCGCAAAGATACAATGCTATGTTTTACCAATGTAAATCATGCTTGAAAACATCATAAAAACCTAGTGGACACAAAAACTTGCATGTGGGCTAAAGTCTTACTCAATTAGGTTTAATTAATTTTATGACAAGACTACCAAACCATGTTCCTTTTCCTAATCCCTCGCGGTAAATTAGAAAAATATGGATTGATATTTCATCCCAATTAATCATACAAACAATAAAATTTTGTATGAGATTTATCGCACTCATAAGGATTAATTACTTTGAATGTAATCAAATGTAATCTTAAATCTTAATATATACTTAAAACTTTAATTAAGGATGTCAGTTATTCCTTGAATTAATTAAAATTATATTGATCAATTAACACATTATAAAACTTTAAACAATTTTAAAGAACAATATTATTAGCATGTAAACATTGTTATATGCATGCTAAATAAAATAAATTCTATAAGAAATCCATATTTTAAAGAATAATATTATTAGCATAAACATTATATGTATAAGTAATAAAATAAATTCAATAAGAAACCCAAATTACCTTATCAAATATAAACTTTGTCAGACATAAGACGCAAAGATACAAGAATCAGATAAAGAAAAAAACAAGGTAAAAAATATTATCATCCATGTAACACCCGTCTTGTAGAACAGACAGCATACGATGCGCATAATCGCTATTTGAAGAAAAGGATACATGATAATTAAGTTAGAGATATACATAGAATTTCAAAAGCTTTGGATTGGTACCAAGGGAAAGTCGAGGTAAAAGTATAATTAACGAAGCTTTAAATAAGAAAATAATAATAATGAATCGTCATAATTTTTCAAGTAGTTCGAAAATTTCTAGATCTCGGATGACTAAACTGATCACACAAGTAAGTTCGTTCACTAAATCTAATGACTGTAGTTTCTCATGAATTTATATACTCTAATATTTTACGAATTTTTGTGCGACCTGATAAAGAAATGAACCCCGAACGGATTTCGAAAAATTCGAAAACTACAGTGATATGTTAATATTCATTTAGATAAATAAATTGAAACCGACAAAATAAATTTGCTTTTGCCAAACTAAGCAGAGAAGCAGTTAAAAATGGACATGTGGGTCCCACATAAAGAATTTAAAAAAAAAAAAACAAAACATCAAAAGAGAAAATACGCACAGACTGGACGCGATCGCGGCACTAGGCGAGAAAATTTTGCTTATTATTTTCTTAATTTCTTTCTCGATGACGAAAATCGATCGTCTGATTTCATTTGATAAACATTTAGTTAGTTTTACGCTGACGAGAAATGCATGCACACTAAAACATAGATTTCACCGAGAATTAAATATGCTAAAACCCAAATTTTTAAGCTTTTCTCGCATCTACGCTGATTCTTGTAGCTTATGAATTTTCTGACCAAAGCTTTAAGTTTACTCACGACGAGTAGCCTAATGCGACACCAAAATCTTGGCTTTTTGTCAACTTGAAGAGATAGGGAATTTCCACTGTATTATTTTGTTCCCAGCGCTATATAATGGTTTGAATATTCTGAAGCTATAAATCATCCCAAAATTTTGGGGATCGAGCTTTCAGAATTTTTGTAAATTTAATTTTTTGGGACCATTTTCTGACAAATCCATTAATTTCGACTGTTTGACGCTTAAGGAAATTTCAGATTTGATCTAAACAACTACATAATTTTCGTAAACAGCCGGCCATTTAGACTATAATGAAAGTCCCTTTAGCCTAGACCCAAATTTATACGCCTCTGAATTCGCATTCAGCCCACATATTTTCCGAAGGGCCTTAATCAGAAGACCAAAAGCTGCGGTAAATTGCTTGGTTGTGTTGACGCTACAAGGATCTAATACATCGAAGCCATAGTTAAAAGCAAAGGCGGAAAGTTGTGGAACTCGCGCCGTTTTTAAGAAGTTGTTAAGTGCGAAATGTTTAAAACTCATTTTCAAATACTAAATAGATATTATTATTATACATAAACTGCTTACACGGTATTTCACGTTGACGTAAAACCATTTTCGCAAGGTTAGCCCATCAGGTTGGGCAAATGGTTTCCTGAAGTTAAACCATTTTCAAAAGTAAACGTTTCTAATTTGTAAACCATCTTTCAAGCGCGCAAATGGTTTTTGAATAATTAAACCATTTTTCAAGGAGCAATAGCTTATTTTAAATCAGAAACCATTTTTCAAAGAAGAAGCAAAGTTGTTGTTAACGCTTAGAAATGTGCCTTCCCTTGGCCGGCAAAGTAAAACCGGCCGGTGATTCGTACGCCAGACGTTAAAGGCGTGATCTCATACATGCATTTTAGTTTGGCCTCGCCTGGCAACGAGGACATGATCATGCATTTAAAGAGACCGCAGACGCATGCGAAAGATATAAGCAAGCATGAGTTCTAACTATATGATGGCGCACCCGTGTCAATTCCACCATATTCACGGAAAAAGGTGACGCGGACACAGGTCCTTCCACCGCAAGACGGCCGCCTGTGCTTCCGCTCACTAGCATGCAGTTGAAAAATAAAGCCTCCTGTCGATGCTTTATAAAGATAATATACGCTAAAATCAACTATCGTCTCGGCCGCCCAGTTTTCCGAGAGTTTTTGGGCAAACGGTCAGCTCAAGCTCCCGCTTAGATTTCAAAACGACGGTCGGTGCCAAGCTCCGTGGGATTTTTAAAGCAAAACTGCTGGAGCCCAGTTCCGCTTATTTTCAAAGAACGCGGCCGGTACCCCGTACTTCCTGCTTTTACGAAAAGTTCGAGAAACTTTTAAAGCAAAATACTATGAAAGGTTTTAAGTAAACTTTTCAAACAAAGATAAAGAAAAGAAGTTAAAGAATTTGAAGCTTTTTTATAAACTTCTAAGCAAACAATAAGAGTTTTATAAGCTTTTAAAGAAAAGCAGCAAGCAAGCAAGTAAAGAAAAGTTTTAAACTTTTAAAAGTTAAAGAAATACTAAAAAGAAGAAGCAAAGAAAAGTTTTAGAACTCAAAGGTTAAAGCTTCTCTAAAATAATCAGAAAAGAAAGTTTTACAAGCCAGACAAGCCCTAAAAAGCAAAACATTTTATAAAGATACACTCACCGGAAATAGTTTAGCTCATTATTTTGTATTTTAAAAACTATTTTCCAGGTACAGACACTCTGGACGCTGGAGCATATTAGGATTCTCCTGACATTTATATCAAAGTATAATTAAGAATATCAGTACAAATACTTTGAACTCAGATAATGGAACATATGGCAAATATTGCAGTAGTTTTGTGGAGAATGTGTTGGTATGTCAATTGCCATATTTTGATATAGTGTAAATCGATGGTTACAGGATTTGGGATATGTCCTATATGCAAATTGCAGGTCACTAAATTTTATAAAATCATAAAACAGAGTTAAAAAATTTTTATAGAGTGTTTTTGTGTTTGAAGCAATACGGTCACTACGGTGAGCTTCTAGTCGTTAGAGGTAACTACTTATTTTCATGAAATGTCAAGACGCCGCCACCGGGAAGCGGGGTGGGGTGACGCGTATCGAGCGTGTCAGATATAATAACCCAGATTTGAGAAAAGATGATACCACGCAAGGTGGTATTAGAGCCTAAGTATTGGCAACCATGCATGTTCAAACTTAAAGTACATACATATCAAGTGAGTCAAAGTATTAAAAAGTTGATTTTTGGTAATTACAGCACTATGTCAGGTAGAGGACGTAGAGGTCGTCCTAGGAGAGTTATTCTAGAGGCTCCCTGAAAGGCCCATAAAAGACGGCGATGAGCACGTAGTCGGGTTCCACTATCGCCCATGAATCGCCTCCACAGAGGGCTGCCGGGACCATCCGTCACCGAGGGAGCTCAAGTGCCGTGGATTATTTACAAAGAAAGCAGGCATAGATTGCAATGAGCAGTAGCCATAGCGCACTGTCAGTTAGCCGTGAACCTCCACCGCACCTGTAGAGGTTCCGGGAAGAACCCTGGAGGTCGACAGTAGAGTACGTAAGTCGGGCGCCAAGCCATATGACTACAAAGGGCGACCTGTGAGGCACCATATATGGGATAAAGAAACAAGGTTTACGAAGATAACAATATCGCACGGACGAGCAAAGAGCCTGCTTTCCGCTGATGAACATGTATTGGCGGATCGGTGGGATGCCGTGGAGAGGAGGTATCCCCGATGGCATATCATGGGACCACTTCAAGAATTCACCGACGCATTCTTTCCTCGTGAGTCATAAGTGATTCGAATCGGTGCGCTCTTCGTTAACGTAAGAACATGTCGTTGTCGATTATGAAGAGGTTCCTAACTAGTTAGGATTGGTTCCATATATTCAAGTCAGATGAAGCCGATGAAAAGGCAAAAGGTTTTGGCCTGGACACACTAAACTGAGTGCATTTTGCTCGAAGGGGTTCCCAAAATGACTAGGACTTAGTTGAGGCCGCTCTGAGAGTTGAGCAAAGTACCATAGCCATGTATCAGAGTAGGCAGGAAAGTAAGAGTAAGAGGAGTGCACCAGGCACTTCCCAACAAAGCTCAGGACAGTATAGTAGAAAGAAAAGCAAGAGTAGAGGTTATAGAGGCCGAGGTGCAGGTCGAGGAGCTATCTCTAGTCGTGGATCGCGCCTCAATACAAGGGCACCCGCAGTACCCTCCCGTATGTCATATATGTCGTAGACTCCACACCATGGGGAATGGGAGATTCAAGACAGAGAGCTTCCACTCAGGGCTGAAGGCCATTTCTGATTAGGGAGCGGCCCTCGCCTGGATTGGTGCGAGACATCAAGAATACCAATAATTCTACAGACGAGCACACAAAGTCGACGGGGAGAGGTTTCCAAATGAGGCCAAAGACACCAAGCAGTGCAGGGTAGCTGGTGGTAGAGGCAAGGCTCTGGGGATGTGCACGTAGCCCCGCGCACTGTGCCGTAGTATATGTCGTGACTCAAGAAGATGCGCATGCAAATTCCAGATGTGGTCACGTTATTTTTTCATCCTCGATCATGATGCATATACCTTAGTAATCTGTGAGCTACGCATTTATTTTGCATCAAGCCAGATTCTTGGGTCGTTGTCGGATAGGGCCGAAGCCCGTTAGAGGGTCGCGCAGGGGATTTTCTCTTCGAATTTGGAGATCCGTTACTACATGAGGCAGGTAGTCGAGATAATAGAGTTCGATTGAGGACGGGAGTTACGCGGATCTTGTAGCTTTAGATGAGGACTTTGATGTGTGGATCTCGGCGTGGATTGGCTATCTCGCTATAGAGCCACGATAGATTGTTATAAAGGAAGTAAAGGCTGAATAAGTGGGAGTGGAAGTAAAGTTCGAGGATTACGTAGAGTTATCTTCGCAGCTATGATCTCATGCCCGGCCTGAAAAATCTTTGCGTAAAGGTTGTCGGGGTTATCTAGCTTATGTGGTGGAAGTGAGGAAGGAGGGGCCCATATTGGATGAGATTCAGTTGTTAGAGGTTCCCGGATGTGTTCCAGGATGATATTGCGGGGTTTACCTCGAAGAGAGGTGGAGTTCGCCATTGATTTGATCCAGGGGGTAGCAGGCCCATTTCCATTCCTCAGCCTTAGGATGGGCACAAGCAACGAGTTGAGGAGCTTAAGGCTGGTTAGAATTGATGAGTAAAGGGATTCATCCGACCGAGGCATAGCACAGCGTAGAACTCCCAGTTACTCTTAGTGAAAGAAAGATGGGAGTTTGCGGTTTGTGTATAGATTCTGACGGTGAACAAAGTTACCATCATGATCAGTATCCACTCCCTAGAATCGATGAGTTATTTGATCAACTCGAGGATCACCGGTATCTTTCGAATAGACTTGAGGAATTAGGTATCATCGATTGGTGCGAGTGATGTTCTAAGGCGCATTCAGGACACGCTACGGACATTATGAGTTTCTAGTGATGCCATTTGGTTTGACTAATGCTCCGACAGCGTTTATGGATTTGATGAACCGGGTATTCCATCCTTATTTGGATAGGTTCGTCATAGTTTTTATCGATGATATCATACGTATTCGGTGGTTCGGAGGAACGTGAGAACACGAGGATTGTGTTGAACCTTAAGGGAGCAAGCGGTTGTATCTTAAGTTGAAGCGAGTGTCGATTTTGGCTCGACGAGGTGGCATTCCTAGGCCAATGTGATTTGTGAGAGGTGAGTGTGGATCGAGAAAATAGAAGCCAGTGGTAAATTGGAAGCCTTGGCGAGAATGTGTCGGTCGAAGCTTCCTTGGTTTAGCAAGATGTACAGGAAGTTTGTTGAGGTTACTCCCGAGATAGCATTTTTGTGACGGTATGAGGAAAGATGTCAGTATGATTGGGTGGATCTTGTGACGAGTTCGGAGTTTAGGGGTGGGTGAAACTGAAGGCTCAGGTTAAGGCTTTCTTGCGATGGGAGAGATGGGTTGTGGTTCTGATGTGCTTCCCAATGAGCCTTGGTTGTGTTTGATGCCAGGGAATGATAGGGTGATTGCATATGCCTCAAAGGCGGCTAAAAGCGTGAGGAGGAATTACCTACACGACCTTAGAGCTCGCGTGATAGTGTTTGCACCTAAAATATGGAACATTATATGGTGTTGTGGCAGGATGCTTTACAAATCGTAAGAGTCTTGATATATTTTCACCCCAAAAGAGTTAAACCCGAGGGCAAGAAGATGGCTTGAGTTGATTAAGGACTCTGTTGTACTGCTATCAATTACCCGTCGAGAAAAGCGATGTCGTAGCGGATGTTTGAGTAGAGCGGCCAGAGTTAACATTTTCCTTTGTGAGATCGGGTTATCTGTAAGCATTTTATTGGTAGATTTGAGAACAGTAGGGAGTGATATTGGAGGTTGAGGATTAGGGGAGTCTTGGTGGCCCGTTTCATGGTAGGCCAGCTTCTAGTGGACGGTCACAACGAGGCGATCCTTTGGAGTCCACAAATGATTAAGCTTAAAGGAAGAGATAGAAAAGGAAAGAGCGGGTTTCGGATTAGGCGTGATGGCATGATGGTGAAGGTCGGAGAATGTGTGTGCGGTATGGCGAGGGGGGGCGAAGGAACAATTATGGAAGAAGCACGTTCATGCAACGTATGCTATCTTTGTCCAAGGGAAATCTCAAGATGTACGAGAACTTTGAAGAGCATTCTTAGTGGAATGGGATGAAGAGAGATAAGCGAGTTTCGTTTCTAGGTGCCTAACACAGCTCAGCCAGTGAAGCGAGCATCGAAGGCAGCGGGAAGATCTGATTACTCACTTATCGGTGTGGAAATAGGAAAGATTACTTATGGATTTTTATTCTGAGTCTTCCGCGTACTCGAGGCGACATGATGCGATATAGGTGATAATGGATCGGTCTGAAATCTGGCTCATTTCACGATTAATGTTGAGGATTAACACAGAAAAGTTGGCCCAATTGTATGTGGGCCAATAGGTATGAGACTTCATGGGGTTCCGAGTTTCGATATTAGGATCGGGGCCCGAGGTTCACACATCCAGGGTTTGGCCCCAGTTTGTGGCTTGAGCTTTAGGTACTCGCCTTCATTTCCAGCCTGTGTGTTCGTCGCAGTGAGATGGCGGAGTCGAATGACCACGTTGAGACGTTAGAGAGGATATGCGAGAAACATGTCTTTGGGATTGAAGTTAGGATACTCACTTAAGCGGTAATGGAGTTCTTATCTGTGAAATAGTATCGAAGCGGTATAGATATGAAAAAAACCATTTAGGCGTTGTATGGAAATGTAGGGCTAGGTGTCTTGGGATGGGAGGATGATGAAAGAAGACTAGTAGGTCTGACCAGTAGTCACTTGAGGAGAAAGTGAAAGTTGTTCGTGATGGCAGAGATAGCAAGATAAACGAAAAGTTATGCGGACAATGAGTCGTAGAGACCTGGTCGAGATAGGTGTGAGTCTTTTGAGATTTCCTTGGAAAGGTGTGTTGAGATTTGGGAAGCGGTGAGAGCGAGTCAGGGGTATATTGGACCTTATGAGATTATGAGCAAAGTAGAGTGAGTGGAGCTACGAGTTGAAGTTACGAGTTATCGGATTAAAGCGATACGTTAGTATCGATGTTGAGAAATATATCCGGATCTTGCATGTATTGAGAGGCGTATTGCGGTTAAAGAGAACTTGATATGAGGAGATGCAATGCGATTGTAGATGCATGAGAACAGGTTTTGAGAAATGAAGTGATTCGAATTTAGTTAAAGTCTTTATGGAAGAATAAATGAGAGGAAGCGTTTCTTGAGGGCCCAGGAGAATTTCAGAATGCGCCATCGATTACCACCAACATTTTTCGGATGAGGTATTTTCGTTTATTTCTTTTGGAGTTTAGTTTATTCATTTCGAGGGACGAAATGTTCGCAGGAGGGAGGATTTTGTAGCATGTCAGAGGAGTGTCACGTCTGCAACAGATTGCAATTATCATTGTGAAAGGATCTTAGGCAGTCAAGTTAGGGTAGGCGTAGTAGGAATTCAGTTAGTTTGTTGAAAGTTAGGGGGTAAAGTATAATTAATGAAAGTTTAAATAGTAAAATAATAATAATGAGTGTGTAATTTTCGGGAAGTGAAAAGTCAGATCTCGGATAATGAAAGCAGTTTGTAGCCAAAGTTGAGATTAAATACATGAAATCAGTGGCGCAGAAAAGTTTCGTTTAATTCAGGAGACCGGTCGGAATATTTTCACCGAATTTTTAGAGGCGACGGATAAAAGAGTGAAAGCACCGGCGGGATTTTGAAAAATTAGAAAGATAATGAAATATATAAATCATTAGTTGGACCAATAGAATTAGCAGGGACCAAGTAATTGTTCGAGGGCAGAAGCAGACAGAGAAAGAAAGAAAAAGGGACATGTGGGTCCCACAAAAGGAATTTAAAAAAAAAAAACGTGAAGGATCTGTGACGGACGCGTCGTGAGAATAGGGAGGAGAAAATTTTTAGTTTGTATTTTCTTGTCTTGCTATCGGTTACAGAAAATCGGCAGTGGGTTTAGATCAGGGATCAGCGAAAGATCTTTCTGCAGCGACGAGACTACATGTGATCTGCAGCATGGGATTCGTGGGAGTCAGTTAAATCTTTGAAATGAGTTTTGGTTTTACTACCCAGATCTGTCTTACAGTGGTAAGAATTTTTGGATACAGAAGTTTAAATTCCTACAACGACAAAAATTACGCGATGGGCCTTTGAAAATCTTGGCTTTTTGTGGCTTGAAAGAGTAGGAGGGATTTTATATGTATTATTTGACGCAAAAGGAATTTATGTAATGAGCTTGGAATATTAACTAGTAGTAAATTAGGTCGGAGATTTTTAGCAGGCGAGTTTAGAGATTTTCTGGAAATTTTAGGAATTTTGGAATTTATTTTGGTCAGTGAATTTAGGCTGTTTTGGGCGATTTTGGTTAAAATTTCGAGATTTTATTAAACAGTCAGGAACCTTCAATTTTGAAATGTTTTAGTTGTTTTTAGTATATAAGTCGGCTAGTCAAATAATATATGTAATGGAATGGCATTTAGACCTTTATTAAAATTTAGTGTAGCGCGTCATCTAATTAACGTTATCTTGCGTGTGATCCAATACATTGAGTGTGCAATTAAATAGTGGAAAATTGTGAGAGTACTATCTTTCTGAAGTTGTAAATAAAGTGAATGTTCTTAAACCAAATTTAAATAGTGTATTATTATTAAATATCTGTTTGACAGTGCTGGTTTTGATTATAGTAATTTAGAAAGCAAGATGAGGTGAAAGCGACAATGGTTTTGATTAATAGTTTTAAAATAAGCAATAGTTTCTATTTATAAGCGTCTATGGCGTAACAGTAAATAATGGTTTGACCAATTAACGTTTGAAACTAACAACGAAATGGTTTGGTGTAAAGCGATTTTAAAGCAGCCAATGACGAAGATAACGTAAAAACATGATGTTGCTACAGTTAGCGAAGCAGGTCGGAGGAGGTATTCGAGTAAATGCTTTGATGGGTGTTGGTCTCGTCTGTGCGTTTAGTTTTTCTTTTGGTCGTGACGTGGGCATCGTCGTGCGTTTAAAGCCGTGGCATCTGAAAGTATGGGTTATGGTACCTAGCTACGTATAGTGATGGCGGTCGGTCAGCGTATTCGGAAAAGGTGATGCGGACGGGTGCCTTCCCGGCATGGATAAGCCAGAACCAGTGTTGTTTTGAATGTAGTGTAATGGCACAAGGTGGTTTGATGTTTTATAAGCATAATATCGGTTTTGAAAAATGTGGTGGTTCCAGTCGCCAGGCTTAGAGAGAGTTTTAAAAGCAGCGGTTGATGAAACTGGTTGAATTTCAAGCGATCGGTTGGCCACCAGCTGTCGGGATTTTAAAATGACGGTTGAGCCCGGGCTCTGATTTTATTAAGTGCGGTTGGTAGGTACGTTTTATGAAAAGTTTGAAGCTTTTGCCAAGGACATGAAGTTTGAAGCTTCCAGCAGAGATAAAGCAGCAAAAGAAATTTGAGAAGTTTTATAAAGAAACACAGCGAACAACGATAAGAGTTTTATAAAGACTTGAAAGCAATGACAATAGTAAAGAAAAGTTTTGAAGCTTTAAGCGAGCAATCTGGCCAATAGAAAAGTTTTAGAAAGCTTGAAAGCGAAGAAAAGAACACGAAATAATTGTAAAGAAAGTTTCTGAGTTTTGAGATATTTCGGGCTTAAAAACATTTTATAAGCATCTGTTCGACAGACCTCATTTATTCAACATTTTGTATTTTAAAAACTATTTCCGAATCTGGAGCAATGTTTCCGGCCATTTGGGCAAGTTAGGATATACGACATTTATATCGGTGTTGTAATTAGATATTGTGTAAGGAAATGCTTTGAACGTATAATGGAGCATGTATGCGTAAGAGTAGTTTTGTGAGAATGTGTTGTTATCTTTGGTTGCCATATTTTGGATATAGTGTAAATTGGATGTATCACGAGTTTGGGACGTATGCATATCTTATTGTTATCTTTGCCGAAATTTTATAAAATCGCTAGAAGTTTGAAAGAAAAATTTTGAGGAGGTTTTGTAGCTTGATGCGGGCCCATTCACGAGTTCCCAGTCGTTAGAAATTGGCAGCAGTTTGTGGTGGCGCCTGCATTTGGAAGGGGGTGGGGGTGTGACAGATGATGTCTAGCCTAGTGGTAGATGGCTTATCCCATGACCTAAAGGTCATGGGGTTCAAAACCCATGCAATGCATTTTGTCTCCCTTTATTTTTTTTTTATAACTCTTGTTGGACTTAATATTAGTAAAGTACGGCGAATGACCATGTGGCGTCGGCGAAAGTCATCTTCAGCGCCACGGAAATGGTTTCTGCCTGAGAAAAGCGGTGTTGTTGTTGTTGTTTTTTTTTTTTTGTTCATCAGCATGACATGATAATGAACAAAAATAGAGCTTGATTCCTTCTTAGTCCAAATGCGAGGCAAAATCTCACCAGCCCCATAAATCATAATTACGTATATTTGGTTTATATTTAAATATATGTATATAGATATATACTTGCAGACACAAAGGTATTATGTTAGGTTTTTATATTTAAATATATGTATATAAATATATACTTGCAAACAAAATAATAATCAGAAATCATTCCCGTGAATCAGAACATAGGAAACGTATCCTCCTTCCTAATGAAATCCCGTTGCAGAAAACTATATTAGCATTAACAGAAAACTTTTCTTAAACCAAAAGGAGGAAAAATCTTATGCCAATCATAAATTTTTCTTAACGAGGCGAAGGTAAGTGGCTCTGATACCAAATGTAAAATTAAATGAGATCTTAAGCAATATCCGTCGAGATCGTTTGCGGAAGAAAAGTGGAATACCATTACACAATGGTGCTTTCAAAGGCGTTTCTAGGCGCCTTGATGCACGCCTTAGAAACGGCGTTGAAAGCGGCATGGCGGCGTATCAGCGGCGCGATTGGTAGGCGTAAGCCTTTGTTAGTGAAGCGTGTTCGAGGCGCTTTGAGCGCGCCTTTCACGCCTTGAGAATGTATCACGTGCTCTTGGGTAGTTTGTTTGTTGGCGCTGAAAAGGGCAAAAAAAACCTAAACAACGATTATCAATTTCGGCCCTTTCACACATTTTGCGATTACTGGAAGAACTTCTCCAACTGTGATCTCATCGGCTTAAATGTGGTGTTCGGCTCTCTCTCTTCTTCATCTCTCTTCAAACTCTTACGTCTCCTCCCCCTTCATCTCATCCCATTCTTTTAAGTTCTGCTCCTCAGGCGCCGAGACCCCCACACACCACGTTACGCTCGGTAGACAATAGGCCACTGCAGGACTCTCCCAGCCCCCAGGCCACGTCGGCGTCACCCACCCCATGAGGCCACTTTGCGGACTCTCCCCACTCCCGCATTTCTTTGGACTCTCTCCCCACACTTTACTGATGTCGGACTCCCATACGCGGACCCCGCCTTAACTCTGTTTTTAATTTTTATTTTATTTTAAGTTAAACTTTGGACTACGTCAGTCTCTTCATCTATTTTATCTTTAATTTATTTTTATTGAAGTCATGTTTTCTTCATTTTGTTGAAAATCATCTTCTATTTTGCCATCATTTTTCTTTTAAGTATAACGACATTGGAGCTCATATTAATTAATTAAACTAATTAATTTCTAAATTTCATTTTAATTTCCTCTAAAAAATATTAGTTTTTAAAATTTAAATAATTAAATTCTAAATTTCATTTTTAAATTCCTCTTAAAAAATATTAGCTTTTTAAAATTTAAAGCAAATTAAATTAAAAATTTTATTTTTAAATTCCTCTTAAAAAAGTATTAGCTTTTTTAGATTTAGTAATTAAATTAAGGTGATTTTAATTATTTCAATTATGACTTTGTTATGGTTTTACGTGAAAGTAGTGACTAGTATGCTTTTTTAAATAATTCTAATGAATTATTTTCATGTTTTATTTATCTTTATTTTATTTTATATATTTTAAAATATTAATTAATTATATATTGTGATCTTTCCGAAAAGCTTACGCTCGCGCCTCGAGCTTCTGTACCCTTTCACAAACACAAACGCCTCGCATTACGTTTATTATTTTAAACTTTGCACTAGTGTGTTAAGCCAGAAAGGCTGGAAGCGGAAATATTTTGGTTATTACAAACCGCTTCAAAAACAAGCTTGATGATGATTTTTTTTTTTTTGTATTTAAGGTAGGCACGGGGCCAAAATGTGCAGTCTTCTTTATATGGAGACCCAGGCCATCGCGGTGCCCAAGGGTTGCGAGGTTGAGGAAGGTGTTATAAGGATATTGAATTTTGAATTTAAAAATTCAAATGTTCATGGATCGCTCGGCTGCAGAAGGTTCAAGATATCTCTCGATACCTCGAAAACAAAACATGACTTGGATTTGGGCAAGGAGAAATGCAGGAAAAAATGAAAGGAAAAGATGAAAGGAAAGTTAGGGTTAAAGTTTTACCTAGACTGCTACTGCTACTGTCGGAGTTGGAGGAGAGGCAAGACACCCTGTTGCCACAATCAGAAAGGGAGAGTAGAGTTGGAAAACGGATCAGGCCCATTACGACCATAGGCTAAAATGGGTTAAGCTTATTCGGCCGTTTATATTTGGGTCAACTTTTGATTGGCCCAGCCTGGCCCTACACGGCTAGGTGTCAAAACGGACAGAATATTAAAAAGATGTTAAAATATATATTTCAAAATTTGTTATTCTTCAAATAAAAATAATAATACATAAAGAAGAATAATATTTAATACAAAAAAATGATGGAACCTAAACAATATAATAATATTTAGAGTCTAAAATAAAGTAAATAATACTAAATACCATTATAACCTAACTAACTATAACCACATACTAATTAAAAGTAATAAAGTACCAACCACAATTATATTTAAATTATTATAGATAAACAATGAAACATCAAAGCATAAACAAGTGTAAGTTTAAAAAACAAGAAAACGTTTTGTTATTAGATATATTAATATAAAAAACTTTTTCATCTTTTTATACTAAAAAGGGTAGATGATTCCATTTCTGGAGAAGGTGCTAAGGGAGCTTGGAGTTTTGAATTTTGGGGTCTGCAGATTGGCATTTTCTGGTGAGATTGTCCGACTGAACTTTTTCCTTTTTTTTTTTTTTTTTTCTGGGTTTTGGATTCTGGGTTGATTTTGGAGGGTACCCATTTGGGTGGAGTTGTTTTCGTGTGTGCAATGCTCGATGAAATGTGGGATTTTGGTGGTTTGACTTTACATTTTCTTGTTGCTTGGTTGCTGAGAAAGTGAGGGAAAAGCGGGGAGATAGGAATTTTTGGGTTGTTGTGGGTTTTCTCTAATCTGGTTTCTAGAAGGAAATTGAAATCTGTACTCAATTATGTCGGCTAGTTCTAACCAGGTCATTTGATATTACAATTTAGGAACTTTGATTTGCATTTTCTCAGCAACCAAACATGGTTTTTAAATTTTGGTGGCTGAATAAGCTGTATGGGCAATATACCCATCGGAAAAAGAGCAATGTGGGTTTGGATTTCTTTCCTATATAGATCCTAAATTTTATGGATGTGAATGAGGGCAATGAAAAACAAATTACTACTGTTGATCTCATGGAGTATATGGCTCCAGATATTGAATGATGCAAAGAAGATTCACCTGGATCGAACATTTTCAAACCCTAGTGGTTTCAGATGCTGACATATTACATGTTGTGGCGTAGAGGAGTTGTTGTGGCTTTGGGGCAGATGCAGCAACGGAGGAGATGCAGTGGCGTAGATGTGTCGGGTTGAGGCATGAGTTGGGTTAGGGTTGAAACTTAATTGTGAGAGAAAAAATTAATTTTATTTAAATAACATCAATATCTTTAAAAAAAAAAAAAAGTGGGCCTATTTTAAATAACATATAAAATATAATTATATAAGCCGTAAGCGTAGCAATAATAAGATTTTTTTTTTTTGATCGACCAAAAATCCAATCAAAATCTGATTCTTTCAATATCTAATTTTCTATTTATGTGATTTAAGTTTTAATAATTCAATAGTTCCAATAAAACAAAATTTGTTTCCAAAAATATAACTGAAAAGCAGGATCCAATCTAATCGTAGATTTTTATATTTTTCAATTCCTCTACAAACATTCCGGGGGCTTATCCCACATCGGCTGGGAACAAAAAAATTGCCGCCTATATAGTAAGCAGCAAAAGTTGGAAGCGCCACACGTGTGAGGGTAAAGTGAATGGGCTCTAAATTGGGCCCAGGGAAGTCCCCGGGCCATTAATCGGCAGAGATGCGGCCCAATAATGGGCATACCTCGGTGAAGGCCCATTATGCTGATACACGTGTAGAGCTTTAGGCTTCCACCGAGGCGTTGTGGCTGGCCCCATTGGGCTAACTGTATTATTGAAAATTAATTCCTCAAATTTTGTCAATAATCAAAATTTTAATAATAACGGATGATATTAATATTGATAAATACATGAGATAATACTTACTGTACACAAGAGAGTAATAAAAGTGAAAGAATAATTTGAGTGAAATATAAATAAATGAACTAAATGAGATGCATGATTTAAGTGTATATTAATTACTTGAGTGATATTAAATGAATAGTGTCATAAATGTGTACAATGTGTTGAGAGTACAAGGGTGAACCAAGAATGCCAGTCCTTGTGGTTGCTTGGTGTGTGAGTATGAGGTAAAGGTGTAAGGGTGAGTGAGGAGAGAGAAAGGAAGAACATGGCGACAATATATTATATAGCCGAGGGAGGAAAGAGAAAACGTGGTGTGCTTCGATTAATGACTAAATTGAAGCAAATTAATGAAAACCTGAAACAATTAAGAAAAAAATAGGGGCAATTATATTTTAAGGTTTGATGAATCGCATTATTTAATAAATAGTCTATTAAATCATCCAAATACATATATTATTTTGAAGAGATAAAAATGTTCTCATTTCTTTACAAACCCCAACCCCTCTCCTTAGCAACAAGCCACGCACGCTCCCATGTACCATTCTATAATGCCAATTTTTTTGCTATAAATCATCCTTAATTTTCCATTTTTAAATAAATTAAAATTTATGATTTTTAATATTATTTCTTATTTTATATTTTCTTTATTAGATTATTGTTTTTATATTTACTTTTAATATATAAATACATTTACCTACAAAAATAAATAAATAAATTTAATATATATATATATATATATATATATATATATATATATATTGATGATGCATTCCCCGGCCAGGAGGCTGAAATTTGAGGAGGGGAGGCGCGATGGGTCGTTAGGTTGAATAAGAGATTGATGGATTATAGGATCGGGTGCGCTCACTATAAAGGAATCGGAAAAAAGATTAGACGGGGGGCCTTGGGTAATCAGTACCTAGTGATTCTTTTCGGAGGAAATAAGAGAACCATTTCATAGCCTGAAGTCGCGTGCCTTTCGAGTGTTGGATCGGCGCTTGTGTTTATAATGGATATTCGTGATTTGGGGCGATGATTGGGGTTCTTAAAGCTGGAGGATGGGATTTCTCATGTAGTTAACCTTAGATTTAGCGATGGATTAGTGAAGGAGTTTATTTGGAGTAATCCTCCTTGTATTAGTGGGTATCAGCGATGGTCTTCTGTTCTTTTCCTTCCCTTTATAATAGGACGGAGTTGGGCTGACCGGGGCGTCTTTTAGGGAATATTCTATCTTAATTATTTGTATAGATGGTTTGGTGGCCAGAGTATGGGCGCCACTGTTTGCGATCCATGTTTTGGGCTGTGGTGGCCTACGTAGCATTATGTGAGGGCTACAGACCGGTATAGTCTTCATACTTTCCTTTAGGTACGCGGATGGTCACAGCCCGTTCACGTATCCACATCGGTTGCCCCCTAGCCCTTATTATGCAGACTGCGTGGGCGGGCGTGATTATCTGCGGCAGTTGTTATTTCCGTGTACGCTTAGATGTGGATTAATTAACTAACGCGCAGCTACATGGTGCGTTAATGATGAGCTCTTCGAGTTTCGCACTTATGTTTCATACTCCCCTTTGTTTCCTTGTTTCTTGTCGACCTTTCGATTCGACCTTTGGCCTCATAATTCCTCCCTTTTGTCTTTATATTTCTTGGCGTTCCTGTATTTCGTTCTGGATTGTTCTTTGTCTGTTTAGTGTTGGGTCCTTTTCTGGCGCTTTCCTTTCATTCCTGGGCCCGCGGCGTCCCCGTCTTGTCGTGTTTCTTTCGATTGTCTGACGAGCTCTAGGGTTCGATTGGGGATTTCGTTTATCTTGTTTGCTACGTCATGGGTCGAATCGTTCTTCCTCTTCTTGTCTCGTGATGATTCTTACGTTGGCGCCCGGTCCGGGCGGTAGGCGTCCCGCTTGTTTGTGATCGTTTGGCTGTTGCTCACGAGGCGCCTCCCACCTTGGGTAAAGGTAAAGAAGATAAACCTGATCAAATATCCTAAGGGTCGGACTTCCTCGAGTTATTTGTTCGGCATGCCGAAAGGTAGGCCTAGTAAAGATTGATCCTTCGTATGAATCTACTTTTCTTTGGCGTTACCGGCCTCTTTCACGGTGTTAGTATGGGGATGTTTTGGCCGGCACTACAGCCTCATTTTCGGCATAGTGCGCTTTTTTGAAGTTGCTTTTAATAGCGACCGCTTTCCCTTGCATCCGCCGTAAAAGTTCTTGACATTTTAACATCGCCCTTCCCGAGTTGGCTCCGATGGTTGAGGTATTTTAGTTAGTTTATTGGTCTTTTAGGGCCAGAGGGTTTGAAAGTGTCCCCGATGTAGCTCTGTTCCTCCACTTTTCCGATCCAGTAGCCCTTCTGAGAGGTTTTATTTATTTTTTTCCGGCGCTCTACGGGTCTCCTGCAGTGATCTCGGATCTTCCTTCTTCACCCAGGTCATGGAAAGGGGTGATATTTCTTCGTTAGTGGTTCCAAGCGGGAGTATGACTCGTAGCCCGGGGATGATACCACAGGTGTGCCGGGACGTGGAATGCCTGATAATCTTCGTGAGTGTTTGCATTATTATTATTATTTTTTTTTTTTTTTTTGGTTTGATTTGTCAAAAGACGATCGAACACTTCTGTCCTTAAGCTTTCCTTATGCTTCCGGATAGTGTCTTGACCTCGGCGGCGAAGATCTTCTTTGTGGCTCCTAGCGTTGGAGGAATGCGCTTCGTTCCTATGCGGGGGCGATAAAGTCGAACATTCTAGTTCTTACAATTTGTGCGCAGCGTTCTTGTTTGGGGCCCCGCGCTACACCCTTGGGTGTTTTCCTTTGGGCCCACCGGCTGCCACTCCACACTGGGGAGAGATTTTGAATCATTTGGGGTGGGCGCCTAGGAAGCTTGAAGTAGTGCGAAGAGGAAAAGCTGGACTCACTGGAAGGACCGGTGGGGATTCAGGCCCGAAGTTCGATGGCCTGGAGGGTTTATTTATTTTCCTGACGCTGCGGGTCTCCTCACGGTGATCTGGATCTTCGCTTCTTCCTGCCGGTCATGGAAAGAGACGATATTTCTTCGTTGAGTGGTTCGGCCCCGGGAGTATGACTCGTGGCGGGGATGATACCACAGGTGTGCCGGGGCGTGAGTGCCGATATTAATCTTCGTGAGTGTTTGCATTATTATTATTATTATTATTTTATTTTTTTTTATTTTTTTGGTTTGATTTGTCAAAAGACGATCGAACACTTCTGTCCTTAAGCTTTCCTTATGCTTCCCAGATGTTCGTCTTGACCTCAGCGACGAAGATCTTCTTTGTGTGGCTCCTAAGCGTTGGAGGGGAATGCTCTGCTTTCGATTTCTATCGGGCGATAAAGTCGAACATTCCTAGTTCTTCTAATTTGTTGCACCTGCGTTCTCTTGTTTTGAGGCCGCCCTTTACACCCTTGAGTGTTTTCCTTTGGGCCACCGCTGCCACTCACACTAGGGGAGAGATTTTTAGTTCATTTGGGGGTGGCGCTAGGAAGCCCCAGAAGTAGTGCGAAGGGAAAAAATTTGGACTCCCCTTTGAGAAGGACCGGTCGGTTAGACGAGTTCGCGGAAGAGCTGGGGTGTTTTCTCCTTCTCTGTTCGGGGAACCGGAGGGAGGGCGTCGTCGCCCCGGCCAGGAGTTTCTCGGAATATGGGTCCTCTTCTCTGATCGCGGCGGGAGGGCGGGAGTGGTCGCCTCGACTCACGACCTTACCCCCAGCCCCCAAGCACATCGTCGAGCGAAGGGTCTTTAGTCTGTGGTCGCCATGGCCAATGACTCACGCCTATTGCAAGTATGAATCCGCCTTGACAATGCTGATCACCTCCTCGGGGGATGGTGGAAGTAGAAAAGAAATCGAAGCAAAAATACAGATACTTGTCAGGCTATTTTGCTCTCTAGTGCGAACTTGCGTAAATGCGTCTCCTCCCGTTCTCGAGTACACGATATTGGGGTCGAATTGCCGATTGATGAAGCCTTGGTTGTGCTAGAGTTAGCGGTAGAGTGCGTAATTGTGTTTATTTCTATGCTTGTTGCAGTGTGAGCGCTATGCGTAATCGATATGCGGCGCCACCCATTTGAAGAGACTGGCCGATAAAGGCTAATGAACGAAAAACATGAAGATTGCCGAATTTATAAAGCGGAGTGGCTCTCTCTCTTACGGCCGGGGCGGAGTTGCGAAACGGCGCGTGATTGTCGAAGAAATAGAACGACTTAAGTCTGATCTTAAGCACACTTCATCGGCTCGCGCTCGGGCAGAGAATAGAGAAAACGAGGTTCGGAGCAGTTTGACAAAGGCTGAGGGTGAGTCTCGGGAGGTTAGGGGTGAGCTCCAGGCTGCGCTGGGTGAGTTGGTCGAGATTTCGGGAGAGTTGAGATCTTGTCGAAATGAGCTTCAAATGGTTGGGAGGGCTCATCACCTCGGCGTCTGCAGGATCTTAGTGGAGGCTGCGCGGGGTTCGGTGATTTGGAGTGCGAAGACAACGAAGAAATTGCTTGTCGCGAGGGCGGAGGGCGGCGTTGTTGGAGCGCTGCGTCGTGGAGTCGCCAGGAAAATTTGCACATTTATCAAGGCAATTTGAAGCGACTAATGTAGTGGTTTCTTGTATGAGATCTTCATCGTGGTCGACATGGTTGCTCGGAGGGACGGAGTTAGTCAGGCAATTGCGAGATCAGGCCTGGTGCTCGGTGGGCTTCCTGGGTGGCTCGCACCTTGAAGTGGATTCGGGCGTACTCGAGATCTAGATTTCAACCGACCTTCAGGAGTGACGAGGGGCGGAGGGAGTGCCAGGCTGAATTATTCTCAGGAGCCTGTTACTCCTACGGAGATTCCTTCTTATTCTTCATCGTCTGATGTCTAGATTTCTGGACTTATTTATGCTTTCCTGATGTCGACCTCTCCCTCTTTTTTGTTGGGCCTGGGGCCTGATACCTGTGTAGCCTTCTTTTCAATATATACCCATTTTTTGAAAGCCTGTGTTCTAACTGAGATACCTTTATTCTTTTTCCTGATCTGCGTAACCTGATTTGAAGGTCTCGATGGTTTAAATGTATTGTTAAAATTTTGCATACTATCTGCGGGGCGGACTCGGTTCCCAGCTTGTGTAGTTGGGTGGGTGGAGCTCGTGAAGTGAGCTGATGGGAAGAGCTCGTCGGGAAGGCGTTGTAGAGGCTCGTCCTTGTAAGTAGGAGGCTCGTCGGGCGTCAGAGGCTGTTGGGAAGAGCTCGTCGGGAGAAGCGTATGAAGCTTCGTCCATGTAAGTAATAGGAGCTCGTCAGGTAGAGCTGTTGGGAAGAGCTCGTCAGGTAGACTGTTGTAAGAGCTCGTCCATGTAAGTAATAGGAGCTCGTCAGGTAGAGCTGTTGGGAAGAGCTCGTCAGGAAGACTGCTGTAAGAGCTCGTCCTTGTAAGTAGTAGGAGCTCGTCAGGTAGAGCTGTTGGGAAGAGCTCGTCAGGAAGACTGTTGTAAGAGCTCGTCCTTGTAAGTAATAGGAGCTCGTCAGGTAGAGCTGTTGGGAAGAGCTCGTCAGTGAAGCGTTGTAGGCTCGTCACGTGTAAGTAATGGAGCTCGTCGGGTAGAGTTGTTGAGGAAAACTCGTCGGGTAAATTTATTGGGAAGGCTCGTCGGGAAGACTACGTAAGAGCTAAGTCATATGCGTAGTAAAGACTCGTCGGGTAAATTTTGTTGGGAAGAGCTCGTCGGGAAGGCTGTAGGCTAGTCCTTGTAAGTAGTAGGAGCTTGTCGAGTGAAATTTGTTGGGAAGAGCTCGTCGGAAGGCTTGTTGTAGAGCTCGTCCTTGTAAGTAGTAGGGCTCGTCGGGTAGAGTTGGAAAGGAAGCTCATCGGAAGACTATGAGTAGAGCTCGTCCGTATGAAGTAATAGGAGCTCGTCGGGTAGATTTGTTGAGGAAAAGGCTCGTCGGAAAATTTCTTTGTAAGAGCTCGTCCTTATGTAAGTAGTAAGACTCGTCGGGGTGGAGTTGTTGGGAAGAGCTCGTCGGAAGGCTTCTTTGTAGAGCTAGATCCTTGTAAGTAGTAGGAGCTCGTCAGGTAGAGTTGTTGGGAAGAGCTCGTCAGGTAGACTGTCGTAAGAGCTCGTCCTTGTAAGTAATAGGAGCTCGTCAGGTAGAGCTGTTGGGAAGAGCTACGTCAGATGGCTTGGTGTGAGCTCGTCCGTGTAAGTAATAAATTTCGTCGGTGGCGTTGGGAAGAGCTCGTCGGGTGAGGCTGATTAGGCTAGATCTTGTTAATAATAGGGGCTCGTCGAAAGGAGACCACGGGGCTCTTGGCGTTTGTGGCTCTTGATGGGCGTTGGCTGGAGTGGCGATGGCTGGAGGCTTGTACGACTCTTTTGGGGGCGGTAAGCTGTCAGGTAGGGCTCGTCAGAAAGAACCTTGGCTCTTAGGCGTTGTAGCCTTGATAGGCGTTGACGAGTGGCGATGCTGAGCTTGCCGACTCTTTGAGCGCGTGGCTGTACGAGTTTGAAGCCCGTGGCGCCAGTGGCGTTGGCCCAGGAGTGGCGTGTAGCGCTGGCTTAATGTCACGACCCTTTGAGGGCGGCGTGGCACATGCCCAGTGAGGCTCGTCGAAGGGGCGGCGGAAGGCTCTTGGCGGTGTGGCCTGATGGCGTTCCGCAGCCCAGAATGCGTGTGGTCGAGCTTGTCGACTCTTTGGCGTGGCTGTCTGATAGGAGCTCGTCGAAAGGGAAGCAGCGGGGCTCTTGGCGTTTGTGGCCTTGATGGAGTTCAAGCGGGTGGCGTGTAACTTTGGGACTTGTGCGACTCTTTGAGCGGCGTGGCTGTGCGAGTAGAGGAGCTCGTGAAAGGGAGCGCGGGACTCTTGGCTGTGGCCTTGATGGGTTGGCCAGTGGGCGTGTAGCGCCGGGCACGTCGACCTCTTTGAGGGAGCGAGTGGCTGTGCGGAGTAGAGGGCTCGTCGAGAGACACGGGGCTGGCGTGGCCTTGATGGGCGTTGGACCGAGTGGCGATGTGGCTGAGCTTGTCACGACTCTTTGAGCGGCGTGGCACATGCAGTAGAGGAGCTCGTGAGAACGGGCTCTTGGTCTTTATTGGCCTTGATGGCGTTGTAGAAGTGGTGATGTACCACGGGCTTGTCACGACTCTTTGAGAGCGGCGTGGCACATCTTGAGTAGAGGAGCGCTCGTCGAGGGAGCGATTGCGTCGCGGCGTGACTTCAGTGTGCGGAGGGCTTTGGTGAATTGAAATGCCTCGTATGTCCTCGAAAAGGGACGAACCGTCATTAATGCATTTTTAAGGAGAATTCGGAACGATTGCGTGAGTTTCCCAATATTTCGGCCTCTTTATAAATGGTGGTTCTGTTGCCTATGTATCTTATGCTTTTAGAGATTCTGTTTGTCACAGTGGTCGGATGGAGTTCACCTGGGATGGATGCTCGTTGTTCGGCTGCTTTTGCTGGAACTCTTCTGACGCCTTTGGATCAGCCTTTCGGTCTTTATGTGTGGGAGTCGTGTTTTTCCCTAGTCTCTCCTTTATGGGAGTCATGTTATTCCTAGCTCTTTGCCCCAGAATGCGTCAGAGGGTGGCCTCCTTTGCGCCGCTCTCTCTGTTTTTCTTTTTATCTTCTTCCTCCTCCTTTTTACCTCTTCTTCCCTTTTTTCTTTTCTCCCTTCTTTCTTCTTCCACAGCTTTCTCATCTGCTTCTTTTTTTTTTTTTGTCTTTCTCCTTTGTCTCCTTCTCTTCTCCCTCTTTTCTTTTCTCCCTATCACATCCCTCTTTTTCTTTACTCTGTCTTTCTCCTTTGTCTCCTTCTCTTCTCCCTCTTTTCTTTATACGTCTTTCTCCTTTGTCTCCTTTTTTTTTTTTTTTTTTTTTTTTTTTTGGACGGTTGCTTGTGCGGCGTTTTTAGGATGTAATCAAGGACACCAGCAGTTATGGCGAATATGATTCATTGGGAATGAGGGAGATTTTTATTTTTATGAATTTTCTCATTATGTATTTCTTTATATCATTGTGTGGGAATCTTAAATTACCACGTGCGCGGGCTCGTCACATGAGGCTTGATATGGTCTTATTATAGCCAGGTGCCCTCTTGATAGAAACGCTTTTAGGTGTTCCGTTCCATGTATGTTGTAAGGTTTTCCCTCCTCTGTTCAGAGCTTCATATTAATTACAGTCGGCCGACTCGCGTTATTATGTAAGGACCTTCAGTTGGGGCACAGTTTCCATTGTCTTGGATTCTTCTTTCTTTGGCGAAGCTTTAAGACCAAATCCCCGGCGTGTAACCAGGCTTGACTCTTTAGTTGTAGTACTGGGTATCTTCCTTTGATACTCTTACATCTTATTTGTTGGACTGTTCACGTTTTAAATCAGGAGTTCCAAGTTAAGACGGGGCACTTGTCATTTTGTTCCTCCGTCTTGTAGCTTCGACTCTAGGTGACTTCTCCCACCTCGGCGGGGGCTCTTTGCTTGATGCCAAAGACCGGGCTTAAATGGGGTCTCGGAGTTCAGCGACTTACGTAATATCTATAGGCCCGTAGTACCTCGAGGAGTGTCACACCGACTTCCTTTAAGAATCTCTGACTTGGTCTTGAGGCGACTTTAAGGAGTTACGATGGTGACTTCGGCTGTCAGTTTGGTTGGGGTCTTATTTGAGGCTGATAATAATTTTGATCTCGAGCTCGGCACAAAGTCTGCGAATTTGGTGTTGTCGACATTTCCATTATGCGATGCAGGCTCGCGTGCGAATCGCATATATTATTTCATGTCTGAGTGCTTACTTTCTGCTCTGTAATCGTGGCTAAAGGTTCGGCTTCTGCCCACTTGGTGAAATAATCGCGCTACGCGGCTTGATTATGAATTTGCATTGGCCCATGGGTAGGCGAGGTCCCGATATGTCAGCCCCAACTAGCTGGAAGGGCCGAGTTGTGATTGACGTCGGGGGCTCACGACGGAAGGCGTGATATTTTAGGCGTGTTCTTGTATTACGCATCTCTTGACTAAGTTAGTTTGCATCTTTAAGTATCGTGGGCAGGTGATGTGCCCACCGCCTGAAACTTTCACCTTTGGTCGAACAGAGTATGGTTCCCACATATGCCCTCATGTACTTCTCTTAGCACGTATTCGGTGTCCTCCCCTGCGATGCATTTCAGGAAAGGTGCTAAGAATCCTCGCTTGTAAAGGCTTCCTTTGTGATTGTGGCTGGAAGACCTCGCCCTTATCTTAGCCGCTTCTTTGGTGATGCGGTAGGTTACGTCATTGATATAATCCCGAATGGGGTCATCCAGGTTCGGCGCGGATCTGCCGGGCGACCTCCATCGCGTAGGTCGACGAGGAGGTTCTGCCCAGGTATTCGTGGGCAGTTGACCGCGAGATCTTCTTGCATGGCGAGTGGCTAGTTCGCGGCGTCGGCTCGTGTATTCGTTACGGGGACGTGCTTGACCGGGCAATGCAAACTTTTTAGTAATTACGGACCTTTTGGAGATATAGAACCATCGTCTCACTTTTGGCCTCGTATGTGTCTTCTTGATGCGACACGATTTGAAGTCACGTGGACCTCCGGTATGTTAAACCATAATATTGGCTGAGGTTGGGGGCTGTATGGTGCCTCATGCTGGCTTCGTTTGTTGGAGCTTGCAGACCCAGGCAGTGCGTATTCAGTATACATCCTTACGGTGAGGTGAGATTAAACTCACTCCGGCTCCTGTGCGTTTGAGCTCAGTCTGAGAGTTTCCATACGGGGAGGTCGTCCTCCGGCGTAATGGGTTCAACGAGCTCTATTGGAGTGAATTCATGGCCCGAAGTCGTGGGTTCTGCTTGTCGTGATCTTTGGCTTGTACGTCTTCGAACTTCGCTTAGCTCTCGGCCCACTTCGCCGGCCTTGGGAGACTTAGCTTGTGTATTACCTTCATTGGGTACTCGGTTGAGACTTCTATGGTGTGAGCACAAGAAATAGGGACGGAGTTCAGATTTGCCGTCGCGGTGCTAGTATCAATTTTCCATTCTCGGGTACCTCTCCTCCGCTCCTCTCCAAGGCTCATTGTGTTAGTAAAGCGGGTCTTGGACTGCTCAATTTGTATCGGACTGAAGTCTTTGGCTGGTTGAAAATCGATCTGTTGCAAAGTATAAAGTGAGGGTTCTCCTTCGAAAGGGACTTACTAGAATGGGAGGAGGCTTAATTATGTTTTCATCATGAATGCTTCTTAAGTTTTTTAGTCCCCTTTGAAAGGCATTCTTTAGAACTTGGAAGAAAGTAGGCATTTATCCTTTCGCTCTGAATCTGTGTGACGGAAACCTTGTGTAGCCCTTCACAATGGTCATTGGACTCGGCTTTCATTCGTTTGAAAGGGGGCCGTATCGGCAATCTTTTTATTTTAATGCGGATTAAACCCGATCCTGTGGTTAACTATGAAACCCGAAATTTTCAGGGTGATACGCCGGCTGGCTGGCGGGTTATTTCATGTTATAATTCCTCAGGATCTGGAATGCCTCGGAGAGATGAGTGATATGGAGATCGGACTTAGTGGATTTTACCAGCATGTCGTCTATGTATACCTCCATCGTTGTGCCTATCTGTCCTTGGAACATCCGGTTCACTAGTCTCTGGTAGGTGGCTCCTGCATTCTTGAGTCCAAACGGCATTACCCGATATGATGGGTTCCTTTGCGGCTATGACGAATGAAGTCTTTCTTGGTCCAGGAGTCCGTCTTGATTTGATTTTAGCGGAGAAAATACATCCATGTGAGTAATTAGTGGCTGTAGTGGCGTCCACGATGAGTGGTCGCGGTAGAGGAAGCGTCGCCCGGGCGCGCTTTTATGTCGATGAAAAGTGATGCAGTGGCCATTTGCCGGTTAGCTTTTTGGCGAGCCTGGCGTTAGCTAGCCACTCAGGGTATTCTACCTCTCTTATTGCTCCCGCTTGGAGGAGCTTGCCGACCTCCACATTGATGGCCCTTTGCCTTTGCAGTGCGAAGCCGGTGTTTGGCATTTGGTTTAAAGGAGGGATCGGTGTTGATACGTGTGGTGATCGCCGTGAGGTCGATTCACTCCCGTGCATTTTGCTTCCATCACGAAAACATCTTTGTCTGTTCAGCTGAGTGAGGCCTTTGAGGTTTCCTATCAACTTTAGTCGGCCAGTAAGCGAGATGTTAGAATTAGATCATCGGTGATATTAGCTCCGGTTCCTCCCAGGATTCCGGGTGGAGTGGTACTCGTCGTAAGTCAGTTCGTCTATCCTCCATATTTGTCGACCGCTCTTGTGGTTTCATGGAGGTAATGTAGCATTCTGGGCCACCGATCTCCTCGAACCGTCCGACTCCATTTCTTGTTGAAATTTGATCGCCCATGTGGTAAGCTAGGGGATGGCTTTTATTAACGTTGAGGAGATACGCCTAAGCGGTATATTATAAGTGACGGGCGTCAGCTATAAAGTTACCTTCTTTGTTCTGGTCGCCTGGCGAGAGAGGGGTTCTCGAGTCGGCACCGAGTTGAATCGAGCCGCGGTAACACCTTCTCTCCACGAAAATCCGTAGATGTCTTTGATGGGTGCAACATCTTCTTCCAATACCACATTTTATCGGAAAGTGACGAAGATGATGTCATCGAACCATTGTAGTTAAGCAGGTGAGCGTGGTATTGGCCGCAGTGCACAGTTCTGTGTGAGTTGTCTTAAGTCTTGGCATCCTTCTGGATATGAGTCAGAAACGTGATGGTAGTGTCGATTCGCGGCACTAGATTTTCTGTATTTCCCATGTCCATTGATCTGCATTACTCCAGTGGGTGGGCTTTTCGAAGCCAGAACTAGATTCTCCTCCTCCAGTGAATCCTCCGAGATCTGGATTTCTCGGGGGCTCTTTGGTGAGCAGGTGGTCACGTCGAGATAGGCGGAATTTGTTGAGGCGGGCGGATTATGGTTCTGCGCTTGACTTTGGGTTTGATTCTGAGCTTGATTCCTGGGATAGCTAAGCAGCAGAAGATATCCGTATTTGTATCGGATATTCTGTTCTCTTCTTGGTTGTATCACGAGTTGTCGGTCACGTGCCCGTAGTCCACATGGAACTCATGTGCAGGTATCCTTGTGAGGATCTGATTTCATCTGAGCCGGCCATCTCAGGAATTGCTCGTTTCGTACCTCATGCAGGACTTGTGATGCGAGGGCCGTTAGTGGAGTGAAGTCTTATGTGTGGGTAGTGTCTTCGCCGCCGGGTTTCTTTGTGACTGACGGTCTCGAGACTCCTCTCTTTTAGGGATCGCTCTGTTACGGGCACAGGGATTTCCTCACGATCTTCTTGTCTTGGGGCTTCGTCCTCGTCGTTTGTGCATTAGCCCTTTTTCTTTGAGGCGGAGGAGCTCTCATGCTGATATGAGGCCTCCTCGCCGTTTATACTCTTTTCCGGCTTTAGAGGACCTGCGGCCATGCTAGCTTGAGGTTCTTTGAGATAGAGAACATCGGGTCCTTTGGTAATACGCTAATCCCGCGATGAAGGCATGACGACAAATTTTTAAATTAGTGCGTCTACCTTCGGGAGACTCGGCGTTGAATCATCTTGGTACGCCTGATTTCAAACTCTCTTGCGATCCTTGCTTGGCCCGGTCGTAGATGGTAGCTACCGGCTTTACGCATGCGTCGGGCTGCGATGAAGTGGGGCAGTATGACGAATGGTTCCACGAATGATATGAGATGGATGAAGGGTGCATTTGAACGAACGAGTGATCCTTTTAAGCGTAATGGCGAATGCACACGCCATACGGGATCCACGAAACCGTGGCTCCATCCTGGATTTTTGTAAGTATTAAGGTGATCGGCCGCGGGATCTTTGGTTCCATCGAATGTCTGCACGAGGCGTGCGAATTTTCTTGGAAGGGAAAGTCACGACACCTCGTTTGTGAAGGGAAGTTAGTTTCTTGCACCGGAGTATCCATAGTATCAAGGTCAGTCCCTTCACCACTTCCTAGCGTGGTGAGGCTCTTGTTGAAGGTTTACGAACCTCTGCTCCCATAGTATTCTCACCTTACAGTTGAGGGTGATTGCCTTGACGCCTCTTGGGTATTGCTTCGTTTTCTGCTTCCTTGAGGCAGCCCGGTGGTCGACTCTTGTTGAAGGTTTTACGAACCTGCGCTCCCATATTTGTTCTCACACTTCTAGTTGAGGTGATTCTTGACGCCTCACAGGTATTGCTTCGTTTTCCTCTTCGAGGGAACTGACGGTGGTCCATGCCCCTGGCTTTATTTGGACTCTTATACCTTCGATGCCCTCGGGGAAGTGTCTCGGCTTGGTACTGCTCCTGTGGGGAGGAGGTTATGGCCTTGCGAGTTTGCCGTGTCTCTGTTGATGTCGTACATACGCACAGTAGGCCTCCGATTCTTGACCAGACGGTTGACAAGGCGAAGCGCTTCCACTTCGTTTGTATTGGCTTGCGTCGTTTCCACCAGTCGGGGTCTGCTGCTCATATCGCCTAGTGGATTCCGTGTCCTTGGTGGATTAGTGTTACTCCTGCTCGTGTTCCTTGTTGATACCATCGATGGCGGAATCGATTATGTTTATGAAGGGTATCGTTCCGACGGTGCGCCCGATGATGCTGTTCGGCCGACTGGTACGGAAGTCGCGTTAGTTGGGCCAAAGATTGATGGATTAGAGATAAGGGTGCGGCCTCCACAGCAGAAGAATCGAGAAAAAAAAGGTCGGCGGGGGCTTGCGGGGACGCTCCGTCACCTCGTCGATTCCTTTCGGAGAAATAAGAGAACCATTTCATAACTGAAGTCGCGTGCGCTTTCCGGTGTTGGATCATTGTGTTTATAATGGATATTCATCGATTTGGGCGATGATTAGGGGTTCTTCCCTTTGGAGGATAGGTTTCCTCATGTAGTTAGCCTTAGATTTAGCGATGGATTAGTCAAAGGAGTTTGTTTGGAGTAATCCTCCTTCCTTATTGGTGGGTATCCGCCTGATGGTCTTCTGTTGCTTTTCCTTCCCTTTATAATAGGGGAATTGGGCGCCAGGGGCGTCTTTTAGGGAATATTACATCTTACATTATTTGTATAGATATGGTTTAGTAGTAGAGTATGGAGCGCACTATTTTCAATCAAGTGTTTTGGGCTAATAGGCCGGGCCTGTATTCGTTTGTTATGTGAGTTTCTGGGCCAGTATAGTCTTCACCAAGCTCCTTTGTTTGTGGATATAGATTACAGCCCATTTCTGTATCCACTATCATATATATATATATATATATATATATATATATATATATATATATATATATATATATATATATATATATATATATATATATATATATTTCTATTTATAATCATTTTTATTTATAATATTTATTATATTCATACTATAATATCTTTTTTATAATCTAATATTATAAATTTTTTGTAAATTTTTTTGAAAAGAATAATTTTTTGTAAACCTAAATTTTTAGAAATAGAAATAAAAATACTATCCACAAGTTAATTATTTTTTCAAATAAAGATAAAAAATAATATAAAAATATTAACTATTTAACAAAAAAATATTAATAATCATTTTAATATTTAATTTTAAAAGTAATATTTAAAACGGAATAAAATTAAAAGTAATAGTGATAATATTTTCTATTAACCTCTTTAAGAATAATTAGGTTTATTAAAATTTAAAAATATAAAAAATAAAATTATAATATTAAAATCATAAATAAAAAATAATTATGGATATGAAATAACATAAAATCAAGCATTATTTATAAGGAATGGTTTTCATCCTTGGATTAAGGAAATAATCATTTGAGTTTTTAAAATTTAATTAAAATCTATTGTAAAAAAAATCAATTGAAATCCTTGAAAAGTGATAAAAAGGATTGTATATCGTTGTACATTTAGTTCATATAGCTTGTACAATTAGTATAAATATTTTGTATATTATAACAAATCTCATAATTTATTTTATTATAAATAAAAATAAATAAATAAAATTTAGAAAAAAAAAGTATACTTTCAAAATAAGTGAAAATGAGATATTTTTATAAAATTAATTAAAAATATAAAACTTAATTTATTTGAAATATGAAAAAGCAAATTATAAAAAAGAAAAAATAGAAAAAAAAAAGTGGCTAAGTGGCTCGTGTGGGTGGGAAGGGCGTGAAGGGGCTGGGTGCTGAGCTGTGGGAAGTAGATAGTTTTGATATTTTAAAATTTTTATATCCTCATAGTTAATTTTAGATATTGTTATGGGTTTTGGGTCTAATTTGAATGCTTCTCTCTCAAGTCTCAACACAATAACACACTACTACAATTGAACCAAATCTGAAACTCACAACCGAAAGTCTCTAATATTCAACTCAACACAGCATACTCACCACACTCGGCATAACACAAACTAAACACTTTTTTTTTCTTTTTAATACTCACCTCTGCTGCAATCTAAACAATCAACCCAAATAGAATGGACCCAAATCACCATGAAATATTAGACTATATATAGGATTTCCTTTATATTAATTTATCCATTTAACATTAGCATATATATATATATATATATATATATATATATATATATATATATATATATATATATATATATATATGTGTGTGTGTGTGTGTGTGTGTGTGTGTGTGTAACTAAATCACAGGAGTCACGTTGATCACCGTCAACCCTTGAGCTTATGAGTCTCGTTGTGAGAGGCTAATCACGTCAATAAAATGGTATATTAATATTTACATCCATACTCATAAAATGTGTATTTTTATCCACAGCCAGATTAATTCTGATTTGTTTTGATTAAATATTATTTAAAAGCTGGGTCTTTGATTTTTACAAAAATCACGTTACAAGGCGCTCTATGACCATTTCTTTGTCTCCTAAGGCCTTGGATGCGTCCATCCCCAAGTGAGCATGATCGCGAAATAATTTTTCCCTACGGCGAGGTGAGCAATGCCCGATGGTGATAATCTGTCACGCTGGTTACTCTCAGCTCAAAGTGCGCATATAATGACAACAAAACATATTCAAACAAATGCATGATCTGTTTGAATATCTACGTATTATCAATCTCGTGTCTCGAGTCGCTGTAGACTTAAGCGACTTCCTCACACATGCTTATGCATGTATGAAAATCGTCTTCAACAAAAATATTTGTTTTAATTGTACAGGCAACCTTCAATATAAATCGTTGGACAATCCTCGAGGAGTGATTGTTGGGTAACTCTCCGAAACAATTCACTTGTTCCCCTCAGGCGTGATTATCACTCAATTTTAACTTTTATTCTTAGGACAACTTTCGATAAAATTATTATTTTAATAATTTTACAAAAGAAATTCATCGTTTGGACAATCCTCCGATTCATTGTCATTGCACTCACCACCTACTATTCTAGGGTGCCCAGTTGCATATAAGAATGCATTATGCCATTTCCTATATCTAAAATTCAATAGGCTCACACACAATTATATTTCATATAATTCCAAATATCATGTTAACATTAAATTACATGCATTAACGATTCTTTTCCACACTTATCTCAAGCCGTTCATTTTAAGCAATATTATACAAATAACTTGAGACTGATTCAGTCAGACCATCAACCAATTTGTTTTAATAGTCCCCGAAAACGATCACGATGGGTTGTCCGTGAATGACCCACTCATCAACATCGGTTCCACTTCTTTTGGGCAAAATCAATAACAACTCCGGCCTCCTGACCTCAAAACCACAAAATTTGCATGTTATTCAAATATCAAACAAATAACCTGATTATAACACACATATAAGGCACAGAAGGACCATTTTTAGTCCGAGATCAATCCGGGATTGTCCAAAATGGGTCCAGAGCCTAACATTCGAGTCCCAATTTTCGGGATGATCCTTGACCACTCACGGCCTCATACTATCCCATATAATTTTAAATGGCTCTTGAAGCGCAAATAAACTAAGTAGGAGAAGATCCACTCCGGGTTGTCGAAACTCCACGAACTGTATCTGCGTAGCTCTTCTGAGGGAGCAACTTTGTCTCTTAGCTCAGAAGTTGACGATTAGATCAGGAATTTAGAATAAGTTAGAGTTTCTCTCTACAAAAGCCTCTCTCTTTCTCTTTCTCGGTTGGTTCTTTTCCCTCTCCCAGTGGTTGGTCTGACTTGAGTCGAAAAGTGTCCTCTCATGCCACATGTCAATTGTCAGTGGTTCCTTAGTTACACACATCCACATATCATAATAGTGAATTTCCATCCACTTAGGAGATGCCACATGTCCACGTGGGCCCCACTTAGATATCCTTGTTTGACTAATTCTACACCTGATGCGAGACACCTCTTGAGCCACTCAAAATGTAACAAGTGTCCCGCATTACCCTCGTTGCCTCGAAAAACGTGCAAATTTTGACTGTCTCGGAATTCGACGAAATTCAACGTGGTAGCTAGATTTCAAGACGATTCCAATAGTGAAGTCTGTTTCGTCATCCAAGATCTAGAAAAATTTCGGTTTGGCCAGAGTATAGTACCTTTTCTCGAGGAAAATTAGAATTTTTGTGTTTCTAACAAACAAAAGAAAAGAAAGATGATTTGTTTTACAATTTTTAAAAGATGAAGGGTGATGAATACACATTTGAGTAATAATTATAGTAGAATTTAGCACATCTAAATCACAAGTTACCCACAATTGGCATAAGGATAGGTACTTTTAATATCTTACATGTTTTAGACTTGTTCGAGGTCTTTCGAGTCTAGAGCGTAGAGGTATGCGAAAGGATCGCATGTCAGGGAAGCCAATATGAAGCATTTGGAATGCGGGCTGAACAATTGATGAAGTCTCGGGAACTCAGGCAATACAAGGAAGCACGGAGGACGAGTGTACGGTACATCATTCATGTGTGCCGGTACAACTGCATAAAGGAATGGCGGTGGGCACATTGTGGGTACAACCCACATTGTACTTGGTGCAACTTTACATAAGAGGTGTGATTAGCGAGGGTGTCTTAGGTGCATCACTAGTGCAGATCTAGCTTGCATGGGAGTGCGAGATTGGACCGAGAAATTAGATCAGTGTGTGAGGGCACTGCGGTCGATAGACAAAATGGGGAAAATCATTGGAGGGTATAAAAGCAAGAGGACACAAGTAATAGACCTTTTGACTTCTAGGGTTTAGGTTTTGAAAGAAAGGAGAAGAATTTCTCTCCACATTTGAGTTGGAACTTGTAGATCCAGTTCCCAGATTTCTTTTCTATTAGGTTTTTAGATTGACGTTTGTAATCTTTAAAATGAAATACTTATCTTGCTTTAAATCCTAATATCTCTTGTTAATCATATAGTTTACAAGTGATTACGATTTCCAAAAGTCTTGTTTTTATGATTAATCGCTCTTTAATTATAATTGTTCAACATGATTTTATGGAGTTAAGCCATGCTGCTTTGAGAATCACGGAAACTCACCACGATTAAGAGTATAGTCCCTCAATTCCTCTTTTGATCTTTAATGGATTGTGTAATATTAATCACTTGTCGAAGAGTTATAAATCCTTAGTTGGGCATATTCTTGACAACGTGTGCAGAGATATCCTTGGTACACGTTGTGCTTGATCATGAATGCAAGCTAAGGGTTCGTATTAATTGAGAACAAGTGTTTAGTATTGCTACGATAAATCTTTACCCAAGAGCATTTTAAGATAAATCCTCCATCGAGACCGTTTATCAATGGTTCCTAGATGAGTTTATAAAATAAGAGGTGGGACTTACATGATCGGGAGTGGAGTGGAACCCTAAAAATCCCAACAATTATCTTTTCTATTTTAAAACATTCAAACCCGATCAACCATTAAATTGACGACACAACCTTACAATTCTCTTTTAAATCATGCCCTTGTTGGAGAATAGCTCCTGTTGATTAGATAAATTAGACCCTCCTGTGGGAGATATTTTCAGTAGTTCCACGGTATTACAATGCTAGACAGCGTAATTCCTACGCTTGGAATAGAGGTCGACTTGCACGAATAAGGGCCCGAAGCATTTTGGGCGCCGTTCTTGAGATGGCGACTAATCAAGTTGATACGAAATTTAGAGGTAATTTGCAATTGCATTGCAAATGCGAATGCACGTTCTCCACTTTTTTTTTTTTTTTTTGTTTTAAGTGAGAAATCTCGGTGGGTGTTTCTTGGGCAGTGTAGTGCATATCGGTTTGGGCTATAGCGAGCAACGCCGGCCCCAGTAAGAATAGTGCCTCTAGAAGCCAGGGATCCATAATAAGTCGAGTTTTCCGGATAACATTTCTCAGATGGATCATCACAGGAGTCGACAACATGTATTTAATGAAAATACTCAAAGTTCTGTTAACCCACAAGGACTCAATGAACCTCCACAACATGGAGTAGAAGCTACACTCGATGCTTAGCGGTATTGTGGGAGGGGAATGTGCAACTTCGACAAAATCGATATAGAGGTCTCACGCTTCTTTACCTAATGTGGAAAGAACCCTTAGAGAAATCCTACAACCTCGGACTAGCCAATTCTGTTCGTCTTCTGAAGAGGCCACTCAATTTTCTGTGAAGTCGAAATGATCCGTCTCTTGCAGTATGTCGAGGTTGAATCGAGAACCACTTATTCGTCATGAGAGATTTTGAAGATGTTTGCGAGTGCATTTCTTTCTCTTGGCTCACCCTCCATAATCTGTCTAGTTTTATTTCCACTTTTGCTTTAAGAAGGCTAAAAATTGGTTTCATTCCTTGGCGCTAAATTCAATCTTTGCTGGGAAAATATGCGAAATGAGTTCCTCGACAAATTTTTCTGCTGCACATTATAATGCTGTCTGACAATTGAGCTTTACAGAAAGCACAGTGAACCGTTTGGCTGCTTGTTATGGGAAAGATATAAGGATCTCTCCATGCTATCCTCATGGATTGGATGTAGAATGAATATGTGCATACTTTCATCAGGATTATCCTGAATAATAAACGGTACATCCGGATGATGTGTGCGGTAGATTCTATGAAAAGTCTTGGGAGGCTTGATCGACTCTTTGACACTATAGAGAATGCTCGAACTTGGGAGACTAGCATCCATAGACACTTTGCTAAAGTGCATAGCACATCGGCGGGGCGGAATCCATCACTTAAGGAGAAAATGAGTGAGTTCTGTGAAATTGCTAATTTAACAAGGAAGCTGGGGCCATAGAGATGAAAAGGTGCATGAGGTAACTAAGCGCTCAAAATACCCTGAAGCTCCTTTGGACCCGAGTGGAGGAGCCATGCATTATATGCGATGATCCTACGCACTCAACCGTCAAGTGCCCAAACCTTTACGAGTAAAGGCGCGTTCGAATAGACGGGCGATGCAATTGCAGAGCCTTTAAACTCTCATGATAGGAAACATATAATCACGGATGGGGTAAGCACCTGATTTTAGTTGGAGGAATGAAGGAGGCGAATAACACGCCAAACAACCACGGTCCTCATTACGAAACCATGGCTTTACAAATCCCATTCCACCATTTGAATCAAGGCCATCAGTTCTGTGAACCGCAATTAAGGTTTCCGGCCCGTCAGTCGAGGACTCCATCACCTGACCATAACCAACCCCGCGCAAAGTGCGGAGGACCTTGGTTACGAGTTCGTGCAGGCCCGGCAATCCACAAACACGAGAATTCGAGCGCTCTGGATGATGTGAGATCCCCGAGATAACGAGTTAACCTCATACATAGGTAACCTTGACAAAGAAAAACTCCATCTCGGCTATTCAAAATCCACAGGGTAATAGTGTAGGAAGTTCGGGACCCGATTGAGGGTGCCTTTGAACACTGTAAAGTTTTGTCGCTCTCTCGAGGCGGAAGAGTGGTTGACAAGGCAATTCAAACTAAGGAACCTGACTCAGAGTCCAGTGAGATTTGTCGGAGAGGATGAGTTGACAGAGCCGTCTCATGTCACGATCACGAATGATATTGATGATCAGCGAGGGCCAGCAGAATCTGCATATCCCTCCCGGCTCCATACCCTCATAGATTGAGAGCATCGAAGAAAGTGAATAACCGTTCCCGGAGATCTCTATGGCTGTTCAGGCATAAGTAAAATTGAACATTCCCTTGTTAGATGCCATAAGAAAATTCCATCATATGCTAAATTTTTAAAGGACTTATGCACGGTAAAAGAAATTGGGTGTCGACAAGGAGGCATTCATGGCCCGAACGATCTACTTCCTAATTGAACAACTTGCCTCAAAAATACAAGACCAGGAAGTCTGTATTTCTCTATAGTAGTGGGAAATTCAAAGTTAGGGCATGCTTTAGTGGACTTAGGGGCAAGTGTTAATCTGTTGCCTTACTCGGTATAATGTGGACTAGAGGTTGTTAGGAGAATTAGAGCCCGACCCGATATCACCCTCGATTGGTGTGTAGTGTAAATTCTGGGGGGAATAGTGAAGGATGTTTAGTACGAGTGAATGAATTTTACTTCCTGTGGATTTTGTTGTGCTTGACACTCAACCTATGGCGAATCAAGGAACTCAGTTCGCAGTAATTCTTGGTGACCATTCTTGGCAACTGCTAATGCCATTATACATTGTAGGGGAGGCCTAATGACACTATCGTTTGGTAACATGACAGTTAATCTGAATATTTTCAATGTTATTAAAGAATGGAGATGAAGAGAAGATGTTGTGAAATTAACATGGTTGATTCATTGAGTACTGAAAATACGGATAATGTCTACATGATGATCCTCTTAAGTCATGTTTGGTCGGCCCAGTTGGGAGGAAGTGACCCTGCTAGTCAGTTTCTACACTCTTTAATCGAGCATAAAGATGTATTGGAAGTTAATGGGTGGACACCTAAATTTGAACCTTTGCCACGAATGAGGATAAGACGGTACCTTACGAGGAGAGGCCACTAGCTTAAATTTAAAACCTTCTGACACATCTCAGATATGCATTCTTAAGGGAGGAGGACACTTTTCCAGTAATCATATCTTCCTCCTTAGACTTGACTCAAGAAACTCAACTTTTTGGAAATGTGAAAACCCACGGGGCCTTTAGGAGTACAGACGGTGCGGATATTAAGGGAATTGGTCCTTGATGCGCACACATAGAAATTCACTTAGAAGAGGATGTTAAACCTTAGGCAGCCACGAGCGATTGGACCCGATAATGAAAGAGTGGTGAAGAAGGAAGTTTTAAAACTCTTGGATGTAGGGTTATTTACCTATTGCGGATAGTAAATTGGGTTAGTCGACAGTGGTTCTGAAATTAAAGTCACGGTAGTTGCCAATGAAAATGTGAGCTCATTCCCTCGTATGCCCGGGATGGAGGGTGTGCATAAGATTATAGGAAGCTTGTCGAATTTGGAAAGACCATTTTCCTCTTCCTGGTTTGTTGATCAAATGCTAGAGAGGATTGCGGGGCATGAATTTTATTGTTTTCTTGATGGGTACTCAGGGTACAATCAAATTGAGATAGCTTTGGAAGATCGAAAAACTACATTCACTGCCCTTTTGGTACCCAGCCGCCTTTGGAAAATGCCCTTTGGACTATCGCAGCGCTGGAACTTCAACGTGCATGATGGGAATGCCGGTGACATGATAGAAATCATATTGGAGATTTTCATGGGCGACTCTCGATTTTTGGTGACTCATTTGAGAACTGCTTAGAGAACTTACGTAAGGTTTTAGAGAGGTGTCAAGAGAAAAATCTTGTGTTAAATTGGGAAAAATGTCATTTCATGGTAACACAAGGAATTGTCTTAGGCCACATAGTATCAAAAGATGGAATTGAAGTTGATAAGGCCAAAGTTGGGCTGATTTCCAACCTACCTACTCCTACGTGTGTTAGAGACACAGGTCATTCTGGAATATGTTGATTTTTATAGAGTTTATAAAGACACTGAATATATATCCGACCATATATATGCTGTACCAAGATGTCTTTCATGATCTGAGAAACTTGTATTATTTGCTTATAACCTAAAAGCGTACTAAGTAATCATACCCAAATCATCAGTTCTGAAGTGGGTTTATTGATGAGATCATATGCATTATTTAGTATTAGTTATGCATGGGCAGATGTTGGGACGTAAAGGGAAGACAAAAGAGCTTTTGTCATTTTACTACCTTGATGGACACTGGGCTGCCGAGACGACTACGACCACGAGAAAGAGAGTTTCTAGAGCATCGTTTTGCTCTACAGAAAATTTGGGTCATATATTGTTGGTTCTCCTGTGACCATCTTCACATATCATGCAGCCTGAAGTACTTGCTCTCTAGCGGGATCACGAGCAGTTAACTAGGTGGATTTTACTATGTCGAAATTCAGCTTGGCCATTAAGGATAAAAAAGGGTTGGTGATATGGTCGATCATTTATCTCGATTAGTTCAGAATCCGACTCCACGTGGCATACCCGTAGGTGATAAGCTGCGATGAGCAACTCTTTGCTCTTGTTCGTATTACCCATGGTATCTTGACATTGTGAACCTGCGTGGCGCGGATTCGGTCGATGGACTTCTCATTGAGAAAAAGAAATTTTTGGCCAAGATATTAAGAAATACTACTTTGATGATCCATATCTATTTAATACGTCGAGATCAAATAATGAGAAGATGTGTACCCGATAATGGCGAGTGAGGATTTTAGCTTTGCCATTAAACTGTGGAATTTCTGTAAACGGTAGACAAATTTTGTGGCTGGTTTTATTGGCCCACCTTATTTAAGGATTGTTTGATTTACAAACATTATGATACTTGACAACTAGGAAGGTCTACAGCGAAACATGATGCCTCTTACCCCGATTTTATTGTGAAATTTTTTGATTGTTGGGGTATGAGCTTCTATGGGGCGCTGCCTTCTTTATTAGGTATCTACATTTATTATCATTGATTAAGTGTCTAAGTGGGTTGGCTGATTCAAACGAGAACCAATGTGCCTGAGTTGTTTAAAGGTATAAAGAACATACCTCGTTTTGGAACTCCTGTTTACAAATCATTAGTGATGGTGGACTCCATTTTCCTGTCGATCTTTTGAAAATCTGTTTAAAAAATATGGAGTCACCCGCTAAAGTATCAACAGCACACCCTGGAACCGATAGTCGGTGAGCTGTTAATAGGAGATAAAAACATATTTTGGAAAAAGCAGTTTGCCCGAATCGTAAGATTGGTCACTCAAGTCTTCTGTGCTCTTTAGACTCTTAGTCTTTGCCTTTAAAGCATTTCTTGATGTGTCTCTTTATAAGTTAGTTTATGGAAGACACCATTTGCGATAGAGATGGAGCAGCTGGAGCTTCTTGGGCCTATTCGAGACTTTAATTACGATCTAGCTTCGAGCGGAGTAGCGGCGCCTATTGCAGCTAAATGAACTTGAAAGAAGCTGGCAGCCGAGTAGTATGAAAGCTCTCGAATTTACAAGGGCGGCTCGAGTTATTCCATGTGTGAATCCATTGCGGAAAACTTTGTTGATCGAAGTGCTCTTTATACGACTCCACAGTGCATCCCATTCGGAAGCTCAGGCTCACGTTGGGTAGCCCATTCATCGTTGGTGGTTTATCCCTACGAACCGTGGAGATCGAAAATCCGGACACTAGAAAATCCTTCAAAGTGAATGGCCGGCGCCTCGAGCCATTGTGAGCATCCTCGATACTCAGAGCACGGTGAAGATTTGGGCAGATCCGCTCTGACCTCTCCTTCCAAGTAACCTCATTTCTCCATGTTAACATATAGTTTGATTTTATTTTTAGTTCTTCAACTATTTTTTATTGTTTTTACTTCAGTTGCTGATAAAATACGAAAATAAAAATACGTGGGGCTCTTTGTTTCTCTCTTGCCTCGAATGCGTTTGTGGGGGTACCCTTGGTTTCTATGCATTGAGAGACTGATACTTGTTTAGGTAATGGGGGTAGGTGTACAACGGTTGAAACGTAACTATCGCTCGTTATATGTTCGAGTGGGTCGAGTGCCCAGAAATGTACTCTTTTGAGTATTATGTTTCACACCGCAATGTACATACCCGCGATTTCATTCCTCTCTATATCATCTTGTACGTGCATCTTAACAAGCATACCACGACAAGCTTTGTGGTCTTAATGAATTGTCACTTGTGCATTCTACCCTTCTTGCCCACACAAACCACGGACTTATGATTGAGTTTTCTTCGATCTAACCTATTATTGCTCCCGGTGTACATCTGCCACTTTTGGTGGTCATGTTAACTTCATGCATCTAGTCTTTATGGAACATCTTGCATAATTAGGAAAATGATTAGAGCCATTATTTCCTTGTATACCTATGGATTAAGTAGAGTCTCATCCTTACCCCATTTGAGCTTAAAGTTGTCAAGTTTATTCGAACCTTAGAATCGGTGATTCAGAACAAAGAAGTGGATCTTATGAAGAGATTGAAGGTATCCTAAGAATGAATTACAAGTGACTAAGCTCACGTAATGCAAAGCCATTGTGGAATTTGAACAAGAGAAAAAGTGAACATGCAAAAGAAACCCGATGAAAGTGCAGCTTGAAAGGTCAAAATGTATAGTAGCACCACCGTTCCAAAGCTAAAAAAAAAAAAAAAAATATATATATATATATATATATATATATATATATATATATATATATATATATATATATATATATATATATATATATATATATATATATATATTAAAAAAAGAAAAAAATCAATGAATAAGTACCAGATAACTTAAACATGTACCTTGACAACTTGCCAAAAACGGGCAGTGGCTAAATTGTACCCTAAGACATCATTAACATGTACCCTGCATAACCTACGGACTGGGGCGTAAAAGGTTTTAACCCAAAAACTTGGCGCCTTCACATTCCAAATGTTTTTTTTGATACTCCATAGCCTAAGCCCTAGCCAGTTGCTTCCCACACAAGCATCTCCGAAATTGATTGATCCGCTGTGGTCATTGTCCATTCCGACGTTAACCGCAAATGTTGTACGAAAGTGGTAAACCCCTACATCTTTACTAGCATTAATGGTTTCCTCTTGGTTACACATGGAGTTGTTTTATCGGACGATTTAGATTGCTCGCGCTTGGTGGTCTGGGAGTTTCGCCGCCGGGTGACGTGGATGTGAGAATGTTTGTCTGACAAAACAGTGCGCCTTAAAGGCCGCTTGAGACGTGCTTCGGGACTGATGATATATAACTCGGGCCGTTATCGCTTATCATCGCCATTTATATGGCGCTGCTCTAAGAATATCTAGAGAGGAAAGGCATCCAGCCTTCTATGGAACAAGCCGTGAAGAAGCTTAAACTGATGCTCCCAAATTTGGCCAAAAGGGAAGGGAAAACGAATCGCATCCTCTTCAGGAAGTGAGGAATTATCTGACAGTGATGATGAAGAAATAGAGGCGATGCTCGCCTGTGGATTTCGAGGGAGAGTACCTAAAACGGATCTTGGCCAATCGCAAATGTGGGCTCTAACGCGAGAGGGGTGTTAAATTGGAGACGTTTTTATATTCTCATCCCATCAGGGGGATTATCCAGGAACAGAGTATGCACTTCGTGCACACTGAGGTTCGAGGATACTTACCTCTGCAGTCTCGAGTTCTACAATTAACTCAAGTGAAAATCAACTGATTGAAACCGTGATTGAGAATTTCTGTGAATGGAAAGCCAGGTCACTCCCGATCTGGAGCAGCGCATGCATTACATTATATTCGCCCCGACAAGCTGACCTGGCCATATCCACTGTGTGGCGGCATCGACTCGATGCCCAGCTTGTGATCGAGGCTACGGCACCCGCCCGCGCCTACGAAAGTGGATTTGTGAAAAAGATTTCATTCCCGGAAAGCTCAAACCGAATACGCCCGATGAACAAGATCATTCACACAATCAAATTAGGCCGCTAGGTAAATGAAAAGTCCCCTACCCAAGAACAAACGCGCCAGACGAGGTTACGACCGAAGTCGGGACGACCATGCATTGTGCCAGGTGCAAGAATGTAGGGACTTCTCAGAATATCCACGGTGTTTCAAGATATTCCGTCTTCACTACAGACTAGTATCGCGAGCTGTTTGGACAGAGGGGAACATGAAGAAAAGAGGGTGTTACCTAGCCGTGGGCCGATCACAAATAAGATCGAGGCTAAGAGCAAGGCAAAGATCCACTAGACCTCAAATTCTCTCACCCTCAAAGGCTTCAAGGCTCACTTCCCGGATCACTTATCCACAAACCCCCAAAGACCACTTGTTACACGCTATCAAGAGGATGGAGCGCTGGATAAAGGTGGTTCAAGTGCATTCTCGCGTTGTAGGAATGATCGACGCTCTCGAGGCTTGAGAGCCACATTTTTCGGGGTGCAGGAGAGCCATGATGGAAGATGCTACTGCATTTAGAGTGAGATTTCAAGAATTAGGATGACTGTGGCACGAGACGCATTCTCTTCAAGAGAGGATCGAGGTCAGACAGATAGCTATATATTTAGGCTAGACTAGGGGTGTTGGAAATCTGGGTAGTAGACTCAGCCATGTTAGTGCCAAAGACCATTTTGATCATTTACCTTTTCTTTTCATTAGCTCCACTGGTCATATAAACTTTTAAGACCTTTGATTTACTTATGTCGGGTTGTTCCTTTCCGACATTGATGTCCCACCGTCGCATCAAGCGACACGTGTTCCATGTTATATGATCGCTACCTTATATCGGGACGCCATAGTTCCATGTTCGCATGACTACTTACATTTTTAAAGTCCATAATCCTTATTCAATAACCAATTTTGTGTTAGCCTCGTTATAATGTTCATCAGGTAAGGATGTGGTTGGTTTAAATGAGTCATGCTCGGTGCATACTAAAGCGTGACATATTGTATTCTATAATTGCTATTTTGAGATTATTACAAAGCTTGGATCACACTAACGCTACGAGATTCATACTTAGTAGGTAGTTCACTTCCAAATCTTGCTAGGGACTAGCAAGATGCAGGTCAGTGTGATGAATACACATTTGAGTAATAATTATAGTAGAATTTAGCACTTCTAAATCACAAGTTTCCCACAATTGGCATAAGGATAGGTACTTTTAATATCTTCTATGTTTTTAGACTTGTGCAGGTCTTCGTGTCTGTAATTTAAGCGCATAAGGATGTATGTCCGAGAAGCCAATATGAAGCATTAAGGATACGAAAAAGGAACACCAGATGAAGTCTCTGAACTCCGCAATACAAGGAAAGCACTGTGAGGACTAAGTGTACCCTGCGACATCATTCATGTGTACCGATACAACTTGCATAAAAGTGGCAATGGAGCACATCACCTAAGACAACCCACATCGTACCTGGGTGACAACTCTACAAAACTCGACAAATAAGGGAAATCAGACTCTAAGACATCACTAATGTGTGTACCTAAGACAACCGCATGGGAATCTCAAGTAGATTGGGCTGTGAATCTGATCAAAGACGCGAGGGCACTCCCGTCAATGAACCAAAATGGAAAATCACATCGAGTGGGGTATAAAGCAGGACACAAGTAATAGGCAGTTTTTTGACTTCTGTGGTTTAGGTTTTGGAAAGGAGAAGTGAGTTTTCTCTCCATTTTTGAGTTGGAACTTGTAGATCCGTATTTAAGATTTCTTTTCTACTGGAAGTTTTAGATTCAAGCGTTTGTAATCTTTCAAGCCAGAATACTTATCTTGCTTTAAATCCTAAGACTCTTATTCATCCTTCTCATTTTAAGCAAGTGAATTCCCGATTTCCAAAAGGTATTGTTTCATGATTAACGCTTCTTAATTATAATTGTTCTTATAAGTTTTATGGAGTTCTAAACCCTTACTAATGAATCACTAGGAAACTCACCCTCTCGGGATTAAGGTATAGTCCCTCAATTCCTCTTTGATCTTCAATTGATCAGGTAATAATCACTTGTGCAGTAAGAGCTGTAAATCCCATTCTAAGATAATTGACAACGTGTTAACGATATCCTCTATGACACGTTGTGCTTGATCATGAATGCAAGCTAAGGGTTCAGGGATAATTGAGAACAAGTGTTTAGTATTACTCGATCATCTTTATTTTCCAAAGAGCATTTAAAGATAAATCTTCCATCAAAGACCATTTATCAATGGTTCCTAGATGAGTTTATAAACAAGAGGTGGGACTTATATGATCGTGGAGTGAGTGGAACCCTAAAAACTTCAAAGAATTGTCTTTCATTTTAAAACATTCAAAACTAATCAACTATCCACCAACCAACACAACCTTACACTTCTTTAAATCATACCCTTATCGAGAATAGCTCCTATCAGCCGATAAATTAGACCACTCCCTATGGATATGACCTGTGGATTCCCACAGTATTACAATGCTAGACAACTGTAATTCCTACGCTTGGGAATAGAATTCGGCACACGAATAAGGACAAAGCAAAGGGGCTTTGGAAAAAATGTGGAATATGCCTTTATATAAAAAGGACTCTCTAACTCACATGACTCATTATTCATTTCATTTTTTCTAGAGAGAGAAAAAGAAAAGGAGATAAAAGAGTTAAGGTTTCAAAAGTTGAGAGATTTCAAGTGTCAAGAACTTCAATCCCAAGTAAGCATCTCTTTTCCCCTTTGATTTTTGATAGTTAAGGTTTTTAAAAGTCTATATTTGAAAACTTAGGGCTTTCTAAAACTTTATATTTGAAACCCTAGAAATGATTGAAATGCACAAAAGCAAGAAGCTTGGTTTGGGTTCGATGTTTGATATATTTGGTTGAGTTTTCAAACTCTTAGTATCTTAGATTTGAAACCTTGGGGTTTCTTAAACTTTTAAATATGAAACCCTAGAAATGTAAGAAAAACATAGTATTAATAAATTTGTTTAGGAATTGATATTTGATGTGTTTTTGTGATTCTTGGGCTATCAAGCTTTAGATTTGAAACCCTAAAGGATTCCCTACAAGTTACAAAGAACCATTTGTTCATAAGATATTTGGGGATTTCAACAAAAAAAAAAAAAAAAAATCATGTTTTGTAGTAAAATCCCTAATTTTAGGGATTTAAGAAATTGATGAATTTTGAAAATTGGTGATGTTAAGGTTTTTGGGAAAATACCCTAATTTATTTGAAATTCCCAAGCTAAAAAACCTTTGAGATTTTAGGTTTAAATATTTTGGACTTCTTGGAAAAGAAAAATAGGAGATATAAAACCTATGAGTGAGAAGAAAATATTATTTTTATCTAATAAGATATTGCTCATATTATTCAGGTGATTATGACTTTTTTTAGGCTTCTTGGTTTTGTTAATATCTTGGAATATCAAGTAAGAAAGACTAATGTAACTTTTCTTATAAAACAAAATATTTTGCTAGTATATGTGAATATGAGTCTTGAAATTTTCTAGTTATTTAAATCATATGTATGGATCAAATACGTGTTTTGTATGGAAAATGGATTTAAGAATGTTTACAGTAAAGATTGAAAATTATGGAGATATACTTTTGTATTTTGTGAAATTGGAAAAATGAAGAAATATTTGACGTTGGTTTATATGATCCCTACTAATGGTATAAATCGATAAATACAAATTTCATTGGACAGCAGATAAATCATAAATACTTAATTCCATACAATTTGGACATAAACTTGATAAATAATTTAATTTTGTCAATGGGTATAACTTGATAAATACTACTTTGTCAATAGGTATAAACTCGATAAATATGACCTCGAACATGGGTATAACTTGACAACACTATCACCATTAGGGTAAACTTGACAACACGCCTCTACCAATGGGTTATAGTAGTTGACAAATAACTCTTGTCAACGGGTTAAAATAGTTGGACATTTTATTTGAAAGAAATATGTTTTTAGAAACTAAGATGTAGCGGTTTTGGAATGGCCTTCACAACAGCAGAATATTTGACATTATATTTGAAACAAATATGTTTTAAGAACTGAGTGCAAAAGCATTTTGAAATGGTCATTGTCAACGGGTTAGAATAGTTGACATTCTATTTGAAAGAAATATGTTTTGAGAACCAAGGGTGTAAGTATTTTGGAATGACCTTTGTCGGGTTAGAATAATTGATATTCTATTTTAAACAAATATGCTTTGAGAACCAATTGCATAAGCGTTTTGAAATGACCCTTGTTAACGAGTTAGAATAGTTTATATAATATTTGAAACAAATATATTTTGAAAACCAAGTGCATAAGCGTTTTAAAATGGCTCTCGTCAACAAGTTAGAATAGTTGACATTTTATTTGAAACACATATTTTGAGAACCATGAGTGTATGTGTTTTAAAATATTTTTGGATTTGATTATGATATGAGATTGTTTGAGAAACATAAAATATGATGAACATGTAAAACCCGGAAAAAATTCAATTTAAAAAAAAAAAAGGTAATACAGTAATTTCAATTGAAAACCTGAAAATTTTCTAGATATCAGATAACGTAATAGATTTCACCATTGGAATCTTCTCGCGAAATCTAGTTATCCAATCAAATTTCGTCGAATTCCAAAATAATCATAATTTCACTTTTTTCGAGGCACCATGTGTAATAAGTGACACATGACACTTGGTTGAATAGCTCATTTAGAGCCATGTGTCAAATGGAGAGGCAAGTCAAACAAAATGTGAAAGTCTAAGGGGGACCCGTGGAGGACATGTGTCAAACATTTAGAGAAAGGAACTAAATTTCGATATGTATAAGACGAGATTTAACGTAAGGACACATAGGTGATGGTACTTTCCACTTGAATGGTCAACTAAATCAGCGAGAGGGGGAAAAGGAGGAAAAAGAAAGAGAAAGATAACTCCAACTTCTCTCTGCACTGCAATGACCGCCGTCGGCCTCGGGCCTGAGTAAGAGGCAAAGCTGGGTCCACGCAACTGTAGCCACGCCGTGGGTACCAACCGTGGTTTCGCTAAACTCTAAGAGGTAGGGTTTTTCTCCCTACTTGCGACTCGCTTAAGAGCAATTTAAATGGTACGAGGTTTCGGGGCCGAATGGTCAGATGTGTACCGCCTCCCAAAATTTGGACTCGAACGTTGAGATTCTCGGATCGTTGACAACCGGATTGTTGACAATCTGTGTGGCTAAATTTTGGGATTGTTTTCAGACACAAAATGACTTCGCGCTTTTGATAAGGTGTGTTGTTTTCTCGTTGTTATCGCAAAAAAATGAATAAATATGTTATTTCATGAATTTATGTTGATATATGCTTATTTGATATGTTAGCATGAAATTTATGATGGATGTAAATTATATGTAGAAAATATAATTATTCATGAAATGACATCCCGCATTTCATATGCACAAGGACACCCTGAGTATTAGGTGTGAGTGCATGACATGGTTTTCGAATGAATTATATTGGAGGGTTGCCCAACAAAACTATTTGTCGGAGTATGTCCACTAAATATATCAAAGGGTTGTCCACACAAACTATTTGTCGGAGTATGTCCACTAAAATATATCGAAGGGTTGTCCACACAAAATATTTGTCGACGTATGTCCACTAATTATATCGGAGGATTGACCAATACAATTTGATATCTAAATCGACTAAATGAGTTTTAAACAAAAACTTGGTTTTGAAAACGGTTTTTCATACATGGTAAATGCATGCGCAGGAGTCGAGTACTCTACGAGCAGGAGTGTACTCCTCGTAGGAGAACTCATCTACTGAGCATTTCTCACCCCGTCGTGGGAAAACATTTTCAAGTACTGGAGGTACACCGGAGGATGAATCACATCCAAGACCTCAGTTATGAAGAAAAGGCCAGATTTGGCTTTATTATGTATTTTGTAAATTTTGGGTAGAAAACCCAGTTTCTGTTTTTGTAAGAAGAAAAGAGTTGTAATTAAACTCATTTTGTGTGATTAATGAAGTTTGCAAGGCTTTTCTGTGTTTCAATGCCTTTGTAATAAAAGGCTATTGTGGTATTGAATTTGTGTGGTGTTTAGGAAATAAAAGGAAAAGAGAACTGGAGGGGCGCAGAAGGCGAGTGGGCTATCGCCATTCTGCTTTCTCACACAAAGAATTTCATTCCATGTCGCCATAAAGGTAATGTCGCACGTGGTTGCCTGCTAGGCATTTTGAAGTAGATAGAACCTTTGGCAATCGTGTCGCGACATGAGTCCTCCTCGTCAGGTCGCGACATGGTCCACAAGCCGTAGTGGCTATCGGTCGGACAGTGGTTCGATGTCATGGCGCTGGCTGTGGTGGGGAGAATCTCTGTCACGATAGAAGATTTTCAGGTTGTTACAGAGCTGGCTACGAAGGGGGAGGCGCGCACGACTGGCGCATAGTGTGTGTGATAGTGCACACGACAAGCGCCCTATCGCCCACGATGGAGTCAGCCTCGCAAAGGCCAACGAGCCAACAACTGCAGGCACGGCCGGGCGCCAGCGCGCGCCATAGCACGCACGACCGCGGCCCACTCACGACACGTGAGATGTATCATAAGTAGCCAAAAAATATATGACCCCTGTGGATTGGGGCACACGCAATACTCCATTGAAATATATTTATACCTTATTTATTTGTCCTCAAGAATTTTATGAAATTTATGAGGAAAAGAAAAATATATTATATCTCAAATTTTGTGAATCTAAAATATTTTATCCATGAAACTGTATTAACATTTCTTACTGGCTTTCAATTACCTTATTATTGATCATTTTTCAAAATTCTAGACCTTAGCAATGAGTGATTTCGGGGCTAGCATGGATGGTTAAGAACTATTTTGAGTCAGGTGTTTGTTGGAAATACTTAGGATTGTTGGACTACTTTAATGCTTTCGAATCGAATGTTTGCAAACTTTCATTTGAAGGATATTATGTTGCTAGAATGTTACGTTTTGAGAAAATTAGTTTTGGAAAATTTATCTATTTGGAAGATGTTGGTTTAATGACATTTTGTTATACTTTGAAAGGTTTTATGTAATTGGGAGATTTTGATTTTAAGAAAATTGGTTTAATTTTTCTTGGGAGCATATTTAGGGCAAACAAGATTCATAAGAAAAAATTTTGAATGTGTCATTTACATGTGGAGTTTTAGAGCCTTATATGTGAATGGACAAAGATTTACCCTGGTTAGGAAGTTCTAGTGTTACAAACAGTATCAAAGCATAAGGATGTGATCCTCAGACTTTTGCAGAGTAGGATGGCTGCTTAGACTGAGCTACGAATTATTTGTTATTCTTTTTATGCAATGAGTTTCATTTAAGAGTTGCTTCCATACCTTATGTTATTTATTCTAATATGACTTGAGATGATTGGTAAGAAGAATATGTGAATTGACTTAGTACTCCTTGACCATTAGAATTTTGATGTGATTTTGAGAATGATTTAAATAGTTCCCTACCATAACTTATTGGTTGTTTAAAAAAAAAAACAATTTATGACTTCCCACTTCCTAGTGAGCTTGTGTTTAGCCTTAAATGAAATGATATAGATAGATTGTTGTGCATATCTTAGCCTTGTAAATGATTTATTTTCTTAGAAAGGTTCTTCTTAATACTTTTTGGTATTTGTGATGTGTGATGAGAGCAATTTGAAGTTTGGGAAAAGACATGGTCTTATGATTGAAATTCGAAGTTTCTTAGGATTAACACATTACTACAAGTACTTTATTGAAGGGACTCTAAGATCATCATACCTTTTCAGGTTGATATAGAAAGGAGTTAAGTTTGTTTGGTCTAATGACTATGAACATGGCTTCCTAGAGTTGAAGAACAAATTGGTAATAACTCTTACTTTGTTTATTCCATTAGGTTTAAAAGGATTCGTTTTGCATTATGATGTCTTTCATTAGGATTTAGGTTGTGTGCTTATGCAAGATGAAAAATTTGTGTTCTATGCTTTTAGATATTTGAAACCTTAAGATAGAAACTACCTTCTTATGATTTGAAGTTGAGTAAAAATGATTTTTCCACTTACGATTTTGAGACATTTTTATTTCTAGCGAAACTTATGAGATATTCATAGATCATGAGATTTGAAATTTTGTTTTCTTAAAAGGATTTAAACAAGAAATAGAGGAGATTGGTAGAATTATTTAGGGAAAATGACGATATTATCAAGTATTAATAAAACAATGAGAATCTTGTGGTTGATGTCTTAAGTAGGAAATTTGTTGATCCCTTGGAATTTATTAGAGATTGTCACAAATGATTACTTTCTGATTTGAGATGTCTACAAATATATGTCATAACTTTGGACTTTAGAGTATTTATGTTGAATATCATAGTACAACCAAACTTATTAGGAAAAATTAGGACCCTATAAAGAATAATTTGCAATTAGTTGAACATATGTAATAAGTTACGAGAGATGATAAATTTGACTTTGTTTAATCAGATGATGAGATCTTGAAATTCAGGACTAGAGTAGATGTCTTAAATAATTGAAACATAAAGAAACAACCTTTGGAATGAAGTTTATCGCTTTAGGTTTACTATTTGCCCTAGGGACATATAAATGTACAAAGATTTGAGATAGAGTTTTCGGGTGGTCAAATATGAAGTTGAATATTACACGATTTGTGGCTTAGGGTTTAATATATTCATGTATGGATGTTTACATCAATAGTCAAAAGAGTTTTGAAAATGCTTTGCATTATTAAGTGAATGTGGAAACTTTTACCATGGATCTTGTGATAGGGTAACTAAGAACCTTAATTGGTGATAACCTTCATTGTAATAGTTGGTTTATTGATAAAGCTACTTATTTTCTAATGACTAGCCTCTTCAGATCAAGAAGATCAGAGAATGTATGAGATATCTTATTTTAAGGTATATGGTAAGGATTCTTGTTTTACTAATAATAAGTACTAAGTTAAGTTTAATAGTAACTTCCATACTTAGGTTGATGACTAATTGAGGAGAGTAATCTCAAGTTTGAAAATATTTGTTAAGAGATTGTGTTTCACACATGGAAAGTAACTAAAATGAGTACTTACATTTGATTAAATTTTCTTACGATAATAGTTTTTAAAGCTAACAAAGATATGATACTTTCAAATGGGTTTATGGTAGAATATTGAAAATATAGCCTTAATTAAAGAAAAATTTAGAAAAATCAAAATACACGTAAGGGTTAATTTGACTATCTATAGAAATACTTGGAATTTGAATTTGGTGATTTTGTTTTCATGGAAGTTTATTTGTTAAGTTGTAATGAGATTTGGGGGAAAAAAGGTGTTTTTGTGTATTAAAAGTATTCAACGCCTATATAAGTTTATAATGTCTTTTATGCTTTGAGTTTAAGGAAATATGTTCTTTATCCCTCATAGGTAATGAAATTGGAGGCTATTCAGATTTTGGAACATTGGACTCATGAAAAAAAAAAAAAAGTGTTCAAATTATGGTTGTGATGGAAAAAAAAAAGCAAGAAACAAAGAAAATGACATTCTAAATTTATTAAGGACGTACTTATGCCAAATTTAAAGGACTAAACTTCTTATAAGGGAGGGAGAATGTAATACCCTTAATTTTCTAACAAACAAAATAAAAGAAAGAAGATGGGTTGTTTTGCAATTTTTAAAAGATGAAGGGGCTTTGGGGAAAATGTGGAATTTGCCTTAATATAAAAAGGGTTCTCTAACTCATATGACCCATTCTTCATTTCATTTTTGCTAGAGAGGGGGAGAGGAATAGAAAGAGAGATAAAGGAGCTAGGGTTTCAAAAGTTGGGAAATTTCAAGTCTCAAGAACTTCAATCTCAAGTAAGTATCTCTTTTCCCCTTTGATTTTTGGTAGTTAGGGTTTTTAAAATTCTAGATTCTAAAACTTTAGATTTGAAACCCTAGAAATGATTGAAATGCATAAAAGCAAGAATCTTGGTTTAGGTTTAATGTTTGATATATTTGGATGAGTTTTCAAGCTCTTAGAATCTTAGATTTGAAAACTTAGGGTTTTCTAAACTTTTAAATATGAAGTCCTAGAAATGTAAGAAAAACATAGTATTGATAAATTTGTTTAGGAATGGGCATTTGATGTGTTTTGGTGATTCTTGGGTTACCAAGCTTTAGATATGAAACCATAAAGGATTCCCTATATGTTACAAAGAACAATTTATTCATAAGATATATGGGGATTTCAAAATAATAATAATAATAATAATAATGTTTTATGGTAAAATCCCTAAATTTGGGGATTTAATAAATTGATAGATTTGGAAAATTAGTGATGTTAAGGCTTTTTGAAGGATCCCAACCCGGATTAACCTCATGAACCTGAGGGACCTCCCATACCCAACTGATACAGCAGAAACTTTTCTCAAACAATCAATTAAAACTATGGAGTTAACTCCTTTACAATCCTTAACATATCTTAGAAAATAATACTAAGTGAAGTGGTAAATTTTATTCTTTTTTTTTTTTTTTTTTTTTCAAACACTTAGATTTTTCAGAAATCACGAGTTTCTCTGCTTATTTACTCTTCAAATTTACAAAAAACTGCCAAACATTCAAAACACTTAAACTTAAAATTTTCCATTTCCATATTAGGGACTCCTCATCCACAACCCAATCAAAAACACAATAGGACATACATTTACATTTATTTACTTCAAATCATCAAAACATTCAAACTTTCTTCTATTCCATGGCCATTTTTTATCAAGATTTGGCTCAGCCCAAGCAGTAGTTTCCACTGGCCATGACTCATCCACGAGGATCAAATCCTGAATGTAGTTCCTTTTCATAAAATATATACATATACATATATATATATATATATATGTTATATACATGACAAAATATTCAATATATACAGTGATGCAAAATATATATACACGCAAATACAAAGGCCGTTTCCTCGATGGCTGTGACTCATCACAGGGATGCCTCACCAAGGCACTCGTTTCTGCCTCCTCGAAATGGTTTCGGGAAACATACGAAAAAGAATGAGCTAAAGGAGACGTTGAGTGTACATTTCCTTTAGACAACATTTAAGATATATCAAAGAGCAATATCATAAATTAAAAACGAATTTATGCCTTAAACTTTATTTCTTCTTTATATCTTTCTTTCCGATGGAACCTGGGATACAAACACACACTCAGCTCTGTGCAATCGACTAAGAGAGGGAGCGCCTCATTCCACTATAACTACGCGCAGAAACTCACGCATAGGTTCAATTTCATAGCACTTTTATCACGTGTAAGTATATTACTCTAAATGACTCATTTCCTTCCCTCGCTAAGAACTCCAGGCACCTTTACCTTCTAAATCCTCATACTGAAGCAATTTCTGGCTGAGCATCACCATATCACTATAGTTAGTAAATCTACCAAGAAACCCTTTCTTCAAAATACATTTCTCAAATTCATTTAAATGACTTCTGCTTTATTATTTATATATTTATGCATTCTTATACATTTTAAACTTCCATAATGTCTTAACATATATACATATATAATCTAATACTATAATATATAGATATTGATGCAAGATAAAACATTTCCATATGCCTTAACATTTATATATATTTCCATTAAACTTTTCAATAATATTTAAACGATTCATTTTTAAACTAAATTGTCAAAATATCATTTTTACACTCACCGTCACCGCTTCAACTTCAATGCTTCCTGGTCGACCTCTGCCAGTCCGGGACACCCTTTCACATTTTTCAAGAAAACTATAAATTAACTATATTAACTACAATCCGATTGAACCTTACAATACACATTCATTTTCTACCCAACCACATCACATTCATATAAAGCCAAATTGAGCCAATTTACTCCTTGAGCACTAAAAACCCTAACAAAAAACCACTGGCTTTGGCCAACCTTTTCAAACACACTGGACTTTATTACTCCAAAATTATTCAAATGGTTCAAAATTATGAAACTCTCCAGATCAGTCCTTATATATCTAATGATATCTCAAATTTTCAATTTAAAATTCCTTCTTAAGACCTCAACCACATAACACAAGTTATACGTTTTTTGATGCCAATTTGGTTTAACTTTACTGAATCACCATCGTTATCCCTTGATTTATGGGATCTTAACTCCAAAAATTGGAAATGGGTTCTTCACCAGTTTAAATCATGGTTAAAGTTTCTTCCCAATTGGAATCAATTCAATTTGATCTAAAACTCAAGTTATTGCATTTTACATCTTAGATGATCTAAATTGCAAAAAAGAATAGAATCTGCATATAGGTCTACTCTTATAAAATTTCTTGGGCACTTGGGTCACAATTTACTGCACTCCTCTCAGCTTAATTTGTTCCATGATGTTCATTTAACCCTTCGCACCTTGAAACCCAATTTGATGATCAAACTCACTTCTACGGCTGCCAAAACACTACAAACCATACCCAAAACAGAGCATAATCAAGAGCTTACATGAGTTCAATTTTCAACTCAGATTGGTTTCAGAGCTACAATTTGTTCTTTGGTCCCTTCTTTGTGTTACATTTGTAGCCCCATCTTATGGTTCTTACCAATTGGAATAAATTCAATGGATGTGATTCTAACTTAATCTTTAGCTAAAATAAAACAGAGGTTTTAAGGAAAATTTTGACAGTAATTCCTTTGAAACCCATTTTTCATAACAACCAATCCTCAAAATCAGACAATTAATAATCAACACGAAAGCCTATTCAAACCACCTTATGTAACACTTGTATCGGGTATTGGAATCTACAAGAACAAAACTCTAGTAAAATCTTATGAATTTGAACTCAAAGGTCCACTCAATCTTTCTAAACCCATATAAATAAGATGATCTCATGTTTATTTTACATCAATTGGGGCCTATCTACAAAACCTCAACAAATCTATGGTTTGTGTGATCTCTAAACTAAACCCTAGGTTTGGAAATAAACCAATCTCCATAGAAAACCCAATAATCACAATTAACTTTAGATATCCAAAAGATAATTCGATTCCATAAAAAAACATACCTTTGTTCTTCTCCTTCTCCTTCCTCTTCCTCTCTTCCCTCTCTTTCTTTCCTTTCTCCAACCTGAAGTTTCTAAATTACAGATCAAAACGAATGTTAAGCTCATTTCATCCTCATTTGGCCCCAACTTTCCTTTGATCAACATCATCCCCATCTTTTAATATCACTTTAACTTTTGTTTTTAATATTATGGCCCATCTCTCTACTTTGATTTTGACTGTCGCTATGGTAATTACAAATTTAGTCCTCAAAACACTTGATAGTTGTAAATCAACTTATTTTATTTTCATTTTGCATGGCCTTCTCAAATTATGCCCTTTATAATAGTCTGGAATTTACATCTTTACCCTCTTTGGGCATCACAATTCCGTTCCATAAATTATCATCAGATATTTTCATCTAATAACAACTCCCAAAAAATATTACAGTCGCACTTGTGTTCCTTTATACGCCCTTGCCAGCCATGTACTCGTATTAATTCTTCCTGGATAAGGCTACACTTTGGAAAATGCCTAATTTATTTGAAATTCCCAAGCTAAAGAATATTTTGGACTCTTAGAAAAGAAAAATAGGAGATATAAAACCTATTAATTACCAAAAGAAAAATATTATTACCTCTAATAGGATATTGCTCATATTATTTAGAGTGATTATGACTCTTTTGAGAGCTCCTTGGTTTTGCTAATATCTTGGAATATCAGGTAAAAAAGATTAATGCCGCTTTTCTTATATAAAACAAAATATTTTGCTGAAATATATGTGAATATGAGTTTTAAGAAAATTTCTAATTATTTAAATCCAGCCCATGGATCAAATACATGTTTTGTATGGAAAATGGATTTGAGAATGTTTACATTAAAGATTGAAAATTATGGAGATATACTTTTGCAATTTGTGAAATTGGAAACATGAAAAAAATAATTTACTTTGGTTTATATGGCCCCGATTAATGAGTATAAACTTGAAAAATATGACCCTTGTTAATGGGTATAAACTTGACAAATATGGCCTATGTCAATGGGTATAAACTTGAAAGCCCCTGTCAAAGGGTATAAACTTGACAAATATGACCCTTGTCAATGGGTATAAACTTGACAAATATGGCCGGCCTCTATCAATGGGTATAAACTTGAAAAATACGGCCCCTGTCAAAGGGTATAAACTTTACAAATACGACCCCTGTCAATGGGTATAAGCTTAACAAATACAACCCCTGTCAATGGGTAATAAACTTAACAAATATGACCTCGGTCAATGGGTATAAACTTGACAAATACGACCCCAGTCAATGGGTTATAGTAGTTGACAAAATGACCCTTGTCAATGAGTTAAAATTGTTGACATTTTATTTAAAAGAAATATGTTTTGAGAACTAAGAGTGTAAGTATTTTGGAATGACCCTTGTCAACGAGTTAGAATAATTGACATTTTATTTGAAACAAATATGTTTTGAGAATCAAGTGCATAAGCATTTTGCAATGGTCATTGTCAACGGGTTAGAATAGTTGACATTCTATTTGAAAGAAATATGTTTTGAGAACCAAGAGTGTAAGGATTTTGGAATGACCCTTGCCAACGGGTTAGAATAGTTGACATTTTATTTGAAAGAAATATGTTTTGAGAACCAAGAGTGTAAGTATTTTGGAATGACCCTTGTCGACGGGTTAGAATAGTTGACATTCTATTTTAAACAAATATGTTTTTAGAACCAAGTGTGTAACAACCCAAATTATACCCTATTAGTTTTATAACGTGTTTAAGGTATAATAAAAGTAAATGTGTATTTTTTCGGAATTTACATGCTAAGTGAGAAAAATGATAAAACTCAGGAATTAATTCAAGAGTTAAGGGTAAAATAGTCAGATGTCACATTAAGGACCCAAAGGTCATAAATGAAGAAGAGTATATGCTTAATTAGAAATAGTAATAAGTTGTTATGCAATTAGAATATGGAAGAGGGACTAAAATGCAAAAAAAAAAGGAAAGTTAAACAAAAAAAATGAGAAAATCCAAACAAGGCCTTGTACATGAAAAGAGGATAAGACCATATTTGGTCTCTTGAATGAAATATTTTCTCATTTGGGTTTTGGAACTAGGGCATTTACGGGTGTGGAGAAGAAGAGCCAAGTGTTTGATTATCTCAATTTCTTGATCTAGCCTTGTTCAAGAGAAGAAGTGAAGAAAATGAGAAGTTTGGTTCAAGTCTTTGAAGATCAAGGTATGGAAATCTCTCATTTGATATATGGAAATCTCTCTTTTGATCTATGAAAATTATAAGTATGGAACACTTGTATGGAAAGTGTGGACACTTGTATAAGTTGAGTATGTTTGGAAATCCTCCAAACTCCTTCTTTGTTTATGTTTGAGTTAGGAAAACCCTAACTTTGTATAAAAGTAATTTTGGGTTGGCTTTAGTTAGATTTGGGAGTTGTTTTGTTGTGCTTTGGCTGATTGATTGGTTGTGGTCCTCAATTGATGAATTTTTGTATAAAGAAAATGTTGGGGTTTTAGGGGAGATGCTGTCAATATTTTTCCAAAACCCATGTTTTTGTTTTGGCCATAACTTGGGCATTAGTCATCCAAATTGAGTGATTCCAGTTGGAAAAGAACCTTAAGAGGTAAACCTACAAAAGTATAGAAGGTACCAAGAAGCAAACCTGATCCTAAGTCCCCTTTTTTTGAGACTGAAGTGAAAATGCCTTGGGTAGGCTGCGGGTTATCTCTTGATTTTGAAATGCAGTTTGGTGTTTAGGTCACAAGTTGAGTTTCACTCATCCAAATTGAGTGATTTCAATTTCTGGGTAAATTAGACTTCTAGAAGAATAATTTTCTTAGAAGAATTTTATTCAAATTTTGTGACACCCCATTTCTTGGGGTTCCTTGATAACCTGTCAGCCCGCGGAATACTCGTGGATGTCGGGTAACCAGACACCACTTACGAAAATCGGGCAGAGTCTCCTTTATGCAGGGAGCTCTACAGTGCAAAACCTGTCTGACAATTAACAATGACCACCACGAGAGGTATACATACCCAAGTAAAATAATGGCCACTTGGGCCTGCATGATACTCACAAAATACATCAACTATACAATAGTTCGAGAGTTAATAAATTACTCTTTGCAAACATATATCAAAATTTAGAGTTTTAATACATGTTATACAAACGAATACTTCCAAAGCCTGGCTTGGCTTTCTTCTAAACGTGGCCTCTAGTGAGGCCGATCCTCACCTTACCTCTATTACTGAAATAGTGACCCTCGACGGAGGTGAAGAAGCTGATGAAGTGAAAATTTTCTACATGGGTTACTCCGCTAAGTGCGAGATGTCATGGGAAAACAAACACACTCAAGAAAATACACATAATCCTACTTGAATGCTCTACATACTTTAATCCCATGTCAGAGTCTTCAGAGCTCCCTCACATGCCTAAACGAATCACGAGTAAAATATTTAGTTTTCGAGAACAAAAAGATTTTTGTTCTCAAAACTTTCTGGGGATTTCGGTAAAATTTATTAGACAACCCTCCGAAGCAAATCTGTTGGATAACCCTCGAAACAATTGTGTGGGCCCTTCCGACATGAATTGTTGGACAGTCTCTAACATAATTCTCAGGAAAATGCGAAGTGAAATTCCTTTCCCACAAACATTTTAAGTTTTTTGTTTTCTTCGTATCATGCACTCACCTAATCTTCTCGATTGCGGTGCATATGGAATCAAATTATACAGTCCAAAAATAATAATTACATTACTAATATATTTTCATGCATATATTAACATAATTGATTCACATAAATCATGTTATTCAAATTCACAATCAATAATACCAAAATTGGCTCACATGGGCTAATTAAAAAACACAAACAATTCATTTTGAATCACTCAACATCATAAAAATTCACACCAAAAATCACATGAAAAGTGAAACCCTCAGGTTGGCACTGTTCACGGCCACATAATTAGATATTTTATCCACTCGGTTCAAATGTTTTGAGACCGAAATTACGGCTAAATCAAGCCTCAGAATATCCACAACCATCTGCTGTGGCTCTTAAGTAGAAGAATAACCTGAGTAGGAAAGATCGCTACCTCTTGGAGTTGTTGGAACTCCACCAAATGTGTCCCGCGTAGCCCTCTTGAGTAGAACAGCTGCTTCTTTACTGAGGCGACGAAGCGGTTCGACAGCGAAAGAAATCTAGAGAGAAGTAGCTCTCTCTCTCTCTCTCTCTCTCGAATCTGGAAATCCCACTCACTGCCGATTTCTCTTTTGTTTTGAGAAGAAAACTATTCCTCTATTTTGTCTTATCACTGTTTAATATTTACGATGAATTCTCATGCATATGTCTTGATTTTGACATGGCTTAATCTCAGCCATTCATTTCATCCTCTCACTAATCATCTGACATGTGTCACATGGGTACATGTAGTAGGTGACTTTGTCACATCACGTATCTCCGAAGCGTTTAAGGCACGGAGCGCTCGGTGTCTCGAAAAATATGAAATTATTGCATGCCGAGGAGTGTAGCGAAATTCTCACATTAGTAACCAGTTTCTGAGGCGATTCAACGACAGTGAAATCCGTTTAGTCATCCAAGATCTAGAAAAATTTAGGATTTTCATCAAATGACATTTACCATTTTCGAAAATTGAATTTTCTTAAGTTTTTATTCCCCTCCTTAAAGGAATTTGCGTCGAGAATTATGTATAATCACTACGAATCACATGCATATGCAGCGTGCACTACTTCATGCATGTAAACTAGTCATTTGGTATTAAGCGACTAAACCGTACATTCGTACTATGAGGAAGGGATAGGTGAAACACGCGTCGTGTTACCGTTCGCGTTGACTCCTCCGGCTCCACGGTCTTTGCCATAGCACCCTCACTAACCTCACGGTCTTGCGTGCAAGGCACGATCCGGCTATCCATAATGCTGCGGTCCCTCCTTGAAGGTCCCAGCCGTATCAACCTCGATCTCTTCTCGATCCCTTTATACTGTTTGGGTCTGGATTCTACCTCAAAAGCATGGAGGCGTTCAGAGCCTACCTCGTGGACACGTCTTGGCTGGTAAAATAGCAAGTGCGCTATGTGTCTACCCTCTCGAGTATCTCGAAGGGCTGATGAACCTCATCGATAGCTTCACGAAAAACATCCAGCTGGGCATCATCTCTTGGGCATCACCTTGAGGAAGGCGTGATCTCTCGGAGCCACCGAACTCTGAGGTCGGCGTCGCACATCGGCCATATCTCTTCTTGAAGCTCTAGTCGTGAGAAAACTGACGTAAATATCGAGCTCACGCTTCTCGGAGGTGTCTCTAATCGGATCGGGACCCGTTGATGGAATACTCTCCACCTCGGTCCAACATACTTCATTGATCTGTAGTCTTAAATTTGTGCTCTTCTTGGTGCCATCTGTATACTCTTTGATAACTATTGTTGTAGGCGAGATTTCATAAAGACAGAATGGCTCTTCCTAGTTACCCTTATGATCTGGGGTGCGTGCTCAGCGGCGTGTCTCTAACACGTATGGTCCTCTTTGTTGACCATCACATGCAGTAGATTGGAAAGGCGTACTCTCGTAATTGGTATTGTGCCCGGCAGCCTTTTAGGCTTCTTCTAAAAGTGTGCGTAAACCTCAGTCTCTATCGAGCACTATGGATCTTGGTACCCATGTATTTGGGTATCTCTCGAATATAAAGCAGGCGAGGAATCTATCGATGTGAAGGTCATCTGCTTGACTAGAAAATGTGCCGACCGTGAGCAGTCGGCTATCACTAATACAGTCTTATCCTACTTTGATTGTTAGAGTGTGATGGGTCCTGAAACTATCGTGACGTGCTCCACTTCAGCTCAGCCACCTTGATAGGCTGGAAATATGACTGCCGGATGCAGTGTTGACCTTAACTTCTTGACACGTGAGACATCGTCGAACAAAGTCCCACCCACATGTCTCTTCATTGCTCGAGTATCATGGAGTAGAATCTGGTACATCTTGATTGCCCAGCAGATGCCGCACTGACAAATCGGAAGCGGTGAAACTGCACGAGAATCTCCTCTCTCAAATCGGTCGACTAGAGAACCACTACGATCCCTCTATCACGAAGACTACCATCCGCATTGGGCCGGTCATTTTCGTCACCCGTACTGGCGTACCTAGTCCTTGATGGACCTTATCTCCGCGTCTTGTCAGCCCGGGACTCGATCACCTTTCAGCGAGGATGGTGTAGCTAAACTCCCCCGATGTACCACGGGCACCTTTCGCTGATCTTGTAATAAGCATCCCACGATGTCGAGCATCCGTAAATTTCAGAAATATATACTAGCCAATACTCCTATGACTTAGATGAGGTGCATCGGCCGCCGTTTGCCTTACGAGGTGAGCGTACAAGTGAAGTCGTAGTCATACAGGAACTCGTCCGTCTACGTTGCCTCGTATTGAGGTCTCGCTGCGTGAAAATATGTGAACTTTTATGAATTACGAGTACTACCTCAATGACATTTGCCATATAAATAGTGGCATGACAGCTTGAGGAGGAGAAGACTACGGCCTGACTCCATGTAACGTGTGTGTGGGGTAATTCTCATGATTCTTATTGTGGGAGCCCATAAGCTACTACCCTCCTGTCTTGCAGTAGAAACATCCTAGTCCAGCCCTCGAGGCATCTGACCACTTGTATTTTGTTCCTGTCGGGACTATCAAGATAGGGGCAGTAGTGAGCCTCCTTCTCAACTCCTGGAATGCCTCTTCGCATCAGTTATCCCAATCAAACTTGACCTCCTTAAGGTCGATCTCGTCGTGAGTCTTTATTGTCGGGAAAAATCCTCGATGAATCTCGTAGTACTGCGATCGAGAAACTTCATTGTCTCAAAGATTGACTTGGCCTCTCTAACTCATCGGCCTCGACTATACCTGCGGGTCCAGCGACACGCGTCGCGACACCACGTGTCTGAAAATCTCACCTCGAATGACAGAAACTACTTCTTGAACTTAGCGTCCTGTTGATGATGTCTCGACAAGCTGTAACATAATCCTCAATGATACTCATGCTCCCACTCTGACTGGGAGTAGATCAAAATGTCATCCACGAAGACTATGAAAAACTGATCTAAATAGGGTTGGAATACCATATGCATGAGATCCATGAATGTCGTTGGCGCTTTAGTCAATCCAAAGGGCATCACTGTAAACTAAAAGTGCCCGTAACAACGTCTGACATTTGTCTTAGGGATATCATCTCCTAACCCTCGGTGATATTAACCGGTCACGAAGAGTTTATTTTGGAGTAAGACTCAGCTCCTCTCAAGCGATCAAACAAGTCATCAATCCTCGTGATGGGTATCGATTCTTGATCATAACCACACATTGTTGCACAATAATCAATGCACGATCGAAAGGGTCTTGTCAGCCTAACTAGTCGCAAACAAAGCCAAGAGCCTGTGGTGAAGTGCTCGGTCTAATGAACCCCTTGTCCAGTAACTCTTGTAGCTTGACTCTTAGTTCATGCAAATCAATTGGCGCCATCTTATGCGGAGTCATAGAGATGGGCGAAGTACCCGAGGTGTGGCTTCGATATCGAGAGTCACGCAACCTCTGCGGACGATCAGTAAGCTAAATGCGGAAAAACATCCTCATACTCGCAAAGCTACCGGGTAGATCTAAGTCACGTCTCCTCGTCCTCTAAGTGGGCTCGCTATTGACTTGCCAGCTTTCCATTACACATGCGGACTCGTACGTCGTTTGAATAAAATGCTCGTGTTTGTCCCCACTGGTCTGACCGCAGTATTGCCGTCGTGTGTGAGGCGGTAACCCTCCTACGATCCGCGATCGATAGCGACCACCATCTTTGTCGGCCAATCCATCGAGGATGAAGTCGAACTCGAGACATGTCCGACGTAGGTCTGTAGTAGAATCCTTGAGATCTCTGTAACTTCGCAACCACGACATATCATCCACATCCTGTACCACTAATCACACAGGAGGAACTCACGTATAAGGGCTCTTTGAGCCTCTGACCTCTAAGCTGACTCTATCTGGCCCGATGCGGCCGATATGAATGAATCTGACGCACAGGAATCAAATAACACTCTTGCACATAGAGGCGAGATAACAAAAAACGTGCCACCGCATATAATGGGCCGATCGACTTAGCGGTGGTGTGATAGCATAAACTGCGCCACAGACCATAGCATCCTGCACGTAAGGGCCTCGTCTGCCTCGACCCTGCTTTGGCCTCACGGCTGCTATGTAATGGAAAGGTGCGAGTCGCGACCACAGAGATTGAAAGCAGGCTCCTGCGGCTGTCTGTTTGTGAAGGAATATCTTGTATCCTCTCTGTCCTCTGCGTGATGAGTACATTTGTCGAAACCACAAGATCCTTGTCTGCGAGGCGATCCTCCCGATATGTCAGGACTCTGCAGCTGTGTGCTTATACCATGCACTTGACTGATAAACAACTACGATCACATCCACGGCTCGGATGGTGTGGCCTTGGAACCGCGTGAACTAGAAGCCACAATATGCTCGAGCTGGAAGAAGGCCGACTCCTTCCTCTTGCTGCTAACACGCATCCAGTGCTCCCGAGCATCCTCGATCTCTCTACATTGTCGGTGTCTCGACCATGAGTCCATGTCCTGTGGGTGGAGTCTTACAATCTTGCCCCGAATGGACAACTTGACCCGTTCTCGGAATCTCACGAACTTTTGCCGTGTCGTGTGCGTGATCATCGACAAAGCGGGTTAGCTCGGTAGATCTAGCCACATACTCATCAGGTCGTAGTCCCTACTTCAGCTCTGGAACCGGGCGCCACACGCGATGAGCGGTGTATGGAAAATACTTGCCCATGAACAACTCCTGGAACTCTGTCCATGTCATTGCCTCTAGATCTCTAGAGGTCTTGCTGGATTCGCGTGCCACTCGACCTGCAGTTTGGGAATGCCGGCTAGTCGGTTAATTGATATCGAGGCGATCTCATAGCCTCCCGACACTTTCTCAATCTTGCATGAACCAATGAGTACGCCACCATCGGATCTCACCTTTTGTGAATGTCGGAGGATGATATGCCCTAAATCTCTGGAGGGTACTTGGACCTCCACGGCTACCTCTTTTGCTAGCATGTGCGATGGCGGCCATTCTTGATCCCTCTGACCTCGGCCAAAGCTTGCTGGTAGTGTGTGGTGGTGCTTGGCTGGCACCTCGTGGGCGCCCTCTGCATCCTCGCGCCGACTGGCCATACACATGTCAAATATGCTTGGGTTAATATTTTTATGCGGTATCTACAAAGGCGTAAACCTGTTACGAGACCGCATGCACATACAAAAACATTTCATACTGTGTCCATGCATTCATAGGTAATGCAAGGCAATAATTCTATATTCTAAATCATTTTTATCAAAAAAAAAAAATCATTTTATTTTATAAAAAAAAATTTATTTGATTTGATTTTATTATTTTTGAAACAACGTGAGCGGTCTTATGAGCGATTATCCCCGAATAGTGACTTCGAGCGATTGCACTATAAGTCAGCCGGGTTAAGGTGCCGCAGATTTTCACCTTGACCGAATTTGCGTGCGCCTGAGCGGCGTGCCGCGATCGTGTCGTGGCGCGCGTTGGGCGTGTCGTAGCCCCCTCAGCCGTATCGTGGCGCCCTAGCGGTGTCGCCGGCGCCGGCGGCGCACGTAGTGTATTTGCACTTCACCCGCGCCAGTGTCGTAGCCTCCACACGCGATACAAAGTGTATCGCGACACAAGGCCCTGCGTCGCGAGCTGCTTGGCGTCTTGCCATGCATGTCCACGCGGCGCCCTGCTTGGCGGTGTGTCACGGGGCGGTAGCGCGGCTATCGCGGCCAGCGCGTGTATTTGCGAAGCGGGCCTGCCTCTGCCCGATACAAAGTTGTATCGCGACGGAACTTCCCGCATTGCTAGGCCACCCGCGCGCGTCTTTGGGCCGTATAATGCGCCTTCTTGGCGCCCGTGTCGTGGCGCGTAACGGCGTGTCGTGGCGAGCCCCCAGCCATATAGGTAGCCCGTCCCTGCGGCGCTAATACTCTTGTGTCGCGTCTGATCACATTGTATTGTGACGAGCACGAGTGGGCGAGTAGCCACGTCCAGTTCTTGTAATTTTTTTTTCATCAATTTTTCATTCCGACTCTTTGAAAACCCGCGAAAAAATGTTATTTATTTTTCATTTTCCAGTAGAACCAAATAAATTTATTAAAATTTATTTTATTTATTATTTTTTCAGTTTTACACATTGTAAAACCTCAAAAAAAATTTCTTCTCATCATTTTTTTTCCTATGTGCTATTCACTAAGCACACAATCACACAATTCATACAACACATGATCACACAATTCATACACAACAACTCATGTTATGCACACCATTCACACATAAAACACAATGCATGCAGTGTTTTGATCCTGTCCTATGACTACCTAGGTAATCACATACCTAAACCTTAACATCGAGCTACACCCAGTTGTGGTGCTCTCACTCCTTAATGACTATGGCCAAAGCCCAAGTCCCTCAAGCCTTAGGTAGTCATATACCTATGCTTTGATCTGGCTGCGAAGCGTTGGTATTAGGAAGTAAGCTTTTATGGATACCCCAGTCAGAGCTCACTAGGTAATCGTTTACCTTGGCTCACGATACCAGTATGAAGAGCAGTGTCGGAACATATAAACACACCCACCGAGCTCCCAAGGTAATCGTTTACCTTAGTTCTGATACCAAGCTGTAACACCCCATTTTCCGAGGGTCTCTTGACAACCCGACAACCCGCGGAATACTCGTGGATGTCGGGTAACCCTACACCACTTACGAAAATCGGGTAGAGTCTCCTTTGTAAGGGGATACCCAGCCTAAACACGTCCCGACAATTAACAATGACACATAGGGTCCACATGCAAATGGAAATAATGGCCACTTGGGCCTATTGTAAATACTACTTAAAATACATCGACTATATACAATAGTTTAGAGTTAATAGATTACTCTTTACGAACATATGTCGAAAATTTGGGGTTTTAATACATGTTATACAAAACGAATACCTAAAGCCACAGCTGAAACTCTTCCTAAACGCGGCCTCTAGTGAAGGCGCCATCCTTACATTACCTCACATTACACGAAATATAGTGATCCTAGGCATGAGTGAGCAAAGCCCGGTAGTGAAAATTTCCTACATGGGTTACTCCCCACCTAAGTGCACATGTCATGGAAAACAAACACATCCAAGAAAATACATGATCCTACTTGAATGTCTACATGCCCCGATCCATATAAGTCCCCAGGCTCCCTCACACATGCCTAAGCCAAATGCGAGTAAAATATCCAGTTTTCAAAACAAAAGCTTTTTGTTCTCGAAAACTTGCTCTGGATTACGGTATAATTTATTAGACTGACCCTCAGGAGGGAATGCATTTGGATAACCCTCAGAGCAATTCATGGGCCCCTCAGCGTGAATTGTTGGACAATCCTCAAACAAATTCTAAAAAAATTTTAAAATTGAAATTCCTTTCATAAACATTTTTCTTTTGTTTTTCTTTCATGTCATGCACTCACACCTAATATTCTAGGGTGCCCCGGTGCATATGGAATGCATTATACCAATTCCAAAATATTCATGCTAATATATTTTTCATGCATATATTAACATAATTAATTCACATAAATCATTTTATTCAAATTCACAATCAATAACACCAAAATTAGCTCATGGGCTAGTGAAACCATAATGAAATTCATTTGAATCACTCAACATCATAAAAATTCACACCAAAAATCACATGAACAGTGAAACCCTCGGGTTGGCACTGCTCATGGCCACACAATTAGAGATTTTCTCCACTCGGTTCAAATGTTTTGAGATTGAAATTACGGCTAAATCAAGCCTCAGAATATCCCTAACCATACACATGGCTCTTAGACAAAGAATAACACAAGTAAGAAAAGATCCCTACCTCTTGGAGTTGTCGGAACTCCACCAAATCGTTGTCCACGCGTAGCCCTGACCGCGTAGAACAACTTTACTTTTTGGCCGAGCGGCGAAGCCCGGTCGAGCGGCGGGAAATCTGAGGAAGTAGCTCTCTCTCTCACAAATTTAAAATCCCACTCCTTTATGAGTTCTCTTTTGTTTTGAGAAGAAAACTATTTCTTTATTTTGTCTTATACTCATTTAATCTTTTCCAATAATTCCCATCTTGTCCTTATGTCTTGATTTTTGGCACATGGCTTAATCTAAGCCATTCATTTAAATCTATACGCTGTCGCGCAACATGTATCGTAGTACATGTAGTAGGTGACTTTTTTGTCACATCACATGTCTCTCTGACCAGTTTCTCTGACACCCGAACACCAGTGCCTCGAAAACATGAAATTTATTTGTCTACGGTCGATGAAATTCGACATGAAGTAGCTCGATTTGCGAGACAATTCAGCGGTGAAATGTTTCATCGTAGAGATCTAGAAAATTTTCAATTTTACTAAAATGACCATTTACCATTTTTGAGGAAAATTTAGATTTTCGGGTTTTTACAAGTGAACCCCATTGTACACATAAGTTCGTCAAAGTGGAAGGAGCTTTGTTTGTAGAAATTCACAGTTATGTTTGAAAATGGAAGTAGTCCGGTTGTTTATGACATATCTTGAGTTTCGGTGCTCCGAATTGGATGATTCCAATTGGAGAAGAACCCTTAATACCATATCTTCAACTGAGTACAAGGAACGAGTGTCAAATGATGGAGTTAAAACCAGCGGGAAATCGGGACTACAATCGATTTACCGGTGGCTAGGCAAGCAGTTGATTTGACATTAAAATGTCATAACTTAAGTTGGGATGATTCAAATGGAGTGATTCCAATTTTGGAATAAAATAGATTTATAGAGGAACAATGGACTTGAAGGAAGCATGTTGAGATGTCGAACTCATCGTACCTAGAAAATAAGCGAAGTCAAACCCTGTTTTGGGAGATGATTTTCATGTCTTCTACTGTAGAACTTCTAAACATCTTAGTGTCTTTTATATGGTTTTATGGTATCTTGGGAGATGGTTTTGAATGAGAATATGTCAGTATAAAGGAATTGAAGTAAGTAAATGAAATTGCATATAAATTATAAGAGTGGTTGTTATATGAAATTGTTTACATTGACATGATTATGATAGTTTTTGATATGAAATCTGATCACATGAACATAAATATAAGCAGGTTTGATATATGAATCTGTGTAAGACAATAAATGAATCGTGAGAATATGAGCATGCCAACTGTGATAAATGTGACAGTCATCTCACAAGTATAGAGAAATAATGGTTTGTAAGTATCCCATATGAATACATGTGATTGTAATTATCCATGTAAATGAGATATGAAAAGTCTGATATCTCTAAATTGGATAAAAACTTAATAAGTTTGATTTCCTGCTTATGTTCCTAGGTAGATGGATAAGTAGATGTGCCTATTAGGGATACAGATGTTGCAACATACATATATAATTGACCCCGTTTAGGTCATTACAACGACCCCGTTTGGGTCATACAATATAGTATAGATAGAGATCACTGTCTCGTATAGTGATAGTACCCTCGGGTACATACAGTTCTTTCTCTTATCCACTTCTTTGGAATATGCGAGCATGACATAAGATGAGATTAAATTTTTGGAATGTGTATATAAGACGTGAAACATAAAGATGATATTAAATGCAATATGTAATTGAATTATAATGATATGAGAAGTAGTATGTAATATGAATAAAATGTTATGAAGTTTTGTGATTATCATTATAGTGGTCGTCCATATTTATGGGTTCCCATTAAGTTATAAAACTTAGCACAGGTATTTATCCGTATAAAAATCTTGAGAAGAGGGTGTCAGTGATATTCCCGCATCTGTGGGGCAACCTGTTATAGGAGTTCACTACATGTAGGTTTGACTCGATTTTGTAAATGTAAATGTAAGATTTTGGAGACAGTGTAAATGTAAAAGTACAAGTAAATGAGACTTAGAATATATGTACAGGACACTGTAAATACCACTTTGGTGGATGTATATGAAATTTTTTTGTAAGTTTATATTTTCAAAATAATTGTTTAGAATTATAAAAGTTAACAGGTTTATAGTTATGTGACGCCCCAATCCTCGGGGGTCCTGTTGACCACTGTCAACCTGCGGAAACCTGTGAGTCTCATGTCACGAGACTCATACATGAGTAAAAATGGTCACGTCGGCCCATACATCCATACACACCAAAATGTATATTTTATACAAAAATAAGTTGATTTACAATTTGTTTTGATTACAAATTATCCAAAACTAGGTCTTTTACCCAGATTTTTACAAAAATACATAACAAGGCCACATATGACCATTTCTTCGTCTCTAAGATCTCGGATGTGTCCCATCCCTAGGTGAACCTTCAGTACCTGAAATATTTTTTTCCCTCAGCGGGTGAGTGCCCAGTGGTGGAATTATCACCATGGGTTGCTCGGCTAAGTGCTCATGCAATGGCAAGCCCAAACATTCGAAGCAAAACATACCTACTCGATATACACATGAAATGGATGAGAATGTGACTCACGCACCCACTTCTCGAGCCTCGGCTCTCTCTCACGTGCCTAAGCCAGGTGTGAGAAAACTTTATTTTCAAAACAAAGGTTTTGTTCTTGAAAACATAATACTAATTTTTAATTAAAATTCTGTTAAATGACCCTCCGAGGTGAATTCTTTGGATAACTTTCCGGAATAGTCGCCGTCGTCTACTCAGAGATGGCGTTGTAGACAACTCTCCAAGGCAATTCTTTAGAAAATCTTCCCATCAAATTCATTGACAACCATGTTTTTCATGTGATGCACTCATACCTACTGTTCTAGGTTACCCCGGTGCATATGAAATGCAATATGCCATTTCTCAATAATTCATGTTAATATATCACGCATGCATATATTAACGAAAATCATACACAAACAACATGTTATTCATTCATAGTAAATGACATCAAATTTAGCTCACATGGGAAAATAAACAAATCAAATGATTCATGCTGATTTGCCTATCGAAACAACCTTGTGTTATTGATCATATGATAATATCATCACATAAAGTCACCTGTGACAGTCCACGGTCAGTTTTAGGACTGTCCAAAACGACTTTAGGGATTTCCTCACTCAGTCCAAGTTTTGGAATCGAATGAACGGCCATTCCGGCCCTGAATATCCCTAACCATTAAAATGACTCTTAGCCAAAGAGTAAAGCAAGTAGGAGAAAACCCCTACCTTTCGAAGTTTTTCAAAACTCCACAAAACTGGTACCCACGCGTAGCTCTTGCAGTGGGTATCAACTTTGTCTCTTGTCTTGTCGGAAGATGCCGGTTCAATCATCGGGAAATCTAGAGAGAAGGTGGAGCTTTTTTATCTAAAACCCCTCTCTTTTCTCTCTCCTTTTTCCTTTTCTCTCTTTCTTTTCCCCCACTCAATTGGTTGTGTCAAGTTGGTTAAGTGGGAGTCTTTCCTCTTATGCATGTCGACTCTTATTGGCTGTTTGGATTACCTTATCCCTTATCCATCTACCATGGTTTTTCCTCAAATGGCATGATGCCATGTGTCTCATGTGAGCCCCAATTGACTAATTGCTTGACTCATTCTGCCCAAGACACGTGGCAACTCCTGAGCCACTCATAAAGTGCCAAGTGTCCCGCACTCCTCTCCATGCCTCGAAAAACGTGAAATTTGGATTATTTTAGAATTCGACGAAATTCAACATGGTAGCTAGATTTCGCGAGACGATTCCAATGGTGAAGTCCGTTTCATCATCTGAGATCTAAAAATTATGATTTTGATACAAAAATTATAATTTCTGCAATTTTGAAAAATTAAAATTTTCTCGGGTTTACATTCTTCCCCTCTTAAAAGAGAATTTTAAATCTTGTTCGTACAATCACAACAAATTACATTATATACAGCGTCTTTTTATCACCATGCGTGTAAACTAGTCATTTAAGCATTAAGCGGCCAAACCCTTGCATTACCAACCGTCTCTAAACAGAAGGGATAGGTGGCTGCGCTCGTGTCCTCATGCTCCCACGTTGCCTCATACTCCAAAGTGTTGCCACGGTACTTTTCACTAGCCTCACGGTCTTCGCGTTGCAAAACGATCGACTATCCATAATGCACCGCGGTCCCTCCTCGAAAGGTCCATCGATTGTCAACCTTAATCTCTCCCGATCCGCCACATGAGTTGGATCGGTAGCGTTGAGCATGGAGCGTGAAGCTACTCGTGGACACCAGGACATCTTTGACGGTAAAGCTAACTTGATGCGCTATAATTGCCCACCCTCTCGAAGCATCGAGAAGGGCCCAGTGAACCTGGCGATAACTTCCGCCAAACGCGGGCACCCGCCCTCTCTTAGGCGTCACCTTGAGAACACGTGATCACGACGCGAGGCGTAAAGGTCGCGTCGCTGTTTCACATAGCTATTACGCCGGCTTTGAGCCATGAGGAGGCGTTGTCGTATCAGGCTGCCTTCTCCGAGTGTCTCTGTCAAATGGACTGTATTGGAGCTCCTCCGCTCCGGTTCAATAAATGCGTCTGACATGGCCTCTCATCTGATGCCTTATGAGGTGCCATCCTGTATCACTTTCGCACACGATAATTATTGTAAGGCGAATTCCACTAAGGGCAAGTACTCTTCCCAGCTACCCTTATGATCCAGGTTGTGCTGCGAGCATCCTCCCCAACACTGTATGGTCTCTGTGACCATGCATGCGTAGGTGGAAGGTTGTGCTCATGATCGTGATGTGCCCGTAGCCTTTTAGAAACTCTTTAAAAGTCTTATTTTGTAAACCTCGGGTCTCTATTCAACGCTATGGATCTTGGTACTCAGTGCAGCGGGACTATCTCTGGATATCTGGCCAGGTAGAATCCTCGATGTAGTGTCGGTTAGAAAATGTCTGGAGCTTAGTAGACGATTACACTACTCGCACACCAAGCATTAGGCCTCGCGGCGTCAGTGAAAGTAGTCCTACAAAATCCATCGTGGCCGTGCTCCTTCCCTGCTCATTTACTTCAATGGTTGGAGTAGCCTTGCTGGCTTCTGGTGCTCAGCCTTAACTTCAGCGTCTGCGTGAGGGCGTCGTCTGAACAGTAGCCCCATTATCTCTTCGTCCCTCTGCGTCTTGCGGCGAGATCCTGATGCATCTTAATTACCACGGTTCTCTAAAATGGGCGGTGGAATCATGAGAATCTCACCTCTCTCGGATAAGTCAGATGGGAGCTACTTGCGTGCTCTATCACAGAAGACTACCTGGCCGGTGGATGGTCATTCGTCACTATCACCGGTGACCCTTGGGTCACGATGGACATTATCTGCGTGTCTTTGGGACTCGATCGCTGCTCAATAGAGCGGTGTAGCTACCAAACTTCCCCAGCACGTACCTTAAGCTTTATTGTTTTATCTTTGTCTTGATGTCCTGGGTCTTGACGTCACGCTCTCGAGGAAGCTATGTTCTGGCTAATAGCTCTCGCCCGACTTGGTAGGTGCATCGGCCACCGCATTTGCCTTTCCCGGGATGGTAATGCAGTGAAGTCATAATCCTCTGGGAACTCCGTCCATACGTGTTGCCTCATATTGAGGTCCTCTGGCGCGAAATATACTTCAGGCTGTGAGTGAGTGCATCTCATTTGCTCGCCATCTGAATGGTGGCACCGTCTTGAGGCGAAGACTACGGTTTGCGACTACATGTCGTGCAAGGTAGTCTGCTCATGATTATTCGTATTTGTGAGAACCATAGCCAACACTCTCGGTGCAGCCGGCGCATCCCGATCAGGCCTTTGAGGCATCCTGTTAGCAATGTACCTTGTCTTTCTCTTTGGAACTATCGAATAGAGCAGTAAGCCTCTCTTTAACTCTGGAATGCCTTCTCCATAGTCATTCCTTTAAAAACTTCCTCCTTCGGATCGATTTTGTCATAAGTCTTTGCTAGTGGGAGAAAGTCTTGATGAACCTCTGTAGTACCCGGCCAATCCCAGCGCATATCTCAAAGGAAGCGGCTTGGTCTCTCGACTCATCACGGCCTCGACCAGCCTTAGGAGTCCGCGATATATGAGTTGACACCACGTGTCCCGAAAATCTAACCTCGATGGCAAACTGCACTTCTTGAACTTGGCGTCCTGGCCCGATGGTCTCTCGTGCTTAGTAAAACGATATCAGATAGTCCTCATGCTCCCTCGACTAGGAGTAGATAAAAATGTATCACGAGAATACCCAAACTGATCGATAAGGTTGGAATGCCACCTGCATGGTCATGAATCTTCTTTGGTGCATTGTTAATCAAAACATCACCCATCAAACTACAGTACCATAGCAAGTCTGACATTGTCTTAGGGATACGCTTCCACAACCCTCAAGTGATGGTAACCGGAGTGAAAGGTCACATGCGGGCCAGACTCGACTCCCTCTTGGCCCGAATTAACTGAGTCATCATTCTCATTGATTTGATGCAGATTCTTGATCGTAACCTGATGTTGTCGATAGTGATGCGCGGTCGAAAGGGTCTTGTCCTTATTCTTCTCAGCAAAAGGCCGGAGCGCCCGTGGTGAAGTGCTCAGTCTAATGAACCTCTTGTCCATTAACTCGCGCGGCTAGACATGAGCTCCTGTGACTCGATTGGTACCATCCTATGTGGAGTCATGAGATGGGTGAAGTACGGTGTAACTTCGATAAGTACAACCCTCTACGGAGGCAATCCCGGTAGCTCGTCTGGAAAAACATCCTCATGCTCATGATCTCGGCGAGGTAGATCTGCGTCAGGTCGCCTCGTCTCCCGGGGTAAGGCTTGCTTGACATTGTATGCATGACGCGGACTCGTGCATCGAGCGAAATATCATGCTTGTCCTTGAGTATAACATGGTACCTTCACGTGTGTGGCGGTAACCTCCTCGGCTCACAATCGATGAGCTGGCATAAGTCGACTTGATCCATCGAGGGATGACGTCGAACTCCTAACATGTCCGCGACTCACCGGGTTCGGCTGTGAGCAAATCCCCGAATCTCTGGCTCATGACCTCGACATATCATCCACTATCCTCCCCTAGTCCACAGGAGAACTCACATACAAGGGCTCCTCGAGGCTCGACACTTTAAGCCCGACTCTACCTCGGTGATGCAGCGATGACGATCTGAAACACCGAATCAAATAATATTCTTGCCCATAGGCGAGATAACGAGCGTACCATGCCTTCGCTGGTGATCTACTAACTCGTTCGTTGGGATGGCATAGACATGCCTGAATCCTTGTCCACACTTTTGTGGGCTCGTCCTCACGCACCGACCATAGCGGTCCCTGCACCTGTGCGTGTAATGGGAGGCGCCCGTGCAACTCCCTGGGACTAATATTGACTCCTTTGACCCATACTAGGGTGTGGAGGAATAAATTGTATCCTCTCCTATCCCACGGCTAATTGGGACTCTGTCCCAGACAGGATCATGTCTTTGGGAAATGATCCCTCCTCATATGTCTGGGCTGCTGGCAATGGAAACATACCATCTATCTGCTTTGTTGTGACCACGATGTCACCCAGCCGGATAGTACAGGCTCTGGAATCCGTGAACTAGAAGTCCTCTTGCTTCTTTCCGGCCCGGAAGAAGGCGGCTGCCGGCCTCTTGCCACTAGCACCCGTGCCGGAGTGCTCTGTGCATCCTCAGTCTCTCTCACCTTAGTGCGACAGTCCCGACCATAAGAGTCCGTATCCTGTAGGCAAAGTCTTCTGATCACGCTTTGAATGGACAATCTCGACCGTTCTCGAATCTCATGACCATGGCGCATTTGCACGGCCGCATAATGTCCGATGGCGAGCTAACTCGTGAACAGCGCCGCCATCAAAGTCGTGGCGCTCTGCTTGACCCTAGGAACTCTTGAGCCTTCACATATCTAGTAGTGGCTAGAAAATAGCGCCCATGAAGAGTTCATGTGGAACTGAAGCCCCAGTCATTGCCTGCAAGTCTGCAGAGGTCTTGCCCGATCCGTACGCGGGACTTGCCTTTAGCTGAAACATTGCATTAATCCACCGTAGCATCGGAAGTGATCCTATAAGCGGCCCGAGCCCTGCCGATATGTCGGAACCAATGGTCGGCTACCATTGGGTCCCCTCCTCCCCTAAATGATGGAGGGTGGTGTGCCCATATCCTCACAGTCACTCACATCCTCCACGAGCTCGGCCGCACTGGCACATTGCAATGGCGTGTTGCAATCCCTCGGCCTCAATGGCTTTGCGATCAAATACGGAATTGGTGCTTGGCTGCTTTTCGTGGATGACCTCTCGTCTCGCGCAAGCGCCATCTACATGCGAATGGCAGAGTTGGAGTTTGATAAGTATCTCCCAGGGTGTAAATCTGATACTAAGACATTGTCACGCCGGAAAAAAAAAAATTTCATGTACCACGTTAAGGCATTTCGCCGTGTCTGTTAAACATTCCATATATTAAGTTATACCTGAACAAAAATTTTATTTTTTGTGCTATTTTTCAACCAGCGAATAGTGTCAGCGAAACGGTGACGAACGATGACCTAAGCGATTACCTTGTCTCGAAAACTAGGTCGTGTGCACGGTCGTGTGCAACTGCGCGCCAGTCTCGCGCCTGGCGCCGTATCATGGCGCGTATTGTATTGCTCATTGGCGTCGCGGCGCAGCGTACCCGTTAGTGCCGTCGGCTGCAATCCTGTCGCTACGAAGCGTGTATCACGACCTCGAAGCGACCCAGGCTAGGTCGCGAAACGAAGCAGTCGCGACCACCCTCCCCACGGAATAACCCATGTTGTGACATCGATTTCATGTCGCGACCTCATTTATGCTCACAGTGGGATTTCCAGGTCGTGACACTAGAATCCAAGTCGCGACCTCTCACATTGCCACCCATGTCGCGACATCAAAACCATGTCACGACATCGATTCCTCCTAGCAATGTCGTGACATCAAAACGGTGTAGCGACACCACCCCAGTCCCCCTTTGTCGTGACCTCAAAAATGATGTCAAGACACTAAATGTGACAAACCAGGTCGCGACCTCAAGCGAGTCGCGACATCAAACTCATCGTCGCAGCCATTCTTTGGCGCGGTTACTACGTCGCGGCGCTGAAGCTCAGCGTGCGCTGTCTAAGCTCACCGCAGCAGCCTATCGGCGACATAAAAATCGTGTCGCGACCGAAGCTACTGCCCGACCCGGTTCATGCTTCAGCGACTGAAATTGATGTCGCGACACGGGTGAAAGATTCATGTCACGCCTGCCTTGGCGCTGAGTCATGGGCGCTGCCGCTTGTATTGTGTTCTTCTTTATGCGGCGCTTATTCGCGATACACCACTTCTGTCGCGACACCACCTACTCTGTCGCGACCAGGAACTAAAAATGGGAAGTAGCCCCTCCAGCTTCTCCCCTACACATTTTTTTTTTCTGTTTTACATATTGTAAAACCAACATAATTTTTTTTTCTCAATGTGTGTGTGTGTATATATATATATATATATATATATATATATATATTTATTTATTTCCTCTAGTAGCCTCCTGCTACATCTAAGATGTAGTAGCCTAAACAACTGCTATTTATACAATTCACAAATTTACGAGTTTAATTACAACCCTTTTTTCTTTTCATTTAATTCTAGACTATTTTGCCTAAAATTCCTCAAACCTTAAAGGTTATATTTTCTCAACCCTAATGTTCAACATTTTCCTATATGCTATTTACCAAGCATACAATCACACAACAAATACAACACATAATCACGCAACAATCGTAGGCTTTAATGAATGCATGATATAACGTGCCCATCAAGTCTGAGTAATCATTATACCTAACTTTATGATACTAATTTATAACTCAGTATCGGAACGTTGAGCTCACAGGTATTTATAAACTTTATCTACGTCTGCAGTGTTGTGGCGCCGATCCAGGGTCAGTTGACCACCCGAATCAACCTGCGAAAACCTGTGAGTCTCATGTCATGAGACTCATACATGAGTAAAAATGGCTACATCAGCCCATACATCCATACTCACCAAAATGTATATTTTATACAAAAATAAATTGATTTACAATTTGTTTTGATTACAAATTATCCAAAACTGGGTCTTTTACCCAGATTTACAAAAATACATAACAAGGCCACATATGGCCATTTCTTCGTCTCTAAGATCTGGATGTGTCCCATCCCCGGGTGAACCTTGATGCCAGAAATAATTTTTCCTCGACAGAGGTGGCTGATACTTGATGGTGGAATTATCCTACATGGGTTGCTCCCCACCTAAGTGCTCATGCAATGGCAAACCAAACATTCAAGAAAAACATATATGTTCCTACTTAATGTCTACATGAAATGGATGAGAATGTGACTCACCCTTTCCCACTTCTCGAGCCCTCACTGACTCCCTCACGCATGCCTAAGCTAAGTGTGAGAAAATACTGTTTTCAAAACAAAAGGTTTTTGTTCTTGAAAACATAATACCGAGTTTCGGTCAAATTTGACAACCATGTTTTTCATGTCATGCACTCATACCTACTATTATAGGTTACCCCGGTGCATATATAATGCAATATGCCATTTCTCAACAATTCATGTTAATATATCACACATGCATATATTAACGAAAATCATACACAAACAACATGTTATTCATTCATAGTAAATGACACCAAAATTAGCTCACATGGGCTAATAAACAATCCGTGATCCATCTTCAAGAACATACTAAGCATCACACAAACAACACACATGTTATTCAATCATAGCAATAACATATTAACACATAAAGTCACACACAAACAGTCCATGATCAATTTGGTACATGCAAAAAATGACTCTGAGATTTCCTCACTCAGTCGAGTTTTGGAGCGAATGAATGGCCATTATTTTGGCGGCCTGAATATCCTAACCATTAAAATGACTCTTAGCCAAAGAGTAAAGCAAGTAGGAGAAAACCCCTACCTTTTGAAGTTTTTCGAAACTCCATAAAACTGGTGCCCACTAGTAGCTCTTGCAGTGGGGATCAACTTTGCCTCTTGTCTTGCTAGAAACCGTCGGTTTGATCACTGGGAAATCTAGAGAGAAGGTGGAGCTTCTCTCTCTAAAATCCCTCTCTTTTCTCTCTCCTTTTTCCTTTTCTCTCTTTCTTTTCCCCATTTGTCGATTGGAGTGAGAGTTGGTCAAGTGGAAGTACCTCTTGCACATGTCGACTACTATTGGCTCATTTGGATTACCTTATCTCTTATCCATCTACCATGGATTTTCCTCAAATGGCATGATGCCATGTGTCTCATGTGAGCCCCACTTGACTCATTGTTTGACCCATTACGCTTGGGGGACACGTGCTTTCTGAGCCACTCGCAAAGTGCCAAGTGTCTATCTTTCCTCTCCCATTCTTATCGAAAGCGTGAAATTTTGATTATCTGCATGGTCGACGAAATTAATGGTAGCTAGATTTAATAGAGACGATTCCACTTGGTGAAGTCTATTTCGTCATCCGAGATCTAGAAAAATTTTGGATTTTGACTGAAATTACCATTTTATCATTTTTCAGAAAATTATAATTTTCTTAGGTTTTACAAGTTCTCATATTTGTGACACCCTTTCCTGACACAGGGTGCCGGGTTGGGGTGCCACAAAGTGCATAAGCATTTTGATATGGTCATTGTTAACGAGTTAGAATAGTTGACATTCTATTTGAAAGAAATATGTTTTGAGAACCAAGGGTGTAAGTATTTTGGAATGATCCTTGTCAACAGGTTAGAATAATTGACATTCTATTTGAAACAAATATGCTTTGAGAACCAATTGCATAAAGCGTTTTAGGCGACCCTTGTCAAAGTTAGAATGGTTTTATATTCTATTTTAAAAATATATATTTTGGGGGCAGAATTATAAACATTTGAAATGGCCCTCGTCAACGAGTTAGAATAGTTGACATTTTATTTGAAACAAATATTTTGAGAACCATGAGTATATGTGTTTTAAAATATTTGTGGATTTGATTATGACATGGGATTGTTTGAGAAACATAAAATATGATGAACATCGGTTTGAAATATATTTATAACTTATTTATTTATACTCAAAGATTTTATGAGACTTATGAGGAAAAAAAAATTATGTTATATCTCCAATTTTGTGAATCTAAAATATTTTATTCATGAAATTGTATTAACATTCCTTATTAGGCTTTCAGCTCACTCTTTATTATTGATCATTTTCAGGTACCCTAGACCTTGGCGATTAACGATTTTAGGGTAGGCATGGATGAAATGTAACACCCCAAAATATACCCTAGCAGGTTTTGGACATGTTTAGGGTATAATAAAAGTAAAAGTATATTTATCCGATAAAAATAAAATAAGAAAGAACTTTGAATTAATACAACGATTAAGTAGAAATTAATACTTTGCAATTCATGACCTAGGGTCATAATTTAATAAGTTCATATACCCAGAAATTAGGATTTTGATAAATTGAATAGAGAATAAAAATGAAAGTGAGGACGAAGGGTAATAAAAGAAAGATATTAGGAATAAAATAAAGAAAGAAAATTGTGGAAGAGACAAGTGACTTGAAGGAAAGAGGAGGAGTTTCCTCCTTGGAAGTGAAATAAAAGGGGATAAGACCAAATAAAAGATAAGACCAAAATAAATACTCTAGTTTGGTCTTGGAAAGAAGAGCAAAGCAGCTAGAAGAAGAAGAGAAAAGAAAAGAAGGAAGAAGGAAAAGAAAAGAGAAGATCACAGGTATGGATACATGTCTTGGGTTGTATGGAACTACTAAAATTGAGTATGGATACATGTCTTGGGTTGTATGGAACTATGAGTATTGGTATGGAATTTGAGTAAAGTTTTGTATGGAAACTATGGGAGTATGGAAGTCTAGTTTTGGTCTAGAAAGTTTGAATCGTGGTTTAGAACCCTATCTTGTGTATGGTTTGGGTTTAGGAACTCCTAAACTCATTTCGTGTAGGGTTGAGTTAAGGAAGAGCTCTAAGGCTCCTAGATATGTGTTTTAAGGAAGATGCAGTTACCAAATTCGTAAGAAAATTCCATATTTTTATCATACTCGGTAGCGGACCTTAGACGTGTTTTGGGTCGAGAAATAAAGGGAATTTGGTAGTAAGTCCTTTATGAGTAAATTGTATCCCGTCATTGAACTTGATGTTAGGCTTGAATTTCTCGGTCGGACCCTATGGAACGAGTGGTCTTTTTATTACGAAACAGTCAAATGGGAGAGATGTATTATAGAATTCGTCCAGTGATTCGGCGAGACCTCATGCGTGAAGGTCGGCGAGACCTCATGCGTGGGGTCGTGGAGACCTCATGCGGCGAGTCAGCGGACCTCATGCAGCGAACCTCATGCGACGAGGTCGTGGGGTCGGCGGACCTCATGCGGCGGAGGTCGGCGGACCTCGTGCGGTCGATGGACCTCATACGGCGAGGTCGGCGGACCTCATGCGGCGAGGAATCCATGACCTCATGCAGCGGTCGGTAGAGGTCGACGAGACCTCATGCAGTGGGGTCGGCCCGGGACCTCATGCAACAGGTCGGACCTCGTGGCGAAGTCGACGGACCTCATGCGTAAAGATCCGATGAACCTCATGCAACCGAGAGGTCGATGAGGTCGACAAACCTCATGCGGCCCAGTCGACGGAACCTCATGCGAGTCGACGGACCTCATGTAGCGAAGGTCAGGACCTCATGCGGCCAGAGGTCAACGGACCTCATCCTGTAGAGGTCGACGGACCTCGTCTGTGAAACTCGGCTCGTCGATTCGAATCGACCCGTCGAGGTTGACTATGTATGACCTCCAACTTTGGAAGAGTCCATAACTCAGCCGTCGAACTTCAGATTCGGGTGTTCTTGGACTCTATGGAAAGCCCATTGGTCAAGAATGCATTGATATGCCTGAGGAGGGATGTCGTTGTAGAAAGAGGTTTTAGTCTGGAGCTACAAGCCGAGGTCCAGGTCCTCGTCGATTCGGGATTTGACTACGTGTGATATTCCAGCTTTGGAAGGTCGCTAACTCCTTCGTCACGAACTGGGTTCGATTGTTCTTAGACTCATGGAAAGCCCATTGAGTCGAGAATCCGTTGATATGCATGGGGATGTGGGGTGTCAGACCGAGGTGTTAGACCGAGCTCACCGAGGAGGTCAGGTCATCGTCGATTCAGGATTTGACTCACGTATGACCTCGACCCGAGTCATATCTCCTTCGTCGAACTCCGGTCGGGTGTTCTTGAAACTCTATGGAAAGCCCATTGAGTCGAATCCAACCATACATAGTATGATAAAGTGGAACTCATGTAGGTCTATAAATAAGGAAAAACAGTAAGCGAATGCCAGTAATCATAGTATCACATGCATAATATAAGATAGATATGAACAAGAAATAGCAACATAAGTAGTTTTGATATGAAAAGGAATATAGAAGAAAAGAATAAAATGATAAGCTCAAAGAACACGTATAATTGTATGAGTGCTTAAGATCGGATATTGAATGACAAGACATATATGATCAGTGCTTCAGCACTCCTGCTAGTGCTACGGCGCTTCTATCACGTGGGCAGGCACGTACATATTATCAGTGCTTTGGCACGTATACATGACCAGTGCTTGGCCTCACGCTAGTGTTCAGGCACGCTATTACGTGGGCGGGCGTCTGCATTTCTATCTGTGCGTACCTTGGGTATATATTGTCGAGAGTCGTTTTGTCTTTATCTCCGGTCAGCGAATGTTTATCTGTGTATCGAATAAGGAAATGATAAAAAGATAAATAGTTTGGACATGAAGGGTACCTAAGGGTATTAAAGAAGAAGTCTATGTTCTGCACTCCTATGGGAGATAGAATAGTCTGATAAAGCACAAGTAAAACGTATAAGTATAGAAATGTATAGGTATATGTCATAAGATATGATAGTATAATAAAGTACATGAAGATATAAGTTAACAAGATATAAGATGTTACCAGGAATGAGTACATGTACACGAATGATAAGCATATATGAATATAAGAATGAGTAAATGCATGCATGATAAAAATATAGGAATATATATTATAGAAATATGAGAAAGGCAAGTAATATGAAGCTACAGATATGAGAACAAATACAGATTTAAAGTAATGATAGTATATATTGCATAAGCAATCATGATAACAAAAGTTATTCATGCTTATGAGATATGTACAGAAAATGAGATAAAATGGATTGTTTGCTTAGAACCTAGTAGAGGGATAGATGGGCATGCCTATTAGGAAGAATAAGTCTGCAGCATATAAGTTCTGTTATGATATCGAGGCCCCGTTTGGGTCGATGAGATAGATCCCGTTTGGATCACGGTGGCCCCGAAAGGGTCACCATAGCGCCTTCGGGCCCTTATAAGATGGTCACTGTCTCGTACAGTGATGATACCTTTGGGTATCATATCACTTGGAGCATAGGTCAGCATCTCGTCGTGATGATACCTTCAATTTATATCTGATTACCTTCAGTGCAAACGATTATTTCCGTTATCCACTTACAAGATTTATGCGGGCATGAAACATAAAACAAATGATTTAGATATGACATGAAAAGATATGATATGATATGATATAGAAGCACTACTTCTTTGCTATGTGATGATAAGTTAACATGAGATTATACGATCACTTGCGTGATATATGAAATGTATAAGAATGTAAAATGATCTGAAAAGTTAATATGATAATACGATGCAGGGGAAAGCAGTATACGATGTGATTACATGAAAGCAGTACATGAAAATAGGAACATAACAAATGGTATATAGTATATAACCACATGAAGTAATATATGTATAAGAATATGACATGCACGAATAGGATATATAATATGAACCATTAGAAAGATAATAGATCAAATGATAAGTACTAGAATAAGAAATATATGATAGTGTATATGATTGACATACCTAAATGACTAAGAGGGAACATGCTATGAACACATGATAGAAATGCATAAGTGCTAAGAGCGATAGAGATAAGTAAAAGATGACCACGCACGGGAATACGAGTAAAGAAGTATAGATAGGAGTTATGTCGAGAGCCAGGAGAACATGTGACATACAATAAGATGTAAAGATGATAAATAATAAAAGTTATATGAATTTGTATAGATATGTAAAATGCATATGTATAAGCTTCATGGCCCGGTCACCATTGGTGGTTGTCATGTATGTTCCCACTAAGCGTAAACAGCACGGTGTTCAATCAGGTGTAGATGCAACCTGAAGACAAGGATAGAGGACGGGACATCCGCAGTCGACAAGCGAGGCCAACTCGGAGATAGGTGCTTCTTTGCACTGCTTAAAGTGATCTCGATGTTTTGTATTAGAAAAAAAATGTACATGTATAAATAAATGGGATTTGGAAAGTATATGTGTATAGATTTTGATGGACACCACTGCGGTGGTAGTTCCTTTTTGTAAATAAAAATGATTTTTGTTATTACGAAATTGTTTGTATAACCACGAATCTGGTTCGGCTCGAGAAAGAAACGGAGTCAATGAGTCCGTTATATAGTCTCGTGCCCAGACTCGGTTCGGATATGCCATTCGGGTCGGATCGGGAATGGGGCGTGACATGAAAGTTAAGAACTACTTTGAGTTGGTGTTTGTTGGAAAGACTTAGGATTGTTGGAATACTTTAATGCTTTGGAATCGAATGTTTGGAAACTTTCATTTGAAGGATTTTATGTTACTAGAATGTTACGTTTTGAGAAAATTAGTTGTGGAAAATTTATTTTGTTGGAAGATGTTGGTTTAATGACATTTTGTTATACTTTGAAAGGTTTTATGTAATTGGGAGATTTCGATTTTACGAAATTAGTTTAATTTTTCTTGGGAGCATATTCATGACAAGCAAGATTCATAAGCAGAAATTTTGAATATGTCATTTACATGTGGAGTTTTAGAGCCTTATATGTGAATGAACAATAACACCCTTGGTTAGAAGTTTGGGGTGTTACAGTACCATAATTCTTTCAATAATAAGATGTAGTCTCTTCCCAATATGGTATCAAAGCTTCACGCTCAACAACAAAAAGAATCAATCAAATCCTAGTCGCCATCGCCACCGCCATCGCCACAGTTGATTTCCGATCACAAGACAAATCCAACCGACTGCCTCGCTCTCTCTTACGATGCACATCACGTTACTTGTAGATCGCTTCCCTCTCACTTTCTCTTTACAGTGGCAAATCAAAGTCCTTTACTAGTTTAGCATATGTTTCTATTTTTGCCTCTAGTACATATCTTGCAAAGCTAGAGAATGCTTACAACAAGAGACATAGAAATCTTCTTACTTACAATTATGTTTGGGACAAAAATCGAGACTTTCCACTGAGAAGCAACGGGGGTGGGATTTCAATGAAATGCGTTGCCCATGGTCAAGCTGTTCTCTTTGCAACTCTTATTCATGGTAGGACTCTTAATTCCCATGACGCCCATCGCCTCCTGGCGTCCAAATGCGTCTTGGCGAGCTGGTGATCATCTCTCAAAATTTAATTGTTTTCAATGTTAGTGCTCAGGCACCATTGAAACTCATAGCCCACGTATTATTACCCTTCGTCTTGTTGCAATTCATGTCTCTTTATTGAATTTATGATTTACTTGGCCGTCGATGGTTCAAGCCTTGTCCTTCGGTAGCCATTACTCTATCAATGCCACCCTCCTCTTGTCGAGTCAGGACCATAATCTCTAGTTAAACCCAAGACGATTACTTCTCGAATGCAATTTTAGTTTAGTTATGCTCCACTATCTCTTTGGTTTATTACGCCTCAAGCACATCCCATGCTGCATGGATTACTGCTAAAAAGACATATACGCCATCTCCTTCCGCGTGTGGGATCATGACTCATCGCCAGAATCTTGCTAATCCTTAGCAAGGTAATTGGACTATCACTGATTATACGCAAGATGTCAAGCGAAACATTGACTTTCTTGCTCTTATGAATGTCCCCGTTGAGTTCGATGAGCTCTCCATCCGTGTCTTGAATGGACTTGGTCCGGCCTACTCAAACATCTCTCATGCCTTACAGACGCGGGAAACTCCCATTACCTTTAAGGAATTGTTTGAGCAATTACTTAGCTACTAGGCCCAGCTCGAAGTTGCAATCCCTTCTTCACCGTTTGTTGCTGCTCCCGCTACTGCCCTCCTTGCTCCAACTAGCTTTTCCCCATCTCGTCAATCGAATAACCGTGGTGGGAGAAACAATAACTGGTACCACCAGTCATAGTCGTTTTGATCGGTTACCTCCCAGTGGTCCCCATGACCATCTACCCCCCGACCATGACCAGCAACAACCGTTACCTCACCTGTTGCCAAACTTGTGGTACCATTGGGCACTCCGATCGCCAATTAAATTATCTCTCTACACTAGTCATTGTATCTCTACCACTGGCCCCTCCAGGCGGCCTGTGGCCGACTTACATTGCCTATCTACCCACACTGTACTGCATTACTCCAATCCTATGGTCTCTCAGGATTGGGTCATTGATTCGAGCACCTCTCACCACATGACCATGGATATTACTACCTTGTCTCTTAATGAGCCATACATTGCCTTTGACATAATGATTATCAGTGATGGTACATGCTATCGGTTCTTTCACCCTTACCTTTGTACCTACACCGTTATTATTTTCCAATGTGTTACATGTGCCCGCAATGTCAAAAAAATCTTATTTCAGTCTCTGCTTTTTGTGCCACTAACCCTATTAATGTCCTATTTTTTGATTTATTCTTTCAGGTGCAGGATCATCACACGGGGGTAACTTTGGTTCGCGGGTATCGTAGAAACGGAGTCTATTACTAGCCTAAATCGGTTCCTATCCAGTCTTCCACTTTAGTTTTGTCTTCCTCCACATAGTCGTCTTGGTCATCCGTCTTTACGCATTTTTCACAAATTTTTTTTTGTTTTAAATATTTCCTTTTCGAAACAACATTTGTTTTCATTTTCATGTACTTCCTACCATATTAATTAAAGCCATAAATTACCTTTTGATAAATCGAGCATTACTTCTTCCTCGCCCTTTAATATATATATTTTTTGATGTTTAGACCTCACCTGTTTCGTTCACTAATGGTTTTAACTACTTTATCATTTTTGTTGACCACTACACAAAATATATTTGGCTTTATCCTTTACAATGAAAATATGATGTTCATTCCACCTTTGTCGCTTTCAAACAACTTGTTAAAAATTATTTCACCACCACCATAAAAATGCTTTTCATTGATAATGGAGGAGAATTTTTAGCTCTTCGGTCTCTTCTTGGAACCCATGGTATAAGTCATCTCACCACCCCACCCCACACCTTAGCATAGCAGTATGCGAGACACGGGGCTCGCCACATTGTCGGCAAGGGCTCCACTCTCCTCCATCAGAATCCATTCCCTCACCTTACAAATTACGTATGCCTTTACTCACACATCTACTAATAAATTGAATGTCTAAAGTTGGTCTTTCCCTTTGTTCATCTTTTGAGAAATTGTTCAACAAAATTCTTGACCCGTCTAAACTCTGTGTCTTTAGTTGTTTGCGCTTTCCTTGGTTGTGTTCATATTATTCCCATAAACTCGATCCCAAGTCCAGTTCATATGTCTTTCTTGGATACTCCCTTACTCAGAGTGCCTTTCTTTGATTTGATTTCAACCTATGGAAATTCTTTGTTTCCCATCATGTTAAATTTATAGAAAATGTTTTCCCATTCACATCTACCTCAACCTCTGACACATAGTTAATAGATGTCGACTCCTCTATACCCGCACCACCGTTCACCATGTGGGACTCTTCTGACCCACCTCTACCTCTCCGCTACCCCATCCTCTTGTGACCTCATCACATTAACCTCAATGCTATCAAACATCACATCCCCAACTCCTGCCAAATCCTCACCCCGACGTCGGATACAACGCTCCTTAAGACTCAGCCTGCATTTGGAAATTGTTGGAGTCGGCTCCCTCTGCCCTCATACCAAATAACTATCCCCCTAAACTTCCCATTCCCGTAAACTCACCCATCTGTCCTCTGTCACCCCCACCAAATCAATATCCCAGAATGACAGGGGTCTTGTGAGATGAGACGACTCGCGAGGTTACTCGAGACTCGACTCGGTCAAGAGCTCGGTCGAGAGCTATTTCAGTGAGCTCGACTCGAGCTCGAGCTCGACTCGAAATGTGCTTAGTCGAGGTCGAGCAACAAATAACTTCATTTCAGCTCGTGAGAGCTTCGAAAATATTTTATATATAAAATTTTAAAGTTTTTAAATTTGATATCTTTACTTTAGGGGATGTCATAAATAATATATCTCTATTTTGTATTCTTAAAAATCATAAATTTTCATTATTTATTTAGTTATAAATATATTTATTTTAAAAATAATTAATTTTTTCTTAAAGATTTAAGAGAATATGATAAATTTATCTCTATTTTCTGTATTCTTAAAATCATAAATTTTTGGTGGCTTATAAGGATATATCACTAATGGCGAGGTTAAAGAGTTAAAATAATTTTAGGTGACACCTTTTTATATTTTTGTGATATGTTATTATACAATTGGTACTTAAAATTTTATTTAAAGAGTCGGTTGATCCCTTTCTCCCCCGACCCTCTTCCTCGCCCCATCCTCTTCTCTCTTCCATCCAACCTGTTTTGTACCTCTTGATCGACTTCTTCTCAGATCAAGAAGCCCAGGCCTGTTCTTGAGGATGCCCCATTCTCACAGTATGAGGAGAAGATTCGCCTCCACAGATCCCAGTGTAGTAGCGATAACGGCGACTGACGACTCTCCCGAATCGCGGCCGATTATCATAGAATTGGTCGAAGCCCGAGGGGTGATACTTGATAATGGTACGGAGAAAGATTTTGTTTTTTTCTCATTAGAGATTGGGGATGGAAGTGTCATTTTCTAATACGAATTTACGATTCTGCAGTTCAGGCCTCTCACATGATCCATCTGACCAATTATCAAAAACCATTGTGAGTAAAAAATGCAAACCCATTAAACCCTTTATCCCTTACATAGCTTTTGCCAGTTTTTCCTTATTCTTATAACGTATAATTATGCAAACCCAAAACCCAACAAGGTTTACATAATTGATAATCATAAGATACCCATAATACCCAAGATTCGGTTGATGACATATCGACAAACGGATATTTGATTTGACTTTTAGGTCTCGTTGAAACAACTCTCGTCAAAAGAATACTTTACGAAAGTCAACTAACAAATAAACCATTGTATGACGATACAACCATATGTCATAATAAGTCGGCGTTAAAAACACAAAAAAATAAAGGAAAATTGAATGAAAACTCATATCCAATGGAATAAACCATTTTATTGAGAAAGAAAATCTAGATTTAAGAGGATGAACGATTTACATCTATTATTTTGAATTACAATGTTGTAGCATCATGTTCTAATAAAAACTCAAATCTAGTATTTTCCTTATGTCGTTTAACCAATGAGTCATATCATTGGCTAAATAAAATAATTTTTAAGTATTATTTGTCAAGTATTTGGTAACTCGATAGTTGTACTTCTATAATAAAATTATATTTTTAAAATTAATAAAAAACTAATTTTAAAAAATAGTTTAATGAAAATACCCTTTAGTATATATATATATATATAATTTATGAGAATATGTAAAAAAATTTAAATTAGGAATTGTGTCAAACAAGAGGTTAGTCCCAAAATAATATTAAAACAAAAAATCTAAAATAATAGATGCTTCAAAATAATGGCAAAATTAATATCTCATTGCCCTGTTACTAAAATCATAATTGATAACTACTATTTAAAATTTTTTAAAGTAGTTAAAATCGAAGTCATTAAGTACAATTTTCGATTTTTTTAAAATTATAGTCACAACTTATGATTTTGCTAATACGAGAAGGAATAGTAGTTTAGATATTATTTTAAAATATATGTTATTTTGGTATAAATAAAAGTTGTTTTGGGCTGACGAAATACTAATTAAATTTTTTAGATATAAGGGGAAATAAAATCAAATAGGTGATCTCTTTCCTTCTACAGTCTTACAGGATGGAAATTTCACGGCTAATAGTCCCACATGTCTCCTCTGTTCTTCTTCTTTGCCTCCGTCAGAGGCATCGAAAACCCTAAATCGCAGCCATGGCCCATGGATCCCGAATCGACTCGACTCGGCCAGCTCTGTCGCCTCCTTCCTCGGCCAGATCCGGGCGCCCTTGAGCCCTAATATCCCATCTCATCCTCCTCGATGAGCAGGCGCTCCGTTGCGAACTCTTGTTCAATCTACCCTTGGCGATCCGATCCAAACTATTGTCTTTGAAACTGCCCGAGTTCTTGATTCTCCCCTCGCACGGAGGCTCGGGCCACGGCGCGATTCTCCTCGAGAAAGCAAGCCCGACCGGGATGGTCCCATTGCCTCTGGCGGCTCGTGCGTCGACTCTGTATCTTCTCCCGAAATCTCGGTGCATTTGCGGTGTATTGTGGGAGGATGAAGACTATTCGAAGAAGTTGTCGTGCAGTTTCGGAGTTGGCCTGCCCGATTATCTTGGGAGAGCGGGTGTGAGCTCTTCTGGATTTATGTTTCGATGCGTGGCGTTGATTCGGAGAAGCCCGGGGCGGCGTTCTGATTCGCAGCGGTTGGCGCGGGTTCATCGGGAAACCTAGTTCGAGCTCGAGTCGAGTTAGGCGGCTTCGAGTTGACTCGTGAGTTTGAGTTTTGCGTTTTCGAGTTCGATTCGAGCTTCATTTTCGAGCTCACGAGCTTTGGGCTCGAGTCGATGGTCCGGTTTTTCGAGTTAGTCGGGCTTAGATGAGCTTTCGAACTCAGGCTCGCATCATTAGCACCCTAATCCCGTAGCCGAATCTGCAATCTTGAGCCAAACCAAAAATATAGCCTCCCATACTAGCCTTCAGTAACATTGAACCATCCCATGGGTCGGCTTTAAAGGATCCTAAGTGGGTTAAGGCGATGTAAGATGAATATGATGCACTTATCCAAAATAAAACTTGGGATCTCGTTCCTCCTACACCGAGCAGAATTTAGTGGGCAACAAGTAGGTGTTTCGCATTAAACGCAATCCCAACGGATCTATAGAATGGTGTAAGGCTCACCTTGTTGCCAAAGGTTTTCTGATGGCCAAAGTGTGGATTTTCCGCAAAACTTTTGATCTATTAATCAATCCAGCGAAAAGCCAACTATGCATACCATTCTCAATCTTACAGTCAATCGGGCCTAGGGAATTCGATAGCTTGATGTAAATAATGTCTTTCTCAATGGGCATCTTATAGAGGAGGTTTATATGGAGCAACCACAGGGCAAGCGAAACGCCAATTATCCGCACTATTTTTGTCAATTAACTAAGGCACTTTATGTGCTTTCTTGACTTCTCTCGACATTGTGACATCCCGTGCCGATACATCCCTCTTTGTCTACTCTCGTAGTAATGCTCTCATCTATTTCCTTGTTTATGTTGACGATGATCATTACAGGTAGTGACCCCTTCTTGGTCGAGACCATTATTCGACAATTTGATTTCAAATTCTCCACCAAGGACCTTGGGTCGTTATCCTTCTTTTGTGAAGTTGAGGTTCTGGTCACGCCTACTGGGGTTCTGATGTCTTAACAAAAGTATGTTATGGATCTTCTCAGCAAACATAACATGCTTGACTCTAAACTTGTCTACACCTTTGCTTGTAGTCGATTGCCTCTCTAACGTCACGATGGTGTTGTCTTTAGTCAACACCACACGATATCGTCGGAGTTGTTGTGGACTTGACCTCTCGTATGACTCTCACAGGACATTTCATTTGCTAGTGAATAAACTCTCTCTCGGTTTATGCCGCACCATCAACACCGGAGAGAGGAATTGACGGCGCTACCATTTATCTCTGATAGCGCAGGGCTCTTGATATCCGACTTCTTGCAAACACTTCTTTGACCTACGCCCAGGGTTTTTATCGCGATTGGGGCGTGTCAGGATGATCATACCCCCACAAGCGCCTTTGTCATATTTCTAGGTGCTAACCCAATCTCATGGAGCTCACACAAGCAACTTAGCTGTTCTTTCGTTCTTCCAGCGAGTATTTGTGTTATTGCGGTTCTTTGTTGTTGAACTCATGGGTCGAATCATTATTTGTCGGAGAGCAGTCTTATTTGGTCGAAATCACCACAGCCTTGTTTTGGATAACGCTTGGGTATCCTTTCGTCTCTTACGTCAATCCTATGTTTCACTCTCGAATGAAGCATCTTGCCATTGATTACCATTTTGTTCGTAACCTAGTTCGGTTTTTTGAACTCCATGTCGTTCATATCTCTGCCAAAAACCAACTCGTTGATGTTCTTACCAAATCTTTATCTCATCCTCCCCTCTTTGATCTATGTCATAAAATTGGAGTTATTTCTGACACAACATCTTAAAGGGGCCAATTAGAATAGTCTTTAGGATTTCCTTTTTATTAATTTTCTGTTTTTACTATTTTATCCTTGTGTTGGCCTATATATACATCCTTCTTTCAATGATAAGACATAGTCCCTTCCCAATATGAAAAAGAAAAGCACACTAAAATAAGCATTTATCTTGTACAAAATACCAACAAAGATAATAAATAAATACATAAAATAAAAGTCATACCCAAATCGTACCTGCCTGAGTTTCAACCATCTGGAATTAATGAGTCAAGACAAGTCTTTCAGCTCTCATTTTTATTAAAATTTCAGCACTTCAACCATCATTCTCATTAAATCTTTAGCATTTTCATTAAATTCCCAGCCAACATCCAACTCAACTTAAACCCCTATTTTCATTAAATGATCTATAAATTTATACATATAGATCATTGCAGCTGTGGCAGGGGTGGTTTGGCAGTAAACAATAATAAGATATGGGGAAAGAAAAACCAAGGGGAGACTCGCAGTCACAGTTCCCTACCTCCCATAGTGGTAGATCCAAGATTCGAGGAAATTCCCCTCCCGCCGCCTTCTTCCTCCTTAAAAATCCACTTCTCCTTTTGGACACAAAAACCCAATTATTTTATACCCTCTTAGAAAAAGAACCCCTCTCGATGGCTGCCATTTGGCAGTCATCGGAAGGGGTCTCCACACAAATATAATACTATCTGTAATTTAATTAAAATATATATATTTTTATAGCATTTTGATTGTCCGAGTATAGTGTAATTTTTTTTGGGTCATTGAAGATTTATCTCGTCAACTTCAAACTTCATGAGGATTCTGAGGATCAACGGAGGTGTGTGCAAATACTCACAATTTTATATATATAGTAATCCATTAGAAATAAAAATAATTAGGAACTTGTCTTTAAGATTTGACTCAAATGATAAAAGGGTAAAAATAAATTATGAAAAATTTATATTCGAAACCTTATAAAAAACATAATACTACAACATTATACAAAATGTATAAATGTCAAAAATAAAAAAAAAAGTTAGGGGCTAAATCAAAATCGATCCTATTGGTTCAGTTTTTATAAATTAAAATTCATTGGTTGGATTTGAGAATTTTGAAAACTGTCTTTGTTTTTTATTTGCTTTTCTCCTAACCAAAAAAAAAAAGAACCAACCAATATTTTAAAACTTATGTATAATCTTTTTTATACTTGACACTTTTTTTACATTGACAATTTTTTTACAATTAGATTCTATTAAAGTTGGTTTCAATTAATTTCAAACACAAATAAGGCTTAGAACCTAATATAAACTCATATTACTGCTTTGATCTCAAAATAAATACAAATCTGGAACTATGTTAAGAATAGAAAAAAGTTCAATAAGATTGAGAGCGATATGAAAGCAAAATTAAATTCACCTAAAAAAGGCTTCGTTTGGTTTGGTTTGGTTTTCACTCAAAATCTGATTTGTTCGAGTTTTATTACATACCGATTCGATCCATTTTTCCCTAAAAACATATCGAACCAACCTTATTCACGGTTTTTTGGTTTCACCCTATTTTTCACTTCACATTTAATTAATTAATTTTTTTATCACTTGTATATAAGACCTATTAGATCAGCCCGATTCATTTTTTTTAATCAACAAACCGATTGAATTGACCTTACTTTTATACCTAAGATTGAGACTATACAAGAAATTTAAGTATATAGGGATAAGGTAAACAATTGCTCTTGATGTTTGATCATATATTTAATTTGATTGGAGGTCTAATGTTACTCTTAATGTTTGTTCAAGTAACTTAAATACGCTTTTATCATTAACGAAGTGAATAGATGGATACACATGCGTTTAACATCATTGAAAGGTGAAGGGATTTATTTTGCCTCTTATTTGTGTCTTATGGCAATCCGAGTTAAATGTAAGATTTTCTTCTTTTTTAGGCTAAATAATGTTCACTTTTGAACACTCAAATAGTTCCAAGCTTATAACGTTGAGGCACCTTTCTTAGGTTCACTTAGTTTCAATTTTGATATAGGTTTAGGTGATTGATTTGATTTTGTTTGTTTGTTTTTTCTTCTTAAGGTAATCTTTTGACAATTAATTATGTAATTTTATTATTTTGATGTTCAATTTTATCATTTAGTTTATATTAGGATTTGTGATTGCATATGCTTAATATATATTCATTTATGTTATTATTTGTTTTTAGTTGTTTTATGTATTTATTTACTTGCCTATCCAATTATCTTTTTATTTATCAGTTGTTATTGTTATCATTACTTCTAATATTGATTTTATTAATTTTAAATTTTATGTAGTTATAATATTTTTATTTTATTTATTTTATTCAATATTCTATTCTAACAATTGTGTATTTTCGTAGGGAAAGGTGCCGATCAAGAAAGGAAAAGAGAAATCCAAAGACACAAAACTAATGCCTTTCATTGAAATCCAAATATTTACAAAAATATATTTTTTTGGACAAAAATACTCTAATGAATTTAGTTATAATATGGGGATGAAACAAAGTGAATATGTGGATTTAATTATCATGTGAGGATTTACTTTTACATTGTTAAGAATATTTTTATCCGTTAGACATTTTCAAGGTTACTTGAACAAGAGAAATTACTTTTAAAAATAAATTTTGAATTTGTGACTTTTAAATCAATTTCTCAAAAGGAAAAAGTCAGCAGCCAATCAAAATAGAGGACATTTTGGGAAGAGGTGAATATTAAGACAACGTAGGAAGTGGGGGTGTCCGTATGAAGAATGAGGTCGAGGAAGGTGGGAGTGGTGGGACAACTCCACGTTCGGGAGGAAATTAAAAACAAAAAAGGATCAAACCAGTTTGAGATCATAAAAGTTACAAGGATGAAATAGACTGATAGCCAGCGAAGCGACAACATTTTAATTACTATATTTATGGCCTATATGACTCTTCCACTCTTTCACCCAATCGGAAACAGAAACAAGTGACTATCTACTGAAAAATAAAAGATTAATGAAAAGGAAAGGAAAAAATAGAGGAGAACCCACCACCTACCGACAGCATGCCCCAGCCAAGTTGCACAAGATTCGGTCAACAACCACATGTGGGTGAGCTCAACATAATTAACATTAGAAAAACCCTTTGCAATTACGGCAACACTTTGTATGAATTTAATGAATTCAATCGAACTTCACACCACATGGATTCTATTCTAGGCTGCAATTGAGCAATTATTATTAAAACCAAAAAGAAAAAACCCTAGCTACTTAAATTCCACAAACTCACCGTCATGCATGGGAAGTCATGACTCATGACGATGCTGACCTTCCCCCCAAAAAAGAGGGTGAGCTCCACTTGGTTTCGATGACTCCTCGTTGGTAATGGTAAAAGACTTAACCCTTATTTTACCCTATATATCCTTCTACCCTCTCCCGTGTTTTGATCTCTTCTTCCCTAGCTCTTTCAGTGTTACGCCCCTCTCACACCATTCATTCTCTCCCCATTTGAGTACACAATTTGTTGGAAAAACAGTTGGTGGTGGACCTACCAAGGGCTTAGGGGGGTAAATTCCCTCCCACTAAAAATTTGAGAAAAAATTATTTCTAACGTGGTTTGAATCAATAACCTATAATTTTGAGATAAATTCCTTAATCATTGTGCTATAATGCCATTGAAATTTTTTATGTCCCTCATGACTATTTTTTGGATTCGCCACTGGAAACAATACTACTATACACTTTTTGTAACTTTTGTGATCTCAACATAACTTTGAAGTACTCTAAGCTCTATGATGATTGATGGAGCTCTAAATGGGATCGATGATCCAAGGGACAAAAGTTAAAGAATATAGATTAATTTGAAGTACAACAAATTAAGATCTATAGAAAAAAATATAAATCCTTAATGAAACCATCACCAATAAATCCAAGATCATTTCAAATTATCAAGTTTTATAATATAAAGTGGAAGCGTACTTGATTTAGCCATAATAGAAAATAATATAGATTTTACGATTATTAGTCTCCCAAATCAACATGTTCTTTTGTAAGGAATCCTATTGTTTTCTCTATGATTTTTTGTCGGATGATGGGATGTAAAATCAAAATTAAAGTAACATATGATTCGAGACTATAACAACAAAATAAAAATGACATTTTAAGTGTTTGCACCATATCAAATACAATTAAATCCAAATTATCCGAATCCTAGTTGATCGCTTTTAATTGGATCAACTTGAAAAGCAACATTACAAGTGTGAAGTACCCAAACAACAAACAAACCTGGTAAGTTCCCTAGCTAGTCTCTAAACTGGAAGCTCTTGTGGTGTGAAAGTATGATTCATGAGTCTGTCAAATGTGTGTAATGCTAGAACAAGTAGTTGGCCAAGGAAGTGGTGACATTGTTGCTTGTAGTCCCATGCAACCTTTGCTAAGAGTAAGACCCAAAAACCAAGAAGCACCCATCCAAATATTGGAAGTAAAATTAATAATAACAAGATAGGGGCAAGGAAACCAGAAAGGAGATTAATGACCCCACTAATCCCAATCCCAATCCCAATCCATATCCGAAAAATTTCACCAAGAATAACTGCTCCAACATGGATGGTTATAACAACTATAAAAATTGATATAATAACCTTATATTTCTCAAACATTGGAGAAACATCGTTGTTTCCTTGGAACATTACTTGCATGAGCACACCCAGTGTTGTGATGTAAAATATATAAACCTGCGCTATGATTGGGAAAGTTCGTCTGAGACAAAAAAAAAAGATTCCTGATCACATTTAATGAGAATAATAAGTGTTAAATTAACAAATTCTTAATGCGAAACAGATACTTCTGTTTGATAATTATATGAACAAGTTTTGTAATCATTTTGGGCTTCTAGTCAAAGCTAGAAATGAAGGCCCGAGAATAACCACCGGGCATAGGTTCAAATAACAGATATTGGAATAACAACGTAAAATCTCCGAAACATCAGAAAAAGAAAAACGAAAAAAGAATAATACCAAAAAATAGGAAAATCCTTAAAAATTAGTACTGAAAATACTCCTAATGGTCACATTATCATGTAAAACCTTACCTACGAGTCAACCCCGGCTTCTCTCTTCTACTTCTTCTTCTACGTCGATTCCTGCATATCAAAAGACGCATCGATCATGAGTAGAGTAGAATTTGAACACATGAATTATATATGTTGTTAAATAGATCGAATAATACATTATGTTGTTTATTAAACCTTACCTTAGATTCAATTGCACCATGGAGATCAATCTCTTGGTGGCCTAGAAGTTAGCCTCTAGTTCTACTTTATGGATATATAGAACTATGAAGGGAGTCGTAGCCGACAGTTACCTCTTGACAGAAATATTGTAATGAGAGCCTGAGTCGGAAGTTAGCCTCGAGCTATACTTTCTGGACAGAACTATGAACTATGAAGTTAGCCTCTAGTGTAGTGCTACTATATATCTGGGATAGAACTATTAACTATAACACGAGCCGGCGTCGGAAGTTATCCTATAGTAATTGATTAATAGTTCTATTTACTGGACAGAATTATATATAACACGAACCAGACCAGAAATCAGCAAGTAGAATTGTAACGCGAGCCGGAAGTTAGCCTCTATGGTAGTTCTACTTTTTGGAAATTAAGAGAGCCGGCGACGGAGAAGGAGTTCCGCTATAACGCGTTGCAGAGCTCCATGCATGTATAAAGGGGAGGGTGGGGAGTTGTGGGTTTTTGAAAATGGCGGTATTAATGAATAGCTCCATGTCGTTGTAATGGTGGGGGGTTTTGTGTGTGTTTGAAAATAATGCGTCCATGAGCTCATTTCCCTTGAGCTTCATGTAGAAAATAATGTGTCCATGTCATAGCGGGGAGAGCTCTAAGTAGAAATTAATGTCCACATAACGGTGGGGGTTTTTTGTCATTTATGTGTGTTCCCTATTCCATGTAATGGTGTGTCTTTGACTGTGTGCTGTGGCGGAGCCACTTGAATTCATGTAATGTACGCCGAGTTGTGTGTAGCAGGGGGAAATGGATGATTTCCAACTGATGGTGGGGCCTCAGGGGGAAATGAATGATTTCCAATTGATGGTGGGGCCTGGGGGGTTTTGTTGTGTGTGTTTGAAAATGGGAATTAATGCATCCATTTTAGAAAATAATTTCCAACTGCTCTGTATCTCTTAGCTCCATGTAGAAAATAATGTGTCCATGGAATGGTGGGGATCTGCCCATTTAATTACCGGTCTACCATCCATACATTATTTATTCATCCTTTGTCTCATTTAATATCCTCATAATGGTTTTGTGACAAAGAAGTCTTAGGTGAGCTACGGGAGCTATTGGAGTAGACGTCGCCTATTAATAAGCAAAAAAAAGTTTGAGGTATAAATAGAATATTTGAAAAAACAGTAAGGTTTTATTTTTTTTATTTTTTTTTTCACATTTACCCATTTCCATTTTAATAGAATAATTGTCTTTTGGCGGATCCATTATTGGATTTTTTCATCTGTGGCAACTATTCATGATAATAGATAACCTATGTTTCCCTGGAAGCTCGTGTATGATATTCCAATTGGCTTATCGGAAAACAAATTGGTGATTTTATTGGTGTCCAAATACTCATGTAAATGGTATTTGGCGCCAAAGTTCGCCAAAGTTCTGCAATGATCGCGTCTTCGGCGATTATTCTACTTTTAGTGATCGATGTCTTATTACTATTTTAAAAACATATTTAATCTAATATTTTATTTTTTATTATTTATACATTATTATTTTTGTTTTCACATAACACTTCAAAAATAATTTAAAACAATAAAAGTTAATTAAAAATTATTATTTTTAAAAATATTAAGTTTTTTTTTTTAAATTTATATCTATTCACTTTACATTATATCGTTGTAGTATTTCATTCTTAGAATAACTCAAACCCATGAAGATTTTCTATAGACTCATCTCACCCTTTTACTAATTGAATCAAATGGGCAAATTTTTTTTAAAATTTTTATCTCAATTTTTTAGTAATCAGTTTTTTTTAACGATAACTAGTAGTAAAAACCTAACAAGATATAAAAGGATAATATTATTATTTCACCTCATTAAAAATCATTTAAGTAATTTTATTATTTTTATATGATGTGGAATGTCACTTATATCCAATTTTATATCCAATTTTTACCAATTCAACATTATGACTAGTTGTGAACAAAAAAAAAAAAAAAAAGTTGAGATAAAAAATTGAAAATTTTAGACAACATTTAATTGACATTCATCTTGCTAATGGTAATATGAATCTATCCAACATATACTTTTTTATGACTTAATTTTTGTTGCATTCATTGTATAGGATGATGCATATCATGCTTGATCTTTTGATCGAGGCGAGTGCAGGCGAAATTTCCAGGTGCTTGGGCGGCCGTAGCTCTGAATCTTAGAACTCCTCTGCAAAAACAGGAAACCAAAAGGATCGGCGGGGGCTTGCCCGTTGCCTCTCTGATGCCTAAGTCAGTTCTTTCTGGGGGAAGAGAAGATCAACTGCTTAGAGAATGAAGTTTTGTGCGTACCTTTCACTGATGGGGTGGCTTGGTATTTATAGTGGATGGTTTTCCCAATTGGATGGTGATAAGGACTCTCTCTTATTGGATGAGGGATTTTCTTTCCTTATCGTTATTATATTAATAAGGGATAATTAGAAAGTAGTTATTGGGAATTATCCTACTTCCCTTATTGGTGGAGATTTGATTCGATTTATAGGATATGGGCTCTTTAGGCTTTCTGTGTTATCGGCCCCTTGGATGGATAAACTGGACTCTCGTTTTAGGCTGCGCCGGGAGAATTTCAGAACATTTCTTTGAAACAACATAAGTCTTGCTCAATCCACACTTCTTAGACTTGGGGAGTGGGCTACGCGCCTATTTTTAAACCCGATCGATTGCCCCCGGCCTTAGTTCACGGCGAGCATGGGCAAGGGCTATATTGTTCTTGAATCGGTCTGACTTACGTAGTCGCTCGAAATTTAGTTTAGTTAGGGCTTCTTGGCAAATCAAATGTCTTGTGGTAATGATGACTTTTCGACTCTCGCGCTTATTTCCTCTAGTTCTTTCAGTTTCTTTTGAGAACATCCTCTGACCGTTAGCATTGTGTTCCCTTGATATTTGAAGCTTTTTCCTTCTCTGCGAGTTCGGGCTTCTTTTTTCTTGAAACTCATCTGATAATTTGTTCAGAATTTCTTTTGGTGTTTTGTAATACCTTGCTCGAGGTCGTACTTTTCGTTTTGTTCCTAGGACCGGTACGTCTTTCTTCTTCTTTGTCAAGGCTAGCTTAGTTAGGTTTAGGTCCAACTTTGGGTATTCCCATGGGTCCGGGTCGTTCCTCTTCTTTAGGTATAGGGGGGGTGATTCCTCTACGGTATCTGGTTCAGGACGGACGGGTGGTGAGTCCAATCGCTTAGCTGTGGTTGTTCTTCGAGATGCCCGAGGGGAACCTCCTTCCCCCTTGGGTTAAAGCCCGAGGATAAAATTGATGGTCATACGTGAGATACGGATATCGAGGTCGGTAGTGCGGAGATGCCTTGAGGCGGTGGAGTCTTCGCGGGGTTGAGCCTTTATATGGGAATCTTGACGAGGGATGATCTGGCCCTCGTTTGCAGGCGTCGAGTTTGGTCCACGACGTATTAACCTCTATGTTGTTCGAGTGCCCCGAGATGGTGTGCTTCTTCTAGGTGGCCTTTAAGAATGGCCTCAGGATTTTCTCTGCATCCCTTTATAAGGGTTTTCTGACATTCCAACGTCGCCCCTCATCTTTCGCTGACAGGGTATTACGTTGGGGTACATTAGTTGTCTTTAGGGATAAGGGCTTGGGTGTTCCTAGTATATTTCATTCTTGGACCTCTTATTCAGAAGGAAGCGCGAGAGGGGCTTCCTTTATTTATCTAAGCGTTCGACACTCGTCATCTCGGATCTCATGCATCCCACGGAATTTTGGAAAGAACGCTACTTTTTTTGTTAGTGGCCTCCGTTGGGAGTATGATCCCATTGACCGGGAAGACACACTGGGCGTTCCGGCTGTCTGGACCACTCTCGAGAATCTACGTGAGCTTTGTTTTGCTTTAGTTTGATCTAGTCTTCACAGATTATAAGGTATCCACTAGCTTTGGTTGTTTGTCACGCTCTTCAAGTAGCCACGATCTTGGCCACTGACGAGGTCGTGAAGCTGAGATTAGCCCAAGTGTCTTTTTTGTGTGATTTACTGCAGGCTTATCAAGTTGGACATTAGAGGTCTTAGGTTCAAAGTCTTCAGGCCTTCTACTCGGGCTTCGCCTCCATCAGTTATGAGTTCTCCCTCACGAGGGGCCTCTTGTCGTCGAGCCCCTTGAGGAGGCTTCAAGGCACCGGGTGGAGACCGTTGTCAGAGGTCTCAGTGCGACGGAAGACTCGGGCCTCCCTCGAAAAGACCATCCGACTGGGGTAAAGCCAGGGTTGGGGGCGTCTTCTTAAGTGCGCCTTTCTGCTTTCGTGTATCCCGAGTCTGGGGCCCAGTGTGTCGCTCCGTAGGGGTTCGAGAGCGTCGGGTCTGTGACCTCGCTCTTGCCTCTGGCTGTCGAGGCCAAAGATTCCTCGGGGAGGGATCTTGAGCTCGGATTGGAGGTTATGCCCATCTTGGTTTGGAGTCCTCTGCGTAGAGCGGAGCTCACTCATGCAGCCAGTGGAAGACTTGGGGGAGGGCGCCCTAGAAGATGATGGGGATGAGGATTCCTTACTCTCCAATGCTGAACTTGCTGCTGGCGCGATCTCATCCATCCTCGGGGTCGATCTCGGGGTGGGTGCCTTGCACAGTGAGGAGGCCTTGGCTCACATCCCTCGAGAATTCGCCTCGAAGTAAGTTCAGTGTCCTTGTTGTTTGCCTTGTGATCTTGGCACCCCAGGTTGAATTATTATTTCACATGTTGGGTATCGGCAGGCAGGCTACCCATCTGAAGAGTTTGGAAAAAAGGGCGGGTGAGACGGGGCTGTGTCAAGCCGCCATGGCCTCTGAGCTGAGTGGCTTCTCTCTTACCTCTAGCGAAATTTGAGCTGCGAGCTTGGATGCAAAATATGACGGAGGAATGAAGTGAAGCTCGAAGTCAGGCTGGGGCATCTTTGTGTGGTGCGGCCCAGGAGCGAGGGTAGAGAAGAGGCTAGGATGAAGCCAGAGTTGCAGGGCGAGCTTTGGGAGGTCGGGGATGGGTTGTGGAAATTTGCCCGAGACCGATCTGCGGGTGTGAGGATGGGGCTGCGGTTTGCTGGAATGGAGCTTTAGGTAGTCGGGGGAAGAGGCGCAGAGCATCCCGGGGATGAGGCTGGGTGAGTCAGGAAAAGTGTGCATGGAATTTCTTGGGGATGAGTTCTTTGTGGCCAGCGGTGTCACTAGACGAGGAGCCAGCGGTGGAAGTTCCAGAGATGAGGCTGTTGAATGCTTGGTGATAAGTGCCCGTGCGTTGCGGGGACCGGAGGCCGAGGAAACTTTGGTCGTTAAGAGGGACAGAGCGATAACAAGTTTGAGGGACGGACTTGCACTCGATGGAATACGGATGGCTTGCTTTCCGGAGGAGGGTTCGCGCTGCGGGCTTGGACCTTAATTTTGATATTTCAGTGTGAGGGAGGCGGAAGAGTCCTTTCCGTTGGCCCGCTCACAGAGCCCCGGCCCCTCGGGTGGGAGTATCCCCTTCTTCACCTTTGCTCCACAATCCAGCGCTGTGTTTGGGCCTCCTTGTGCAATTTTACTTTTTTTTTTTTTTTACGCTGACTGAACCGGATACTCGTAATGCAATTCTTGGCTTTGAAACTGTCGGCAATTTTCTCTCCTCGCTTTTACCCCTAATTATGTTCCTTGTGTTGCTTTGCCTGAATCGACCTGACTCTTGGGTTACGAGGCTTTAGTTAAGTGGTTGAGGTCTTGAAAAGGCGAGGCTGCTTTGGGCTTCATGGGCTGTCTGCAGGTTGAAATTCGATTTACGGAAAAAGGTAGTGTAATTTCGGTCAAAAAATCAAAATTTATTCTCTGAATCTTGGAGATGAAATGGATTTCACACGTTGGAATCGTCTCATGAAAATCTAGATAACACGTCGATTTAGTCGAATTAGAGGGCGATTGGAATTTACACATTTTCGAGGCAGCGTGGTTGGTCTTGATAAAGCGCTGATTTCGATGGGGCCCGAAAGTCACATATAGTGCGTACTCATGTGCCGTAGTGGCATGGTAGAAAGCGATGAAAATGGGTGGCCAGAGATAGTCATAGAATGTCCAAAGCGGGAAAAGAAGGGACATAAATGTCATTAATAAAAAGTTTAAAGATAATAGGACAAGATAGCCAGTAGTGGTTGTCTTCCCGAATGAAAGGAGCCAAAAGCATTCGAGAAAGGGACGTGCGTGGAGTCTTGAAATGGTGGGTTTGCGGGAGGAATGTCCACCTTCTCTCTAGGATTATGGGAGATCAAATAGTCGGCGGTCGTCGGAACCGAGAAGGGAAGGTACTACAGGCGAGAGGGCTTAGCGTGGGTACCCGATTTAAGGAGTTTCGTGAACTCAGGTAGGGTAGAGTTTCTCCTACTTGGGTTTGCCTTTGTTTAGAGCTATGTTAATGTTTGAGTTGAATGAGGCGTGAGGTAGTTTAGTCGATTCAAATCTTGGAGCAAGATTGATGAATTTTGAAACCCATGTGGACAATCGTGGTAATCCACGGGAATTTGAATGGTGGCTAGTTATTGCAATCATGTGTTAATGTGTGCTTTGATGGCCAGAAAAAGGAGTGGGAATGGCGTGGTCGGAAATAGGCAGCGATTGGTGATTTTCGGGAATGTGGCAGGTTTCTATTCAGATAATATCTAATAAATTTTGCTTGATTAATGTGTTTAATTGAGTAATTCAAGTAGAATTGCTCGTGTTTGATCATTAGCCCATTGAAATAATTTTTTGAATATGTATGGAAATGTGAAATTACATAACATGTTTTGTGATTTAAATTTATGCTGAATATATGCGTATTTATATATTTATATGTGATATAATTTGTAATGGAATTGGCATCATGCATTCCATATGCTTGAGGCACCCCAGGATGATAGAATTGAGTGCATAAGGTGAATTTTAGAGAGAATGGTTTAGGAGGGTTGTCTAAGTAAAAATGATCGGATTAGTCCATAATACTAAAAATATGTCGATCGTCGAAGGCAGCCCAATTGATATACATCGGAGGTAATCCATAAATAATATCATTCGCGTCGGAGGCGGCCCAGTTGATATATATACATCGGTTGTCCCGCAGAATAAACATAATAATTCTGCATCTGGGAGGCGGCGGTGTGAAGTCGATGAGGACTCGGGGTATGAGATGGTCGGTTAGACATTTAGAGTAGGATCGTGCGTTTGCTTGGATATTGTGTTTACTGGAGCATTGCATATGCTTAGGTGGGTAACCAGCCAGGGTGATTACTCTTGAGCATTAGCTCCTTTGTGAGGATGCTATTTCTGGTGGGGGAGCGTGCGAGGAGGCCAGTGATCCTAGAGACTGAGTTTTAGAAGAAAGCTGGAATGTGGCTTTGATGGTTCTACATGTATTAGAATTGTTTTAATTTTAATATATGTTGTATAAGAGTAAAAACAATTGAACTGGAAACTGTGGATATAGTTGGATATATATATTGATGAGTAGTGTTGTAATGGGCCCAATTTATTTTGTACTCATGATTTGATGTTTAGGACCGGGTTATATACATGTTTTGTATTTGGGTAGAGCTCCCCGTACAAAGGAGACTGCCGATTTCGTGAAAAATGTCGGGTTGCAGACATTCCACAATGTCCGTAGGGTTGACGGGTAGTCAACGGACCCCCGGGATTTGGGGCGTCACAGTTTGGTATCAGAGCTTAGGTATACGAATACCTAGGGAGCTCGGGTTTGGGTATCCATCACCACTTGGGTGGTTTGATGTTCGGTTTAGGTATGAGATTACCTAGGAAGGCACGGAACAAAACTAGGACACTGCATGTGTGTTTCGTGTGTGCTTTGATGCATGGTTGTGTGAAAAATATGCATAACATGGTTTTTATGTGTTGAGATTGTTTATGTGTGCTTAGTGGTTAGCACATTGATGTGTTAGGAAATATCTTGGAGTGTTACAATGAGTAAAACTGGAAGAAGAAATAAATTTTACTAAGTTTATTTAGGTTTTGAATAATGAAATAAAATTTTAAGCAGAATTTTATTTGGTTAGTGTTAGACGAGAGGTGTCGAAATTTTTGGATAAGAGGTTTTGGGTGTTCAGGAAACCAGGTGTGCAATTGGGAAAAAAAATCAAATAAATAAACTTTCACTAAGTTTATTTGATGTCTTCAGAGAATAAAAAAAAAAAAAAATTTTTGGATCGTTTTTTTGTGTCTCAATATGCGAAGAGATGAAAAGAAAAAAATAGGTATGTATTTTTTAGTGTTTCATTCTTTGGAAATAAAAGAAGAAAGAAATAAATTTGAATAAATTTATTTAGTTTAAAGGAAAATGAGAAAAAAAAAATGAGTTGAAGAAATAATTTTCCTAAGGTTTTACTAGTTGTAAAGTGAAGAAAATTGAAGAAAAAATAATTTTATAAATTTATTTAGTATTACGAAAAAAAAAAAAAAAGTATATATATTTTGGTATTTTCCGATGATTGGAAGAAAAGAAAAAAAAGTGCTGAAAAACGAAAAAAGAGGGTGCGAGAAATTTGTTGAAATTTCTTTGCTCAAGTTGTGTCCTATCTGATAGAGGGTGTATTGTGACCTAGCTCATGGGTGTGCGATGGGTTCGGTTGTATTTGCAATATAGTGTTTGAGTGTGTGCAACCTTAGGTTCTTCGGGTTTCAAAGTGTATTCTGAGAAGAATCACGGTGGCTAGAATTATGTGCAACCTGATAGATTGTATTGCAATGGGTGTCGCGATGGCTAGGATTGTATTACTGACCACAGCCAGTGTATTCTGAGGAGTGCGTCATTAGAATTGTATTCTGACCACAATGATTGTATTGCAATGGGTGTGCGTGGCTAAGTTTTATTACTGGCACAATAAATTGTATTACGAAAATGCCAGCATTTGTATTGTGACTTGAAGGGCTTGAAGGGTTGTTTTTTTTTGTTTGTATTGCAATACACATGGTGTATTGTGGCTAAGAAGGGACTTGGGGCTGAGGATTGTATTCTGATACAATTGTGTATTGCAACCGTCGTCTACGATAATATGAACGATGTCCAGTGAAACGATGTCAGAGAACATTAATATGTAGGCAAGTCTGGTGTGATAAAAATTGAGAAATTTTTTTTTTGGAAAAAAATAAAATAAAATCAAACAAAATAGGACAAAAATTTGAAGAAAAAAAAATAAAATTTTCGAAAATAAAATTTTTGTTGATAAATATGATTTAATATACTGGATAAATGGTGCATTGCTTATGAATGCGGGGACTTGGAAATATCTGGCTGATTTTGTGTGATAGTGTCTCGAAGTGCATTTACACCCTTTGAGATACGTAATTAATGTTGCATGTTTTGATTGCATGATTTTATGTTTCAAATTGCGTAGAAGGACATATACACAGTATATTGCGCGATTGTTGCGTAGAAAATTATATGCATGGTGTAATGTGTATAGGAAAAGGGTGAATGCTAAGGTTAGAAACTATGACCTTAGGAATTTGGATACTAAAATGAACAAGAAAGCTTAGAATTTTATTGAAATAAATGAATTGAGTGGTTGGAATTTAGCACCACTTAGGAAATGAACGGGTTAGTTCGTGGTTGTCAAGTCTATTAGTAAATGGCATGTGCATTGCTAGTTAGACTGAAATGAAAATTAAATGATTCTTGTTGCCATTGGAAATATGTAGATGGCTAGTCGAGACGGGACGTGGGGGCGTCGGCGAGTCTTGTCCCGGCACCCAGTGATATTTGATCGATGAGGCTTTTGTTGAGGCTGTAGGTATTACGCGAGTACCCTTTATCGCCTGGGGCTAAGTAGCAGTAGTCAAGGAGGTCTAGTAACCTCCGGAAGTTTAGGGCGCATCATCCTGGCACATTCATAGGGGGAGGAGATCAGGTGGTGGCACACCATTGGATTACATCTGATTGAGAAGGTGTTAGAGGTGTAAATTCACCTCGACACTACCAAGATTAGACTAGGCGTGATTATTTAGAGTAAGGAACTTTAAATATGAGGTGGAAATGAAGCGAGGACCTCTAGAAACCTTAGGAGACTTTGTATGTAGGTTCTCCCTAGGGATTAGAGATGAAATAGGGATGATATGCTATGGTTGCGAGCTGGAGATCTCAGGGACTCTACTCATAGTGGACTGGCGGGGATCATGGACATGTCGAGTTCGATGTCGTCAGGGATGGATGGTTGACGACTTACGAGTCGTTATCAGTGCACTGGCGCCGGAGGTGCTTTACGCGGGGAGCCGGTACTCGTGGTATTTGAGGGGGGGCAAACGCAATATTTTACCTGACGGGACCGTTATCTGAGAGTCAGTGTCGGGACCAGTTAAGCGGGTTGGCTAGCTAGCCTTACCACAGAGGACGGAGAGACCAGGACTTAGTCTACCTCGGTAGTGTGCGAGTATGTAGATGTTTTCGGATGAGGCTACTTTGGGTACCTCGCGGAGGGTTGTAGACTTTGGTATCAAGTTACACCACAGTGCCGCCCGTCTCTATGACTCCACATGGGGATGACACCCAGTTGGAGTTGCGGGGAACTCGGAGTTCGATTCACGGGAGCTATTGGATGAGGGGTTCATTCGATGAACCTTGCACTTCGCCATGGGGCGCTCTGTTCTATTTGCGAAGAAAAGAATGAGACCCTTGATGTGCATTGGCTACGGAGTAGTTAGACGGGATTCTGATCGAATCGAATTTTGTCTGAGATTGATGATTTATTGTCAGTTGAGAGGAGCGTGAGTCTGCTCAAGAGATAGACCAGCCCTTTGGTTTCATCGGTGAGGTTAGGGACAAATATCCACAAGGCGGCGTTTAGGGCCCAGCGTTATGGGCACTTGAGTTTGCGGTGATGCCGCTGGGTAGCGAATGCGAGCGGCATTCCTTGAACCTCAGCTGCATAGGGTGTTCCTGACCTTATCTCTAGATCGGTTGTCGTAGTCTTCGTGGATGACATCTTGATCTACTCCCGATCCAGTGGGAGCATGAGTATCACTTGAGGATTGTTTCACGGTTGTTGAGAGACCATCGGATGTACGCTAAGTTCGGTAAGTACAGGAGTTTGGCTGTGAGGTGAGATTTTGGGACACGTGGCATGGCATCGGGCGTCAGTGGACCCCGAGAGAGAAGGTTGAGGCAGAGTGATGAGTTGGGAGGCCCAGAGATGTCAATCTTCGAATCACGTGGTTTCTTGGGATTAGGCACGGGTATTCTGGGGGTCGAGAATGGGGTACGAAGTTGTCCGTTCGGGGCGGGATCGTAGGACTTCGCCCTGCAGGACCAGGGGACTCCATGGTTGGGGCTGACCACGACCATAGTGAGAGATCGAGGATGAAACACTTTCGGGATCTACGGGTGTTGGTAGCAGAGGGAGGTTAAGCCTTCTTGGATTCGCGGGAAGGTAAGAAGACTTACCTTCCACACGAGTTTTAGGACCGGGGACGGGATTGGGCATGTGAGGCAGGGATTGCCAGGAGACGGGGATCCCGGGACTTTGGGATGAGTGCGGTCCAGGTTAAGCGCCAAATAGGAGAGTATCACGGTTCATTCCTCGCTCTAGTGCGGTCGAAGGAACCGTTTCGGTTTGAAGGTGCTATCTGGCTTGCCAGGCCAACACGGATAGACGGAGGGCGGAGTGTGGGTCGAGTCGGGGGACGGATCGAGTTCGCCTTGACAGGCGTAGTGGACCTTAGGGTGGTATACATATTGGTTGTTGATGTCGAGAACGATATGGATGAGTTGGCCCGACCATCGGGTTGTCGACCAGTGGGATATGGCCAGGGTTGTCATGCAGGCATGACCTTGGATTTGGGCTTAGAGGTTAAGGCCTTAGAGAAGCCAAGGAATATATGTTCTTCCCTAGGATGTAGGGTGAGAGTTGACCTGATAGGTCGGGATTATAAGTGAGAGATCTCCGAGATTCTGCTCATGGTGGACCCCGGGATTGGGTGTCACAGTATGGCATTATTGCATTCGTGTGCTGTAACATGTCCCGGTCGGGTGTGGGTGCACGGTATGGTCATTCACCACTCTTGGTGAGTGTGGGTTGAGTTGTCTTTGGGGCTACGTCAGTGAAGACTCATAGTTCGATTCAGGAAATGAAGAGTAATTAAAGTGTGTTGGTAAAGCAAAAAGTAGTTAATCCCCTAAGGTGAGAAGCCTGGAGTTAGGGTGTAAGAGACCTGGGGAGACATCCTAAATTTCTGTGTGAACGTAACAGGCTCGAAGTGTAGTAGAAGAGTTATGTTAATCGAGATGAAAACACGTAGTCGAGGTTATCCATGGAGCTTAGAGAGTTGAGTGATAGGAGTCGGGAGTGACTCGAGATTTGGGATACCCCTTTGGAAATTGCATTGGGTGTCGTTGAGCCGGCAAGGGCTCGGTATATGGATGCCATTCATGACATGGACTAGGTTGACATTCCATTGGATTGTCAGCGATTGTGACCTTGGGAAGGTTAGCGTTTACACACAAAGTAAGAATTGTGTAGGGTTACACGTTGTGTGGATTATATACAGGTGTTAGAGGACATGCTGCGAGCATACGTCCTGGGTCATAAGGGTAGAGGAGCGTTTGCCCTTAATTAGTTTGCCTACAATGATAGTTATCGAGGCCCCGAGTATCACGAATGGCACCACATGAGGCATTGTATGGGAGGCCATGTAGATTATCGTTAATGGTTGGACCGAGATGGAAAGAGCTCCATCAGCGGTCACGATCTTGTCGAGATTTACCTTCGAAGGTGAAGCGATCACGGCCGTCTTCTCTTGGTTTGGCCAGACGAAGGTAGATGTACGTCGGCCCTTAGAGTTCGAGGTTGCAGGGATCACGTCTTCTTGAAGGTGATGCACAGAGAGAGAGGAGTGGTTGGTTCGACAGCGTGGGAAGCTATCGTAGGGTTCATTGGGCTGGAGATACTCTAGAGGATAGGCAGCATGGCGTCTTAGGTTGGCTTCTGCCCAGGCGTATCGGGTGTGTGAGGTATTTCACGTCTGCATGCTCAGGAAGTATGCTCGAATCCGACTCATGGTGGATTGAGAATGATTAAGAGTTGACAACGATGGGACCTTTGAGGAGGGACCAGTGTGCATTTTGGATAGCCATGATCAGGTTTTGCGACGCAAGACCGTGAGACTAGTAAGGGTGCTATGGAAACACTATGGAGTGGAGGAGTCCATGTGGGAGCGCTAGGACACGATGCGGGCCACATATCCCTTCTTGTTTAGGGATGAAGGTACGTAGTTTAGTCGTCTAATACTTAAATGACGAGTTTACATGCATGGTAGAGTGCACGTTGCATATGCATGTTAGTGAGTATGATTGTCCAGAATTTCGGGACGAAATTCCTTTTAAGGAGGGGAGAATGTAAGACTCGAGAAATTCCAATTTCTGGAAAAAGGGAAAAATTGTAATTTCGGTCAAAAATCTGAAATTTATTCTTTGGATCTCGGATGACGAAACGGATTTCACTGTTGGAATCGTCTCGCGAAATCTAGCTAGCACGTCGAATTTCGTCGAATTAAGAGACAATTGGAATTTACACGTTTTTCGAGGCATCGTGGTTCGGGTGCCGTAAAACAATTTTCGATGCGACGAAAGTCACATATAACACGTACTCATGTCCATAAGTGGCATGAGTGAAAGCGATGAAGGACGAGGCGAGATAGTCATAGAATGTCAAAGCGGGAAAAGAAGGGACATAAATGTCATTAATAAAAAGTTTAAATGATAATAGGACAAGATAGCCAATAGTGGTTGTCTTCCCAAATGAAAAGGGAGCCAAAAACGACCAGAAAGAGGATGTGATGCAGTGGATGCTGAAATGGTGGGTTTTAGTGAGAGAATGTCCACCTTCTCTGGGATTGGGAGATCCAGGCTAGTCGGTGGTCGTCAAGGACAAGAGGAAGCTACTCTATGCGAGATGGGAATAGCATGGGTACAGTTTAAGGAGTTTCGACAAACTCCCGGAGTGAGGTAGAGTTTCTCCTGCTTGGGTTTACGCTTTGTTTAAGAGCTATGCCCAATGTTTGGAGTTGAGATGGCCGAGTGAGGAGTCGTTTGATCGGTTCCCAGTCTTGGGCGGGGTGTCTAGTTTTGAAACCCATGTGGACAGTAAGCATTGTCCGAGGAGTGATTAAGGTGGCTAGTTGTGCGATCTAATGTGTTAATGTGTGCTTTGATGCTGAAAAAGGCCGGGAATGGCAAGTGAGACCAAATAGACGACGGACAGGTGGATTTTGAGATAATGCAGAGACTTTTATCATTCCAGATAATGCGATTCTAAAATAAATTTTGTGAATTAATGTGTTTAGTCGAGAGTAATTCAAGTAGAATTGCTCGTGTTTATCAATTAGCGCGTGGTAATTTTGATGTATGGAAATGTGAAGTGCATACTTGTGTTTTGTGATTTTAAATTATGTGAATATATGCATGTTTATATATTTATATGTATTATAGGCGTAATGGAATTGGCATCATGCATTCCATATGCCTTCAAGGAAACATTAGGATGATAGGAGTGAGTGCATAAGGTGAGTGCAGAGAATGGTTTGGAGGGTTCTAAAACTAAAAATGATCGGAGAGTAGTCCATTACTAAAAATATCGATCGTCGGAGGCGGCCTGATTGATATACATCGGAGGTAGTCCGTAAATAATATCAATCGTGCGGGGGCGACCCGATTGATATATATACATGGAGGGGTTGTCCTGAATAAACATAATGAATTCTCATACGAGGCTTAGGCGAGTGTGAGGGAGATCGATGAGGACTCGGGGGTATGAGATAGTCGGAGTTAGACATTAGTGGGATCATCCATTTGCGAATGTGTGTTTAACTGGAGCGTTGCGTATGCGGCTTAGGTGGAAAGTAGCCCACTTAGGGTGATTCCACTAGTGAGCATTAGCTACGCCACAATCGAGAGGATACTATTTTACAGTGCAGGCGTGCGATGGCTCGTCTAGAGACTTAGTTTTAGAAGGCCAGGAATGTGGCTTTGATGGTTACATGTATTAAATTATTTTAATTTTAATATATATTGTATAAATAAAACAATTGAACTCTGAAACTAATATTAGATATAGTTGGATATATATATTGATGAGTAGTGTTGTATTAGGCCAAAGCGGCTGTATGTACTCATGATATTGATGTTTGGGACAAGTTATATACAGGTTTTGTATTTGGGTAGAGCTCCAGTACAGAAGGACTGCCGTTCCCCGTGAAAAATGTCGGGTTGCAGGCGTTCACGTGTCAGCGGGTTGGGTGGTCGAACCCCGGGATTTGGGGCGTCACATATGTGCGTGAGGCCCTGGCTCCTGGGCTCTGAGGCCTTAGTTGGCTTGAGTTGAGCTACACAAGCGAGGCTGCTTTGAGACTCCGTGGGCTGTGCAGAGGGCTGGGTGGCTCTGGGCTACGAGGCCTTAGTTGAGCGGTTGAGGCTCTGCAAAGCTGAGGCTGCGAGACTCAGTGGAGCTGTCTGCTTGGGCTGGGTGGCTCTGGGCTCTGAGGCCTTAGTTGAGCGAGTTAGGCTCTTAGTAGCTGCGAGGCTTTGTGGACCTGCTGGTTAGGCGGCTCCTGGGCTCTGAGCCTCGGTTGAAGCGGAGTTGGGCTCTTGGCTGAGGCTGCCGCGGCTCAGGGGAGCCTAATGCACGAAATTTGAGGCGGCTCTGGGGCTGCAAGGCCTTAGTTGAGTGGTTGAGGCTCTTCGAAGTGAGCTGCGAGGCTCGTGGGCTCATCTGCTTGGTGGGCCGGCCCACGGGCTGAGGCCTTAGTTGGAGTGGTTAATCTGAAAACTAAGATTTGGTGAGGCTCAGGGCTAATCTGCCTAAAATTTGGAAGGCCCCAGTTCTGAGAACACAAGGCCCTCCGGGTTAATCAGTTGAGCTCTTGAAGCTGAGTTCTTCGAGGCTCAGTGAGCCTAATCTTCTGGTGAACTTGTTCACCGGGCTCTGAGGCCTTGGATTGAGCGGTTGGGCCTCGCCCGAGAATTTGGTTGTTGAGGCTCAGAGTGGGCTAATCTGCAGTGGGCGGCTCTGCAGGCTCTGAGGCCTTAGTTGAGGCGGTTGAGCTCTTCGGCCCGAGGCTGGCGGGGCTTTCAGGTGGGGCGTCACGCCGGAAGAGGCGGCTCTGCCAGGCTCTGAGGCCTTAGTTGGCTTGAGTTGAGCTCTTGGCCCGAGGTTGTTGAGGCTGTAAGGCCTGTCTGCTGGCGGGGCGGGTACTGGGCTCTGAGGCCTTAGTTGGCTTGATTGAGCTCTTCGAAAACTAAGGCTGCTTGAGGCTCAGAAATTCATCTGCTGAGGCGAGGCGGCTCCTAAGCTCTGAGGCCTTAGTTGAGCGGAGTTGGGCTCTTGACGAGATCTTCGGGGCTGCGTGGGCTAATCTGCTTGGCCGAGGCGGCTCGCAGGTTCCTGGGCCTTAGTTGAGTAGTTGGGCTCTTGGCCCAGCTCTTTGAGGCTTGAAGGCTAATATGCTTGACGGAATTGGCTCTAGGCTCCTGAGGCCTTAGTTGGCTTGAGTTGATCTCTTGAGCGAGCTCTTTGAAGCTCAGTGGGCTAATCTGCTGGCTGGCGGCTCTTGGAGCTCTGAGGCCTTAGTTGAAGCGGAGTTGAGCTTTCGAGCGAGAATTTGCCCCCGAGGCTCTGTGGGCTAATCTGCTGAGTAGGCCCGACTCTGGGCTATAAGGCCTTAGTTGGCAGTTGAGCTCTTGAGTGTTGCCCTGGGCTGTAGGCTGTCTGCTGAAATTTGACGGCTCCTGCAATGGCAAAACACAGAAAAATTCAATTTTTCGAGAAAAATGGTAAAATGGTAATTTCGATTGAAAACAAAATTCTCTCTAGATCTCGGATAGCAGAAAGCGAGTTGCGCAGATTAAATTCGTCTCGTGAAATCTAGTGACCAAGAAAAGTTTCGTCGAATTCTGAGACAAGCAGAATATTTTACGATTTTCTAGGTGATAAGTCATCAATGACTTTAGGGATGAGATTTTTACGAAAATCTCGGAAGTTAGGAAATGACTTGGGTTAAGTTTATTTAAAATAAAGTGAACTGAAAATAAATAAATTGTTTCGGGGTAAAAAAGGATCCGAATAAAATAATATGAACTATAAATATCAAATAATAATATAATAATAAGAATAATATAATAATATAATAATAATAATAAAATGAAAAGAAAATCATAAAAAAGGGTCAAAGGAACAGACAGGACGTAGAGGGGAGAGCGTGGAGAGAGAGGAATTAGTTTATTTTTTTTCTCTCTTCTCTTCTTTCTTAGATCTATGAAAATCGGATCATAGGTTTTCATCGAATTTGAAAGGCAAAATTAGTTTAGCGATGAGGCTACGCGTGGACACTAAAAAGTTGGGTTCCGACAAACTCATGAGGTAGGGGTTTTATCACCAAGAATTACACTTTGTTTAAGTGTTTGTAATGTTCGAGTTGGTTTGAGGTCTTGAACCTTGGTAGTTTGATGGAGGTCGAAACTTGGGACGGGTGTTTAATTTTGGAGCCCATTTGGACAGTCCGTAACTGTGAAGGGGTTGTTTAGGGTGTTTGTTTCATAATTTATGAAATAAATTGTGTTTTGTGTGAGTAGGAATGGAAATCGTGTAGATTCGGTTCCACAGAGGAACTGACGTTTGGCGAGTGGGCGCCACGGATGATAACTGATATGTTTAGGGTATTAAACGATCCGGGTTTGTGTGAATAGTGACACGTGAATAGTAATGTGAATAGTGACACTATGAATAGTAACATGAATAGTGTTCTCAAAATATTTTTGTGAGAGAATGTGTTTGGGTGAGTGATTCAAATTGAATTGCTCGTGTTCGTTAATTAGCCCACGCGAGCTAATTTTTGTGTAATGGATTGAGAAATTAGAGAATGGCTTGAGTTGGTGGATCAAAGGAATAGATATGTTAATACATGATTTTAATGTGTTAACATAAGGACATAATTATATGATATAATTGTGTGTATGGAGTCGTGGAGATGATATTTGTAATTTACTCAAGTTGAAATTTGGGTGATGGTTGATCATTATTGGATGACATGTGTTGTAGTGAAAATTTGAGAATGTTGCATATTGATATATTTGATATATTGTATAAATGGTTTGGAAATGGCATAATGCATTTTCCTTATGCAGCTTTGGGTAACCTAGAGATTAGGTGTTAGTGTATGACATGATTTCGAAAAAGCAGACATGGTTGCGAGGAATTTCACGGGATGATTTTCCGAGAAGAATTGGGTTGGGAGATGGGCGATAGATCATTTGGATAGGGACCATATTTGTTTTGGAAAGCTCACCAACCAATTCGCCTTGGAGGGTAGTCCCATATTTTTACCAACACTTCGGTAGTATATTTTTAAGAACAACAAGTTTTGTTTTGAAAATGATTATTTTCTCATACATGGCTTAGGCAAGTGTGAGTGAGTCGGTGAGGACTCGAGACATGGGAATGAGCATGTAGACATTTAAGTATAATCACGTATTTACTTGAGTGTGTGTTTATTTTGGAGCATTGCATATGCACTTAGGTGGAGAGTAACCCATTTAGGGTGATTCCACTACTGGGCATTAGCTCACCCTGTCGAGGGAACATCTTTTCAAGTACAGGGAACGTTCGAGGAGACGGCTCATCTTAGAGGCCGATTTAGAAGAAAGCCGGGTTGTGGCTTTGATGGTTTTTGGGTTTAACATGTATTAAAATTGTAAACCTTTAATATATGTTTGTGTTAAGAGTAATTTATTAACTCTTGAACTATGTAATATAGTTGGATATATTGTGATGAGTATTGTTGTATGGGCCAAGTGTCCGTTTTTACTCATGTATAAATGTTATATTGGATTGTTTGGGACAGGTTTGTATATGGGTAGAGCTCCGTCCAGAAGGAGACTGCCTTTCGATTTTCGTGAAGGTCGCGGGTCACCCAGAGCATCCCGCAGTGTTCCACGGGTTGGCGGGTAGTCCAGCGGACGCGGTTTTAGGGCGTCACGGCAGTATCGAGCTAAGGTGCTCCCAGTTGCATAGGCGTCTTTGGGCTGGTCTAGGATATGCGGTTGTAGTGTAGTGCACAGTTAGGATTACAGCGCTTGAATCGATACTAGCTTCCACGGCGGTATCGAGCTTAGGTAAGCGGTGCCTTGGGGGCTCGTTGGGTGTGTTACATTATTAGTATGGTCCACGATACCAGCTTCACGACGGTATGAGCTTAAATAACGATTACCTTGGGAGCTCGGGTTTGGGTATCCATAAGTTTAGTCTTGATACCAGCTTCACAGCTTGGTATCGGAGCATAGGTATACGACTACCTAGGGCTTGAGGGACATGGGCTTAGGCCATGGCTAGTGAAATTGATACTAACATCATAACTTGGTATCGGAGTTTAGGTACACGAATACCTAGGAGTTCATGGGACCAGTTGTTCCTTTTTTGTATGATTGTGTTTCATGTTGTGTTGGTTATATATTCCATGTTTGTGATTCTTGATTGTGTGTTACACATTGCGTGGAAAAACATACACGGTATGATGTATATGGGGAAATGATTGAAGTGGATTGTGCGTGGGAAAGGCCTCATGCATGGCTTAACATATAGGAAGAAGTGGAATGCTAGGGTTAAGAACTTCTCAGCTTGCCAGGGTTGAAGAAAATGAAATAGTTGGCAAGACTTTTGGGAATTTACTATTGAAATAAAATAAGGTAGATGGCAAATGCTTTTGCAGGGAAAGGTGATGAATGAGTCGGTTCATGGTTGTTAAGTCTATTAGTAATTGGCATGTGCTTTACTGAAGTGGGCGAGATGAGATTAAATAAAGTTTGTTGTCATTTGACATGGCGTAGATGGCAAGTCGAGGCGGGGCGGTAAATTAGATCCACGGGTGTTAGCCAAGCACTAGCAATATTTGACAGCCATTGCTGTTGAGAACATTTAGGGAGTTTACAAGCTGATGCCATTGCACGAGGCTAATTAGTGGTAGTCGGGGTCAAGAGCAACCTTTTGAGGTTCGAGTCCACGTCATCCTCCCAAGAGCGTTTTATAGGGAGAGATCCAGATGGTGGCAGAGACCATTGGATTCCGGCCCAGTTGAAATGTGGAGGCCTCTATGGGATATTACCTCAGATGCGACCAAGAATCAGGCTAGGTGTTCCAGGCTGAGGGTGAGTCCTAAGTGTGGTGGGGCTTGGGTTAAGATTTCTAGTATTTAGACGATAGCTTGAGTAGAGTTCCATGATCCTTTATGAGTAAGTATTTTCCGACCATTGCTAGACATGCAAAGGCCTAAGAGTTCCTAAGTGAAATGAGGAACGATGGCAGGTGATTAGTACATGCAGAGATTCGAGGTTGGCAACGTTTAGTGATGAAGCTATGTGGCCCGCAAATATGGCCAGTCAGGAGATTTGAGAATGGACTAAAGTTGTCCAATCGGGGCAAGATTGTGGGCCTCCACCTACAAGACATGGACTCTATGGTTAGGACAGCTCTGGCCATAGAGAGAGAGATAGAGGACGCACAAGGCATTCGAGATGCAAGTGCCGGTGGGAAGAGGAAGGAGGTTCAGCCTTCTTCGAGTTTGGGCTTAGAGGTTAAGGCCTCTGGGAAAAGCTATTGTATGGGAAAATTCTCCTCTAGGATCTAGAGGTGAGGATTAGTGGATATGGTGAACATATCGGGTTTTGATGTCATTCTTGACATGGATGAGTGTAGCCCATCGGGTTGTCGATGAGTGTGACACGAGGCGGGTTATCATCATACGGAAACCGGATCTTCAGTATGAAGGTAGCATATGTATGTGAGTGATGCGTGTGCGTGAATTTTGGGGGCGAAGTGCATTAAGGGAGGAGAATGTAAAAGCAGAAAGATTCAATTTTAAAAAAAGGAATAAGCAGTGCGTTGGGTTTAAACGAAATTCTCTAGATCTCGGATGTGAAAGCGGATTGTGATTAAATTCGTCTCGTGAAATCTAGTGACCCGAGAAAAGTTTAGTCCAGTGCGAGACAAGCAATATTTTAGGATTTTCGGGTGATAGAATTAGTCAATGACTTTAGGGTTGAGATTTTCCGAATCTAGGAAGTCGAGAAATGGCCCAGGCTAAGTTCATTTTAAATAAAGTGAACTAAAAATAAATAAATTGTTTAAGTATGGACACGAATAAATAATATGAACCCCACCTATAAATATCAAATAATAATATAATAATAAGAATAATATAATAATATAATAATAATAATAAAATGAAAAAAAAAAATCATAAAAAGGGGGCAAAGGAACTGACAGGACTCAGAGGGTAGAGCGTGGAGAGAGAGGAATTAGTTTTTTTTTTTTTTCTCTTCTCTTCTTTCTTAGATCTATGAAAATCGGACCGCGAGGTTTCACGTAGAGAGTGAAGAACCAAAAGTTGATTTGTGATGAGAGCTACGTGAACACGAGTTAGAGTTTCAACAAACTCCGTGAGGTAGGGGTTTTATCCTACTTGAAGTTACACTTTGTTAAGTGTTTTGTAATATTTAGGTTGGTTTGAGGCCTTGAGCAGTGGTTTGTCCGGAATCCCCCGAGCTTGGGATTTGGGTGTTTGAATTTTTGGAGAATTTTGGAGCCCATTTGGGTGGTCAAGTAACTTTGTAGGGGCTGTTTGGGGTGTTTGTTTCATAGTTGCCGATAAATTGTGTTTTGAGTGATGGGAAGGCGCGATGGGTGTAGGTCGGTTCCACCAAGAGGAACCGGCGTTTGGTGAGTGGGTTGCCACGGACGACTCAACTGATTACATTTTGGGATTTGTTAAAAGCGGTCGGGTTTGTGTGAATAGTGACACATGAATAGTAATATATGAATAGTGACATGTGAATAGTAATATGAATAGTGTTCTCAAAATATTTTTGTGAGAGAATGTGTTTGGGTGAATGATTCAAATTGAATTGCTCGTGTTCGTTAATTAACCCATGCGAGCTAATTTTTGTGTAATGGATTGAGAAATTAGAGAATGACTTGAGTTGGTGGATCAAAGGAATAGATAGGCTAATACATGATTTTAATGTGTTAACATAAGGACATAATTATATGGAATATAATTGGCGTAGTATGAGTCATTAGAGATGATATTTGTAAATTGCTCAAGTAGCAAATTTGGGTGATGGTTGATCAACTGACCTGAATGACATGTTGTGAGTGAAAATTTGAGAATGTTGCATATTGATATATTTATTATATTGTATAAATGGTTTGGAAATGGCATAATGCATTTTTCATAGCACCTTTGAGTAACCTAGAGATTAGGTGTTAGTGCATGACGCAGACTACCACGAAAAACGAACATGGTTGCGAATTTCGGATGATTCTCGGAGAATTGGGTTTGGAGATGGGCCAACAGATCATTTCGGATGAGGACCATGATTGTTTCGAAAACCTCACCAACCACTTCGCCTCGGAGGAATTCAGTCCACGTATTTTCACAGACACTTCGATAGTATATTTTCAAGAACAACAAGTTTTGTTTTGAAAATGATTATTTTCTCATACATGACTTAGGCAAGTGTGAGTGAGTCGGTGAGGACTCGAGACATGGGAATGGGCATGTAGACATTTAAGTAGAATCACGTATTTACTAGAGTGTGTTTATTTTGGAGCATTGCATATGCACTTAAGTGGAGAGTAACCCATTTAGGGTGATTCCACTACTGGGCATTAGCTCACCTTGTCAAGGGAACATCTTTTGGTTATGGGAGCGTTTGAGAGCGAGTCATCTTGAGGCGATTTAGAAGCTTGGGTTGTGGCTTTGATGGTTTTTGGGTTTAACATATATTAAAATTTTAAACCTTTAATATATGTTTGTGTTAAGAGTAATTTATTAACTCTTGAACTATGTAATATAGTTGGATATATTGTGATGAGTATTGTTGTATGGGCTAAGTGGCCATTTTTCTCATGTATAAATGTTATATTGGATTGTTTGGGACAGGTTTGTATATGGGTAGAGCTCCCCGTACAAAGGAGACTCTGCCCGATTTTCATGAGAGAGGTCGGATCACCTTACATCCACGAGTGTTTCCACGGGTTGACGGGTAGTCAATGGACACCCCAGTTTTGGGGCGTCACATCTTAGGCTACAAGGCCTTAGGTGAGCGGTTGACCTCTTCGAAACTAAGCCGCTGAGGCTCCGTGGGCTAATCTGCTTGAGTTGAGCGGAAGCCACAGTCATTTCCTGAGGCCTTAGGTGAGTGGTTGAGCTCTTGGCCCGAGCTCTTGAGGCTCCGTGGGCTAATCTACTGGTGAGGCGGCTCTGGGCTACAAGGCCATATGGGTGGCCGGTTGAGCTCTTGAGCTAAGATATAGAGGCTCAGTGGGCTAATCTTCACAGTGACCAGCTCCTGGGCTATAAGGCCTTGGTTGAGTAGTTGAGCTCTTCAAAACTGAGCAGTTGTGCTCCTGAGTGGCGTGGCCCCGTGGCTATATGGCCGATTTGACTTCCTTCTCTTGGAAAGGCGCGGGTAGCTTTAATACGGTTTTACGGAGAATTGGAATGGATTGCGCGACTTCCCGAGCGCCCTTGGCTTTCCTACAAATAGCGTTTCCTCTATGATGGAGCTCATGCTTTGAACCTTCTTCCCTTTTTAGGCGTAATTGGGATCCGCGTACGATGAAGTGTTAAGGCTTGGTCTTCATTGGAGGAGGCATGCCTGAAGATCTTGAGCTGGCGTTTGGTTCCGAAGGTCTTCTACTTGTAGGAGTTGTGTTTTTCCCTAGTTCCTTCCTTGTGGGAGTTATGTTATTCCCTAGCCACGTCCGATGACGGAGCCGTGCTAGGGAATGCATCAGTGGTGCACTCAAGAAATTGTATCGCTCTCTCCATTTTCCTATCTTTCTTCTCATGCCCTTTCTCTTCTCTTCTCCCTTTTCCTTCTCTTTTCCTCTCCTTTTCCCTCAGATTCGCACTCTCTCTTCTTCTCTTTCCCTTTCACTTTCTATAACCAAATTTGTTTTTTTTTTTTTTTGAGAGGGGCTGCCCATCTTATTGATTCTTTGAGATGTAAGGGATGGCACTGCTGATTGTAACTTCTTTGAATCAATTGTACCTTCTTTGAAATAAAGAACAATGAAGCATGAATTTTCTTATTATGAGGTGTGTAATTTTCTCAGGCGTTTTCTGGCCGAGCTGCTTGCTTTTCTTTTACCGATATGCCTTGTTTTTTTATTCATAAGGATATTAAATAGAGTAATCAATAAACACACAGACTGTTATTTGAAAGCTGATGATACTTTATTAAAGATTACAATCAGAATACATTGATAGAATCGTTTGGCGTGCTCAGCGTTCTAAAGTGAAATTAAATTTTTCAGCCTGCTTTGATCTGGGTTAAGTAATTGCCGGTGAAGATCACGCGTGACACGATATAAGGGCCGTCCTAGTTGGGTCCTAGCTTTCCATGTGTAGGATCTTTCCTTGGTGGCAGAAGCTTTTTTTTAAAACTAGGTCGCCAGGCTTATAACTCCTGGGTTTGACCTTTTGGTTGTAGTACCTTGTCGTCTTCCTTTGGTAGTCTTCGATGCGTTTTAGGACCTGATCACGCTTTTCATCTAGAAGGTCTAGGTTTAGGCGAAGAGCCTCTTCGTTATGTTCTCAGCACAGATTCAATTATTAAGGTGTTTAATTAGAGTCTCGACGAAATTTCTGCTTCGGTCTTTTAATTTAGGCGAATAAGATCATGAGTTCTTGACCGTGTATTTTTGTACATAACACCTCGGGGAGGTATTCTACCCATATGCCTTTGAGACCTTCCAACTTGGTCTTCAATGCCGCTTTAAGGGTTTTGATGGTGACTTTTGCTTGTCCATTGGATTGTGGATGAGCTGGGGACGAGTAGTAGTTCTTGATCTTAAGCTCGGCACAGAAATCCCTGAACTTAGGATTGTCGAATTGTTTCCCATTGTCTGACACCAGGGCTCTCGGGATACCAAACCTGCATATTATGGCACGCCAAACGAAGTTACGTACCTTTTGTTTTGTGATAGTAGCCAAGGGCTCAAGCTGCCCATTTGGTGAAATAATCCCAGCATATGCTTGAATGATTTGCATTAGCTTTCAATGGGCGAGAGGTCCTAATATGTCCAGCCCTCACTCGAAAAGACGGGGGCTTGTAGCGCGTGATGCTTCCGGATCAGGTGAGAGATTTTAGCGTGCTCGACAAACTTTTGCATTCGACTAGTTACGTTTGGAGTCTGAGCATTGTGGGCGATAGTACCCTGCCTTAAGACTTTTCACTTGATTAGAACTCCGTGTGATTTCCATACGCCTTCATGTACTTCCTCGATGTAGTTGGCGTCTTCCTTGCAATGCATTTGAGGATGGGTGTAAAATCACACCGGCTTATAAGGGCTCCCCGATGAATAGTAAACTTGGCAGACCTCGACCTAAGCTTAGATGCCTCCTTCGGGTCGTTTGGCAGTAGTCCTTCTATTAAGTAGTCCCAAATGGGATCCATCCAGCTCGGCTCGGACATGACAGGGGAAATCTCTTCGTTGTTGAGATCTACGGAGGGCTCTGGAAGGTGTTCGATAGGTGTCAGCCTATTGAGGTTTTCTTGGGAGGCTGTTGCTAGTTTTGCTAAGGCATCTGCTCGCGAATTCTCTGCTCTTGGTATGTGTCTGATCTGAACTCGTACGAACTTCGTAAGTAATTCCCGTACCTTCTTGAGGTATAGGATCATTTTTTCGCATTTGGCTTCGTAGAAGTCTTCTATTTGTTTCACTACTAGCTGGGAGTCGCTGCATACCTCTAGTTGATCAACTTCCATGGAATGGGCGAGGTTAAGCCCAGATATGATGACCTCATACTCGGCCTCGTTATTGGAGGCTCGGAACCCAAATCTTAGTGCATACTCGATATCTATTAATTCTAGAGAGGTCAAAATTAGATCGGCACCACTCCCTTGAGCATTGGCAGCCCCATCTACGGACATCCTTCAAATAGGGAGGTCGGACGTCGCTTGAGTAGCTTCGGCAAGCTCTGCTAAGGTAAATTCCATAACGAAGTCTACCAAGATCTGCCCTTTTATTGTTGTTTTCGGTTTGTATCTGATGTCTAACTCGTTAAGCTCTATGGCCCACTTCATCAATCTTCCCGAGGTTTCTGGTTTGTGTAGCACTTGCTTCATTAGGTGTCGGTAGGTTTAGATAGTATGAGCTTGGAAGTAGACGAGTTCAATTTGTGGTTACCAGCTAGGATGAATTTCTCCATCTTTGGAATTTTTCCACTACTCCTCTGAGAGCTTGGCTGCAATAGTAGATTGGGTCTTTGCACTGTCTTTGTCTCGACCGGAATGTTGGTTGAGAAATTTGAAAGCGGCCCGAGTCTGAGGTAAGGAGCTCTCCTCGGAGGAGCCGACCCGGAATGGGAGAGCTCGGATAAGTTTAACCGTAGTGAAAGCTTCTTCACGGTGTGGCATCCCATTGAGCTTTTTTTCGGAACTTGGAAGAAGGGTGACACTTATCGGCGGCCACTGGACGTAAAATGGCTTAACACGGTATTCTTCCCGATTAGGCGTTGGACTTCTTTACATGTTTGATGGAGCGGCATATCGACACAAGCTTTTATCTTGTCTGGGTTTGCCTCTATTCCTCGGTTGTTGACTATAAAACCCAAGAATTTTCTGGCTGAGACTCAGAAAGCGCATTTGGCTGGATTCAACTTCATGTTGTACTCTTTCAGGATCTGGAATGCCTCGGCCAGATGAGCTATATGGAGCTCGGTCGTAGTTGATTTTACTAACATGTAGGTCTATAACGCACTCCATAGATGACCCTATTTGTTTGAGACATCTTGTTCACTAACCTCACGAGTAAGATTCAGCTCCTGCGTTTTTAGTGCGAGCGTACTCGATAGCAATGGGTCCTTGCCGTGATGGGCGGGGTCTTCTCTTGAAGTCGTTTAAGTTCCATCGCGATATGGACCTTAACTAGAGAAAGCATCCATGAAGTGGGGTTCTGCAGCGGTATGGCATCTACTATGAGGTCGATCAAGGTAGAGGAAACTATCTTTGAGGCATGGTTGGCGTCGAGTGAAATCGATGCCGCAGTCACCATTACCATTCGCTTTTTGTAGTCTGACGTTGGCGCCATTGAGTTATTCCATATCTAGTCCTTTTGCACGGAGGAGCTTGCCGACCTCCTCATTAATCGCTTTTATCTTTTGGGGCGAAACTTCTTCTTTGCTTAATTTGGTTTGAAGGATGGATGCCTTGCTTTGTGAGTGATTATTGTGGGAATTTGATCCTCACTTGTCCTCCACCTTCCACGTAGAAAACATCCACAATTACTGTTTCAAGAGCGGATAAAGGGGTTTAATTCCGCTAGCTTGGAACCAACGTAGGTGAGGTGTTCAGGGTGATCGTCCAATTGTATAGGCTCCAGCTCTTCCAAGGGCTCAGGTCGAGTGTTTACCTCATCTCGCATGTCGAGTTCGTCCACATATATGTTGTCGACCGCTTTTTGCTTCATTGATGCTGAGTAACATTCCCTGGCCACGCGCTAGTCTCCTCGAACCATTCCTACTCCGTTTGTGGTGGGAAACTTGATTACCATGTGATAAGCGGAAGAGATGACCTTTATGGCGTTGAGAGAGGGCTTGCCCAATAACACGTGTAGTTGAGGGCATGCTATGAGAAATCTTGCGTCGTTGTTGCACAGCGCGGGGTGATAGGACCCGAGCCGGATACCTCGAGGTTACCGGGGTGGTCCCGCCTGAGTAGGTCATTAGCTGCACCATCTCAGGGAATGCACGAGGGCCCCACCTAAAAGAAGTAAACACATGCAATACCGTAATACCTCGATTATATAGAAAAATCCGGCGAGCTATCCGAATGTAGGTCGTAAACCTGGCAATACATAATAAGGACCCATATGAGTTTAATACTAATATCAGAGCATTCTAAGATTATTTACAAATTTAGGGTTACAGAACGAAAATACATAGGTCTAACAACACAGACAGATGGACGGAGTAGAGTACTACATTTGTTCAGCGAAAGGCGGTGTTGAATGCGGCGCGAGGATGGAGCTCACAGTGCACGGACCTAGGAACTGATTTAAAACAAACAATAAGCATTAGATAAATAATCTCGAGTGGGTAAGCGTAATTATAAGGAAAATAATACTTTTATTGTAAAATTTCTTCTCTCGAACTCCATTAAAGCTCTTTATAAGGTTCCCGTTTAATATTTCTGAAACCCATCATTACCCGAGTCGACAATATGAAATTCATGCTCAAAGTCTGAGCATGATTTTAGAAAACTATTATGCAGATCGTTCGCAACATATAAATCAGGCATAAAACATGTATAGCCATCAATGTCGTAAAAATAACCTTGAAAGTACCAAAACCATAGGTATCGAAATCGTTACACCTTACTCCGAAATCAACAATGTACCGTACCATGTACCCGTCATAAACCGTGGGACACCCCACCTCATGATAACCAACATCGGGAATTGTTGTGGTAAAACTAATGATGATAAACCATCGGTAAACCCGACCTCACGGCCGTGGAAATAATATATGATCGTTGGGTAAACCCAACCTCCGACACGTAGCAAACCGAATACCAAACCGGGTAAGCGAGCCTCCGCGCCACGTAGCGACCGAATACGAATCGTCGGGTAAACCCGACCTCACGGCCGTGGAAATAATATATGACCGTTGGATGTAACCAACCTCATGACACCGTGGCAATCTCAGTATACTAAACCGTCGGGTAAACCCGACCTCACGGCCGTGGAAATAATATATGACCGTTGGATGTAATAACCTCCGCACGACACGTGTAATCCCGGTGCACTATAATATAAATGCGAACCCGATCTCGAGTGCGATTTAGTGCGTATCTTATAACCTCCAAACCTGATATCGCACTCACATGTACTTCCCCAACATTACAGTATTATAATCATTTCGCAAAATCTCAAAATCCCTTTCTTAAAACAATAGGTTTTCAAATTGGTTTAAAAACCCCATCCACATATCCTAAAATATCTAAATACCACAGACTCATCCACGAACCCAGTACGGCTTCCAAACAGTTAAAATGCTGACAAAATTCACATTAAATGATAACTTGTTTTATATGAGACCGATAGTCACATTTGTATGCAACCAACCATTTGATCAAAACAGTATATATGTAAAATATTTAATCAAAATAGATATATCAATATAATAACCCCAAATCATTTAAAAACATATTAACCACTCACATACTATAGACGCTCAGTCCTGCTCCCCCGCAGGATCGTCTCCCGGCCCGGCGTGAGCACCTGTAATATAAATGAAACACCACTTAGGCTCTAATAACTAAACCAACAACATTAGGATGCCCCGAAAGCCTTAGAATAACTTTTAGAACTATGAAACCATCTATATTGGACTCCGACAAGTCCAATTATACAGTGCGCCCTATAGGCCCGATACCCAAAATTGGGGCTTTTCACTCGGGAGCTAATTTCTCGAAATTGAACCATCCAATAATTCCTAAAAACATCCAATTTCACTAATCTAACTTCAATTTTGCCAAATTTGATCAATTGGTACCCTATTTCAGTCCCAACTTCTCGGTAATTACCCGAAACAACTTAAAATGGAAAACTAACTAAACGACGTCCAAAATTTACAAACCACATATCAATGGAAACGAGACGGAACTCGCCAGTACCATTACCTTGGTCCAAAATCATTGTGGTGGCGAAAACTTCGATCCTAACCGTCGTGACTTTGTTTCACGTTAGCAACTAAGCGGTGAGAATCTGCAAAGGGACCACGGAAATGGTTCAGGGTCCAAAAATGGTGGGAGGAGGTATGGGGTGGCCCGAAGTGGCCTGAAATCGAAAATCGGGTGACAAATCGAGCAGCCCGCCATCGTGTTCTCTTCCGCCGTATCCCGGCCCGGCGTCTGGGTGGCAAAGGAAATTTCACCGCCGGCCGACCGGTGGCTGGCGCACCACCCCGTTTGGGACAGCAAAGGTGGTGGCCTATGGTGCCCGCTTGGGTCCAACTTCACGGCCGCAAATGGTCAAAATGACCCAACTCGGGTCCACAAGTTTGGAGAACTTCTCTAGGGTTTTGGAGTTCAAGATGGTGTTTTGGGGGTAAGGTTTTATTTGGCATCCAAAATTATGTTTATATAGGGCCTAGGGTCGCTTTCGGGTAAAAATTTAAAGACACGGACAATCGCTAAAACACCGCTTGAAATTACCAGTGGTTATAACTTTTATCCGTAAGCCTGATTCGACGCTCGACTGGCCATGAACTCGTATCGGGACGAGGCCTATGAAATGGTGTCTTAGTAAACCTAAAACTATTCATCCTTGATAAAGTCAACTTTGGTCCACATATAAAGTGTTGGTCAAACCTGGTCAAACTTAGTCAAACTTAGTCAAACGTGTTTAAACTCGTATTATCGGCAACGGTCATCAGTGATCTGGGTCTCCCAGCGAGCACTAATCGGTATTGATCTCAAAGGTAGCACTTTTTCCCAAAGAATCCTCACAAAGCGGGTGTCGATCGTTCCAAATCCTCCTTCCGATACCCATCTTGTCAAAAGCTGATGCAAAAATGATGTCGGCTGAGCTCCCATTGTCGACAAGGACCAAGTGGATTGTTTTGTTAGCCAAAACTGCCCTTATCACTAAAGGGTCATTATGGGGTGCGACATCCCCTGCTGGTCCGACCAGAAGGTTGCGGCGGTGTCGAGCCGAGGAGCTCGACACTGCTTGCACTTCCATTACCTCTTCTGACCTAATACTACGCAGATGAGCCTTCCTGGCTGAGCTGGACTCCCCACCTCCTGTGAATCCTCCTGAGATCACATGAATTTCCCCCGGGCTGTTGGTGCTTAAGTCAGTTGGTCGCCGGTACGTTGATTCGCTACGCAGTCGAGCTAAAATCAACAAAATTTATATATACACCTGTTCTACTTCACCGCCAGTCAAGCTTACCGCAGTGATAGTGGTCTGTGTGGCCGAACACGGATGGGTTTTCATCCTAAGAATGATACGCATGAGTGTAAAAAGGTAAGGCTTTCTATTTGACTTTTGATTTGCTTCAAAACAATGCAAGAGGTTGAAAATCGAGAAATTGTAAAACTGGAAGTGAAGTGTGAAAAAAGTTAACTTTGAAGATTTAGGTCACTAACTTGGTAAATTAGTGGCAAACAAGTGTCCCTGGTTTTATCCTCGCTGCTATGACAAGCAACTCCATAGTCCCCGGTATAACCGGATCTATGTTTAACTAGCAAACCTCACCCTAACAACAACTCCTATTTGAGTCAACACAGGTAGCATGCAGCTATGGCCCTTTTTCAGTTTGAAACCCTAGCATTAAATATCATTTCAGAGGCTCGTAAAGACCATCTAATGAACCATGCTGGCATCTAGCAACAAGTATGCACTCCATCCTAAAACATGGAGAGATGGCCAAATCAATAACATTCAAAGCTATTCAACCCTAATTTGAGAAGACAGAGGACCATAAAATACAAGACTGACTTTCAAGACAAGAGGACAACATGCATATGCCCCACAACCAAAGGCCTTCCTTCCTCTTCAGCAAAGGAGTGCTTAGGCCAAGCATCTCTTGAGTTGTCATCCTCAAGAGGGGTGTTTGAAACAAGAAAGCAAGGGAAAGAGGAGAGAGAAGAGAGGAAAATAAAACCCTAACTAAAATACGAGACTTTATTTACAAAAATGAAAACTTACAAAATATCTTCTTCCCCCAAATTGTTTCTCCAAAATTCTCTATTGATTACAAAAAGAGAGGGGTTTATATAGGCCACCTCAATACATGAAAATACCAAAAAGCCTACAAATTTGGCTAAGTTAAAGGACAAGAGAGTAATACACCAAATCTCGAGTCTAAGAACATTAAATACAAAACATGACGAGGCAGTTGAATTTCGCTAGAGTGAAGAATTTCGCTAGGTAGCGAAATCAACAAGGCATAGCGAAAATAGGAAATTTCTAAGGCTTGGCACTCTCATTAGCTAGCGCACCCAGCTTAGCTGAAATTCGTGAGTAGCGAATTCGATGAAATTCTCGCTTAGGAACAAAGGCTCAGCGAAAACTTCGTGTCCAGCTTAAAATCCACAATCTCGAATTCAGCGAAATTTTTTGCAACCCGCGAAATTTTCGCAATCCCAAATGAATACCTTTCGCAGGCTTAATTTAAAATTGTCGTTTGTCGATTTTCACGCTTACCTGCCTTCTACGCATCAATTTTTCTCTCACTTTGCCTTCATTCTTTCTTTGATTTTGGTCCGACGATGGTCGACAATTGGGATCAATCTTCGTGATTCATCATTCGACTCGATATCAACTCCCAGCGCGTAGGGAAAACCCGAAAAAATGTGCTCAAAAATACTCTCTAAATGGCATAAGTGCTACTAAGAAGACTTGAACACTTCAATTGGTATAAATGACATGATTAGTGCGCAAAAAGCACTCAAAACCTATCTAATATAGGGTTCAAAATAGCACTTTTTGGGTACTAATCAGTGGTGGTGGTTACGCCTGATCCTGACCTTCAGAGGCTATGTAACGACGTAGAAACCCTCGTTGAATCAAGTATTCTATTTCCTTCCTGAGCTGGATACAATCGTCCGTTCGATGCCCGTGGTCCCTATGGAACTCACAGTACCTGGTGTTATCTCTTTTGGTTGGATCCGTTCTCATTTGGGATGGCCATCTCAGAAATTTTTCATGTTGTATGTCACGCCTCGATCCTTATCCGAATTCGATCGGGCTGATCCTAATCGAAGTTCGTGCAAGACTCGTGACTAGGACTCTTTACCCGATTTTTTTTTTTTTTTAAAGCCGATTCGTAATTGCGGGTACGCTCCACATCTGGTAAATCAGAATCAAAATCTACATCCATTTGATCGAAGTCCCATTTATAAATACAAATCAGATTTACAATTACAAATCGTAGCACTTTCTCCACATGTAGTGCGAACCCTTGCTGCGTAAGTTGGCCTACCAGATGGATGTTTGTCGATGTCTTCCTGTACCTACACCTGGATGAAACCCGTGCTGTTTTTACGCCTTTAGCGGGAAACATTTATACAAACATAAATCCGCATAACAAGAATGTATCGAATATTCAGCATTCACAATGAACTTATACAATTACTTAGGCCATACGCACTTTATGCTTATTCACTTTATACTTATCACATTCCTCGATCTTATACTTACCTCTCGGAATTACACTTATGGCAGTAATTTATCCTTATTCGATCTTATAATTACAAAGCACTTATTCTTATCCGGGTCTTATACTTATAGCAATTTGATCTTATACTTATAGCAGACTTATTCTTATTCAGATCTTATACTTATTCAGATCTCCCAAATGACATACATATCGGAACTTATACTGATACTTGTCTTAGACTTATACTTATTTCGATCTCCCATAGAGTTGGCGTAACCTAGCTTATGGGCTGCAGGTACCAATCGTGCATGGGTATTTATATCTATCTCAGACCTCCCGTAGGAGTTTACGTAATCCTATACTTATTCTACGTAGTTTTACACTCTGTTCCGGAGGTACCATTAGGTATCACGTAGATTACTAAGGTATACCGGATTCTCATGAACTTAATCTTATACTCTGAGTACCCGTAAGAACTACTTGATCAATTGTCCGGGGCTTCCCGATAGCAACTTGTGTTGGTATCATATCCCAACAAGCCCTAGGTTAAAGTATACCCATACTCATACGGGAGTACTCGTAGATACTACGGAGTTTATCCTTATCCGGAGCTTATACGGAGATACCCGTAGGTACTACAGAAATTAATCAGATACAGGAGTACCCGTAGGTACTTCAAAACTTATATTTATACAGAGATACTTTGTATCTTGTACTTGTACTACAGAGTCTATCCTTGTCTTACGGATCTTCTACTTGTACTACAGAGTTTATTCTTGTCTTACGGAACTTATACTGGTCTTATAGAACTTGGACATGTATTTTAGATCTTTTACATGTCTTACAGAGCGTATACTTATCTTACGGATCTTATACTGGTGTTACAGAACTTGGACATGTATTTTAGATCTTTTACATGTCTTACAAAGCGTATACTTATCTTACGGATCTTATACCTGTGCCACGTAATCCTGACATGTATTTCGTATATTATACATGTCCTACGTGAAATGAGTACTTATCTTACTGATCTTATTCTTGTACGAAGGTACCCGTAGGTACGAAGTTTAATGCATCGTAATCATATCACATGCAAGGTCCATCGACTTATGCAGACATTTTTATATGGACATTAGTCCATAGCAGATACGGATCACAAATATACATATACCATTCATACGATTCAGAACATATCCAATAACAAAGAGATTATTGGTTTAAATCATAACCATATTCAGAGTTACACTTGCTCGGAGGTACCCGTAGGTACTACTGGACTTATACTTATATTACAGAACTTAACTTACTTTACTAATAGAGTACCCGTAAGTACTACGTAACTTATACTTATGTTATTGATACAAGAGTACCCGTGGGTACTACGTAATCCTATCGGGATACGTGAGTACCCGTAGGTACCACAGAACTTAATCAAATATAGAGATCCATTAAGATATTTTCTCTTATTCATTATTCAGTGTTTTATCATATGTTTGTCTGACTACCTAGACCAATTATAAGAAATGAGTAGGACACATTGGGTAACCGAATGTGCAATACGGTAACAGAGTGCCGTAGCACCGGGCCAGGAGTTTGAGCACCATTCAGACGGCCGCCCATGGAACAGAGTGTCGTGAGCACCGCCAGGAGTGCCGAGCACCGATCAAAGACGTGCTCGCTTCACGCATCAGAGTGCCGAGCACCAATCAAAACGCGGGCTAACTAATGCCAGCCAGGAGTGCCGTAGCACCAACAGGAGTGCCGAGCACCAACAGGACGTCCACTCATTCATTCTTCGGTCCTAGGTATTCATATTATCAGATGTATTTCAGAACTTATAACCTTTCTTAATCACATTCTGTGATCATAACATATTGTTTTTCATATTCATGTTCATGTTTCGGGCCAAGCCGCGGCTTCATATCATATTCGTGCTCTTATGCCTATTCCATATGACATTTCAGATATTTGTACGATATGATGCCTATCCACACATCATTCATGTATTCTTTGTCCTCAATGAATACACATGCTCTTCTTGTGAATTGGAATCAATCCAATCGATCATCCAAACTCGCTATGACATTTTCATGCCAACTAGTCGATTTATCGATTTTAATGAGATGCCTGAAATATTTGGCCTTCCAGTGCCTTGTCTTGATATTTGACACTGGATCTTTTTGTACCTTTAAAGATAAGGTGCTAAGGGGTTCTACTCCAATCGAATCACCCACCGAGCACCTAACTCAAGATAATGCTCAAACAACTCTGACTACACTATGTCCAAACGGGATGCGTGGAATCGCTTGCATGGCCCCACTTTGAGTGAATTTTTGGACCACTTAGAGCCAGAATTTGACGATACCTATTTCTTTAGGTTTGGTTCTCCTTGAAGTATATTTTAATTGTCCACTTGAATCACTCAAATCGGATAAGAAATCAGAAAGTTATGGCCAAAATACGAAAACCGGTCGTAACAAAAGAAAAGTGTTGTAATGTGGTGCACCAGACAACTAATGTACCGCACATTGGCCAAAAATGACCAGAGAGGGGTCAAAGTGTACTGGTACAAGTTCAAAGTGTACTGGCCAAGTCTCCTAAAAGTACCTGTAATGTGTATTTTCTCTCATTTTCATGAACACCCTTCCATCCCAAACCAAATCTATACTTCATATACACTTCAAAATCATTTCAAATTCATCTTGTAACCTCAATTATACTCAATTCATCTTTCAATTCTTATCATTCCTCAAAAATCTTCCATGAATTTCCCCCAACACAACTCTAATATGGGGTCAACCTATACATAATTCAAACTCAAGGGATTTGTTAGGCTTATTCTAAACTCCTAGCTCAATTACTTGTCATTTAACCATGAATCCAATCTAAAAGGGGAATTCTATAACCATCTTGTGCCATATGGAGTTTTACCAACCCTATTTTCACGAATTCCAAGGTTAAGATGCAATTCTATCAAAACCTAGCTTTGGAGACAAGCAGGTTAACCATATACAAGACCTTAAAATTCCATAGATCCATACTAAATCTCATAGAATGCATAATCAAGGTTAGTTTCATACCTTGCTTGATCTCTCGCTAAATCCTCCTTCTTCCTCTTCTTCTCTTCTTCCTCTTCTCCCCTCTTCTCCAATGCTATTCCTCCCACACAAATGAGACTCAATTTGGTTCTAATCACGTTTGCTATACATAGTTATTTCAAAACCCATTTTGGGTTAGTTTCATTATGCATTTTTGGTCCAAATTTGACCATTTGTATTTCAAGTTTCTTATTTCATTTCGTCTCCAATCTTCTTAATCCTTGCCTTCCTTGAAGCTCGACAACCATACCATGTCCTTAAGTTTTATAACCTGGTCTTGTTTCATGTTCGCATTTAACCTCAAAACATTTAAATTAGGCTTACAAAATACCCTAAACATGTCAAAACGACTAGGTATATTTCGGGGAGGTTACATCAGACCTCAAAAGACCTGGATACTGTATGTCGAACCGCGAGGTGATCACGCTGCCGTAGTCGGGCCGAGGTCGTCTCCAGCGATCTCCACACGCTTCCCTTGCCCTTGGGGATCATTCTATCCCTTCGGGGGATCTCTTTCGGTCTCTTTGTTCCTAGGCTTCGTCCCGTTGCTCATTACCCCGTTTCTCAGGCCGAAGATTTCCTCTGGATGAGGTTTCTTCGCACCGCTAATGTACTTTTAGTTTAGGCCAGCACCTCAAATGCATGCTTACCCGGTGGATTCTTTGAGATGGAAAACATCAAGTCTTTGATTGTAAATTCCCATTCAAATGATGATCGCGTGGATAGCTTAACTCGTTCTGACATCTACCTTTAATGACTTGGCGTCAACCTCTCACATACGACTGCGCTTTCGTGGGTTCGTCATGGACAGCAAAGTTGATAACCGACTTCCTATGTCTTGGCTCCAATGAAGTGGGAGATGAATGCGATGGAGAGCTCTCTAAATGAAGAGACCGACGATGGTGGACTCATAAACCAAGCCAATGCCGGCCTTTAGCGAAAGAGCAGTATGCTCAGATCAGACGGGCCCTAGATATCCATGCAGCTCCATCTGGTTCTTATAGGTATTAAGATGGTCAATGGGATCCTTCGTTCCATCGAACGCCTCTACTTGCATCCCGAACTTTGGCCGAAGTGGGGAAATGTAGCACTCCGTCGTGAATGGGGACCTCCTGGCCACGCACTGTGGTGTCCATGTAGTCTTGAGCTCGCCCTTACGTACTTCCTTCATATGGTCGAGCTCCCGCTGGATGCCCTTGAACCTCCTCAAGCCTCCCATGATCGCTCCCCCATTCCGTGCTGAGGAGGGGCCGGTTCATCATTTCCATGTTTCCTCAAGTATTGCCTGCACCTCTCCTCGTGGTTAGGTGAGGTCAGGCCCCGGCTCCTGGGCTGGATTATGCTTCTCTATTTCCGCCTGAGAGGCCGAGGTGTGGCTACCTTCCGAGGGGTGGCATTATGGCCTCTTAGGCTTGTCACTTCCCCAGGCGGCGCCAGATGATCACCTAAGAGTTGCCCTACTTCCCTATCAAGTGTCAAGGGGTGAGACTGGTTTTTCCATCCCCGTTTTGCGCATTCGTAAAGTTTCTGCCGCGCCCTCAGCAGAGGTCGACCATCCGTGTTGCCTTGTCGGGTCTTTGCATCCTTAGGGATTACGTGGCTCCTATTTGTATTCCGAGCCGATACCATCAAGAATCGAGAGATCACTTTATTTGTAGCGAATCGTTATTCCACAAACTAAGGCTAATCAAGGATGGCTCCATCCCAAGGGCCGATAACATGAAAAGCCTGCAGCTCTATATCCATAATCGAATCAAATTCCACTGAAGGCGGCAGCACCCTAATAATCGGCTTAATTATTCCGCCTTTATTAACTGGCAAATGTATAAGGAAAGAAAATTTCATCCAATAAGAGAGAGTCCTTATCACCATCAAACTGAGAGAAAACAATCCACTATAAATACCGTGACCAATTTACTCCAAGAAAGCCAGAGACGCACAAAACTTCATTCCCTAAGAAGTTGATCTTCTCTTCCCTCAAAAAGAACCGACTTAGGCATCGGAGAGGCAACGGACGAGCCCCCGCCGATCCTTTTGGTTTCCTGTTTTTACAGAGGAGTTCGACATCCAGAGCCAGCGGACATGCTCAATAATTCCAGCTCGCTCCAGCACAGTTCTGATTGAAAAAAGCATCATCAGTAACTAAGATATTTAATATTTGTGAAAGTTTTAAAACATGTTCTCAAATATCGTATCTTTCACATAAAAACTAAAAAATATATAATAAACTAATAAATACGAGTTTAATTTATTCATTCAGCTAATTTGAAAAGTGGTGCATTAAAGTCTAAAATACCCAAACAAAGATGATAAAAATCATCCCACCAAAAGGGTCAGGGCGGATCTATTAGTTACAATGGGGTGTCATTGACACCAAAACAAAAAGTCTTTATAAATCTATTTTTTTTATTTAAAAAAAATTATGAACTGTAACCTTAAATCTCAATAACTGTCAATATGTTGGAAGTCATTTTAATATTTTTCATCGCAATAGGATATGATTTTGAATTTTTATGAGATGTCAAATGACAAATATAATAACTTATGAATCATGCAATTTTCTTTAATTTTTTATATACTATTAGCCTATTATAATGTTAACACCCCAAATATAAAATCCTGGACCACTCTCTAAGCTATTTTTGGCATCATACTAATTACGGATCCATGAGGTAAAAAGGTGGAGCTGGAAAAAATTGAAGGATTAAACTTATCCTAAAGTTTGGGAAAGCAAAAGCACATAAGAGAAAGGCGAAAACCAAAATGACACAAAGGAAGGAAGTTGCTCTTTCATATTGGGCTTTTTAGACATTTAGTGTAAGAAAATAAAAAATTCCTGAAATAATATATGTTTATAAATATTTTTAAATTTAGTTAGCTTTTATCATGTGGAAGGTGTCTTTGGAAGAGATACCTTTTAAAAGTATATTTTCAAGAAACACTTTCAAAAAATTTAAAAATTTTACATCAAAAGTATTTTTTGAAGAGACATTTTCAAAAATTTTAAATTTAAGTTGAAATTATCTCTTAAAAAAACATTTTTTAAAAACTCAGAAAACGAAAAGTATCTTTTGAAGAGACATTTTATAAATTATTAAAATATTACACTAAAAAGTTGTGATTAAAGACATTTTAACAATTTCAAAGGTTTTAATTCATGCTTGCGATCTTTCGGCATTTTCTATAATTTAAATTTTATTGAATTTAATGAAAAGTTTCATTTTGGCTGACACTATAAATTTGTTAAAACGTTATTAAAAGGAGATTATTTTATAATACACTTTATAATTTTGGGTGGGCCCTTGAAAAGACACTTTTCACAAAACCTAAAACCTAATTTTTTTGAAGTTTCAATATTACGTATTTTGTTGATGTGGAGAAAAACCTAAAACCCCACTTTTTGAAGCTTCAATGTCTTGCTGATAGGAGAAAACTGTATTATATTTAGAATTGTTTTATAAACCATATTTTTTTAAGATTTTTTTTAATTTCTTTCTTATTTTCCTGAAAGTTCCCTCCATGTGCCGTATGCGCACCCCACCATCTAAGCTTATCTTTAATACATTTTTTTAAAGGTCCTATCTTCAATACCTTATTAAGCATTTGATGGATGAGACGTAGTGTGAACGAATTGACCATGAGGATGGGAGTAAATATGAAAGGGATGTTTTACAAAAATTTAAATATGAAAGGGATGTTTTACAAAAATTTAAAAATGTGGTTTGAAAATTAATTCTAAATATAGTATAGTTTTTTCTACGTAAGCATGACATATAGGATAAAGCCTCAAAAAATACATTTTGATAGTAAAAAATAATGAGAGAAAGCCATTTGTAATAAGATTCTTCAAAAGACATATTAATTTTTTAATTTTTGTAGAAAGTGCCTTCAAAAACATTTTTAGTATAAATATTTCAACAATTTAGAAAATGTTTATTCAAAAATCACTTTCAATATAAATTCTAATTTTTAAAAATTATAAAGGTGTTTCTTAAAAATATAATTTTATTATAATATTTCACACCCCAGATATCGTCTTCTGTTACATACACTTTAGCTTTTCAAATTTTGCAGTCATTTTCAAATGACATTTTCAATATAAATTCAAAATTTTCAAAATTACGAAAATATATCTTCAACAGATACTTTCAACTTTTTTTTTCAAAAAATTTGAAATGAGATAAAATGTATTTTCAAAAAACACTTTTAAAAAATGTATCTTTAAAAGGCTTTTAGATCCACGTGCTAAAACCTATACTAAATTTAAGAATATTTTAAAACCCTTTCTATTTTAGGAATTTTTTTTTTCTTTTTTACTATAAATATCTAAAAAGCCCCCACCTACTTCCCATATTTTTAATTCTTTTTAACTATTCTTTTGTCTTTTTGTTGTTTTTTTTTAAAAGGAACTAATTTTCTAATAGAAATCATTTAATGCTTTTTTGCTTTTTTTTTTTTTTAATTATTGATTTCTAATACTAGATGTTCGTGTTTCTTATTTCTTCTCACTTTTCCTTATTTATTTGATTATTTTCGTTCTCTTAAATTCCTGTTTGTCTTTTTTTGTAAATATTTATCCTATTTTCCTATTTTATTTTATTTTATTTCCTCTTTTCTTTAACTCCCTATTTTACCCAATTACTTGAACTCAATAAAATTTAGACACCCTGATCTTGTAGATAAAAAATCATGTACGTAACCACTTTATTATTTATTTATTTATTTATGTTATTCTTCTCTTAAATCAAAATTCACGACTTTCAAATTTATGATATCACTTTTCCAAATTTATTAAGTCAGACTTCAATTTTCTTTACGTTTTTACTTTTTAAGTAAAAAAAAGTCAATCCATTATGCCTAGCTTAAATGATGGATCACTCAGGATTTCAAACAAGCACAAGACATAAGAAGTGGTCGGGTTCCAGGTTAACAATGTTACATTTGACTGGAAATACATGGAAACAAAAAACAAAAATGAAGAGGGAGAGAAGAAAATTACAAAGAAAAAATCCTGTAAGAAAAAAAATCTCGCCTTAGTCAAAGATCAAAACGCCGTAGTCTCATGAGGAAGCCATGTATCTCCTTAAAAACATATTCGTCATCCCTCGTGTCGGCATCACATCTACAAGCCATCTCCCAAGCATTTAAACGGACTTGATGAATGGTCACAAAGCATCTGCACCACTGCATGAATCGGAACAAGTTTGCTCTATCACTTAGTTGTATTAATGTATTTATGAGAGACTAGGGAAGAATATGACTTTAAGGTAGAGCTAGGATTGAGATCCTGACACTTATAAATAGTGCACAGGAAGATGAACAGAAGAACAAAAGAACGTTGAAGCTTTGACCGTTTCAAGTTCAAATGTTGAGGAATTTAAACATGTCATAAAAAAGTAATAAAAGATTTTAATTCCTTTATCCAATCGTTTCCAACTAAAATCAATTTCATTAAAAAAAAAAAAAATGATCCAACAATTCTCCACATGAATGAAATTGACACCCAAAGGCAGGACAAATGATTCCTCAAAAGTGATATAGTACACGGTTGAAACTCCAGATAGAGAGAAATTTAATTTTCGAACATTCTTTAGAAGTTATTTCTACTTTACTAAATTCAAATAGTAGACACATGTCTCAACTATTCTATCATTTAAGTGTGAAAGTACTTACATACTCACACACAAGAATCTTTCTAACATTTCCCGCCCCTACTTTTCTTTTTATGTTTTGTTTTTAGCCATGAACATGTTTACATGCAAGAAAGCTTAATGCGAATTACGCACACCCAATTTCCTTTGAAGGCTCCCACTTCACTCTTACATAGATGATCTCTGGGATTCAGAGTAGCCTAAGAGTGCTACTCTTTTCCAATGCATAGAAATCATTAAAAGCATCATTGTTTCATCATAAGAATGGATAAGGGAAGATCCCCACGATGATCAAATTAAAGTCTTTACAATTTAGTTGCTCCTTTTGAACCTAGATCTTGGGATCTCCAGTTAGCTAGGTTAGGTATCTATTGTATGAACTTATTCCTTTAAAGGCTTTAGTCTCATTCCCCTTGATGAATTTTCAATTAACTCTCTGTTTAACCCTTTGGTTAGCGGATCCACGATGTTCTCCTTAGATTTTACATAATCTAGAGAGATAACCCCAGTTGAGAGTAGTTGTCTAATGGTGTTGTGCCTACGACGAATATGTTTATACTTACCATTATACATACTGTTTTGTGCTCTACTAATAGCAAACTGACTATCACAATGTATGCATATTGGAGGCGCAGGTTTTAGCCACCTTGGAATATCCTCTAGAAAGTGGCGTAGCCATTCAGCATCTTCCCCACATTTATCTAGTGCTATAAACTCAGATTCCATCGTGGATCTAGAAATAACCATATGTTTTGAGAATTTCCATGAGACTGCTACTCCCCCTAATGTAAACACATAACCACTATGGGATTTTGAGTCTAACATTTGATATCCAGTTTGCATCACTGTAACCTTCAGGTACAGTAGGATATCTTGTATAGTGTAGCCCATAATCACGAGTAAAACGTAAGTACTTAAGTACTCTCTTGATTCCTTGCCAATGCTTGGCTCTAGGTTTACTTGTATAACCACTCAATTTACCAACTAAATAGGCTATGTCTAGTCTTGTATAACTCATTAGGTACATCATACTGCCTATTACTCCGGAGTATTCTACTTGAGAAACACTATCTCCTTTATTCTTAGGTAGATGTAGTGTTACATCAACTGTGTTCTAGCAATTCTAGAATCGTCTTTATCAAAATTTACAAGAATATTATCAACATAATGTGCCTTACTTAGAATGAGTCCATCTCATGTTCTTATGAGTTTTATTCCCAATATAAATTAGTAGGTCCCAAGTCTTTCATGTTAAACCTTGAATTCAACATATTCTTAGTAGATATTATCATCTTATCATCACTGTCAACAATAAGCATGTCATCTACATATAGACATACCATGACTTATCCATGTTCTGTATCGTTGACATACACACACTTGTCACATTCATTGATTTTGAATCCTTGTCAAATTTCTCATGCCATTGTTTTGATGCTTGTTTTAGCCCCATACAAGGATTTCACTAACTTACAAACTTTCTTTTCTTGTCCTAGAGCAGAAAACCCCTTAGGTTGCTCCATATGGATTTCTCAACCTAAATCTCCATTAAGAAAGGTTGTCTTCACATCCATTTGATGTACTTCAAGGTTTCTCAAAGCAGAAATCACAAGCACCATCCTTATGGAATTTATTCTCGTCACCGGAGAATTTGTGTCAAAAGAGTAAAGGCCTTCAGTTTGTTTATAGCCTATGATCACAAGTCTTGCTTTATACTTGTCAATTGATCCATCTACTTTCCTTTTCCTCTTGAACACCCACTTGGAACTTAGTGGTTTGCAACCCGATGAAAGATCAACTAGTTCCCAAATATGGTTATGCAGTATGGAATCAATTTCACTCTTAATAGTCTCTTTCCACATGAGACCATCTGTAGAGTTCACTACCTCCTTGAAACTCCATGGTTCCCCGTCAAGCATATACGTCATAAAATCTGGACTAAAAGATTTTTGTCCTTGCTTTTTTGCTGCATCTAGGTTCTATCTCACCATCTTGATCTTGACTATTTTCATTAATAGTCTCAAGCACTTGTTTCAATGAGCTTGGCTCTTCTTTGGATTTACATGGAAACACATCTTCAAAGAATGATGCATTCCTTGATTCCATCATTGTGTTCTTGTGAATATCTGGAATATTCGACTCATAGGCAAGAAATAGATAAGTTGTACTATTATGTGCATAACCAATGAAAATGCAATCAACAGTTTTAGGTCTTTGATAGGTGTGAATCTTGTTAGCATTTGTAGTATGATTTTCATGTGTTTTATGCAACATAAATGCTAGATTCGCACCAATATTATATAAGAAAGCTCTAATCCCCCATTTGCTTATGTTTTGCAGGATTAGAAGGAAAATCAAGCAAAGTGATGAAAGAAATAAAGTGAAGAGAAAAAGTTGTCGAGCTTACAAAGAATGGCTTCGCTTTGGCAAAGTGGAAGAGGTCTTCATTGTAGCGAAAGAGGTTCATTGTAGCGGCGGATACGCTTGTTTTGGCGGGCGCTTCACACTCATGGAAGGAAAGGCTTTGCTACAATGAAGCCTAAGCAAGAACAAGATGAAACTCTTTGGTTTGCCGCAGTGAAGAGGTTCGCTACAACAAACATACCCTTCGCCGCGACGAAGGGAGCATTGATGAAAAGACAACCCTTGGGTTCGCCAAGGCAAAGAAGCCTTTGCCTCGACGAAGGACAATGGGCTGGACCAGTAGACAACGATTTTTGAGCCCATCATTGACCCATTTTCCATTGCTTATAAATAGATATTTTGTAGACGTTCCTGGGTTCGGTTTTGAGGAGAACAATTCTCCTTAGGTTTCTCCTCCTTCTTCTTGAATCACTTTAGGGTTTGTGATTTTGTTTATTTTACTTTGGATTTGGTGTGATATTGAAGAATCTATCAACTAGAAGACCTCATTCAACCTTAGAGCTAAGTTTGGAGCATTCCTTGTCTCATATTTGTTTTGTATCTCTAACTCTCACTCTCTTCCCATCTCTTTCATCTCTTCTCTAACTTTCCTCTAGGGTTGATTGTTTAAATTGATGTTTGATTTATATATCTTTTAGAATGGTTTTGTGAATATGTGCTTTTGTTGATGTTGGTTGGTGTAGTGCTTTGGATTACTAAGGTTTTGATTAATTAATGCATGCTGAGATTTGGGCCTTTGATCCTCTTACTAAGGCATCCTTGGTGACGCTTGGATTAAGTCCTAAAATCTGGTCTCGACTCTCTTAAGGTGTGAAGTAATTAATTAGAATTCTAATTAACCTAATCAAAGAAGTCTAGGGAATTAGGAATGCCTAGTACTAGATGTATTTCATTAGGAGTAGCACCATCTTAGCATTATGTGAGGATCGTATGGACCGAGAGGTGATCGATCCGAGCGTAGTTCAAGTAGTCTTATTGTATGGACCGAGAGGTAACCAATAGGATTCCCAAGGAAAGAACTACCTTATAAAGTATCACATCTAATGACCTAGATGGACCGAAAGGAGAATAGGGAGTTTGTAGCACCCCTTTTCGGTCCGACCCGATTGGCGTGTTCGAACCAAATCTGGGATGCTCTGATACCACTAAATGTAACACCTTTTTTTTTTTTTTTTTTTTTAATTTTTTTTCAAAAGTGTCGCGACCGAATCTTTAGCTCTACCTAAATGGCGGATCCGAACCGGAGCACGGTTTACTCTGACTTTTTTCATTTATCTTATCAAATACATTTTATTTATGTCATTTCATTTTAGAGCTTTCAATTACGCGGAAGCATTTCATTTACAACAAGCACAAGGCCTTTTCAAATATTGTGGAAACGGTTGCAAATGATAGACCCATAAACATTTACATTTATACAAACACATTTACATTAAAGGCATCCTATGCCCCTTCAAAAAGGAGTACAAAACAATGTTTATGAGTTTAACTCGTTTGTTCACAAAATGTCACACGTTCAAAAGAAATGATATGCATATGACAGGGTATATACTTATATGCAGCAACTTTCTCTATGACTCTACGCTTCTTGATCTTGCCTTCTTTCCTGTTTACTAAACTCGCGCATAAATCTACGCTAAGCATTTTCTATGCTTAGTGGTTCTATATGTAAATATATTCCACTTTCAGTTTAACACGACATGCATTTATCATAAAACCATGCCCCTTTATATATATATATATATATATATATATATATATATCAAACTATACTCATACTTATTCATTTCCACATGCTTTCACTTTATAAATTATTGATCATATCAAAATATGCCTTTCCACATGCAACAAATCATTTAACTCAAATCATGAAATTCAAACATATACTCCTAAGGATGTATTTAGTTTACAAATCCCATTTACACTCCTCAAAGTTTGTTATTTCAATTTGTCTATACAATTCACATTCATGACGGATTCTGTTTAGTGAATCCCGTCTTTTTTGTCATTCGGTAATGTGCTTACACATTTAACAATTTCGGTCTTCCATCATGACAGATGCAGATTGGTGCATCCCGCCAAGTGGTCATTTAAAAATGTCATACACCATCATGACGGATGCCGATTAGTGCATCCCTCCATGTGGGACATTTAACAATGCCATACACTATCATGACGGATGCCGATTGGTGCATCCCGCCATGTTGGTTATTCGGTATATCGATTCAATTCAAGATGTCAAGAATTGACCAATTCGTTTACAATTCAATTAATCACTCACATGCATTTAATTGTCAGACATTTCAAATATCACATTTTCAAATCCATATTCCCTTTCGTAATATCATTTCAAAGATATATGCATTCCATATACTCATTTCAGGTTTATTTAGTAAACTACCAAACACTTGAAATATGAATATAATTATGGTGAACAAAGAATCCAACTGCCGCCGCTTCAAGCTCTTTCTTCGATCTCTTGGCCCTAGGTTAGTGACTTCACCAAATTTCTAAATAAACTTAAATACACCACTTTTAGTGGGTAAACAATTATCACACTTAACGAATCTCGCCGAGGAGGCGAGGTATGGTGCGTTTTTCACTTAGTTTAATTCTTATTTGAACCCACATTAGTCATTTATTAGAGTTCCTATACTATCCGTGTACGAAACTAGACTTTCGGAACAATAATCCAAAAATTGCTTGCTGTGAACAGTAGCTACGCCGCGGCGCAGCAATACTACACTGTGGTGTACCCGAGGGGTGCCATTTTGGCACCTCAACCTCGTCACGGCGAGGTATCCCATGCCTTGGTGTAGTCTAAGCCGCGGCGTGGGTTCCCTACGCTAAGGTGTAGGAGCCCGATAATGCCCATATTTTCCAGTTTTTGCACTTTTGCAATTTTCTCTAAAAATCCTCAAAATCCCAAAACAAAACATGGGAATCACTCCCAATAACATCCTAATATCATCCTAAACCAACCACAAGTAGAACCTATGGATGGTTTAGGGTTTTTCCAACCCAAACATCATCAAAGAAATTCTAGGGTTTGGTTCTTACCTTAAATCCCTTTGCTCTTGAAGCCCTAGCCTTTTTCCTTCTTCCTTCTTGCAAGACCTTGAACAAATGGAAGGATTTACACAAAAATCCCTCTTCTCCTCCAAAAACCCTAACTTTTCTCCTCTCCCACTCTCTCAAAAACTTTTTTTCTCAAATGAGTCCTCAGACCACTTTTTGGTCTTTAAGTTCATTTTCTCCTAAGGCCATGTTTGTCTCTTTCCTCTTTTGGCTCTTAACCCATTTTTCATTTAAGTCTCCTATTATTTCACTTTGCTCATTCATTTCTCATAATTTCACTTAGACATTTACATTACCTTAACATTTAAGCTTATTCTATTTTTGATCGTTAGGTCCTCATTTTACTAATTCCAAATTTGCCCTTTTACACTCGCTTATTTCCTGTTCAATAAATTTCATTTTAGCATATAATATTTAATCATATGCTCACATATTCATTTTACATTTCACAATTTATCAGTTTTTCGAGAAAAACCCAAGTCTGGTTCAATTCATACCCGGAATATATAATAAAATTATTACAAAAATTCTAAGGTATTTTTGGGGTGTTACAGAGTTGGTGTGAGAAATTGAGGGGAGACACGAAAGTGTAAACCTCATATCGTGTTCCTTGGACAAGCATAAGTATATTTTCACTTAATTAGGACTTCATAAATATAAATCAAATGCATCAATGGAAGCAATCAACACTAGTACCCTTCCTTGTGCTCTTTCTTCGAAATTAACCCATTCCTTGTAAGTGAGCATTGATCATACCTTACTTTGTTTTGTTTTATTTTGTTTTTAAAACATTTTTCACCAAAACATTGAGTCGCTTAGATAGTGAGTGACTTTAGTAGCCGGGGTACTTAATCTTCTCTAAAACACATTCCCTATGAGATCGATATTTGGACTTATTAGTCCACTGTATTACCTATGCGACTCGTGCGCTTGCGAAAATCGCTAACAAGTTTTTGTTGTTGTTGGGGAAGGTATGGTTTAGTGTTTGGATTGATATTTTGGAAAAAGAGAAGTTTGATAATTTGAGCAAAAAAAAAATTCTTTTCTTTTCTTGTTTTTATTTGTTTCTTATTTGAATTTTGTATACTTCACTTTTATTTTATTTTGCATTTTTACAAGGTGCTGAGCATAATGTCTAATGAAGAGATAAATGAACTCTTCTAAAGCCTCCAAAAATAATGTGCTTCTAAAGTAGCCCAAATAACACTAACATGGGAAGATATCGACGCAAGGCAAGTGAAACCTCCACGAGCCAATAAGCCTATAATTTTGAAGGGGGGAATCATTTCAACAACAATGTTGGCTTACTTCTCCCAACCCCACAATTGCATGCCAAGCTACCATCATTCGGGTTGGGGGGCATATGAAAATTGCTCCTATGGACATCCAATTATGCAAAGTGAAGGAAGTTCAAGTCTTATTACCAAGAACAATTCGGCCAAATCCATTTGATGAAGAGTTATTCCTTTCATAGAAGGAAGAAAATTAAAAGGGATAATGAGGCTATACAAATGCGGTTGCCAATTATGGAAACCAAGATGGACGCCAACATGTTAGTAGACATGGCCACCAATTCGAAAAATCTCAATAAAGAAATGTATGCTATCATGAAAAAAAATGACAATACAAGTAGAGGAATTGGAAAAACTTCAAAATGAACAATCTTCAAGGCAACTCCGGAGCGACATAAAGAATTATGCCATATGGGAGAGTGAAAACGTAACCTTAATCCTTGAAGAAGAACTTTCGAGCTCGACATTGGATGAGGATAAGAACATAATGGAATGTGATAAAATGCCTTTAGTCCTTGAGGGAGAATTGAAAAATCCGATATTGGTTGAGAAGAATGAGCTTGTTAGTGATGAAGAGCCGTCACTGAAAGATAAGCAAGTTGAAAAGGAACATTCCGAGCTAAAAGTTGAAAATGTCTTAGTTGGGGTTGAAGACTTCCATTTCCCCATAAATTATTTGACTTTTGGCATGGAAGATGATCGACAAGTTTCATTTGTAGAAAGACCTTCCATTGTCACAAGCCAAGTGTAGATTGATTCTGAAAATGGGTAAATGATACTCCTTGTTGGTGTGGAGAAAATGAAGTTTGACCTCCACTAAAGAAAACCATTAACAAATGAAGAAAGGAGGGCGTGTATTAAGATAGAAAGCTCATTTTCGCTCATTTAAGAGGATGCACCTATGATCATTCAAGAGGACACTCTTGAAGGATATAAATTTGAGGCCAACTCTTTCCCCACCAAAGAGTTGGCATTTTAGCGTACATTGCCTATTCCTGAGGTGGAGGAACTCATTCTCACAAGCGATTAGGATGATGGAAGAGTATTGAACATAATGGATGAAGGGCTAAAGCGAAGATCTCAGATTTCTCCAATGAGTCTAGCTGGACTCTAAAAACGGAGCAACTCTTGGGAGGCACCCCAAGCAAAAATAAGGATTTTTATCCATTTAATATTTTAGTTGTTTATTTTTAGTATGTGTTGCATGTTGATTTTTTTTAAGTGTTTATTTAGTTTTTTCTTTTCAGGACATTGATGCCGAATCTTATTGAGGGAGTTTCATCAAGACCCACCACACCCGAACCCAATGATCATAATTGATCATCTAGGGGAGTCCTCTATTCCTAATCTTTCATATTTAATACATTGAGGACAATGCATATTTTAAGTTTGGGGGTATTGGGGGGATTTTCCTTTGTTTTAAAATTTTTCCAACAGCTTCAATGATTCTATCTTTAGTGTTTTCTTTTAGTTGTTTATTTGTTTTAGTTGCTTTCATAGGTTTTCAGTTTTTAGGTTAATTTTTTCATTTTTAAATTTTTTTTGTTTTGGTTGAGCTTGTTTTGAGATAATTGTAATGCCTATGATGAATAATGATTAAACTTTCTTTCACATGAAGAAAATGAGAGATATTTGAACTTAAAGCATAATGGCTTGACCTTGTAGTTGACTATTTAGGCTAAAGTTTTTATCAATTTGAGAACAAGTAGTGTACCCTTGATAGTCAATTTTGCTTGGTTCAGAGAAGAATTAGGTGAATATAATTCTAATTGATCTCTAAAGACTCTAAAACTTGTTCTATTATCACTTGAGGCGAAATCCTAGGCAACACGACAATTAGGAAATGATTTAGGTCATCCTTGGATCGGTTGAGCCTCTCTAGCAAACCCTTATATGCATTGATCCATAGTCACCCAATTTGTACCATATTAGCCATTTTATTTCAAGAAAAGCCAAGAATGAACCCCTTGTCCCTTTGTGTTGAATACCCTTCATTAAAAAAACCCATGTTTACCCAAACATGTTGCTTCAATGTTATATCTTGTGAATACATGTAGTGTGAATTGGGAAGTTGGTTAAAGAGGGTGTGCTTTAATTGTGAACAAATGAGGTTTTGGGGTGGAAAAAGGAAGAAAAAAAAGTAGAAAAAGAGAAAAAGAAAGAAAGAAAGAATAAAGCAAGGGGGGAGTAGCCATTCGTAGCCTTCCTACCTTGAGCAAGTAAGTTCTTAGGGATGTTCTACACCTAGTACCCTAAGGCCAATTGGTCTAGGAGTTACTAACCTAAAGCTTGCTACATGGGGTAGGCAGAAAGTTTAAAGGGGTTGAACATTGCACCATGTCGTGCCTTGTAATATGAAAAATAAAGTTCTTGGTGTTCTTGTGAGGATGGTGAAAATCATGCAAGTTTGAGGGAGCTATGAGATAAAAAGATGCAATAAGCTAAGTTTGGGGGGAAGCTTAAGAGGTTCAATTAAAAAGAAGGCAATATGCAAAAGGATGAACAATTAGTGGAGAAAAAAGGAAAATGTGTATGTTTTGGGTAAACTAAAGCCTAAATGATCTATGTAACTACCCTTACCTAGGCTATACACTACAAGTTATATAAAGACCTAATTGATCCTAAGAGTTGTGTATAACCTACATTAGTGGAGAGTGATATGCCCAATAAGCATATGGAGTCTTACATACTCACCATGTGAGTGAAAGATCCCCATTCCACTCATGCTCATCTAATTCCATCTGAACTGCAATTGACCAGAGAGGGGAAGACTACACACACACTTGAAAACTTTGGTTTAGGTTGTTCAATTCATGGTCAATCTATTATTTTTGAAAAAGGCAATCTCAAAGTTTTCTTTGTGTTGTATGAAGGTTAGATCCTTGAGGCAATTTATCAAATATTATCCCAATTTCATGCTCAACATGTTTGTTAGTTTTGAAAAGGGAAAATGAGTTCTTTCTTTGCTTGAGGATAAGCAAAATGTTAAGTTTGGGGGTATTTGGTAGGTGTGAATCTTGTTAGTATTTGTAGTATGATTTTCATGTGTTTTATGCAACACAAATGCTAGATTCGCACCAATATCGTATAAGAAAGCCCTAATCCTCCATTTGCTTATGTTTTGTTGGATTAAAAGGAAAATCAAGCACAGTGATGGAAGAAATAAAGTGAAGAGAAAGTTGATGAGTTGCAACAGTTTGCCCGCAACAAAGGGATACGCTCGCCTCTACGAAGCAGTTCTCCATTGCGAAGGAAGGATTCGTCGCAACGGAGCCCAAGCAAGAACAAAATGAAACTCTCGGGCTCGTCGCATCGAAGAGGTTCACCGTAGCGAACATACCCTTCACCACGGCAAAGGGAGCATTAATCAAAAGACAACCCTCGGGTTTGCCAAGGCGAAGAAGCCTTCGCCTAGGCTAGGCGAAGGGTAGTGGGCTAGACCAGCAAACAACGATTTTTGAGCCCATCATCGACCCATTTTCCATTGCTTATAAATAGATATTTTGTAGACATTCTTAGGTTTGGTTTTTGAGGGAGAACACCCTCCTTAGGGTTTCTCCTCTTTTCTTCTTAAATCACTTTAAGGTTTGTGATTTTGTTTATTTTATTTTGGATTTGGTGTGATATTGAAAAATCTATCAACTAGAGGACCTCATTCAACCTTGGAGCTGATTTTGGAGCATTCCTCGTCTCATATTTGTTTTGTATCTCTAACTCTTAGTCTCTTATCATCTCTTCATTATTACGTGATAATGTGACAATATCTGAGAGTACTTGTAATGTAATGTGAGTAGCTTAAACTTTCAGGTTGATTGTTTAAATTGATGTTTGATTTATATATCTTTTAAAATGGTTTTGTGAATATGTGCTTTTATTGATGTTGGTTGGTGTATTGCTTGGGATTACTAAGGTTTTGATTAATTAATGCATGCTGAGATTTGGGCCTTCAATCCTCTTACTAGGGCATCCTTGGTGACACTTGGATTAAGCCTTAAAATCTAGTCTTGACTCTCTTAAGGTGTGAACTAATTAATTGGAATGCTAATTAACCTAATCAAAGAAGTCTAGGGAATTAGGAATGCCTAGTACTAGATGGATTTCATTAGAAGTAGCACCATCTCAACATTATGTGAGGATCGTATGGATAGTGAGGTGGTCGATTTGAGCGTAGTCCGGGTAGTCTTATTGTATGGACTGAGAGGTGACCAATAGGTTTCCCAAGGAAAGAACTGCCTTAGAAAAGTATCCCATCTAATGACCTAGTTGGACCGAAAGAAGAATAGGGAGTTAGTGTGAGAAATTGAGGGGAGACACAAAAGTGTAAACCTTATATCGTGTTCCTTGGACAAGTATAAGTATATTTTCACTTAATTAGGACTTCATAAATATAAATCAAATGCATCAATAGAAGCAATCAACCTTAGTACCCTTTCTTGTGTTCTTTCTTCGAAATTAACCCATTCCTTGTAAGTGAGCATTGACATACCCTACTTTGTTTTGTTTTATTTTGTTTTTAAAACCTTTTTCACTAAAACATTGAGTCGCTTAGATAGTGAACGACTTTAGTGGTCGGGGTACTTAATCCTCGCTAAAACCACACCTTCCCTGTGGGATCGATATTTGGACTTATTAGTCCACTGTATTACTTGTGCGACCCGTGCGCTTGCGGAAATCACTAACAACCTTATTTTCATCTTTTTAGGTGGAGGAATTGCCACTTTGGCTAGACATCCCCACACTCGTAAGTATTTATAAGATGGTTGTCATCCTCTCCATAACTTATATGGAGTCTTCTATGCTTTCTTTTTAGGTACCTTATTCAAAAGGTAATTAGCATACAAAATGGCTCCCCCCCACATGTTTTCAGGGTAGACCGTAATCCTTATCAACATCGTGCGATTCATCACTTCTTTAGAATGCGATTCTTTCGCCTTCACCCACCCGCTTGATCGGGAGGTGAATAAGGTGTCAGGTTTCATGTAGAATCTCATGTTGAGCACAAACATCAACAAATGGTGATTCATAATTACCAATTCGATCACTTTTGAAGTATTCCCTAAATTTTCTTGTCGAGTTTGATATTTAACTCTTTTATGATAATCAAATTTCTTTCACATCATCCTTACTTTTGAGTAGGTACACATAACAAAGATTCGTGCTAATATCAAATATGTTGCACAAAATATTTATTACTGATCTCTGTTTGCAAATTTCAAATCACGTATATCACTATGGATTAAGTCAAGAGGTTCAGTGTGTCTCTCAATACTTTGAAAAGATTAACTGGTCAGTTTTCCCTCAACACAAGTTTCACACTTATGCTTTGCTTCAATTTGGAAAAAGTCAAGGCATGATTTGTTAATTAATCTATTTAAATGCACTTAATCTATAATGCCATAGATTAGAAGTGTAATGCCCCTTCCCCTATCTTCGGTAAGAGAGGGGATGCCACATAGAGTAGAGACTTGTTAACATGATTTTTCGGAATGATTAGAGACCAGTTCAAGCATAGATTCATGATTGACATAAATTTGTTTCAAAAAGCCAGAATTATGAAAATTCTTGACTACACATCATAACCTTATAAAACTACCACCATAGTGGTGTTTAAAGGTCACAAAGATACATATGCTCAGTTTATAACTACTTGTATTCATACAATTTCCACTATCACAAAATATTATATTTACATTTGTGTTTCAAAAACAAAGTCAAGGACCTACATAAGAAGGACTCATAATGTCGTGTTGGCTTTGGTGAGTGACGGATGTCCCTAGCGATCTCATCATTATCTACACGGATAAACACTGTATGTTTCTCTAGCTTAAAACAACATATGACCACTGCTAAGGGTCCTTGATTACAAAGATACATGTATAAACAATTCATATATCATAGTATTCATCTCTCCCGTAGGAGTGCATATTAGAAATTACATATCATAAGGTAACCGTAGGTTCACTATAATATGGAACCAAGGTATGCCTAAGCATATGAGATAATTACTTTGTTTTCATATTGTTCATTATTCAGATACATTTCATATAAACGGTTGCTTGCATAAACCAATGAAAATGAATAACAGGAACACGATACAATAAGTACCCGTAGGTACAGTATAGTATAGAACATGAAGTGGCCATAAACGGAATCCACTTAATGGTGCCAACCGAACAAGAGTGCTTAATAAAACTAAACAGACGTACTAAAAGTACATAACAGACGTGCTGATTAGCACGAAACATAAGTGGTGGATAGTACTTGTCCATATTTATTCACTATCCGGTCTTAAGCAGACATACAATTATGTGTTTCAGAGCATTTTATATTGGTCTTAATAACATTCATGTATTTATGTAACCCAAATGCAAGAATTCATACTCAATTCTTAAGGATTACACTAATCCCCTATTTGCTTAGATCTTCTAGGAATCAAAAGTAAAACAAGCAACGAATAAGGCAAAAAAAAAAACATATCCAGAAGCACTAGCTCACCTAGGCGAAGCAGAAATGGTAAAAAAGTGGTCTTAGGTTCCCCTAGGCAAACAGACCTTTGCCTAGGCGAAGAGATAACAACCAGAAGGAAGACACCTAGCCTTCGCCTAGGCGAAAGACGTCGGGCTTGAACAGAAATGTTGTATTTTTGCCCTTTTTCACTAGACAATTTTGAACCAAACCAAAAATAAGATCAAATCCAACCTCTAACCCAACTTAAACCAACAAACAAACCATAAATAATGGGAGAGTTAGGAATTTTCCTAACCTTGGATTGTCTTGAAAGCTTCAACCTAGCTTCCTTTTTTTTTTTTTTTTTCCTTTTACTCTCTTCTTCCTTTCCTTCATTTTTCTCTCTTTACATGAACAAGTAGAACCCAAACAAGTGAAGAGAAAGCAAACCAAAATTGGTTCTTCTCCCAAACCGGATGTCCTAGCTCTCTTAGCCCAAAAATGAGAAATTTCTCCTCTGTAGAAGACAATTTGTTGTCTTAAGGTCATTTGGCTCAAATTCTTAGCCCTTACTATTTAGTCCTTCCTCTTTCTTCAATTTGAAAACTTAATCATCACCTGTCTTAGCATATATATCCTTTTAACTTAATGTCCCATTAAGTCCCTAATTTGACAATTTAACTTATCCTCTTTACTTCTTTAATTATTCCGGTTATATCATTTTTCACACTCAACTATTAAATTTCCGAAAAACACAAATTTGATTTCCATTATACCCTTAACAAGTCATAAAACTACTAAGGTATAATTTGAGGTGTTACAACTCTCCCCCCTTAAAAGAATTTCATCCTCAAAATTCATACCTGAATTGAAGAGTTGCGGGTACTATGTTTTCATTGTCAATTCTTGTTCCCAAGTTGCGTCCTCTATACCGTGGTGTTGCCAAAGCACTTTTACTAGAGGTACTTGTTTGTTTCGCAATTGTTTCACTTCACGAGATAGAATGGCTTGCCCTTCATCATAATCAAGTCTGTGCTTCAGATCACAAGATGCGCGATTCATCATAACGGACTCTCGGTTGATTGATACATGGAACACATTATGTAATTTAGCCAGCTTCGGAGGGAGGGCCAAACGATAAGCAACTGGTCCAATTCTTTCTAAAATCTCATAAGGTTCGATAAAACTTGGACTCAATTTCCCTTTCTTTCCAAACCGGATTATCTTCCTCCAAGGTGATACTTTCAATAAAACCTTATCGCCGACTTTGTATTCTATGTCTTTTCTTTTCAAATATGCATACGACTTATGTCAATCACTTGTAGTTTTCAACCATTGCTGAATAACTCGAACTTTTTCTTTTGTGTCTTTCACTATGTCCGAACCAATTACCTTATGCTCGTTCAGGTTTGTCCAACATACTGGGGTTCTACATTTCCTACCATACAAAGCTTTATAGGGGACCATACAAATACTTGACTAATAACTATTGTTATAGGCAAATTCCATAAAGGGAATATACATATCCCAACTTCTTGGAAAATCTAGCACACAACCTCGAAGTATGTCTTCTAACACTTAAATCACACTTTCAGATTGTCCATATGTCTATGGATGGAAGGTTGTCGTAAAATTTAGTCGAGTACCTAAGACTGATTGTAATTCTTTCCAAAACCTTGAAATAAACCGTGGATTGCGATCAGACACTATTGACAGTGCAATCCCATGCAACTGAACAATCTCACTCACATACAGCTTCGCTAACCAATCCATGGAATAGTTAATCCGGACTGATAAGAAGTGAGCAGACTTTGTAAATCTGTCGATAGTTACCCAAACTGAATCATGTTTATTTTAGGTAAGGGGAAAACCGGACACAAAATCTATAGTAACTTTGTCCCACTTCTATTATGGAATTGGAATGGGATTTGAATAGATCGATCGATACTTGATGTCACTTTTACTACGACAAGTTTTCTTCATCAAACATTCGATACATACTCGCCAGATCCTTTTCATCCTCGTCACTAATAGTATTGTTTCAAATCCTCGGGTACATCTTGTTACCTCAGATGCACGGTGAATATGGTATCAGGGCTTTCATGCATCAACTTTTTCAATTCTGGATATTTATACATGTAATCCATTATAATACAGCCCTATCTCTTTATAGAATAGTTAGTCTTGTCTCCATTTCTGACTAATTGCATCTTTGTTCTACTTAAAGCGTTCGCCACCACATTAGCTTTTCCTTGGTGGTAATCAATTATGCAATCATAGTCCTTGAACAATTCTAGCCACCGACGTCGCCTCAAGTTCAGTTCCTTATGAGTTAACAAATACTTAAGACTCTACAGATCTCAGAACATTCTACATTTTTCACCATATAAGTAGTGTTGCCATATTTTCAAAGCGAGCACTACCGTTGCCAACTCCAGATCATGTGTGGGATAATTCTGCTCATGTGGTTTCATTTGTCTTGAGCATATGCCATAACTTTTCCATCTTGCATCAATACACATCCTAAACCAATCCTTGAAGCATTACTATACATGGTATATTTTCTACTCGGAGTAGGCTGAGTCAACACTGGTGCTTGATGAGTAAAAAACTCATTGAATTTTTACTCCATTTTTCTGATTGTTCTTACAATGTAATTGCTTTTTTTTTTTTTTTATGCAGAAATATGTGCTATTTACCAAATTTATATTTTGTAGAAATTTAAAGCATAAATGAAAATCTGAAGAAAAATTCATGAAAATGTATCAAGAGCCCAGTGAGGTCGCGACAGAATCAAGGTCGCGACCGTAACAAGTACTATGTCGATGAAAGTCACAAGGGATAAAGAAGAAGTTGCCAGATAGAAAGAAGTGTCAAAGGAAGGATTTCGCGTCGTGACACTATTCCTAGTCACACTTACGAGGTGTGCTTGTTACAATAGATTTTATGTTCGACAAGTGATCGAAAGTAACACATCGCTTGTGTCACGACAGAGAATGCAGGTCACGACTAGAAGTGATGGCAAGCCAAACAAAAGCTGTTGCGACAGAGGAACACTTGCTGAGACCAAAACAGGAGGGACTTCCAAAGAAGATAATGTCGCGACACCGTTTTGAGGTCGCGACATAAAAAGAAGATATTGTTGGTCACAACAGAGAAATAATGTCGCGACCAGAAAGTAAGGCTGAATGGCCTTGTAATGTCTTTGCTAGGCAATTTCAGGTTGCGACAAAGATATAAGTATGAGACACCAATCTAGGTCGCGACCTGGAATTCATGTCGCGACAATAAGAATGAGCCGTACAGTTAAAAATGTTGTGACTAAGAAGTGAGGTTGCGACAGGATTGACATAATTGATGTCGCGACATACTTTTAAGGTCGCAACATAAATCTTAGCAAGGAAAGAAACGATTAGGTCGCGAACTAATTCCCATGTCGCAACAAGACAATGAAAAGACAAACAATTTTGAGTCGCAACATGAGAAGGGGAGCTGTGACCAAGGATCAGTGGTTGACAACAGAAATGAGGTCGCGACATAGAATGCAGTAGAAAACAATACAGCCAGGTTGCGACATGGAACTGAAGTCGTGACATAGAATTTATTGAAGAGTCATAAAAACATGGTCGCAACAAAGATCAACATAGTTGGCAACAGGAACTGATGTCGCGACATCAAATCGAGGTCGCGACATATATTCCAAAACAGAGATAAATGTCACAATTTAAATAGAAAATCATGGAACTGCTGAGACCGGAAATGAGGTTGCGACTGGATAGGAAGAAAACATGGTCACGACATACTTTTGAGGTCGCAACAAGAACTGCAGTGATTAAAGAAAATACTTGGTCGTGACCTAAATTCCATGTCGCGACAAGAAAACAAGCAGACCGACAGTTTTGAGTCACGACTTGCTTGAAGGCTCAAGACAATTGAATGACATCGCAACAGAAAAGAGGTCGCGACATCGAATCGAGGTTGCGACACAGAAATGCAGTAAAGGGAGAGAGAGTGAGGTCGCGACACCAATTCCTAGAAACAAGAGAAAAGAGGTCGCAACTAGAATTCTCACTGCTGACAACTAACATAGTCACGATAAAGAATTCATGTCGCGACCATTAATCATGTAAAACCCCGGAAAATTTAAAATTTTCTAAAAGTGTAAAATTAAATAATAAATTGCTGAAATGACTCAAGGAATCCTAGAAAATTCCCCATAGCTCATATGACGAAACGGACTGCGCCGTTGAGTCCGTCTCACAAAAACAAATAACTTTAAAGTTTTCTCACGAATTCTGTGCAAGGGAATTCTTTATGAATTTTTGAAGTTAGGTATCTAGTAACCCTAGGAACGAGAATTTCTTAAAAATCTCAAGAGTTAGGAAATGACTTGAGTTAAGTTCATTTAAAATAAATTGAACTGAGATGAAATAAATTGTTTCGGGACAGAAACAAACCCGGACAGGTTGTGGACGCGTGGCGCAAAGTGGGCCCCATGTCCAACTTATGCTTAAATGGACAAAAGGGGAAAAGAGGAAGGAAAAGCTCATTTTTTTAGGGGCTGGAACTGACAGATAGTGAGGAAGGCGTGAGTTAGAGAGAGAAAGGAGAGAAACTCCTCTTTCTCTCTACGATCTACGAAGATCGGGTGGTCGGAATCCGTCGAGCCAAGATTTAAAGTTTATCTACTTGACGAGGGCTACGCGTGGGTACCGACAACACACGTCAATTTAAGATTTCAATGGAGAAGAAAAGCTAAAAGAGTAAGCTCTCACCTTTCTCTGAAGATTTACGGCGATCAGGCTCGCTTCGCCTTTGCCATGAACAAAGCTGGCACGCCAGGCAAACACTGGACACCAAATCAAGAATTTTTACCGAAGATTCGAAATAAAGTCTGGAAGGCCGGCTCGGTCCTGGGACTCAAAAAGTCACTGGTAAGAGGTAGTGAACCTTCCACCTCGGGCTTATATTTCATCTAAATGTCGTTTGGTCTTGGGCCGAGCCTCAGGGGCTGCTCGTCAGGTTCCTGATACAAACCATCTTTTCTCGGGTTTTGAGTGCATGATGTCGCTTTTTTTTGGGTAGCTTTGAAGCCATTTTGGAATGCAGTTCGATGAGTTTTGCGCTACATGTTTATGGCTAATTATATCCCAATTGAAGGGTTTAGTTGCCTGGTGGAAAGAGCTGTTCACAATGAGCTCGTAGAAAATAGCATGTACGAAGATTTTTAAAGTGGTCCCACCAATTTCGTGGTTTCACTACCGCCCAAACGACTATTTGTGCAAGGCTCCAACTCGCACTACTATAACTTTCCCACCCAGTCTGTTGGGGTGTTCGACTCTATGGAAAGCCCTTTTGAATCTAGAACGATCCATATATAGTTTGATAAATTTTGAGCTCATATTTGGTCCAAAAATGATTTAAAACAGTAGGCCCTCGCGGTTCATTGCGTCAAGAATCGCTCATACAAGGCCTCCACTTCGCATCGACCATAACTTTTCAGTCCGAGTCTGGGCTTAGGTGTTCCTCGGACTCTATGGAAAGCTCTTGGAGTCTAGAATCTGTACATATGATTTTCAATGGTAATTGGTGCTCACATCAATGTTGAAAAAAATTGATTGTTACAACAAGTGTGCTAATTGTTGGTTGTGTGGATGTGAGGAGTTGTGTGCAGAAGTGGCCATTACATGATAGGTTGTAGGCTATCTTAGGTGCATGATATGCCATGAATTAGCCTAGGAAATGAGGTGTGTCATTACTTGCCTAGGTAGTGACTTTATGAAATGTTAACATGTGTTTGTGTGACAGATTGAAATGACATTTCTTGGTAAAGAGGTGTCATGCTTGGATGTCAATATGTGTGCTCTAACATATTGGGTTTGTGATGTGTTTTCGTGTGACATGGCTGTATGACATGTCAGAAGAAGTTTATTGTGCATTATGCTTATGACAGCCTAGGATTTGAGCATGATATTACTGTCATAGTAATGAATGATGCTGACAATGCTTGTTTGACGGTTGACATGAAATGTGATAAATGTTAGTATGATCGCATGTATATTAACGTTTAATGAATGTATGGACTTTTGTGTACATTAGACATGAGTGTCCATGGTACACTGGAGTGTACTGTGATAGGTGTCCATGTAGAGGTCTTTATACATTGGGCATAGACTTAGAGTGCAATGGCACAATTGCATTGCACTGGTGCATGGGGACATCGCATGGTGTGGGTGTGAGTGCATAGTCGTTGTCATTCACCATCCCGTGAACGGGCTCAGGACTCGCATTTTGGACTAAGTCCAATGAAGATCCACGGTTTGCATGGTGTTGCACGGGTTAAGGAAATGGAAATGGCTCATTGCATTTCACATGCATTGGGGCACCCTAGAACTGTAGGAGTGAGTGCATGAGGTGGTTTGTTGAGAGAATTGTTGCGGAGGGTTGACCAACAATATTATTTATCAGAGTATGTCCACTACAATATCGGAGGGTTGTGCACACAATATCAATCGTGGAAGTATGCCCAATTGATATACATCGGAGGGCTGTCCATATAATGTCAATCGTCGAAGTATGCCTAATTGATATACATCGGAGGGTTGTCCACAAAATAGATTATCGGAGTGTGTCCACTATTTATATCGGAGGGTTGTCGATGGGTAAACACAAATACCTTTGTTTGAAAATGGTTTTCATTCATGGCAAATTGCATGTTTGAGGAGCCTTATGACCCGATACATGGGGCATGATGAGTCGCTGCCTCATTCATGACAAGTAGGATTCTGTGCTAAGATTGCATGTCCTAGGTTGGTGTGTGCTTGGTTGTTTAACCATTCATGTGCATTTAGGTGGGGAATAGCCCTTGTAGGACTTATCTCTACTGGGCGTTAGCTCACCCCATCGTCATGACATTGGGATTTAGGTTGCGACCATTTAAACTGAAGAAAGAAAGAAATAGGTCACAACACCAATTTGTTAGTCAGGACCGCATTTCAAGTCGCGGCAAAACTTAAGGAGGTCACGACCAGAATTGTCTAAAATGCAATAAATTAAGGTTTTAAACCTTCTGATTTGGGCGTCGCAACTTTAAATGGGACATTTAGTGTAGCAATTAGTGTTGTAACTTAGGCATTAATGTCGCGACATTTCATAAGACAATAATGACATTGAGCCCATTCGTCATAAAGACTGAAACCGAATAGCCAAATTTGATCCAAAACTCCAATCCAGTTGCATCTTCTCCCAACTTTCCACTTTCTTTTCTCTCTTCGACTACTAAAACCCTAGAACCGTAAAACCTACCGGAATTGAGGAACCAATGAGGGTCGCTGCATTTTCGAAATAGGTCCAGCATATCCAATGCTCTATGGAAACGTTTCATACTTCCTTAAGATTTCATTTTCTCCAAAATTCCTATCGATATGTTTCTCCAAAGCTTGATCCCTATTAATAATTTTACTTGAATTCTTTATTGGGAATATTAAAGAGAGACTTAAAGACTTCTTCATTCCCCTGAGAACCTAAGTCACTATAAAAGTATGGGAGAACACAGATAGAATAAACAATGAAAATGAATAGCAGGATGAGGGAAAAAGATTTAGTTCCAAAGGGTAAAATGCATAGCAATGTAGTGAATGGAGTCGAAAACAAACCAATTCCAATCATGATTCCAAATGATGCTCTATCATTGAAAGGATGGATGATGGGACGGAATTGAAGAAGGTTAATCAGACCCATCATCCAAAGGAACTTAGAGATGAGAGGCAATGGCGAGCCCACCCTGGCCTACTTCACGGCCAACCACCCGCGAGGTCTTGCTCGACCTTGCTTCCAACCTTTTCTTCCCGTGCACATCCGTGATCGGGAACTCGATGCAGAGCCACAAAATTTTTGGGGGAGGGTATGACAGGTGTTTATTCAAGGAATAGAGACTTTTCCCTCTGGATTTGATACGGTACTAATTGTATTTCTTCATTAGTATTTGTATAGTTAGAGAGATCAGATTGTGCAATATTGAATATTTGATATTTGAATTTATTGAATAAATGAGATTACGGTTGCTTAATAAAGTGTGTTCATTATATTACTAAATTGGTATGAAAATGTTGATTGCATGAGTTGTTTGATCAAATTGTGAAAAAAAAAAAAAAATCTTATAAGAGAAGGGAGGAGTGAGATAGCACCATTATACTTTTCTTTTCCTCACTGTACTTCTTCATCATCATAAATATAAATCAAGAAAGGTTCATTGAAAATGTCTTGTGATGTGTGCTTTTGAATTAATGAATTGTGTTATTGCTTTCAATAAGTTTGCAATCATAACTTACACATTGGTGAAATGCTTGATTGGATTCTGATTGCTGAATAAGTGATTTGTTTTGGATACATGAATCTGATTAAGTGAATTGTGTTGTTTGTGTCATTCATTGTTTGTCTGCAAGAAATGACCTATGTATTCAAGCCTTATTAGTACAATGACACAATGACCACTGTTTAAATCCAAAACAACATTGCAAGAGAAATAAGAGCAAGAACTAGTGAATTGAAATAAGAAGTTGAAGTTTTAGTTTGAATCAGGTTTAAATTGAAATAAGGCATACACTCTAGTTCCCTGCTTTGAGCCAAAAATACCTAATTTCTTCAAATAGCAGCATTTAGAAACCTGAAATCCCTCCCTTACAATAATCCTGCAACAAGGAACCCCAAATTACTCAGTTTTAAGAATGAGAATATTTGATCGCGGCAAAGGAACAAGTTCGGGGAATACATTTCTTTTGATTACAAGGATGATGAGGAAAATGGAATTGAAGAACTAGAGTAAAAAGAAGTTAAGAAGTTGAAAGGAATAAGTTTTGTCTGTGACATATCTCTCGAACAATTAAGCTCGTAGGGGTGTTTCAACACCTAGTACCCTAATACCAACCTGTACGGGAGTTATAGCCCAAAGTTCTCTAAGAGTGATAGAAAGCCTAAGAAGACAAAACATTGCACTATTCCAATTCTTTGAAAATAAAGAGAAATGAAAAGAGTTCCGCAAAAAGGAACTGAGCTGATAAGTCGAAGGAGGCAACCAAAGAAGTCACAACATCCAAGATAATGTACAAGGCCAAGTTTGGGGGAGTTTACATTGTTCAGAAAGGAAAAGTGGAATCTGAGTAATTTGCCGCCTAAATCTTCCAATTGTCTACCCAATTACTCAAGCCTAACATTATAAGCCTAAAAGACCTATTTGATCTTGAAGGTTGAATTTACCTACATTAGTGGAGATCAATATGAAAAACAAGCTTATGGGACTTTTGACTAATGTTCTAAGGAGATCTCCAGAAGATTAACTAATTCAACAAAAAGATGAAAAGAAAAGAAGACCTATACACACTCACAGAACAAGATCTATTGACTGAACTGCTTAAGATGCAATATTCAAACACTGGCTTTATTTGTAATAGAGGTTGAAAATGACCTTTTTTAGTTGAAAAACTAAAGCTCGAAAATGATACTTCAATCTTCTTGTTTGTCAAGGGTGGAATAAGAAAGATTGTGTCAGAGAATGCAAAAATGTCCTTCAAAATAAAGTTAAATTATTTGAGGACAAACAAATCTTTCTTTTCTTTGCTTGGGGATAAGCAAAATTTTAAGTTTAAAGGAATTTCAACCAGTATTTTCTTTAATTGCTCAAAACTTGACTGACATTTGTCATCCCATTCAAACTTCACCCCTTTCCGGAGTAACTTAGTAAGTGTAGATGCTATGACGGAGAATCCCTTTACAAACCGTCGATAATACCCATCTAAACCCAAGAAACTTCTCACCTTTGTCACATTTCGAGGCGGTTTCCAACTTACAACCGCTTCAATCTTCGTAGGCTCAACTCTAATACACTCTACAGACACAATATGGCCTAGGAATGACACTTCCTAAAGCCAAAAATCACACTTACTTAACTTTGCAAACAACTATTTTTCTCTCAAGATCTACAACACTATCCTCAAATGTTATTCATGTTCTTGTGCATCCTTAGAATACACCAGGATATCATCTATAAATACCACTACAAACTGGTCCAAATCAGGGTGGAATACCCTATTCATCAAATCCATGAATGCGGCCGATGCATTAGTCAACCTAAATGGCATTACTAAAAACTCATAATGACCATATCGGGTTCTAAAGGCTTTTTTCGGAACATCAATATCTTTCACCCGAAGTTGATAATATCTCGATCCCAGGTCTATCTTTGAAAAGGCATTCCCTCCTTTCAACTGATAGAAAATATCTTCTATTCTCGGCAATAGATATTTATTTTTCATGGTTACCTTATTTATTTGCCGATAATCAATGCACATCCGAAGAGTGCTATCTTTCTTTTTGACAAACAAAACAAGCGCACCCTAAAGGCAAAACAAAGAAGTCGACGAATCCCTGTCCAATAGCCTGGGCCAGGCCTCAACTCTTTAGTTTGGGCTGGAGCCAAATAGTAGAGTGCCCTAGATATAGGAGTCGTTCCATATAAAACTTCAATAGCTAAATCTACTTCTCTTTCAGGTGGTAAACCCGGTAATTCCTCAGGAAACACATCAAGGAATTCCTTTATCACCGGAATATTTTCCAGATTTACCTCTCCCCTCTTAGAGTCAAACACCAAAGCCAAAAAGGATTCGCAACCTATTCTAAGAAAACGTCGAGCTTGTATGATGGAAATTACATTTGACACTGATCCAGATTAGATGACATGTATAGTTACCTTTGACAGGTCTGAATATTTAAGCACTGCTGCTTTCTTATCACAATCAACTATAGCCTGATGTTTGGATAACCAATCCATCCCCAAAATCAAATCAAACTCATGAAAAGGAAAAGCAATCAGATCAACCGAAAACTCTCTATCATGTACCACTAGGGGACAGTTCTTATATACTCGGTTAACTCTAACACTATGCCCTAGGGGACTGGTAACATGCATGTCATATGCTAAAGGCTCTATTGATGGCAATTTATCACTCAATTGTTCAATGTATACATAAGAATGTGTAGAGCCTGGATCTATTAAAGCATGCATTTCAGTGTCATAGAGAGTGAAATTACCCACGATAACCCCTAGTGCATCCCGATCTTCTCGAGCCCTCATAGCATATGCTCGGGATGGGGATGTAATAGTAGGGTGATTTACTATTTCTGATGCAATACTTCTTCTATTTTGCCCTGAACTACCTCGCCCACTACCCCTTTCACGAGTAAGTGGAGGTACATTTTATCCTCCTATGTTACTTCCTTGAGGATTTCTAGGAATCCCAAATCCTTACGGACAATTTCCTATAAGATGGTTTGTGTTTCCACATTGGAAACACCCCCCAGTTATTTGTCTACAAGTACCAGAATGATATTTTTGGCAATGTGGGTATTCAAGTCTTTCACCTTGTCTAGTTGAAATGCCTCTACCCGAACCCGGTGTCATGGTAGGTCCTTGCCTTCTACCTCTAGTAGTTGAACTATGTACTGATTCAACTTGAGACTCTCTAGTTCTTTTACTTAATAAGGGACCACCTCCGGAGAACTTTCTCTCTAGATTTCTTTCTTGACTTGTCATTTCAGATTTCTCAATTTTCATAGCCGCTTATACCAACCGATAGAAATTCACCACTTGCAATGATGTAATCTGATGAGGTACCTTTTATGCACTTTAGGCCATCCTCAAACCCGTCTACATCGTAAGGTTTCAAAGAAGAACTGTCTCAAAGGCATACTTACTGAGGCAGCTAAACTCTTTCTCATACTCCGCCACTATCAGATTCCCTTGTTTCAAATTCAGGAATTGCTTCCACTGGCCCTTTATGTCCATTCCAAGTGACATACTTCATCCGAAACTCTCGACAAAGAAGTCCCTATGAAATCGGGTCCGAAGCAGTGGATTTCTTTAAACTACTCTTCCACTAATCATGTTTCCAGACCTATAAGTGAGACCGTATATTCGCCACATCCGTTTAAGGGGACATTCCACTTCGTCCATAGCCCTGCGCTTCTCAAGCCAAACTCGCCTTTATCGACTCTTTCTAAACTTGCATTCATGGAATTCCTTCCACTCCATGCTTTCTTACTAAACACCTGAAATGTGGCGGCCAGCGAGTCGATCTAAAGACCTGCCATATCCTAAGAAATTTTAACAATGTGCTTCCGGGCCGATGTACGTTCACTTCTGTCCGGCCAGATTCAGAGTCGATGGATCAAGGTCCATCAGATTGAAGCTTTCAACTGTTTCCTCCACAACTTCCTGGGATTGGTCCATTCTAAACAATATACAAAACAAGGACATCCGCATTAGGCCAACACAATACTATGTAGGTACATTCTTAACCTAAGAATGTTCCAAAAACGCCTAAACCTAGGCTCTAATATCAGTAAACTGTAACGCCCCTTCCTGAATCTTCGACAAGTGAGGTGACGCCACACAGAGCAGAGACTTGTTAACCTAATTTTCCAGAATTATTGGAGACCATTTCAAGCATAGATTCATGATTAACATAAACTTGTTTCAAAAAGCCAGAATTATGAAAATTCTTGACTACATATCATAACCTCGTAAAATTACCACCATAGTGGTGTTTAAAATGTCATGTACATATATGCTTGAGTTTATAACTACTTGTATTCATACAAGTTCCACTATTACAATATATTATATTTTCATTTGTATTTCAAAAACAAAGTCAAGGACCTACATAAGAAGTACTCTTAATGTTGTGTTGGCCTTGGCGAGTGCGGGATGTCCTTGGCGATCTCGTCAGTACCTACATGGATGAAACACCCGTGCTAAGCTTCTAGCTTAGTGGGAAATAGAATAACATATATAACAACTCGTAGTGGTTCTCAATTACAGTATACATGTATAAACAATTCATATATCATAGTATTCATCTCTCCCGTAGGAGTACATATCAAAAGGTACCCGTAGGTACACTTGATTCGTGCCACAGTAGGTGTTCTGGAATCAACAAAATTTATATCCTAGGATTCCTACTGCCGTAGCAAAGCTACTGCAATATAGTGGTCTAAGGTTGAACTCAGGGATGGGTTTTCTTCATGCTAAATGAGTCACGGTTGATTGAAAATGGTGTTTCCACTTTGGATTTGGGGTTTTGGTAAAAACAATGAAGTTGATGGCTCAGAAATCAGAATCGTAGAGAAATAAAGTGTAAAAGAACTCAGTTTTTGCCACTGGGCTTAGGGTTCTAAGGTAACTGTAATGTCCTCCGGTCCTTTTCCTCGCGCTAGGAGGATGACCTATAGTCATTTCCCGAGCTGGATCTAGGTTTGGCTATAAAAACTGAACCCTAAAAGTTTCCTTCCTAGTATACAACATTTATTACCCATTAATGTTTCAAAGCAGTTAGAACCATCCGCTGGATCTAACCTGGCTGTGAGCTAATAAATGGAAACGACTGAGCATCAAGGATCTAGTAATAAGTATCCACTGAGCCGTGAAAGCTTGCCAAGTACTAGGCCACTGGGGTACATCACGTGGATTCAAACCCAACGTATGATTTAAACATAATAGACGCCCTCAAGGCTGTAACAAGTGGACAGCAGATTACCTCAAACCTTAATCTTAGTGGCCCTCATCTTCAAGAACGAGGAGGTTTAGCCACATCCCTTGAGTTGTCATCCCCAAAGGGTGTTCGCAGAGAAATGCGAGAAATGAGAGAAGCGAAGAAAATATCACAGTGTGAAAGCTAAAACTTCGCGCCTAATTTTTATTGATAGACTAAAAAACTCCCTATTACATGAGCTTGACTGAGCTTATATAGTGCTCAGAGTCAAGGAAATTACATAAAAGTATGAAAGAACAAAAATTACATTAAGGGCATTTTATATGGTGTTTTTACAAAATACGCAAAAAGCTGGCCAACACAACATACGGGGCAGGTTGCGAAATTTTTGCAACACTGCAAAATTTATGCTACTCTTCTCTCATTATGTATTTGAGCCCACTCTTCTCGATTTGTAATACGCGCCATCTCGCTGCCCATCGTATTTGAATCGACTAAGAATACGGGCGCACTGGGCATGCAAACTACAAAATATCCACAAAATATGATCAATAGTATAGTCGGACTTTAGTGTGTAACAATTGTTATTTTGTTGATTAGCACACAAAAGTGCTCAAACCTGTAATAAATGGCTCAAAACAAAGATCATTTGGGCACTAATCACTTCAACCGACACATTGCTAGTCCCTTAGCAATGACAGTTAAGGAAGAGTGTGATAGTTATGCTAATGCAAAAGGGGGATGGTATTTTCAAAAGTGTATGGATAAGAATACCCTACCTCGGCAGGAATGATTGAGACCTTGCACAATAACCATTTTGGGAGAAATATGCCATATGCAGACTGCCTGCACGTGGTCCAACCCAAGGAATCAACCCGAAACTTCCACCAAGACCTAGCGGTTTATGTAACCACTTTCAATAATAACCCGCTAAACTGCTCTCCCCCCCAACCGAGCTACTGCCAAGTCCTAGCACATTGACCAACCTAAATAAATCTGGTTCCACTCTCATTTCATATTTCTTTTTGTAATGTAGGGTACAATGCTGAGGAATCAACCTCACTAAAGTCCATGTAACGAGGGTCCACCGATGACTCCCAACCAACTAAGGTTTAGGGCATCAAGTCATAAGGATCTTTCGACCACTAACTCTTCAGGATTCACCCTGCACTTCGATCAATGACTCAAGACTCCAAGATCTACAACCGCTAAACCTCACCCATTCATCTATGTAGCGAGCACTAAGCCTGGCTCCCAACCGCTGGCTTAGGGCACCGGGCTTTAAAGGCTTTAGCCATATACCCCTCGGACCGTGCTCGGGTTTCAAGGTAAAGCGATGCGGCTTTTGTCTTCTCTTTTCTTTTCCTTTTTCTTTTTCTTTTTCTTTTAGAAGACTTCATTGGTCTTATTTTCTGGGGAACCAAAACCTATTGCAGGTGGTCAATGAAACTAGGTAGGCTCAAGACGGTGAGGAGCTTACACAGTTATTAAAGAAAAACTGACATGGTACGATGTGGCTAGCTAAAGGTGGTGCACTGAATACCATGAGGCCTCAATACTTACCCACTTAATCATGCATGGAACTAATCTTAAAGATCACCGGTATTTGCGCTGCTTCAATTTTTCAACTTGAATGCTGGGCAAAAACCACAAAAAATTGGGGCAAAATGGTTGCAATGAGTAACAAAAAACCGAGCCAGAGGATATATAAATGTTGTATGTCACTAAATTTTCACTTTTTCAAAAGGAGTAACCAATGTCACTAAACATACAAATGGGCTTTGCTTAAATAGCAAGAAATGAAATCAAAAGTATAAGAATCACAAAAAAGAGATATCGTAGTAGAAAATCACTTCTTCACTAACTCTCCCCCAACCAAACATGTCATCGCAATGTGGCGGACTGAAAGCAGCGGAGGAAGTCAGACTCTCAACTCCAGAGTCGGTGAAGTAGCAGCCCGCCCTCAACCTGGACGAGCTGAGGTGCTACCCGCAGAGTGGCTGCAACTGCTGCAGCTGCTAGCACATCCAGGGGGTCTGTAAGGGCTGGTGGAGGAGGGGCTAGTCCTGCTGGAGTAGGAGCGGAAAAGGCCTGAGCAGGTACATATGGGGAGATCGCAGGGAGACCCAGGTGACTATAGATCTACATGAGGATGGCCTGATTCTGTACTAGTATGGCGCTGGTCTGAGCCATGGCAACCTCAGTGCGAGTCATCCTATCCGTTAGGGCTGCATGGGTAGTCACAAATGATGCCGATGTGGCGAAGAATATGCGGACTGCATCCATGATGGTCAAAAAGTCCTGGGTGGAGATGGTGATAAATTGATGAGGCTGTGCGAAAGTGCTCGGCCCATGATATCACGAATGGGCGATGGCGGCGGCTGGGGTCGAGGGCACGGGAGGGGCGGAGGCCACTGCCAGGCGGAGAGCGCTGGACCAGTGGTCGCCGGTGAAGGCGGATGTCGGTGGGAGTGGAGCTAAGGCTCCTCAATGTCTTTGTGTTGTAAGGGCTAGTCTCGGGTGGAATGCTGTGACCCTTTAGTCCTCGGCTAGGTCTGGAGCGGTAGATGATAAGGCAGGGCATAGTAATGCCACCGATCAGCGGTAAGAGCGACCTCGTAATCGTGACGGCTCAATCCTAGGCTCCTCGGGGGAGGCCAGATATGCTCTAACAAGCGGCATAAGAGTCACCAAGGGATAATGGGCGTGGACTCATTTCGAGGTAAACTCTTGCGATGGACCTTGTCCTCAGAGTGGAACGAGGATGTTATAATAGCTCAGATGGAGGCTGAACCGGAAGCCCTGCGATGTGCGGTATAAGGCCTCCCGATATGACCCTCTCTACAGACTGTGAGCAAGGACAAAGTCAGACCGAGAGTGTGATCTATAAGACCTTGTGTGCGAGTGGGGCTACTCTAGCGGAATCATCCAGATGGTAGTGTCCCAGAAGAAAATAGGACCATTACCTTGGGTGAGGATGGGGGCATTTTGCCTATAATTTCTTGAGTTAGCGGGACCCTTGGCGGATTAAAGTGGCTAATGATGTCGGAGGCCACAGAGTATCCATGGCCGGCCGTCGTGGAGAATGAAGGAAGCGGGTGGGTTCAGGCTGTTTGGCGGAGTGTCATCGTGTGGTGGAACTCGATGTGCAGGAGTAGAAAAACTAACGAGGTGTGGGCATCGAGGGTGCCTGCACTAGTTGCATCGAGTCTCGGAGCTCCGGGTCTTGGGAAAAGTCTGGGAGATCATAATGAACCTCTGCATGGAGATCCCTCTCACTGCAATCAGCATTCCCCGAAATAGGGTTGCATTGGAAATATGGTAGCTGATGGGGGCGAGGACAACTCCAGGATGGGGACTCCGGCAATGTACTGATGAGGTGGTGGTAGTGGCTCCGTAGTCCTCGGCTTGGAGGACTTCCACTGGGCCCCCCGGGAGTCCTGGCTCTGTGAATGGTGGGGCTCTAGGGTGGCTGGGATGTGATGGGGCCCGACGAGTGGGGCGACAGAGTGTGGTATCTCCTCGGGCGGGGCATCGGAAGAGGGGCCCATAGTAGGATTGCCACTGGTGGCGGTGGCCGCTGAAGGCGTGGCCCACGGCGGTGGAACAGCAGTGATGTGGCGGTGGGCGGCGTGGTGGTGGAAAATTTGTAGTGGTGGGGCGCGGCCGGCTTGACGAGGGAGGGAAGTGGTGGGAGGCCGCGGTGGTGGCAGGTTGTAGTGGTAGCGGTGCTGACAGCGACGGGAGGAAGTGGCGGGGCGCGCGGTGGCGACCGGCGGGCGGGTTGGGTGTGACGGGGGAGGAAGAGCGTGCACCCCTGGGCGGCATGTCCACCTTGGGTCTTCGTGCATGGGGTTGGGCTAGGAGGAGAGGAGGTGGAGGGAACCTCGAGACGGAATGGAGATTTGAAATGAAAAGGAAGGTGGAGTTTATATAGGGAGGGGTAAGTGAAAGGTCTTAGTTAATTAATGGCATTAAGTGCCTATTAAATGGCGGGCTAAAAAAAAAATGCAAAATTTAGGAAAATTTGTGAGGCAGGAAAGCGTCGCGGAGTGGAAGACTGAAGAGGCGAGGAGATGAACGATCACGACACACGAGGGTATAACTGCGATTCCACAAGTTATGAAAATTTATAACTGGAAATTTCCGAGGCTCAGCACTTTCCTCCCAGCCTTTGCAACTTTGCAAAAACCAAAAAATTATTAGAAGACAAGCTTAAAAGAAAATTTTCAAAAGGAAAACAAACCCGACAACAAGGACACAGATTACAAAATTAAGTAATTAAATTCTAGTGACACGAGATACTGTGAAGTCACTCCCAAAATGTGTGTGGCAGGAGTTTCATGGAGAAGTCGAGGAGGGGATTTCCTCTTTAATACATTTGAGTGTTGCGTTGCATATGGCTCCAGCCTTTGGCCATTGACCTTGAACACTCGATTGTCTTTGGCATTGAGTAGGTCTACTGAACCATTGAGGTAAGCTTCTTGGATGGTGAATGGCCCAATCCATCTTGATTTAAGCTTGCCTGGAAAGAGGTGGAGCTTGGAGTCGTAGAGCAATACTTAGTCCCCTTTTTAGAAATGTTTGCGAGCTATCAGCTGATCATGCCACCTCTTCATCTTATCTTTTGCAATTTTTAAGTTGAGGTAGGCATCATTTCTCAGTTCTTCTATCTCGTTGATATCGAGAAGCCTTTTGAGACAAGCTCTGCTCATGTCCAAGTTCAAATTTTTTACTGCCCACCATGCCTTGTATTCAATTTCCACATGCAGGTGGCAGGCTTTGCCATAAACCAGGCGATAAGGAGACATGCGTAGAATGGTCTTGTAGGCTGTCTGTATACTTGAGAGAGAGTCAGCGACGAGACCAATCTTTTCGGTTAGAGTTCACCACTTTCATTAGTATTGTCTTGATTTTCCTGTTAGCTAGCTCAACCTGGCCACTGGTATGAGGATGGTATGGAGTGGCCACTTTATGCTTGACACCATACTTAGTGAGGAGGCCCTCAAAGGTTTATTCTTACAGTACAAACCTCATCGCTAATTATGGCTTTGGGGACTCAAATCTAGAATATATTCTCGCTAAGAATCTCAATACCTTATTATCTGTACGCTCTGCAAGGAGGAGGCCTTCAGCCCACTTTGACACATAATTAGAGCTCCTACCAAGATATAGAGGTGTCGAAGGATGAAGGGAATGGTCGTAAAGTCGATGCCACAATCGTCGAATGAGTCGACTACCAAAGACGGGTTTAAAGGCATCATGTGTGGCGAAAATTTTGATCTCGGCATTTTGTCGCATTCTTGCACTAGTATGGGCATCCTTGAAAGAATGGTCGGTGAAATCAGGTGGAGCACCTTCCTGGCGGTTTTAAGGAAGCAAAGTGGCACTCCACGGGCATTCTCATAGCGTGTGAGTTCTGGTTGCTGCATGAACACACACCTTTTGATTATCACGGTGGCCACGATGTACAAGAATGGTTCCTCCCAATAATAGGAGTGAATTTTTCAAGAAGAATTTCTTGTCTTGTGCTTTCCACCTGGCAGTAGCTCCTATTGCGAAGTAATTTCTTGATAATGGGCATGCCAGGTGCCTTCTCAACCAGGAGCAGGGACTCCTCAGGGAACTCATCATTAATCAAAGGGTTGTGAGTGTTGTATGCAATTGTTAGTCTCGAGAGGTGATCAGCAATAACATTCTCCATACCCTTTTTATCCCTAATTTGCAGGTTGAACTCTTCTCTGACGGAGGCTATCGATCGACCTAGCCTTAGCATTTGTTTGGTGACGGAATTACTTCAAAGTTAGATGATGCGTAGATATAATTATAAGACCCTGACCAAATAAGATCGAGAAACTTGTCTAAGGCATGAACCACTGCTAGCAACTCATTTTACGTAGTTGTGTAATTCCAACTTTGTAGCTGTTCAGGTGTCTTGTGCATGTGGAGCCACATAGGAGCTTTCCTCATTCTCTTTGTCAGGGGTGCTCTAATGGCTAGATCGCTTGCATCACATATCACCTCGAAGGGTAATTGCCAATTGGGGGCTCTCACTATTGGTGTAGTGGTTAAATAGGCTTTAAGCTCCTCAAAGCTCTTTTGGCAGTCTGCATCCCAAATAAATTTAGCATCTTTTTCAGTGGTGCATGCGGAGGCTTGGCGATTTTGAAGTCCATGATGAACCTCTACGTGGCGTGTGCCTAAGAAATTGCCTTACAGTCTTGATATTTGTGGGGGAGGGCAGTTTGGAAATCAAGTCGATTTTTGCCTTATCAACTTCGATCCCTTTTTCTGAAATAATATGCCCTAGTACTATTCCCTGGCTGACCATAAAATGGCATTTTTCCCTGTTCAAAACCAGGTTTTTCTCTATACACCTGTGCAGGACAGTTTCTTGGTTGATTAGGCATTCTTTAAACCCCACCCACCCTCCCCCAGCGAAGTAGGCGTAATGTCATCCATGTAAACCTCCATAATGCGCTCTGCAAATCAACGAAAATCACGAGCATACATGTTGAAATGTGGCGGGGCATTACACAGGCCAAGGGCATTCTCTGTATGCATATGTGCCCCGAATGGAATGTGAAGGTGGTCTTTACGGTCTTACGTAGCAATTTCAATTTGAAAGTATCTGAATAGCCATCGGGGAAGCGTTAGAAGGGTTGACGGGGAAATCCTCTCAGAAGCTGATCCGTGAAGAGGTAAGAGGGAAGTGATCCTTCTGGTCACTTCGTCGACCTCCTATAATCAATACATACCCTCCAACGTGGTAAGGCGGTGGGCATCTCCTCTCCTTTTCGTTATACCGCAAGTGGTTACCCCAGATTTCTTAGGCTGCACAGGTTGGACTCACCAAGTGCTATCTAATGTGGGGTAGATGATACCGGCCTGCGGCGGCTTTAGGACCGGCTCTAACCGCTAGCATATGTGGGATTCAGTGTTCTCTTTGTGGTACCTTTCTTGCGACTTTGCCCTCATCTAGGTAGATGTGATGGAGTGTAAACTTCACAGGCTAATACCCTTCAGATCGGTAATCTTCCACCCTAGGAGCTTCCTTGTTCTCTTTAGGGATGTCAGTAGACTACCTTCTTGTGAAGTCTTTGGCTTGAGGATGAAATGACAATGAACCTTTGCTCTGCTTTCTTCCAACAATAAATATTTCAACTCCATAGGCAAAGGTTTAAGCTCCAATTTCTGGGGCTCACTGGTTCCTTCCTCAATCATCAAAGGCAAAATTTCTTGTTTCTTCCTCCATTGCCCCTAGACAAGTTTCATGTCCTGTGCTTCCTATTGCCCATACGAATACTCGGCTGATTCTTGAGTTAAGCATCTTGCATCCACCTTTGAGTCGGCATGTTCCTCCGAAATTGTGTCAATGATGCAAACTTCTTCTAGGCCATCTTCCATCGGCAGCATGTTAGCACTTTTTACTCAAGTGGAAGATGTTGGAGTTCTAGAGGAGTCATGTTTCGAAGGTGAGTTGCATAACACCATTTAATGGAGTTGATAATCACATTGGAAGTGGCGAAATGGTCTTCCATGATAATAGTGCGTAATTAGCCCACATTGCTTTCATGGTTCTATTTCAAGTACAACCAAAATCTTTGGATAGTAGAATTGTCCATATGGACATCTTCCTTTGTCCCTTTGGTATCTTGATTGATCTGTCTGCGAGACGAGTGTGATGGAGTGGGCTTTAATTCTCGACCCGGGCTGTGCATTGAATAGGGGAGGAGATTCACACTTGCACCAGTCTAACGTGCTGTTCACACAAGTGCCTCCAATATTAACCGAGATGGTTGGACAACCCGGATCTTTACACTTCATTGGAGTCTTGCATTTGGATGATCTTAGCGACTTGCCTCGTCGGGAAGGCATTCTTGTCGACATTCAGCCCCTCTTTTCATGCACAGTCAACTGGTACATAGGTGGGGACTTGTTTGATCATGTTAAGCAGGGGGATGTTGACCTTTACTTGCCTCGGCACTTCTAACACATTTCAGCTGATTAATGGCCTTCTTTTTGGCTTTTAGTGCTTGAGGAAAGATTGAGGGGTGTGCTATTTTTTCTTTACTTGATGCAGCCGAGTCGCTACCTCATACAGTTGATTTCTTTAGCTTCATTGTTTCTTGCTTTGGGTGTTGGCTGGTTGAGCTCTTTGCCACTTCACAGTGTGATGATTGCCTTAACTTCATCCATCCTAGAATTTAGCTCACTGGAAGAGCTCACTTCATGCAGCCCCCTAGGATTTGGTTGTGTTTGAGAGAATTTCGCTTTCACACTTTCTTCTTTAGTTAGATAGTCTTGAGATTGAATCTGCGAGTTGTCATATTTTTAGGAAATTTCGACACGGGATGTCATGCTTTGAAATTCAGTGTAGGTTGCTCATTTTCTTATTAGTGTGCTTTCCACTGTGTGATTCTTTGATTAGCAGGCATTCAACGCCTTTGTTATACTAAAGTACCCACCTACCTTGCTCGAGTTCATAATAAACATTCAACTAGAATGAAGATGGTGGTAGGCATGCCGTGGTGAGGACCCATCGCTGTTGTCTGTGGGAGGCTATAGGAGGTTTTGGTTTCAAGAGAGGTTGGGTGGTTCCTGCAGTTGGGTTGTAGGTATTCTTTGTATGGGGTTGTGGTGGTGGCTTGTATTGGCCTTGCATTTGCTTGTTCGACCACAAAGTCCCTTCTTTGAAAGAACACTTGGGCAATGCTCCTTGTGGTGCTCGGTGGACTAACATTTGAAGCATGGTTGGTGGCATAGATGCCTCATCCTTTCTCATTACCTCGTGCTTGATTCCTCGTTGACTCTTCCGACCTCTAGCACGGTGGGCGACTTTGCTTTGATCTCGTGTCCTGCGGGGCGAGTGTGCCTCCCCCCTTTGATTTAATTGGTGGCCTCATCTCCGTCTCCCCTAGGATTTGGCTCATCCCAAGCTTTATGAGTTTAAACTACATAGTCCGGAAGTCCATAGCTTCGTCTAGATTCTTGCTCAAGAAGTCCCCCCCACACATGGTCTCCAATAATTGCTTCATGGAAGAAGACATTCCATCGTAGAAGTGGTTGACCAACATCCATGTATCAAAGCCATGGTGTGGGCATGCACTGATGGTCTCCATATATCTCTCCCAACATTGGTATAACTTTTCATTATCATGGGCTGCAAATGTATAAATTTGCCTCTTCTAGCTATTAAATCACAGTATTACCTTTGAAGAACTTTTTCAAAAAACTCACACTGCCAGTTCTACCCAATTCCGGATGGTTCTTAGCCTTAGAGAATTAAGCCAAATTTTGGCTTTATATTTGAGGGTTAAGGGAAATGCCTTTAGCTTAAGCAGATCCATATCGATTGCACCCTCCTTGAAAGTTGTGCAAACTTCCTTAAACTCCCGGATGTGTGTATATGGATTCTCATTTTCCATACCATGGAAGGTTGGGAACAGGGGCACCAAATAAGGCCTAACAACTACATCTTATGCAGGAGGTACAATGCATGAGGGTGCACTCACCCTTGGTGGGTGTATGGTCCCCTCATTAACGTAGGCATTGGGGTTCATGATCCCCCTCACGACTTTGTTGCTCCTCGGTGGAGCTCAAATACATTCGGTGTTTAGGCTGCTATGACCCACGCTCTGTGGGACAACTGGTTCTCTCTAATTTACACCGCAATGTTCTATCCGGGTTGCATAAAGTCCTATAAGCTTGATTACGAACACGACACAAAACAAAAATAGGGCTACCTAGAAATGTTACTGTTAGCTAAAAGAATAAACAAGAAATTTAGGTATGGGCCAGTATAAAAATTAAATCGACCCTAGCGAGTAGGCGCTAAGGAAATAAAAAGTAAAAGCAAAAGTGTTTAGGTTACTAATGCACTTGTGATGAGGATCACAAGTTCAGCAATTCACATCCCACTTGCACTAAGGCACCATCCCAGAGCAACGACGCCATTGATTCGTGCATAGTAGGTGTTTCAGAATGTAAAATTTATATCTGAGTTCCTACTGGCATGTGAGAAGCTCACTATGATATGGTAATCCCAGGTCGAACTCAAGAATGGGTTTTCTTCATGCTAAATGAGTCACAGTTGATTGAAAATGGTGTTTCCACTTTGGATTTGGGGTTTGGTAAAAACAGTGAGGTTGATGGCTTGTAAAGCATGGCTGGCCAAATAAAGTGTAAAGAACTCCTTGGAAGGATTTCGAACCCTTTGGGCTTAGGGTTAAGGTCTCAGCGTAATGTCCTGGGTCCTTTTCTCGTGTGGGAGGATGACCTGAGTCCATTTCACAGCGGATCTAGGTTGGCTATAAAAGCTGAACCTAAAGTTTCCTTCCTAGTATGCATCATTTATTACCCATTAATGTTTGAAGCTGAGTTAGAGCCATCATTGGATCTTTAACTGCGGAGCTAATAAATGGCAACTAATTGAGCATCAGTGGATCTAGCAATAATGTAACGCCCCGAAATATACCCTAGTCGTTTTCGACATGTTTAGGGTATTTGTGAATAAAATTGAGATTTCATAAGTTAAATGCGAAAATGGGAAATTTAGATTCCCGGAATTTATAATAAGCCAGGAGTAAAATTAGTCATTTACCAACGAGGACATAAGTGTCATAAGATGAAAGAGGGATACCAAAGTATAAAATTTAATAAGTTAGGTGAAATAAGAGAGAAATGAGGGGCTAAATTAGAGAATATAGCTTAAGTTCTTTGCAAGAAATCGATCTAAGGACTAAATGCAAAATGAAACTTAAGACAAAAAAAATGGGTTTTCTTATTTTGGCCAAAGCCTTATAGCTTATGGATAAGAGCAAAATTTGGTCTCATTTTGGGAGGACAGGCAGTGAGAGAGAGAGGGAGGAAAGAAGAAGAGGGAAGAAGGAGGAGGAGGAAGAATAAGATCAAAGGGTATGTTTTCAACTTGGGATCAAGTGTATTTTGATTTCTAAGGCTATGGTTTTTGGAGGAATTGTTCCTCCTTTGTCAGGAGTTTGTGGAAAGATCACCTGAACCTAGAATTGTGAGTAAGATGGGTAAAACCCCAAATGTACAAGAGAAAAACATAGAATCCTCCCTTTGAGAGTTGGATTCACAGTTTAATTGTAAAGTAAAGGGGTTAGGTTAGAACAAACCTAACAAATTCTTGTATTTAGTTTATGTATGAGTTATTACCCATATTAGAGTTACTTTTGAAATTAAATCATGGAGGGGTTTTGAAGAAGATATCCATTGAAAGATGATTTAGTATAATTAGTTTACAAGATAGAAAATGAAATGGTTTGAGAATTTGTATATGGGTATAGGTTGATTGGGTAGCAAAATATGGAAAATGGAAAAACACACATTAAGGCATTTAGGTCCGCATGCAGTGCACCACTAGAATGAACATGTGCGGTGCGAGTCTTATAATGGGGTACCATACTATTGGCCAAGTTAAGTATTTGTATAACGCTCATTTCTTTGCCCCCTGTGATGATTCAGTGGCTAATTAAACTAGACTTCAAAGGAAAACCAAACATCCGAAATAGAGCACCTTCAAATTCTAATTCTATGTGGCCCAAAAATTCACTCAAAGTGGGACCGTGTTCGAAGCCAAATTCACAGTTGTTTTTGAACATAGGTAGTCGAGTGTCTAGGTCATAACTCGAGTTCCGGTGCTCCGAATTGGGTGATTCCAATAGGAATAGAACCCTTAGCACCTTAGCTTTAAATGAGTATAAAGACCTAGTGTCAAATATGAAGTTAAGACCCCGGAAAAATGAGTAATACAAACTGTCCCTAGTGTAATCGGTAAATTGACTAATTTGGCATGAAAATGCCATAACTTTGGTTGGATAATCCGATAGGAATGATTCCAATTCCTAAGTAAAGTAGACTCATAGAGGAATAAGAATGAGACTAAGTCAAAAACGTACCGTACCTCGCCGCCTCGGAAAAGCTTCGCTTTGCCTCGGCGATATTCGTTTAGTACGATTATTTGCATAACCACTAAGAGTGAATAAATTTGTATTTGACTAGGTGCGGGTGAAGACGACAACTTTGACCTAAGTTGATATCGAAAAGGAAACGGAATCGATAATTGGTTTGTTCTATAACTGATCTTTATTCCAGTTTGTTCTATACTTGTTCTTTATTCTAGTTTATTCACTACACGCTCTTTATTCTCATATTGCTCTCTATTTGCGAAATATGCATATATGCTCGGTCAGATAGTTAGTATTTGAAATGTTTGACAAATATACGCATGTATGCGTGTATTTGAGCTATAATGAATTCATTGCATAAATTAGAATTAATTTAAACGTATTGTTGAATGACCAACATAGTGAATTCCTGGCTGGTCGTCATGAAGGTAGCAATGTTGTCTAACGCGAAATCACATTGCTCTTGAATGCGGACATGACATGATTCTGGCCGAATCACATGCGTGAATGTCCGACTAGTCATATGTGAGGCGGTAATATTGAGTAGCGAAATCACATTGCTCTTGAATGACGAGACGGGACGGGATTCACCAAATGATTTATGCGTGAATGTAAACTTCTATAGTCATATGTGAAGGCAGTAATAATGAATGTGAAACCACATTGCTCTTGAATGATAAACAAGACGAGGATTCACCAACTGAATCTGTAGTGAATGTCGATTTCTATAGCCATATGTGGAATCACAAAGCCAGAAAAAACGAAGCTTGATGGTATTGAAAATTGCTTGTATTTGTATAGTATCTTTGCATTACCGCGTGTGTATAAAAGCATTATTTTTGATAAATGCATGATTTATATGAGCGAAAATGGAATCTGTTAGTATAGAACCACTAAGCATGAAAATGCTTAGCGTATTTTATCAATGCGCGGTGCAGAGTGATAGACATCGAGACGAGACCAGATGCAGGAGCTCGAGTCATGAAGGTGCAGTATGCTCAGTCATATGCGTCTTTCTATTTCTTTGAACATTGACATTTTTGTAAGCAGTTTGAACTCTGGATAATTATTTTTGTAAAGCATTTTGTTAAATGTAGCGTTATGAATCTTTTTATTAATTGTAAATGTTTTATGGGCTTGCCAAAAATGGTGCTTACTTGAAATTACTAAATTTAAAATGAATAAAATAAGCCAAATGTTTTTATAAGATAATTGGAAATGTCGAATAAGCAAGACTCTTGCTTGAATCCCATGTAAGATTAAGTAGGATTTAGTGTAGCTCTTTTTAAGAAAACTAAGATTTAATAAAGCGTTAAGCTAAAGAGATTTGATTAATGGCTTTAAATGGCGTCAGGGAGTTTTTCGGTTCGGACTACTTGGCTGGGGTCGGGCCGGGCTCGGGGAGTGCATCACAGTGCTCTATTAATTATCGGAGCCTAGGTTTAGACCAGTTCTAAGTGATTTCGAGTGTTTATGACATGCATTGCATTTGCATATAAAGGATAATATGACTACGGCCAGCGGATCTTGTGGGTCTTAATGGGACAAACATAGAATTGGTATAAGTCACCAGAGATTAGAGGAATTGGCAGGGAGAGTGTATAGAGATTGTCCCATCAAAATACAGTATGAATATTTGGGAGATTTGATTGGAGTTATCCTTCGGGAGTTTGATGTATGATATTAGGGATGGGTGGTTATCGGAGTACTTGCAAAATGGTAGATTGTGAGAATGAAAGAGAGTGACCTTAAGGACAGAATGACGTGAGTTATTTTCATCTGCGAGAGGCTGAATCACCTCTCTAATGTAATATCCATGTGATTCACGAGAAAAATGAATGCGGAGAAGGATGTGAAGGCCTATTTGACATGTGATTGATGCAGTGAGAGCCAGGGCCTAGTGTATCAGATATCCTACCCGTTAAGCGACACTCGGGATGTGTTTCGGAGAGGTTGCGGGATTACCTCACGAGAGGGAGATCGGAGTTTGCTGCTCGACATTATACGGGTGCCACACTAGGCATCCATGCCGTATAGAGACCAGGCTCCACTTGAGCTAAAGGAATTGATGCGGTTGCAAGGCGCTGAAAGGTTTATTGACCAAGTGTATCACCGTGGGGAGCTCTGTGCTTTTTATCGAGAAGAAGAATGTTACGCACTTACGGCTATGTGTCGATTATGGTGTGAACAAGTTGGCCAGTAAGAATAAAGTATCGTTACCCGAATTGATGGTTGTTCCTAGACCAATTGAAAGGTGCAGAAGTGATATCTTTACCGAAGATTGACGAGATCAGGTATCATCAATTGAAAATTAAAGATGCCGATGTGCATAAGACGACGTTTAGAACGCGATATGGACATTATGAGTTCCTTGTAATGCCGTTTGGTTTGACCAATGCTCCGGGGCTTTCATGGACATTATGAGTTCCTTGTAATGCCGTTTGGTTTGACCAATGCTCCGGGGCTTTCATGGACTTAATGAATCGTGTTTTAGGCGTATGTACTAAGATCGGTTGTCGTAGTGTTCATAAACGACATTCTTGTACACATTACAAGAAAGATCAGAAAGTCATGACACACACACCTTGAGTAGTATTGGGAACTACGAGAAAAAAGAGCAATTGTATGCGAAAGTCAACAAGTATGAATTTTGGTTGGGCGAAGTGTCCTTTAAGGGCACATTGTATCGAAGGAATCAGTGGATCGAAAAGAAAATAGAAGTGGTTGTCGAATGAAGCCCACCAAGAAATGTCTGAAGTACGAAGTTTCACAGGGACTAGCGGGTTACTACAGAGATTTGTTAAGGGGTTTTCTATGATTGCGTGATGGCGAGGTGCTCGGAAAGAATGTAAAGTATGAATGGGTAGAAAAATGTCAAAGAAGTTTAGAAAAATTAAAAGTATTTTTAGCAGAGGCTCGGTGTACTCGGTAGGCACAACGGAAAGAATATGTGATTTATAGTGATACTTCACTAAATGGACTAGGATGTGTCCTAATGCGAGGAGTAAGGGGAAGTGGTAGCCTATGCTTCAAGACGATCTGAAGCCACGTGAAAGAACTACACGCATGATTTGGAATTGGCCGCAGTGTAGTGGTGGTTTTTGGACAGATATTTGTATGGAAAAGTGTTTTATTTACACCGATCATAAGAGTCTTAAGTATTTGCCCTCACAGCGAGGAAGCAACGAGACAAGGAGATGGATGGAATTGATAAAGATTATGGCTGCGTGATTGATTATCACGGGGAAGGCGATATATAAGTGGCCCGATGCTTTGAAATAGAAAAAGCCAGTGCAAGCGGCAGTGTTGAATGCCAATTTGTCATTATCGAACGATGGATGCTGATGAGTAGAGCGGAATTAATAGCAAGACGAATTTGTTGGATAAGTGCTAGAGCCTGAAAGAAAGATGAAAATTTACGCCATAATGAATCGATTGGAGATGGTAAAGCAGTTCCGTGGATGAAAATGGAGTGTTGTATTATAGGATCGGGTTTATTATGCCGTGATGATGAATTAAAACCATACTTGAAGAGGCGCATGAGTGGATCTTGCTATCCATCCGGTTGCGCAGATGTATCAAGATTTGAAAATGTCGATACACGGTGATTCGAATGAAAAAGTGTATCGAAATTTGTAACGAAGTGTTTGGTGTCAAAAAGTAAAGTGACATCGAAGGATTCCTTGGGATTATTACGACCTATCGAATCTGAGAGATGGAAATGGGACCGAATAACCATGGATTTGTGGTTGGGTTACCATTGACAGGAAAGTATGACTCGATTTGGAGTCGTAGTGGTCGGTCAACGAGTCGACTCATTTTCTACGGTGAAGCAGGCTATTCGGCTTGACAAGCTAGCGGTTTTGTATATCAAGAAATAGTTCGGTTACCACGAAGATCCTATCATTATTTGGGGCCAAGGGATCAGGGTTACTCCGGGTAGGGAAATTTGCAAGAGGCCATGGGCACTCGGCTAGATTTCGATTACAATGTTCACCGCGTGGGATGGGCGATCGAAGTAGTCGGATTAAGGGTATGTTGGGGAGTTGTGCGATCGACTATGAGGAAGTTAGGATCGACATATCCCTTTGGTTGAATTGTGTACAACAAACGGTTTCAGCCAAGTATTGGAATGTTTGCCCTTCCCTGAGGCTATATGGAAGAAAATGTAGAACAGGTTGTGTTGGACGGAATTGAGTGAAAGAAAGTGATGGGCCCGATCGATACAAGAGTGAAGAAAAATTAAAAAATGATTAGAGAAAGATTAAAAGTGGCCACCGACAGACAGAAGTCATATGCCGACATGAAGAGAAAAGATATTCGATATGAAATTGGTGAAAAAGTCTTTCAAAAGAAGTATCAGCGGAAGAAGGTGGTAGAGATTGATTCGGAAAAGGGGCAAGTTAGGCCCAGTTTATTGGCCCATATGAAGTGTCGAAAAGAAGTGGGTCAGTGTATATCGCTTAGCTACCTCCGGACTTGAAAGATCCATAATATTTTCATGTGTCCATTACTGCAGATCTTGCTGGACCATCCACATGTAGTCTCTTGGAACAATTGAAACTGAGACCGGATTTGACATATGAAGAATGGAGTAGAGATTTTTGGCTCGTGAAGTGAAAGAACTTCTGAACAGAAGATTCCGTTGGTCAAAGTGTTGTGGAGAAACCACAAGGCAGAAGCCCTTGGGAGGAGTGAAGCGATGCGGCGATATATCATGTTGTTTAACTAAAGGTAAATTTAGAGAATGATTTTCTTAAGTGGGGAAGAATTATAGCATGAGAGAGAAATATACCCTGTGTTTTCGACATTATTTAGGGTATTTTGTGAAATAAATTGAAGTTTTAAGTAAGTTCATCACGAAAAATGGAAATTTAGATACAAAATTTATAATAAGCCAAATTAAATTAGTCATTTCACCATGAGGACTTAAGTGTCATAAGATGAAAGAGGGATGCCCAAGTATAAAATTTAATAAGTTGGATTGAAATAAGAGAGAAATGAGGGCTAGAATTAGAATGGCATAAGTTGCTTTGCAAAAAGAATCGATCTAGGACCTAAGTAAAAATGAAAACTTAAAACAAAAAAAATGGGTTTCTTGTTTTGGCCAAACATGGCCTTAACAAAACATGGATAGAGCAAAAATTTGATCTCATTTTGGAGGACCAAACCGTAGAGAGGAGAGGAAAAGAGAGAGAAGAGAGGAAGAAGGAGGAGGAGAAGAATAAGATCAAAAGGTATGTTTTCAACTTGGGATCAAGTGTCATTTTGATTTCCTAAGGCTGAGTTTGGAGAATTGTTCTCCCTTTGTGAGGGTTTGTGGAAAGATCACACAAACCTAGGGTGTGAGTAAGATAGGTAAAACCCAAATGTACAAGAAAAACATGGAATCCTCCTTTGAGGTTAGTTCTGGTTTAATTACAAAGTAAAGGGGTTAGGTTAGAACAAGCCTAACAAATTCTTGTATTTAGTTTTGTGTGGGTTATTACCCATATTAGAGTTGCTTTGAGTAAATCATGGAGGGTTTTGAAGAAAGATATCCATTGAAAGATGATTTGGAAGGTATAATTGAGTTTACAAGATGAAAATGAAATGGTTTGAGGTGTATATGGAGAATAGAAGTTGATTAGGTAGCGAAATATGGAAAAATGGGAGAAAAACACACATTACGAGCATTTTTGGTCACATGTACGATACACCTTCGAGCAGAACATGTACGTCTGGAGTCACACATATCTGGGGTACACCTGCTCTATTTTGACCAGTTTTCGTATTTTAGCCATAACTTGCTCATTTATTATTCTATTTGAGTGATTCAAGTGGCTAATTAAACTATACTTCAAGGAAAACCAAACATCCAGAAATAGGCACCTTCAAATTCTAATTCTATGTGGCCCAAAAATTCACTCAAAGTGGGGCCATGTTCAACTAAATTTAAGTTACGTTTTGAACATAGAGTAGTCAGCGTGTCTGGTCATAACTCGAGTTAGGTGCTCCGAATTGGTGATTCGATTGGAATAGAACCCTTAGCACCTTAGCTTTAAATGAGTCTGAACCTGAGTGTCAAATATGAAGTTAAGACCCCAGAAAAATGAGTAATACAAACTGTCCCTAGTGTAATCGGTAAATTGACTAGTTTGGCATGAAAATGCCATAACTTTAGTTTGGATAATCCGATAGGAATGATTCCAATTCCTAAGTAAAGTAGACTCATAGAGGAACAGAATGAGACTAAGTCAAAAGCGTCTGTACCTCCTTAGCCTCGAGAAAAGCAGCACGCATCGTGATGTCGTTTAATGCGATTGTTGCAACCACTAAGAGTGAATAAATTTGTATTTGACTAGTGCGGGTGAAGGCGACAACGACTAAATTGATCTCCGAAGAAGCGAATCGATAATTGGTTTGTTCTATAACTGATCTTTATTCCAGTTTGTTCTATACTTGTTCTTTATTCTAGTTTATTCACTACACGCTCTTTATTCTCATATTGCTCTCTATTTGCGAAATATGCATATATATCAATTCGAATGATTAGTATTTGAAATGTTTGACAAATATCTGCATGTATGCGTGTATTTGAGCTACAAGCGAATTCATTGCATAAAATTAAATTGATTTGAAGCGTATTATTGAATGACGACATGTGAGTGCAGTGATTACGTCATGAAGGTATCGTGTTGTCCTAGCGAAATCGCATTGCTCTTTGAATGACCAGACGAGGACATGATTCTGGCCCGAATGCATCGTGAATGTCGACTTCTATAGTCATATGTGAGACGGTAATGATGAGCAACGAAATCACATTGCTATTGAATGACGGGACGGGGCAGGATTCACCAAGCCCGAATACGCTCGTGAGATATCAAACTTCTATAGTCATATGTGAGGCGGTAATATTGAATCACGAGGAAACCACATTGCTCTTGAATGATAAACGGGACCAGGATTTACAAGTAGATACATGCGTGGATGAATTCTATAGCTATATGTGAATCCTCAATAGAAAAGCAGATCGATGGTTTTGAAAAGTGCATTTGTATAAGTATCTTTACATTGCAACGATATTGTATAAAGGCATTATTTTGATAAATCATGATTTATATGAGCGAAAATGGAATACATAAACGCCATAGAACCACTAAGCATGAAAATGTAGCGTATTGTTTTTATCAATGCTTGTAGTCTGGAAGTGATAGACATCGAAGCAAGACCAGATCGAGGGCTGAGTCATAGAGAGGAATTACGGAGTATATCCGTCATATGCAAATTACTCCATTCTTTGGTATTGACATTTTGTAAGCAGGTTTGAACTCTGGATAATTATTTTGAGCATTTTTGTTAAATGTAAACGTTATGAATCTTTTTGTTAATTGTAAATGTTTTATGGGCTTGCAGAAATACTTTCTTAAGCGAAATTACTAGATTTAAAATGAATAAAATAAGCCAAATGTTTGATAAGATAATTACCAAATGTCGGAGTAAGCGGGCTCTGGCTTGAATCCATGGTAGAGTCGGGGATTAGGTCGCGACTCTTTACGAAAACTAAGATTTAATAGAGCGTTAACTAAAGGATTTGATTAATGGCTTTAAACTTGGCGTCACGGGGGTTCCGGTTCGGACTTCGCCCATTTAGGTAGAAGTAGGGCTCGAGGGTCGCCACAAATAAGTATCCTTGAGCCTTGAAGCTTGCCAAATCTTGTACTCAGAGAGTACATCACGAGGATCTGAATCCCGGCGAGTGAGATGTAGAAACATAAATGATAATAGATGCTGCGTTGGTAACGAGGGACGATGTATTACCTCGAACCTTTAGCTTGGTGGCCCTCCTCTTGAGGATGAGGAGGTTTAGCGACATCCGCGAGTTGTCGTCCTCGAGGTGTTTGAGCGGGTGAAAATGCGAGGCAGGAGAGAAAGTGAAAGAAAATCAAGCGGCGGGAAAATTTAAAAACTTTGGCGCTAATTTTTTATTCAGTGACAAAAAACTCCTGATATGAAGCAGTGAGCTTATATAGTGCTCAGAGTCAAGGAAATTACATAAAAGTATGAAAGAACAAAAATTAGATTAAGGGCATTTTGGTACAAAGCCATAAAATACAGTAAAAAAGCGATCAACACAGCATACGAGGCAGGTTGCGAAATTTCGCAACCTGCGAAATTCCTACTGCTCTTCTCTCCTTATGCATTTTAGCTCCAATTGCCTTCTGATTTGCACATGTAGCTTCGAGTTCGGCTCAGGTTTATCATATTTGAATCTACTCGAAGACTATGGCGTAATTGACATGCAAAACTACAAAAATATCCACAAAATATGATCAATAGTATAGCCGGGACCTTAGTGTATCAATTGGGTTATTTAAGTTGATTAGCAAACAAAAAGTGCTCAAAACTTGCAATAAATAGGGCTCAAAACAGCACTATTTTGGGCACTAATCAACACTACAGTAAAAAATCGAGGTATGCCTAAGCATGTGAGCTGATTAATTTGTTTTCATACTATTCATTATCCAGATACATTTCATATAAATGGTTGCCTGCATAAACCAGTGAAAATGAATAATAGAAACACGGTATAATAGAAATGCCGTAGGTATAGTATAGTCTGAAATAGGAAGTGGTAGTAGCGGGAATCCACTTGTGTATGAGCAGGCGAGTGGCAATAGCCTTCAGCAGTACTGAGAGTGCGAACGAATGTGTTGATTAACGCGAGGGCGAGTGTTGGATAACACTGAGTCCATGTTTATTCACTATTTGGTGTAGCGGGCATACGATTATATATGTTTCAGGCATTTTATCTTGGTCTTAATAACATTCATGTATTTATGTAACGAATGCAAAATCATACTCAATTCCTAAGGATTACAATCCCTGTTTGTAGATCTTATAAGATCGAAAGCAAAACAATGACAACAAAAAAACAAAGCCTATCCAACGCTCACTGGCGAAAGCGAGAAATAATTGGTAGTCTTGGGTTCGCTGGGTGAGAGCAATGGACCTTCGCCGTGACTTGCCATAAGCTTAGGCAATAGGCAAACAACCGGAAAGGAAGACACATGGCCTACGCCAAGGCAAAGGGCTTCAGGCTTGAACAGAAATGTCTTATTTTTATCCTTTTTCATCGGACAATTTCAAACCAAACCAAAAATAAGATCAAATCCAGGCCTACAGCCTTTCGAGCCAGCGAAGCGAACCACAAATAATGGGAGAGTTAGGATTTTTCCTAACCATGGATTATCTTGAAAGCTTCAACCCAGCTTCCTTTTTTTTTCCCTTTTCTTCTCTTATTCCTTTCCTTCATTTTCCTCTCTTTACATGAACAAGTAGAACCCAAACAAGTGAAGAGAAAGCAAACCAAAATTTGTTTTTTCTCCTGGCTTAGGATTCCACTATCTCTGTGTAAAATGATAAATTTCTCCTCTTTAGAAGACAATTTTTTGTCTTAAGGTCATTTGGCTCAAATTCTTAGCCCTTGCTATTTAGTCCTTCCTCTTTCTTCAATTTGAAATTTAACTTATCAAAATTCTACCTTAGCATATAACCTTTTAACTTCATCTCCATTAAGTCCCTAATTTGACAATTTAACATTATCCTCTTTACTTCTTTAATAATTTCGGTTATATGTTTTCCGCAACCAACTAACAAATTTAAGAAAAGCACAATTTGATTTCCATTATACCCTAAACATGTCATAAAACTATTAGGTATAATTTAAGAGATATTCTGAAGACTTCGAGAATCTTCAAGTAAGCTTTATTCATATCTAACTTAATGATAGTCATTACATTAAGCTTCTACATGTCATCATTCATATACCCTTTTCCGACGTACATTTCACTCTTTGATAAAAGAAATTTATCTTGTGGCCTTAAGCGGTGGTTATTTACCGTCATTTCTTTGAAACCCTCGTGAATGTCGATATTTGGAGCATTTCTCCACAATCGGGTAGAGTCTCGCTGCGGGAGCTCTGCCCCGAATCTGAAAACACAATAAAACTTGTCTGAAGCAGTCGATATAGCAGTCTACTCCATTAAGCGGCCGCTTGGGCCCGATAACGATACTCATCGATATACACCGACTATATCCACATAGTTTTGAAAAGAGTTAATCAATTCTCTTTTATCTGACATATATTAAAATTCTAAAATTCTCATACATGTATACATCCTGAAGCCGAGCCCGCAATCAGGCTTTTCTTACAAAAGCAGCCTCTATGGCCGTAAGATCACTAAGCTCGCTCCTGTGCACCTTAAATATGTACCTCAACGGGGTGAGCTAATGCTCGATGGTAGAATCACCTAGAGGTAAGAATTTACTCTCTACTGAAGTGCATATCACGTGCTCAGAAAATAACCACGTTCAAGCCAGATAAATGATCCCTCTTGAGATAATCTCATGATCGACTCATACCCCAGGAGCCTCACTTGAGCTCCTCACACTGCCTAAGTCATGTATGAGAGAAAACATCTTTTCAAAACAATTCTTGTTGTTTTTGAGAACTATACTACAAGTATCATTAAAAATATGGAATTTACCCTCAGGCGAATGTGGTTGGATAACCTTCAACCGATCGTGATCCTCATCAGAAATGATCTGTTGGATGATCTCTGACCCACGTTCTCTTGAGGAATTCATCCTGTGAAATTCCTTTCAAGCGTTTGATTTTTCTTTCAATTTTCCATGTCATGCACTCACCTAATTTCTAGGCTACCTAGTGCATATGAAATGCATTATATGATGCCATTTCGATAACTCGTATAACATACTTGTCACAAATATATAATCATCGTATATTTACCAAAACAATCGGTGTATGATATGTCATGTAAATTCTCATTTCATACATCAAATTGTTAAACTACTTGTTTGTGTTGAAAACCTTGGCAGTGGCTTTTGAATCACTCGTCGGAAACACATTTCACTTGCTGAAATATATTTTCGTGTGTATTCTATCAAACGGTAAAACCACAGGAAACTATTCCATCCTCTTAATCGTCGAGGTCACTTGTGATCCGTTTCAACCATTTAGGCCTCATCTACAAGCAAATACATGATTTAATACAACATTTCAATATTTAACAGCCCCGTGGCAAGTAGCGATCCAATTTGCTCCACAGGTATTCCAAGTGCCTTGATTCGGTCGAGTTTTGGGGGCCAAAATTAGCTCTTTTTCCATTTTATTCGGCTAACGTTACAATGTTCTTAAACAAAGTAAAAACGCCGTGAGAAACCCCTACCTCTCGAAGTTTGAAACTCCTAAATACGTGCCCTGACGAAGTCCTCTCCCGCGTAGAAGCGATTCTCCTTAACATCACGAAGGCTATGATGATCGGATCGTCAAATATTTCTAAGAGAGAAGACTCTCCCGGCCCCAGAATCCTTTCATTTTTGGTGCCCTGCGTCTGCCCTGTATCACGTTTTCTCACCTTTTAATTTGAGAAGAAGCATACTATTCATTATTTTGTCCTTTTACTTCAAATCAAATTCCATAATGACCATATTATCTTCATTTCAGTTTTGATATTCGGCACTATCTCGACCGTCCAAATTCATCATTTCTCTACTCATGCCACTTATTGCACATGAGTACATGTTATATCATGACTTCGATTTACCTTGAAAATAGTTTCTGGCTTTTCGAAGCGCGATGCCTCGAAAAAGCGTCTTGACTCAGAGCTATCTGAATTTTCACGAAATTTTCGTGCTAGCTATATTTTGCGAGACGATTCCAACGGTAATCCGTTTTGTCATCCAAGATCTAGAGAATAAATTCGGTTACCTTAAGTACCATTTAAGTAACCAAAATTACGATTTTGCCCTTTTTAGAAATTGGAATTTCTGAAATTCTTACATTCTCCCCTCCTTAAAAGGAATTTCGTCGAGAAATTCTGGACAATCATGTCACTCATATGCATATACAGCGTGCACTCTACCATGCATGTAAATAGTCATTTTAAATCTTAAGCGACTAAACCCACATTACCTTCATCCCTAAACGAAACATTGGGTGTGCATGTGTCGCCATGGCTCGCGTTATTTCCACTCATTTCCAGTAGTCTTTGTACCATGGCTACCATTAGCCCGTGGTCTTGTCGCAAAACCTGATGGCGTATCAATGATGCACACTAGTCCCTCTCGAAGGTCTCACGTGTCGACCTCAATCTGTCCCCGATCCTTGCATGAAATTTGGATCTGGGTATATTCCAGGAAGCATGGGGCGTGAAATACCTCGTGGACTTTTTTTGACATCTTGTGGTAGCGCTAGCTGGTACACTGGCGCCTATCCCTCTGGTATCTCGAAGACTGACAGCCCTCGGTAGCTCGCTTGCCGAGATCTAGCCCTCCTCTCTTAGGCATCAGCGAAGCGTGATCCGACAGACTCAAGGGTCGGCGTCGCACATCGGCATAGCTCTTTGGGCTGGCGTGAGAAGACCTTCTCGTATCAATTTCACCTTCGGAGGTGTCTCAATCAAATCAGGACAGTGATGAGCTCTCTTCCACCTGATTAACATATGATAAATCTACATGACTAAATCATAATGCCTCCATATGGTGTAATTGCTTCGCGATATTGTTGTTGTGGCGAATTCAGTTCAGGAAACGATTGCTCCTTCCAGCTATATAGTCAGCGTGCCATAGCATGTCCTCTAACACACAGTATATAATCCATACAACACGTAACCTACAGCCTTTCTTGGTGATTGCGACCTTTGAGGCGATCAGCGACAATCGATGGATCGTCAATCCCAGTCCCTGTCATGAATTACATCCATATCTGGGGCCTTCTTGACCTCGACCAATACCCGATGCAATTTCCAAGGGGTATCCCAGTCTCTCGGTCACTCTGCGCCTATCACTAAACCACAAGTCTCGTGATAGCAACGCCTGTGTTTCGTCTCGGAGTCCTCGGCTCTATCCTTTCGATACAAGTGCGCGTGATAACTTTGACTAGTGTGTTTTCATCTCTCGGGCAGCATAACTTTCCGGCTTACCTTTGAGGCCTCTTTACGTTCCTACAGAAATTTCGGATATCTCCACGGGTCTCTTACACCCATACAGAAATTTAGGATAACTCCCCGGGTCTCTTGCAAGCCAGAAAATTTAAAGTTTCTCCACGGGTCTGCTACGCTCCGCAGCCCGGTTCTCCATGAGTCTCTTACACCCACACAGAAATTTGGGACGTCTCCTGAGTCTTTTACACCCATACAGAAATTCGGGATATCTCCTAGGTCTCTGCCAAATCTGAAGTAGGGATCTCTCCCGGGTCTCTTACACCCGTCTGAAATTCGGGATATCTGGTCTCTTACGCCCATACTCGGGCTTCGCCATAGGGTTAACAGCCCCTTCTTGCTTTATGATACGCTTTAATTACTCTTCATTTCTGATTCGAGTATGAGTCTTCATTGGACGTAGTGAAGTGCCACTCAACCCACACTCACGAGTGGTGAATGGCCAGTCTGTGCACCCAGGCCTGCAACGATATTCTTATGCGCATGAGCATGATAATCTGTCGTGACACAGTCAGTCGCCCTTAGGTAGAATCTAGGAGATCTCGCTCATAATCTTGACCTATCGGTCGACTCTACACCCTAAGGGAGAACATCTATCGTGGTTTCTCTGCAGGCCTTAACCTTTAAGTCGAATCCATCACCTGAATACCTTGATTAATGAATATGAGTGCATCGATTAAGCACCTGGTCGACAAGTGCGAGAGTAGAAACGTACCCTACATGTTAAATTTGCTGTATGCTCGACCTCACGCATCATGAGACCTCGCCTCTAGGACAATCTACGCCTCATATTGGTGCGCTAATAACATATAGTCTGCCTGCCTGAAGCTGAAGTCTCTCGACGTGGTCCCTGTGCACACGACCTCGGCCACTCACGGCTCCTGCGGCATGTGCCTCTAGAAGGTGCTCGTATAGCACCCGAGAGCTAAAGCTGGTTCCTCGGCCGGGTACTAGGGTGTGGAGGAATGAAGCTGTACTCTCTCTACTCTGACTAGCGGGGCTGCGTATCCGTGCCACAGGATCCCCTGTCTGCGAGGCTGATCGTCTCACATGCACAGAGTGTGTTTCGTAACATATGCCTGTCTGGTGTTGGATGCCCGATCCCATTTTTGGTCTGAAGCTCGTGTGAAGCGAAGTCTTCCTCTTCCTAGAACTACCCTAGAAGAGGTTGATCCTCCCTCTTGACACTCACATCGAGTGCTCCATTGCATCCTCAGTTTCTCTACATGGTCGAGGGCGTCCCTGACCATGAGTCCATATCCGTAGACGAAGTCACAATCCTGCCCCGAGATAGATGACTTGACCCATTCTTGTATCTGAACTTGGCACACGTCGATGTACGTAATCATCGACCAGCGGGTGTAGTGATCCCAGCGTGGTCTATCAGTCGTCAGCCCACAGCCGGCTCTGGAACTCTTGGTATACATGCCTCGCGGTCTGCGGAAAGTACTTACCCGTGAATAAGCTCACGAAACTCTTGCCCATTATCGCAACCTCACAAGTCTGAAGTCTGCCCGTCTCACCATACACAGTTTCTTACTCTTATTAGAATCTGTTAACATGATCCTGATGATATGGATGATCTTAAGCGCCTCCAGTATCATACTGATCATAAACCCAGTGGTGCAACCATAGGGTCTCCTCCATACAGATATGGGAGGATGGTCTTTCTACCACAAACCTCTGAGAAGGTTATTAGGATACTCTGACTCTTGTATCTCAGCGTGCGATATGTGCCATGATACCTCTGACCTCGTGAGGCCACCTTATCAAATGTTGGGTGGTGTGGTGGTACCACTGTGGACCTTCTCTACGTCGCCGTCGCCATTGTAGTCTGCGTCATTCGATAGTATGAATAATTTAGTACCGACAGATTGCTTCATGATGCACATGCAATTCTTAATAGACTTGTGACTATGAGCCCGACGGATTTAAAAACACTAAGTGGTGCTAAGGTTTCCAAACCCTCGATTTATTTATTTCAATGGTTCTAAAACTCTTGTTGTTCGGTGTCAAATCCACCAGGTCCATAGTTATAACCTTAGCATTACTTCTTTTCCTGCTCCCATTACCATGCATGTGGTTCCCTCTTGTAACAAACTGCTTGTGATCACAATTTCAATGATGAGTTAAATACATCTGATTATCTACAGGCATAAAGCATTAGACACTAATCATACATAAATAGTGTATACACATTTGTCCTTGCATTCTAGTGTCTGGGACCAATCGACCACTGCATTTAAAATATTGTTTTCCTTATTTTTATTTTTTAAAATTTTGTCTGATTTTATTTTCAAAAAAAAAATTTTTTTTAAAAATTCTTTGTTCACAATTATTTCATCAATTCTATTCAGTTAACATTCTTGGATTACGTTGATCCTGTACAAATTGTTAACCTGATTACCTACTACATTATATTTACCAATACAAGTTTTTCAAAACCTTACTTGATACATCTTATGTTTATAATCTATTCAATTAAAAATCATGTGCTGCTGATACAACCCATTGCCTATAAGACTACAGTGCAAATACACTAATTGTGTTGCTGTCCTAGTTCAATTACTTGGAAGCCTCATTTATTATTACTTGATACAATCCTGGCCTACTCGAGTCTTCTTTATATCTGATAGAAGCCCGAGGTTCTGCGATACAAAAAATTTTCTTTGCGATATAATTTGTGTAGCGATTACACCAATTTTTTTCATTATTATTATTATTATTTTCTCATTTATTTCCAGCAGTTGGAAAAAAAAAATTTATACACCTAATATTTTTTTTTTCATTTTCCATAATACTCAAATAAATTCCTAAAAATTTATTTTACTCCATTTTCTTCAATTTTACAACTTGTAAAACCTTAGAAAATTATTTTCTTCACCTCATAACCAAATAAATTTATAAAATTTATTCTCTTTACTTTCTTTTTCCAGTTTTACACTGTAAAAATTTTCTCCACCTTATATACATATATACCAGTATATATATATATATATATATATATATATATATATATATATATATATATATATATATATATATATATATATATATATATATATATATATATATATATATATATATATATATATATATATATATATATATATATATATATATATATATATATATACTCTCTCTCTATATATATATATATATATATATATATATATATATATATATATATATATACTTTCTGCCTATATATATACTAGTATATACATTATATACTATATATATATATATATATATATATATATATATATATATATATATATATATATATATATATATATATATATATATAATATTTCTTATTCTCAATAAACCAAATAAATTGCTTAAACTTTATTTTGTTTATATTTTTTTTTTCATTTAATTCTGGAAAATGGTCCAGAATTTCCTCGAAGCTTCCTTATATACAACACTAACCCTAGTGTTCAACCTCAAATTTATTAGAATTTGATTTCATTATTCAATAAACCAAATAAATTTCTAAAAATTTATTTCTTTTATTTTATCCTTCCAGTTTACACACTGTAAACCCCAAAATTTGTCTTCCAACACCTATGTGTTATTTGCTAAACACACAACATTGCATCATACATACAACATGGCATACACCATCGCTGATTCATCAAATCACACAAAACACATCAAACACATTACATACGGTGTCCTGTAGTTTTGTCCCATGATTTCCTAGGTAATCTCATACCTACACTTATCATCGAACCACACCTAGTGGCGATGTTCTCACACGACTATGGTCTAAGCCCAAGCCTCCATCTCTAGGCTTCCATATACCTATACTCTACATCAAACCACCTAGTGGTGATGGATACCCAACCCGAGCTCCATAGGTATTCGTATACCTAAGCTCGGATACCAAGTTGTGACGCCCCAAAACCCGGGGGTCCGTTGATTACCCGTCAACCCGCGGAAACCCTCGTGAATGTCGGGTGACCTGACATTTCTCACGAAAATCGGGTAGAGTCTCCTTTGTATGGGGAGCTCTACCCAATCTGGCTACATAAAACTTGCATCCCCAACAGTCAGCCTCTTGATCTATGATTAAAACGGCCACTTGGGCCCAATAACAATACTTATCAATATACCTCAACTATATCCTATAGTTTCAAAAGAGTTAATCAATTCTCTTTTATACAACATATATTAAAATTCTAAAATTCTCCCTTTTTATGTAAACATCCTGAAACCCAGAAACCAATCAAACTTTCTTCTAGACCTCTATGACGTGCTAGTGCTATTTCGCTCCTATTACTGTAAATATAATATCCCTCAACAGGGTGAGCTAATGCTCAGTAGTGGAATCACCTTAAGTGGTCTACTCTCCACCTAAGTGCATATGCAATGCTCCAAAGTAACCACACATTCAAGCAAATGCATGATCACAACGAATGTCTGCGTAATCAGCTCATGAGCATATGAGCTCTCACACTTGCCTAAGCCATGTATGAAAAAACATCTTTTTCAAAACAATTCTTGTTGTTTTCGAAACTATACTACCGAAGTATCGGTAAAAATATGGGACTACCCTCGAGGCGAATGTGTTGGAGAACCTTCCGAAACAGTCATGGTCCTCGTCAGAAATGATGATGGACCGTCTCTGACCAGATTTCTCAGGAAATTCATCTGTGAAATTCCTTTCAAAACGATTTTCCGTTTTTTCTTTCAATTTTTCCATGTCATGCACTCACCTAATTTCTAGGCTACCCTAGTGCATATGAAATGCATTATGATGCCATTTCGATAACTCATATAACACATGCAAATATATAATCATGCATATATTTACAAAACAATCAATTCACACAATCATGTCATGTAAATTCTCATTTCATACATCAAAATTAGCTCACTTGGGCTAATGATCAAACACGAGCAATTCAACTTGAATCACTCGATCAAACACATTTCACAAAAAAATATATTTTGTCACTATTCTATGAGCAGTAAAACCAGGGTTTCTTTGTTCCGTCGCTAAATCAAATCGTCGGGTCACTTTGTGATCGCATTTCAAACCATTAGGCCTCATCAAATAATACATGATTTAATACAACATTTCAATATTTAACAACCCAAATCAGCCGTGGCAGTCACGGCTGCTCCATTTGGTGTTCCAAAAATTATATCAATTCGGTCCCAAGGTTTGGGACCGATCAAACGGCCCCTCATGGCCTCATTCGACTCAAACATTTACAATATTCTTAAACAAAGAGTAAAACGCAAGTAGGGAGAAACCCCTACCTCTCGGAGTTTGAGGAAACTCCCTAAATCTGGTACCCAAGCGAAGCCCTCTCCGCGTATAGCAGTTCTCCTTCTTGTCCCGAAGACTGCCGACTGTCGGATCGTCCGTATTTCTAGAGAGAAGGAAGACTCTCTCTCACTAGAATCACTCCATTTTGCTCTTCTGCATCTCCTCCCCCGTATCCCACGTTTTCTCACCTTTTTAATTTGAGAAGAAGCATACTATTCATTATTTTGTCCTTTTAACCCAAATCGATTTATGTGTAATTTTGTCCTTGTTCAGAGTTTGATATTGAAAAATATCTAGATATTCAAAATTCATAAATTTCTCTACTCATACCACTTATTGCATGAGTGCATGTTATATGTGACTTTCGTCGCGAGAAAATTGTTTTAAAAGGCACTCAGCTTGATACCTTGAAAAAGCGATGTCGACTTTCAGACTATCTCGAATTTTACGAAATTTTAAATTTTAGCTATATTTTGCGAGACGATTCCAACGGTGAATCCGTTTCGTCATCCGAGATCTAGAGAATAAATTCCGGATTTTTAACCAAAATTACGATTTTGCCATTTTTCCAGAAATTGGAATTTCTCGGGTCTTACATATCTAACTCAAACATAACCGAAATCCATGACTATTCAATAATGAATCAAACACTAATTTCTTGCAAATTTCAGGTACATACAATACATTTGTTACAGTCAACTCCTTACCAGAAGTCATCTTTAAGACTACCTTTCCTTGGCCTTTGATTTCAAAGGTAGCAGAGTTTCCCATGTACACCTTTGCCCCAATCTTAGTTGGTTCACATGTGGAGAACATCTTCTTGTCCCTAGCACACATAACAAGTAGCACCCGTGTCAATCCAACATTCATTAGGATTGGATCCCACCAAGTTCACCTCAGAGATTACTGTTGTGAGGTCAATGTCAGACACATCCTTGGTAATGTCATCAACCACATTGGCTTCCTTGAGTTTGTTCCTCTTTGGTAGTCTTCAATCTGAAGATTTGTGACCTTGCTTCCCACAGTTGAAGCATTTCCCTTAGAACTTCTACTTCTTAGTGATTCCCCCTTTAGGTTCCAAAAGCCTTTCCCTTTGTTGTTGACTTTCTTGAACTTGGAACCTTGACCATGTTCCACAAAGTTAGCATTGGACTCACTTGGATTGTGTGCCCCTTTCTTCTTAAATCCCATATTGTCTTCTTCGATATAAAGTCTAATAATTAGATCTTCGACGCTCATCTCCTTTCCCTTATGCTTGATGTAATTCTTGAAGTCTTTCCAAGTCAAAGGCAGCTTCTCAATTATAGCTGCAACTTGAAAAGTTTCTCTCAACATCACTCCCTCAACATGTATCTCATTGAGGATTACCTGAAGTTCTTGGACTTGACTTATCACAATATTTGAATCTACCATTTGTGTCGAGAAGCTTGACCGAAAACTTCTTGGCCCTAGCATCCTCGGATTTATATTTTTGGTCTAGAGATTCCCATAGCTCATTTGATGAACTCTTAGCATAATAAACATCATACAAAGAATCAATCAACCCATTCAAGACATAATTTTTACAAAGAAAGTCTGAATGCTTCAAAGAATCTATCGTGCTAATGACTTGGATATCGTTCACATCCTTTTTGAGCTTAGGAGCATCTTTAGTCAAGAATCTTGTAAGATTCAAGGTGATCATGTAAAATAACATCTTTTGCTACCACATTTTAAAATTAAGTCCATTGAACTTCTCAGTTTTTCTCTAGGTGAGAAGAAGATGGGCACAATAGTAGGCATCATTGGCGCTTATGCCATAGTAGGGGTCACTACTTGGGCAGATGCAAATGGAACAACATTGTGTGAATCAAAGTCCATTTCTCTGCAAAAATGTAGAAAATCTATCAAATTTTCTTTTCACAGCTTGATTTATTAGAATAGTGAAAATAACGTGTTGAGTATTCTTAGAAAGACTTGGTATAGAAATCCGAGACGGAATAACCTCCTTGGAACAAAATATTCAATTCTAGAAAAGATTGGGAGGAGTCCTGGCTTGGTCCACTTAAGATCCAAACTCATTAGACGTAACTTCTCAGTATCATAATTTCTAATTTCCTGAGACTAAAAAGGAATTGGCACAAATCCACAAAGTGAGTGTAGAGCTTAGCCTAATAGGCTTATCTCCTTAAGACATATTTCTCGCAAGGAAAATCACAATTAAGTTTGTAGCCTAGTGGTAAAGCATTTCCCTTGTTTGGTTTATTTCTTCTTTTTTTTTTTTTTGTCCTTCCCAAAGGAACAACTTCCTTTTCCTTTTTTCATTTAAACCCTTTTATCAAAAGTTGGCTTAATATTAACAAAAAGTTTTTTACCTTCCTTAAACTAACCCAAATAAAAACCATTATCCTTTAAGAAAACAAAATTTTCCCTTCTGTTAAGCAAAAAGGATAAGTTTTTTTTTTTAAAAAAAATTTCTTTTGATTTCAAAACCCAAACCAAAAGGAAATTTGAAGATAATTGTTTAAAAGAAAACAAACCTCAAAAAAAAAAAACTCTTTTTCCCTCATTTGATTTCCAAAAAACAAAAAACAAAAAGAAAAACCTAATTGTTAAACCAAAAACCCAAAAGGATAATTGTTTAAAAGGAAACAAATTTACAATTTTTTTTTTTTTTTGATTTTTTTTCTCTTAAACGTCTATTGACAAATTTTTTTTTTATCCTTATGAAACTTTTTTTTTATTTTTTTATTTTTTTCCTTAAACGTTCCTTTAAGGAAAGGAAATTTTCCTTTTCTTTTTTTCCCTACCCACCTTATTTTCTTTTTTTTTTCAACGTTTTTTTCTTTTTGATCAGTTAGATCTTTCTTCTTGTTTTTCCCTTCCCCTAAAAAAAAAACACAAATTAAGAGGGAGAGAAGAAAATTACAAAGAAATATTCTAGCAAGAAAAAAAAAAATCAAGTCTTAGTTAGAGATCGAAACGCCGAGTCTCGTGAGGAGTCACGGTCTCCTTAAAACAGATTCGTTGTCTCCTCTGGTGCTTGGAGAATATCACATTGGAGTCTGTCTCCCAGGATGGAATGACTTGATGAATGGTCGGCAAAACACCTTGCACCACTCTGGCAGACTAGAACAGGTTTGCTCTATCATTGATTTGTATTGCTGACGAGAGAGACAAGGAAGAATACGACTTTGGGTTGGGTAGAGTGTTGTGATTGAGATCTTGACATGTATAAATAGTGCACAAGAAGATGAACGGAAGAACAAAAAAAACGATGAAGCTCTGACCATTTCAAGTTCAATTGTTGGGGAATTTAAATAGGTCATAAAAAGGTAAAAAAGGATTTTAATTCATTTATCCAACTGTTTCCAAATAAAATCAATTTCATTCAAAAAGGGATAAGGATCTAACAATCAATTTACTACCTTGAATTAAAAATGTAATAAAAAAATTTAAAAAAAAAGTCATATCTTAATTTCTTGAATAAAAAAATCTATTTCTCAAACTTCCTAAACCAGAAATCATATTTTCTAAAATCCCAAATCAAATCTTCATTTTCCAAAATTAGCATCTTCAACGTGATTTTAAAAAAAATTCCAAAAGCATAGTTAATTCCATAATTTTAGTAAAATTGAGCCTTGTGGAGTTGACTCATATGCTAAATAAATGAGCTTTGGTGGAAGTTCGACATTCTATGTATCATTTGATTAATAACTTGACACTTGATTTATAATTTGATTTTCTAATTTAATTATGAATTCTTTTTTATATGTTATTGCACTAACCTTGTTTTTTATTGATAGAGCTTTCGATTCATTGCAAATATACTCATTCTTTCCCTATTTAACTATGCTTGTTATTTATTTACTTATTTATTTGTTGTATGTGCTCTCGTGTATTGTTGATTTATTGGTGTTTATTTCTTGGTATCCGAAATAAATTAATTGATTGTCATAATTTCCTAAACTTGCTTAGTAGAGATTATTTGAATACGGGCTTAGAGGGGTGCTATGACTTATTATCATACATTTGTCATAGGTAACCTGACCTCCGGACTTAGACTCAGTTTTCACAAACTTGTCTTTTTCTTTTTAGGAATCACATTTAGGATGTGTTTTCTTTCTTATTTTGTTCCCCTTTTAAAATAAAATAAAAATAAATTGCAAATCAAAAATAAATTTCAAACCCCTCTTTCTAGAAACCCTAGTCACCCCTCTCCATGTTCTCCCATTTAGGTCTTTGTTCGATAGAGAGGATGAATGATTTTTTTGGTTATTCTTGGCTTGAAATCACCCATTCCATCGTTTTCTTTTCTCAGATCTGGGTTTCTTTTCCAATAAAGTGGTTTTTTTCCACATCGATCTAGTTTGCCTTTGTTTTTTCTCTGTTTTTTCTTGTTGTTTGTTGTCGACCTTTTGCGATGTATTTTGTCATCGAGCTGTTATGGCGTGTTTTGTCACTGACTTGTTGCAGTGGGTAGTTGTGTTGCCAACTGTTAGCTTCTTCATGGTTTTCATGTTGGTAGTTCAGATGACAACGTTCGATCCAACAGAGTCATCATATCAAATTTTATTCGTCAGTATGTTGCAAATCTGGAATCTAAGGTATTTCAGGCATTGTTAGATTATCAAATTTGTAGGCCTTTAGTCGATATTTTTTGCTACTAACATGGATGCTGCGTGTTTCTATCGACGGTATTGCTAATCTGAATCAATAAATTTATCTATTTAAAAAAAAAGATTTTTTCAAAAATTTTAAATTGAGTCTCGCCTTTTAATAGGAAATGTCTCATAGTAATCTTGGGATCCATAATATCCTGAACTCAATCACAAAATTTTAACAAATTATATAGAAATTCTAACAAATAATTGAATTATTAACAAATATTTATATAATTTGTTTCGTTCAAACGATATAATCTCCAGAATCTACGTACTTTTATCTAACAAATCAAATGAATGACTCATATTATATGTGCACTCTTCTTTATCTTATATTGAATGACTCAATAGTATTTGTATAGTCTTCTTCATCTTAGATTGAAAGGTCTTTTACTCTTTTATTTTTTGAAAGGAAAATTTTTATTGATTCAAAAGAGCAATACATCGATAGAAATATATATATACATATATAAATTCGCTAAAAATCATAAGGGATAAAAACAATACATAGGTTAATAGCATAATAAATTGACTCAAAGTCTACAAATTTGATAATATTATTATGATTAGATTACCTATTACTATAGTTCTACAACATACTAGACGATCATGATTGGTTATCTTTGTCTGATTGAATATGTTTTGCCTATCTGAATCACTCATACATAAATAAAGCGTCTGTATCAGGCGATGAAAAGCGTTGAAAGCCTTGTTAATAATCGAAGCGTCGTAAGCAAAGACGACAAAATCATGAAAAACAAAATAAACCGAGATTTGTATCCAACAGGAATCAATATGACCAATATGACCTTCACCAATAAGTATATAACCCCTTTTAACATTCATCATAAAAAGACATCTCATGTTAGTCATCCAAATGGCCTAATAATATATTTGGAGACAAGTATCCAACAACCCTATGATATAGAAAATATATTGGGAACTCACGAATTTGTTCATGCATTGAAGATCAAGGACATTATACATTACATGTAATGTTTTTTTTTTATTTGAAAACAGGTTATATGTAATGTTAGTAAATAGTGATCTTAAACAGATAAATTATAATGTACTGAGATCAATAATATTTATAATTCATTTCTCCTTGATAAAAAGCTGACATGATGTATATTGGATACATGAAATATTGTGGTTACACATATGCTTTACAAAATAAAACATGAAAAAAAGATCATTTTTCTGAACCTAGTCGCCCTCCTTTTTATCTTCTTTTTCTTTTCTATTCCATTTCCATTAAACAAGGAATGATGATTTTTTTTCTTTTTTTGGCTAATTTTGGCCAAAAATCACCCCTTTATATCTCATTTTACCATTTTTTTTTTCTTAATAAAATAGATCTCCCATACATATATGGTTTTTAATTTTTTTTTTGTATTTTTGTTGTTATCTTGTTACGACGTGTGGTTTGTATTTTCTTGATACAATAGTTTGTTTTTTTTTGTTTTATTATGACATTTATCTGTGTGTGAGCGATTCAAACGATAATGTATATTTGATCAGTTAGAAAAAACAAATAAAATCATGGTCGTCAATATGTTGTAAAATTGAAGTTATATATATTATAATTATTACAGTATTATCAAATATGTAGATTTTGAATCGATTTATTATGCTATTAACCTGAATGTTCTTTCATTCTCTAAAATTTTTAGGATTTTGATTATATGCTTCAATCGAATGTATTTAGCTTGAATTAATAAAATTATCCTTCTATTCAAAAAAATAAAAAATAAATAAGACATGAAAAAAATTACATAAAATAGGAGAAGAAAATTGTAAAGTTCATGAAAGACTTTGAAAATTTCAAACCACAATACCGTTTTATTTAACAAATAGTATCAGTGACCATGTGTATCTAATTCGTGTTTTGAAGGTTTGGCTGCCGTATAGTTTGGTGGCTAATGGTTGCCGTATAGAGTGAGAGAGAGGAGAGCTCGATAACGAGCCTCCGACGAAGGCTCCCCACGAGCTTGCCCCATTTTTTTGGATTTACAAGCAGGTCCTTCAGACCTCTGGAATTTCCCCGGCAGCCCCTCCGTCCCTCCAACTCTTCCAGTGAATCCAATCTCGCTCATGGAATCCACGTCTTTCATTGTCCAGTAAGTCATCTCTGTCGCAATGCTTGGATTCTTGTTTAGTTGCGAGATGGGAATTGAACTTGTTCTGTATTATGACGCAGTCAGAATCGTCGCCAAACTCTCTGATTGTATCGCTTCCAGAGGCGGAAACATACTGGGGGTGGATGTTTTCGTACCTGAAAACAAGAAAGTTTTTTATTCTAGAAGGTGACTTCATATTGTGCTGTGAATTTCGATTTTGCATATTATCTGTTTGGGGAAATGTGGGTATGAATTGATGCATGGATTTTGGGTTTCAAACAAGTATGCAGGTGGTACGGGAAACTAACTGCTTTCTACTTTTGGAAATAGAAAATCTAGTAATACGAGCATGTGTTTGGTGTTCTTTACCCAAATCTTGTTTTTTGAGAAACAATTTTCTAGAAATGGGTTTAAAATTGGTGCTGTTTTTCTTTAAAGAATGCATGCAAAACAGTGGCTTGAGGATGAATTAATGGAACAATTTGAATTCCTGAGTCACTCTTATAAGTGTACAAGAACAAGTTTGGTGAAAAACTGTTGGGTGATTTTGAATATCTTGTGAAATTCAATGAAACATTGCATTTGGGGTAGAATTTGAAGCCACATATCCATATTATTGATTGGACCATTGAACAAAGCTGGAGAAATAATAGGACGGGACTAGTTCTATGTTTTCAAAAATATTACCAGTTTTGGGTTTTTTTTTCTTTTCTTTCTTTAATGGCCTCACTTTTAGTGGTAAGTTGCTTATGTCTGTGAAATATATGAGCAATTCCATCTCAATGTGTAGTACAGTTCTATGAGAAATGTTAAAACGTTCTGCTACGATTGTGTGTGGTACCACAACCAGTGGTTGAATCAGCTCGAATAGGAGCTGGTTCCTGGTATTCTAATTTAGTGGATTAATTCATCTGGTTGTTTTTCAAAAACAGTAGTTGGTTATAACAGAAGCTAAAAAACATAGTACATTTATTTGAACTGGGAATAGAATGGAATCTAATTGTTAACCCCATGCCAGCGAGTTTATTTTTGACCTTGTGAAGTGGCCACAAGCCCAAATGGATGAGGACTTCCTAAAACTGTCAAATATGTTCAATGCAAAGAAATCGGTTGTTCGGGTGCCTAATCTCTACCCCAAATATAAGATTTATGTTCTTGCATCAAAACAGGTAAGGCTTGTTATCATTCTTGTCTTGTTATTTTGATCTTTAGCTTATTAAAGATCATCATCTTGTTGCAGGACCATTGTTTGGTTGATCTTTTGCATGAATGGCAGGATGGAAGGCTTCTAGTAGATATAACATGTGTGATAAGTTGGGTTTCGAGGAAGATTACCGCACTTTGGTTTTAAAGATGTTATTATTCGATTTAGAGAGTATAATTATAGTTTCTGATGCATTTTTTTTAACAGTAATCATGATAAAGGTCCAAACACTCACGTGTTTTGCTTTCTTGAGAGACATGGAATCCCATATCATTATTTGTGTACAACCAAAGAAAATAAAAGGGAAGAGGAGATTTTGGATTTGGTTCAAGACACCGATTTTCTAATACTTGCTAGATACATGCAGATAAAACAGATGATATCCTCAGCTCCTAATCACATCAATTATCTTGTTAATATTGAAAGGGAAGAATCTAGGGTACTATATTCTTTCATAGTGAAGTTAAACAATCGACAAACATAATTTTGAGTCTTCTCCTTTGAGCCTCTTAGTCTGTGCATAATTAATTTGAAATATATCCTAGTTTTGCAGCATCTTTATGTTGGTGCCCTTTTTATGCTTAACTGTTGGTATAATGATTCACCAACTACAGTGTAGTCCTTAACATCAATTATTATGCAAGTATTATCTGGGAACTTTTTGAAGATTTACAGGAAGGATATTATTAACATTCATCATGGTCTTTTGCCATCATTCAAGGGTGGGAATCCTTCTAGACAGGTTTATTTGCCCACCTTCATCATGGCTTCCATTAATTATCATCGATTCACCATTTGGTGGTTTAACTCATCTCACATACTTAATTTGATAGCTAATGTTGACAGGCCTTTGATGCTGTAGTTAAATTGATTAGTGCAACAAGTCACTTTGTAACCGAAGAACTTGACACTAGGCCAATTATAGAGCAAATGTTGAGCATTTTTCTGTTAACTTATGTAATGATAGCTGTATTTAACATTTGTTACCTATTTTGGAATTCTAACTCAATTGTGTTTAATCTTTGGCTAACTATTTTGGAATTCTAACTCAACTATGTTTAATGGGCCTACTGTTTTGGAGTTCTAACATGTAAGACCCGAGAAAATTCTAATTTTCTAAAAAAGGGTAAAATGATAATTTTGGTCAAAATCCGGAATTTTTCTAGATCTCGGATGACAAAACGGACTTCACCGTTGGAATTGTCTCGCAAAATCTAGCTACCACGTCAAATTTCATCGAATTCCGAGACAGTCGGAATTTCACGTCTTTCTAGGCACCGAGTGTCAGGTGTTGTATGATAGCTTATGAGAGGTACACATGATATGAGAGGCATGTGGTGTGACAAGGGCCATCTACTACATGTATCCATGTGACACATGTCACATGAATAGTGAAAAGGATAAGAGATAAATGGCTTTATATTGAAATATTATGTCAAAAGGGTCCTTAGAAGTCAAACAATGAGGACAAAAGGAATTAAATGAAAAGAGAACATCTTCTCTTATAACTTTGGCACAGTACTAAGCATTGAGGAGAAAAGCAGTTTTAGAGAGGTCAACTTCTCTCTAGATTTCCCGATGTCGGGCCGTCGGTTCTCGTCCCGGAAGCGAAGAGAAGTTGGTCTATGACTGCGAGGGTATCACGTGGACCTGCCGGTTTTAATGAGTTTAAACGACTCGGGAGGTAGGGTTTTCTCCTACTTGGTTATTCCTTGTTTAAAAGCCATTAAATGGTTTGGATGCTATGAAGTAGAATGGCCATGAATTTGAGTTCGAAGAAGTGGAACGGATGCTTGATGAAGGGTTGTCCATGGACGGCCAGCGAGGCTGGACTGGATTTGTTACAAGCGGTCCGGATTGTTGGATTAAAATGGTTTATGTGAAATTGCTTGCATGTGGTTGCTTGACATGAGAAGCATAAATGATGTGTAGAGGATAAAACTATTATTGTTTTAATTGAATGGCTTGAAATGTGTATGGAAAATGATGTGTTAATGCATGCTAAATTGATGTGTTAACATGAGTGGTTGAATTATATGAAATATAATTGTGTATGAACCATGGGTGATTATATGAATTGGCATCGTTGCATTCGTACGGTGACATCGCGTCGTGAATTATTGGGTGCAACGGTATGATTATTCACCACTCTTGGTGAATGTGGGTTGAGTTTGTCTTTGGGACTAAGTCCAATAAAGACTCATAGTTAAAATTATAAAATGAGTAATAATTAATGTGTGTTGGGCGTTCTTGGAACGAGTGTAGGAGACCCATGGTAATATCCGAAAGGTCCTGCATGGGTATAAAAGACCCGAATGGATGTAAAAGACCCGAAAGGGTGTAAAGACCATGAGTACTATCAGGTTTTGCAGATTGTGAGAGACACACGATACTATCAGAAAAGTTACGTATGGGTGTTAGAGACCCAACGTAATTTAAGAAAGTCCTGATTGCCTGGGAAAACATACGGTCATGTTCATCACTTAGACACAGAGTTGAGTGATGGGAGTCGAGGTTGACTCGGGATGGTTACCATTGGCAAATTGCCTTGGAATTGTTAAGTGGCCGACAAAGAGCTTTCGGTAGTTGAGTGTCATTGGCATTACCAGTGACGATTTTCACACTTGGCATAGGCTTGTGTGAGGGAGTCGGTGGGTGACTCGGGGTATGGGCATGGAAAACATTTCATGCATGATATAGATCATTCCATGTGTGAATTGTAAATTGTATGGAATGTGGATGTTTGTGTTGTACCATTGCATGTGCATTTTAGGTGGGGAGTAACCCATGTAGGAAAATATCACTACTGGGCATTGCTCACCCTGTTGAGGGAAAATTATTTAAATTACGAGGTGTTCGGGAGAGGCGGCGCTCATTAGAGCCATTTTTGAAGAAAGCCGACATGTGGCTTTGAGGTCGTTTTGTAAAACATGTATGAAATATTACAATTGAAACATGTTTGTATTAGAGTGATGTAACAGCTCTTGAAACTATTGTAATATAGTTGGATATATTTGTAGTGAGGTATGTTGTGTAGACTTGATAATGGTATTTTTTGCTCATGTATGGTCTCTCATGATATGAGACACATAGGTTTTTCGCAGGTTGACGGTAGTCAACGAGACCCCCGGGAAATGGAGCGTCACATAACAAGTTGGGTTAAGCATAATAAATCATTCTCTTGTTCGATGATGCTAAAGTTTACTTTTGTTCTTCCTTGACCACTACTGAAAATGTAAGAAACTTGACTTCAAAATAAAAAGGATAGACTCAAGGTAGGGTGAATAAGTGGGAAGATGGAGCAACAAGTCCTTATGTTTTATGGTGCCTTTGGAACCTATGGGAAAATGTGTCAATTCTTATTATTTGAGAGAATAGTGGTATAACAACTATATATATATATATATATATATATATATATATATATATATATAATAAATGGGATGACTTAGGTTCTCCGACACTTTGGTGCAAAGATAAGTTGAAATAATCCTTGCATTGTTAGATCTGATGCTTTAAATACAAACCTCAAATTGGTTCTTAATTAATCATTCTATAGAAGTTAGGGGAAAATTTTCTTACTTCTAATTTTTGTTTTAAAATAAAACTTCTGATTTAGCACTTGAAAAATTAGGAACCATGTATTGGCCCCAAATATCTGAATGAACAATAGCAAATGGAGTAGATGATCTTGTATTATTTTAAAAGAAAATGGAACCTGACGTTGTTTTGCGACCTTACGAACATCGCAATCCATTAACTGTTAACACCAATGTTTGTAAATAGAAAAGGGAACAAATTCTGCAATAAATTAAAGGGAGAATAACGAAAGCCGCCAAACGAATTTCACAATGTTTTTTTGTGGTAGGAGCCATAGGGGACAAACATGGATTTGTTTTGTTGCAAGATTATGTGTTACACAATGTGAAAGTAGGCCTTCCACAAACTCACTTGGTCGTTAGGATCAGCCGGGTGGTCCATATCCACATTACCTGATATGTGAGTTTGTGATAAATTCTCTATGCATCACCGTGCTTTCTTAGCAACTATTACTATAGGTGTGGAACCTAAATCTTTTGGTGAAGCTGTGAAAGATGAACTATGGAGAGATGCCATGAAGAAGGAAATATAGGCTTTAGAAGATAATGGAACGTGGATTATGTTGTTGTAAATGAGATGTAAATTAGTGTTTTGGATCAAATACAATGCAGATGGAACTATTGAGCGTTCTGAGCTCAGTGGTTGTGTGGAAATAGAAGCGACAGAGGGTTAACTTCTGATGAGACATTTGGCTCGTGGCCAAAATGGTTACAGTTCGCACTTTTCTTGCAGTAGTTGTAGCTAAAAATTGGGAATTTCATCAGATGGATGTGCATAATGCATTCTTGCATAGAGATTTACAAGAAGAGGTGTACATGTGCATGCATCTTGATTTGTATGCTCATAAACCAAGAATGGTATGCCATTTGAAAAAGGTCTTTATATGGACTATGAAAGGCTCCCTTTGATGTTTGGTTTTGCAAAGTGGCTTACACTTTGAGAAGGGGAGTATGGTTCAAGCAATCACATTCTGATTACTAAGCTTTTTTCACTTTATTGTGAGGCAGATACGGAAATTCATGTGCTTGTTTATGTTGATGATATTGTTGGTAATTTAGGTAATGATCACATTCGACCGTTTTCAAACATGATATCATGAAACTGACTTACCTAAACATTTGTGACTTCACGAGTATGTTAGATGTATATCACAATTTTGTAACTGAGACGTTATAATGAACTCCTTTTATGCAGCATATCCATTTACAACATAACATCAAATTTCATAAATATAGAAGGCTTTTTCAGTTGATTTAGCTTACCAAGATCCTTTGCCTATTTCAACTTCTCATTTATCATTTATCTTGCCTTTCTGACTCTCACAAAAAATCTACCACTAAACAAACATTCCAACATTAAAATTCCCCATGGCAAATGTACATAGCAAAATAAACAAAAATATAGTTGGTCTCTTTAATTATAAACTTTAATCACCATGTCGTAATCTTTAAAACACAACTAAATTGGCATAGGTGATGCAATTATTTTAAGAAGCTAAACATACCCATAGACTCAAAAACATGAAAAGTTGCTCTATGTGTTTAGATTTTGGTACAAAATAAATTATTATAGCTATAAGAAACAGTAATGAAACTACATGGTTAGTGGTTTTTTTTTTTTTTTCACATGGTCGGTTTAATTGGGTAAAACTCAGGGACTTGGACAAACCTGAGGCTACCAGATGTTCACCACTCATTTAAGTTAAGCTTGTGGCCAAATCTAGCAGCATCACCTTTCTTAAGGTTCAATGAAACTTTCAAAGCTTTGTAACGAGGAAGAGCAAATGAAGACTAAGAGAGTGGAATTAGAAAGTTAGGGAAGAGAGCGTGTGGGAGAGATTAGAACTAGAAGAGCGAATCAATTATGAGAGAAAGGGAAAGAACGGGGTTTTGTCATTTGTGGCTGGGGTCCTAAGATGAATTTGTCTATTGGAGGTCTATGGGAGCGGGAATAAAAATAATGTGTCCATTGAGACTCTATATGGCAGCAGTTTAATGTGTTACCCGACTAACTAAATGGTATTTTTTCACCGCAGTTTTAATAACCGTGGCTTTATTAGGAATTTTATCGACCCTGGCTAAAATTATGTTGCCATAACCTGTTTTTCTTGTAGTGTCTAAATAGAGTCGATGATCGAGGCGAGGATTAAAGGATGAGATTAATTTGAAATACGACAAATTAAGATCTATAGGAAAATCTCTCGTATAATGAAACCATCACTAATAAATCAAAATCATTTCAAATTATCAAGTTTTATAATCTATTGAAGTATACTTGATTTAATATAATAGAATATAATATAAATCTTATGGTTATTAGTCTCCCAAATCAACACATTTTTTCATAGGGAATCCTATTGTTTTTTTCTATGATTTTTTGACGGATGATGGGATGTAAAATCAGAATTAAGTAACATATGATTCGAGACTATAACAACAAAATAAAAACGACATTTTAAGTGTTTGCACCATATCAAATACAATAAAATCCAAATTATCTGAATCCTAGTTGATCGCTTTTAATTGGATCAACTTGAAAAGCAACATTACAAGTGTGAAATACCCAAACAAACAAACAAACATGATAATATATATATATATATATATATATATATATATATATATAAGGTAAGTTCCTAGCTAGTCTCTAAATTGGAAGCTCTTGTGGTGGGAAAGTATGATTCATGAGTTTGTCAAATGTGTGTAATCCTCAAACAATTAGTTGTCTAAGGAAGTGGTGACACTGTTGCTTGTAGTCCCATACAGCCTTTCTTGAGTAAGACCCCGAAGCAGAAAGCGCGTCAAATATTGGAAGTAAAGTGATCCATATCGAAAAATTTCACCAGAATAACTGCTCCAGCATGGATGGTTATAACAACTATAAAGTGATATAATAACCTTATATTTCTCAAACATTGGGCTGCTCGTTGTTTCTGAACATCACTGCATGAGCACACCCAATGTTGTAATGCTAAAATATATGGCTTCCTGCGCTATGATTGGGAAGTTCGTGCAGCGACAAAAAAAAAAAAAAGATTCACAGTCACATTTAATGATATTAATAAGTGTTAAATTAACAAATTCTTAATGCGAAACAGATACTTCTATTTGATATTTATATAAACAAGTTTTGTAATCATTTTGGGCTTCTAGTCAAAGCTAGAAATGAAGGCCCAAGAATAACCACCGAGCATGGGTTCAAATAACAAATATTGGAATAACAGTGTAAAAATTCCAAAACACTGGAAAAAGAAAAAAAGAATAATACCGAAAAAATGGGAAAATCCTCAAAAATCAGTACTAAAAATACTCCTAATGGTCACATTATCATGTAAAACACTACTTGCGAGTCAACCCATGCTTATCTCTTATGCTTCTTCTTTTTCTACGTCGAGTCCAGTAGATCAAAACAAGCATCGATCATGAGTGGAGTAGAATTCGAACACATGCATTATATATGTTGTTAAATAGATCGAATAATACATTTTATTTTTTTTATCAAACCTTACCCGAGATTCAACCGCACCATGGAGATCGATCTCTTGGTTGCCTAGAAGTTAGCCTCTAGTTCTATTTTCTGGATATATAGAACTATGATGGGAGCCGGAGTCGATAGTTACCTCTGGTCACAAATATTGTAATGAGAGCTTGAGCCGGAAGTTAGCCTCTAGCTATACTTTCTGAACATAACTATATATAACACGAGCCATAATGGAAATCAGCAAGTAGACTGGAAAATGACATTTTCAAGAAAATGACACTTTGAGGAAAATGACATTTTTAGGAAAAAAATAGATGATCCTAAAATCAAAGTTTTTTTTTATTTGATGGGGGATCATCTTTTTTTTTCTTGAAAATGTCATTTTCACAGTGTCATTTTCTGAAAGATCGATCACCTGTTTGATTCATGTTATATGGTTATGTTCGAGGCTGCTGAGACTGGCTGTTACTCGTACAATATTTACGATCGAGGAGGTGGCTGTAGGCTCGACCAGTCGCAATTCTATGTATCTAGAAAATAGAGACTGAAAACTAGCACTCTAGGCAACCAAGATCGTCTCCATGGTGGTTGATCTTCGAGTAATAAGTGGCCGATCTGTTTAACAACATATCTGCTGCATGTGTTCAAGTCTACTCTACTGCGTGATGGAAACGCTGCTGTAATCTGTGGGAATCGGCATTAGAGAAAAAGAAGCATAAGCATTATTTCAGCAGTAAATTTTACATGATAATGTGACCATTAGAAGTATTTTAATTTTCTTTGAAGGATTTTCTGACACCGGTATTATTCTTTCGGTGTTTGAGGTACTACTATTGTTATTCAATATCAATCATTTGAACCATTTCCCGATGATTTATTCTTAGGCCTTCATTCTTACAGCGTAGTATTACAAAAACTGTTCATATAATTATCAAACATAGAAATATCTTTTTGCCGTAAGAATTTTGGTAACACTATGCAAATGTGATCGCCATCTTTTTTTTTTGTGCAGAGGCGAGCTTCCCGATCATAGTGCGGCCCATATGGCCACACGATGGCTGGGTGTGCTTTCGTACAATGTTCCGAGAAGCAACGATGTTTGCCAATATTTGAAAATATAAGGTGTATATCAATTTTATATTATAACCATCCATGTTGAAGCGATTGTGTTGATGAAATTTTAGGATATAGTTGAGATTGAGATGAGATTGGTGGGTCATTGAGTGGCAAGACCCGAAAATTCCAATTTTCGGAAAAATCGCAAAACGGTCATTTTGATAACAATCCGAAATTCTTCTAGATCTCGGATGGCAAAACGGACTTCACCATTGGAATCGTCTCGCGAAATCTAGCTACCATGTCGAATTTCGTATAATTTCGAGACAATCGGAATTTGCACGTTTTTGAAGAACGCAGAATTATCGAATTATTAGGTAAGCGACATTGATGTGACAAAGTCACCTATAACATCTGCTCATGTGACACATGTTGCATAGTAAGAGATGATGGAAACGGAGAGGCCGAGATTGTGCCACGTGTAAAATCAAAGAGAAGGGACATGGATGAGCATTTTTTGGAATTCTAAATGAAAAAGGACAAAAAAATAGGAATAGTGACCTTCTCAAATCAAAGGGCAAAATGTGAGCGAGAAGGGAGAAAGATCACGAGAAAGTTAGGTTTTTAGATCTTGATATTTTAGAGAGAGAGAGCACATTCTCTCTAGATTCCGGTCGTCGGACGGAAATTCAGTTCGGCAGACGAAGAGAGATTGTTACACGGCGGGAGCCTTGGCGTGGTCACCGGTTTTGAGGAGTTTCGACAAACTCCATGAGGTAGGGGTTTTATCCTACTTGTTTTACTCTTGATTTAAGTGTTTTGTAATGCTTGAGTTGATTGAGGCCGTGAGTGGCCGTTTGATCGGTCCCAAAACTTAGGACGGGTATTGCAAATTTTGGAAGCCGGTTTGGGCGGTTCATGACAGTGTATTGGGTGTTTAGTTTGCTGTGGTGTAATTTATGCAATAAATTGTGTTTGGTGTGCATGGTAGGAGCTAGCCATGGTATTCGATTCCTGGTGGAATGATGTGTCTTGAGTGGGTCACGGGCAGCCACTTCTTTTCTGTTTAAGGCCCGGTATAAGCAGTCCGATTTAACAAATGGTTAACGTCTATGTGTTGGGTGCTTGAAATTGATAAATGAATGGCTTGAGTTGTATAGGAATTAGTAGGTTAATACATGAACTCTATTGTATTAACATGAGTCACAATATGGAATATAATTGTGTGTGTAGATCATTGGAGATGAGTTTGTGATTAAGCTCAAATTGAGTTAATTGGGTGATGGTTGACCCAAATTGGTACATTGGTGTAAATTGTGTTGAAATTACATAACATGTTGTATGTGATTTAAATATGTTAATATATATATATATATATATATATATATATATATATATATATATATATATATATATATATATATATATATATATATATATATATATATATATATATATATATATATATGTATGTGAATATATTAGCATGAGTTGTGGAGCGGCATAATGCATTTCATGCCATGCCTTTGGGTAACCCTAGAAATTAGGTGTGAGTGCGGGGACATAGATTACTACGAAAAAACGAACATGGTTGCGAAAGATTTCACGAGGATGATATTACGGAGAGATGGGTTGGGAGGCAGTCCGACATATCATTTCGGATGAGGACCATGACTGTTCGGGAAGTTCTCCAACACATTCGCCTCGGAGGGTAGTCCCATCTTTTTACCGCAATCTCGGTAGTGTATTTTCAAGAACAACAAGTTTTGTTTTGAAAATTGTGTTTTCTCATACATGGCTTAGGCAAGTGTAAGGGAGTCGGTGAGGACTCGAGACATGGGAACGGGCATGTAGACATTCAAGTAGGATCACGTATTTACTTGAGTGTGTGTTTACATTGGATCATTGCATATGCACTTAGGTGGGGAGTAACCCATTTAGGGTGATTCCTCTTGGGGCGATAGCTACATACAGTAGAAGAATATTTTTTTCGAATATCAGGGCGTTCGAAGATGGCTCATTTAGAGGCGATTTTTAAGAAAGTCGGGTTGTGGCTTTGATGTTTTTGAATAATATGTATTAGAATTGTAGATTTTAATATGTATTTGTATTAAGAGTAATGAAATAACTCTTGGACTATTGGAATATAGTTGGGTATATATTTTGATGAGTATTGGTTTATGGGCCCAAGAGGCCATTTTTACTCAGGTATGGGTCTCAAGACACGAGACGTATAGATTTTCCGAGGGTTGACGGGTAGTCAATGGACCCCCGGGTTTTTGGGGCATCACAGCATGGTATCAAAGCTACGGTAAACGATTACCTTGGGAGCTCGGTGGGTGTAGAGCTTAGGTAAGCGAATACCTAGGGAGCTCGGGTTTGGGTATCCATAAGTTAGTCCTAATACAAGCTTCACAGCTTGGTATCAGAGCTAAGGTAAATGATTACCTTGGGAGCTCAGTGGGTGTAGAGCATAGGTAAATGAAAACCTAGGGATTGAGGGACTTGGGCTTAGGCCATGGTCATTGAGGTAAGAACATGTGGTGGGTAAAGCTCGATGTTAGGGTTAGGTATGTGATTACCTAGGAAGTCACAGGACAAGGTTAGAACACTGCATGCATGTGTTTTATGTGTGATTATGTGATTGTTTGATAAATTGTTGTGTATGTATGTGTGAATGGTGTGCGTAACATGGATTGTTATGTGTTGTGATTGTTTGTGTGCTTAGTGATTAGCACATAGATGTGTTGGAAAATTTTTGGAGTTGTACAGTGGGTAAAACTGGAAAGAGAAAATAAATAAAATAAATTTTAATAAATTTAGTTGGTTTATTGGAAAAAAAATGAAATATATATATATATATATATATATATATATATATATATATATATATATATATATATATATATATATATATATATATATATATATATATATATATATATATATATATATATTTATATATATATTTTAGGTAGTCTTCCGGTGATGGAGAATAGGAAAAAATATGTATATATGTATTGTAAGGTGTTTCCGGTACTTGAAATGAAGAAAAAAAAAGCAATATGGCTTGAAAAAAAAAATGGTCTGAAATTTGTTTGGCTCTTTTACTTTACATTGTCTCCTGTCTAATGGGGGTATCGTGACACGTGGTTAGAGGGGCGTGTAGTTAGGCCCTAGGTGAAGGTCCACGATACGAGTTGGACATATCGTATTTGTAGAGAAGAATTTTGGTGGCTAAGGAAATTTGTGTCGCAACCTCTATTTGGAACATGTGGTGATTTGGGCGTGCTAGGTTAGGAAGGGAACGTAATCACGATACACTTGGTTATATCGTGGGGCGGAGGTTGGAAGGAACACAAGGCTCTTGGGGATTTGTATTGCAATACACCATAGTGTATTGTGACCAGGAGGGGTTTGAGATAAGGCTTTGTATAGCGAGGCAGGCCACGACACGGCCGGTATGGAGCCCACGACACGTGTTGGGCGCTACGGCGGCTCTGGCCAACTGGGCACAGCGACAGCGGCGGACGGGCTACGACACGATCGGCGCGGTGCCACGATGCGACCACGCCCGCGCGAAGGCTGGCGCACCTGGCGCCCAAAACGAAAATAGGTGTGCACTTGGTGCACCAAACCGAGTTTTGGACTCGGTCTGCTTTGTTTACAGTCCTTGTTTGAACCTTGTTCACGAATTTTTCAAAAAAAAAAAAAATTGAAATAAAATTTTTTTTGAAAAATAAAATAAAATTTTGTAAAAATGAAATTTTCAAAAATGAAATTTTTTTTGTTAAAAATGATTTAGTGTGGAATGATTGTCTTGCATTACAGTAAAATGTGCGCATTGAGTATGAAATGTTTTATGTGTATGAATAGTGTCTGAGTTTGTGGATTTATGCCTTAGGGATCTTTGCGTTGGATTTTAATTTGTCATTAATATGTGTAGATGTCTAGTCGAGGCGGGGGCGTGGGGGCGTCCACGAGTGCGGTCGGGGCGTAATCGGCACGACCCGGTAGACTGGCGGCGGGCAGGATTGCGATCTTATTATCGCTACGTGCGTGAAATGCGATGGTGGTCGGGGCGGGTCAGGCTTGACCTCCAACGTTTAGAAACACATCGTCCTCCAATGGTTAGAGGAGGAGTGGACTCTAGGGTCAGGACGACGATGACCATAGAGGGAGAGGTAGATGACATACGAGGCATCCAAGATATGGGTGTTAGTACTAAGAAGAAGGAAGATCCATCTTCTTCTAACCTGGAAAAGAAACAGAAGACTTCTGTTTCGCAAGGATATCCAGGACGGGCCCGAGGTCATTAGGACCAAGGCCAGGATGAGACATTTAGTCAGGCAGGGCAGATGATGTGTTATTTCTTCCAACAACCTGGACACTTTCGACGAGATTGTCCACGGAGGCAGGAATCCCAAGGTTATGGGACACCTCAGTCCCAATCATCAGTGAGACGAGTTAGGGTTGCCAGTTAGGATGGGCAGATGGTGTGCTACCATTGCCAGCAGCCCGGACATATGAGGAGGGATTGCCCTCGGAGCGGGATCGAGGTTTGGGGGCCAGTGCAATCCCGGTCGGCTAAGACGAGGAGCGAGATCAGTTTGTTTCTCCACATGCCTTAGTACGGGGTTAGAGGAACCGGTTCAGTTTAGGAGTGCTATCTGAAGCACCTTCGGCGTACAGGTGGGCCCAAAAGGGCCCGAGTGTGGAGTCGGTGGTCTGAACTCCGCGAGGCCCGAGACTTCCTAGTCGGCGGGGCAAATGATATGTTATTTTACTGGCGCGGCCCGGCTTGGGCATATGAGACGAGATTGCCCTGGGAGGCAGAGGTCTCATGGTACTATAGGCTGAGCATACCGAACAGTCGAATATGTAGGGTGCGTTTCTACTCTTGCACTTGTTGACTAGTTAACTAGAGTAGCGTTTAAATTGGATGCATCATATTCATTCATTGTTGCATCTTGTGTGAAAGATTTGGGCTTAGAGGTTGAGGCCTTTAGAGAAACCAGATGTGGATGTTCTTCCCTAGGGTGTAGGGTGAGAATTGACCGTATAGGTCGGGATTGTGAGTTAGAAATCTCCAAGATTCTGCTCAGGGTAGACCACCGGTATTGGGGTGTCACATTATGGCATCATTGCGTTCATGTGCACGGTAGCATCGCGTCGAGTCGGGTGTGGGTGCATGGTATGGTTATTCACACCATAGTAAGTGTGAAATTTGGGTTTGTCTTTGGGACTCGTCCAGTGAAGACTCATAGTTCGAATAAGAAAATGAAGAGTAATTAAAGTGTGTTAAGCGAGAGCGAAAGGGACCGTTAATCCTAAGGTAGAAACTGAGATTAGGGTGAAAGGAGACATGATAGTATCCGAAGGTCCTGTGGGTGTAAGAGACTCGAGGAGCCATACAGATTTCTATATGGGTGTAAGAGACCCGGGAGATATCAATTTATGTGGAGTGTAAGAGACCCCGGGAGATATCGAATTTACGTATTGGGTGTAAGGGCAGGGGAGAGATCGAATTACGTATTGGGTGTAGGGCAGGGAGTATCCCAATTTACGTGGGTGTAAGAGACAGTGGAGAAATCCGAGATTTACGTATTGGGTGTAAGAGACAGGAAGCCATTCAGATTTACGTGTGGGTGTAAGGGCCAGTGGAGTTATCAGGGATTACGTGTGGGTGTAAGGGCAGTGGAAATCAGAATTTACGTGGGCGTAAGGGCAGGAAGCCATTCAATTTACGTGTGGGTGTAAGGGCAGTGGAGATATCAAATTTTTATTGTGAGCCTGCAGAGGCTCGCGAGTCTTAGGCCGAAAGTTATGTTGCGAGAGAAAACACGGTCATGGTTGCTCGCGTAGACTTGAGTTGAGTGAAATTCGGTATTTCAGAGATTTGGATGCTCACTAGGCCATTGGGTGTGGTGAGCCGGCGGACTCATTATATAATGTCTGTTCATGACATGAGATGGGATGTGATCCATTGGATTATCGATGAGTGTGACCTTGGGAAGGTCGTGGTTTACACCTGGCCAGTTTTGTGAGGTTACATATCTGCGTGGGTTGGATGCGTGTGTGCGTGGAATTTCGGGCCAATTTTTAAAGGGAGGGAATGTAAGACCGAAAATTCCAATTTTTTGGAAAAAGAACCGCGGTCATTTCGGTAAAAATCTAGTGCACTAGATCTCGGAGGGGCTTGGACTGGAATCGATCTCGCAAATCTAGCTTCGCTCTTCTGAGATTTAGTGAATTTTGAGAGCCGTATGAATTTGTACGTTTTTCGAGTACCAGGAATTGTCGGGTCTTGAAGTAAAGCGACATTTGATGTAACAAAGTCACATATAACAGAGGCTCATGTGACACATATATTTGCGTGAGTAAAGATGATGGAAACGGATGGCGAGATTGTGCCACGTGTCGGAAATCGAGAGAAGGGACATGGATGACATTTTTGGAATTCTAAATGAGGAAAAGGACAAAATAGAGAATAGAGACCTTCTCAAATCAAAAGGACAAAACATGAAGGAGAAGGGGAGAAAAGATGCAGAAAGTTTGGTTTTTGAGATCTTGATATTTTTAGAGAGAGAGAGAGCACATTCTCTCTAGATTTCCGGTCAATCGGACCATCGGATTTCAACAGAGCAAGAAGGAAAGTCGTTCTACGCGGCGAGGGCAACGCGTGGGCACCGGTTTTGAGGAGTTTCAACAAACTCCGTGAGGTAGGGGTTTTATCCTACTTGTTTTACTCTTGATTTAAGTGTTTTGTAATGCTTGAGTTGATTGAGGCCGTGAGTGGCGTTTGGTCAGTCGAAACTTGGGACGGGTGTTCAAATTTTGGGTACAGTTTGGATGAGTTCTTGACAGTGTGTGGATTGTTTGGGCTGCTTGTGGTGTAATTTATGCAATAAATTGTGTTTGGTGTGCATGAGGCCGGGAATGGCCATGGTATTCGATTCAGCGAAGTGGAAGATGTGTGTCTTGAAGTGGGGCATCCAGCAAGACTGACCCTTGCTATTTGGGGCTTTGTACTCATGATCCGGTTGGCTTGAAATGGACCTAAAACGTCCATGTCTTGGGTGCTTGAAATTGATGAAATGAATGGCTTGAGTTGTATAGGAATTAGTAGGTTAATGCATGAACTCTGTGTATTAACATGAGGTCACAATTATATGGAATATAATTGTGTGTGTAGGTCATTGGAGATGAGTTTGTGATTAGCTCAAGTGAGTTAATTTGGGTGATGGTTGACCAAAATTGGTACATTGGTGTAAATTATGTTGAAATTACATAACATGTTGTATGTGATTTAAATATGTTAATATATATATATGTATGTGAATATATTAGCATGAGTTATTGGAATTGGTATAATGCATTTTCATATGCACTGGGTAACCTAGAAATTAGGTGTAGTCACGGGACATGATTTTTGAAAAACGGTATGGTTCTTGAGAAAGGAATTTCACAGGATGATATTCCGGAGAATGAGGTTGGGAAACGGTCCAACATATCATTTCGGATGAGGACCATGACTGTTTCGGGAAATTCTCTAACACATTCGCCTCGGAGGATAGTCCCATCTTTTTACCGAATCTCGGTAGTGCATTTTCAAGAACAACAAGTTTTGTTTTGAAAATGATGTTTTCTCATACATGGCTTAGGCAAGTGTGAATGAGTAGGTGAGGACTCGAGGCATGGGAACGGGCATGTAGACATTCAAGTAGGATCAACGTGTTGCTTGAGTGTGTTTACTTTGGATCATTGCATATGCCTTAGTGGAAGTATTACATTGGGGTGATTCCACTCTTTTTGGCGATAGCTCACCCTGTCGAGGGAATATTTTTTTCAGGTACGGGGAGCGTTGAAAGGCTGACTCAGGCCGATTTTTGAAGAAAGCCGGGTTATGGCTTTGATGTTTTTGGATAATATGTATTAGAATTGTAGATTTTAATATGTATTTGTATTATGAGTAATGAAATAACTCTTGGACTATTGGAAGATAGTTGGGTATATATTTTGATGAGTATTGGTTTATGGGCCCAAGAGGCCATTTTTACTCAGGTATGGGTCTCGAGACACGAGACGTATAGATTTTCCACGGGTTGAGGGGTAGTCAACGGACCAGGGTTACTGGGGTCTCCTGGTGATCTCATTTTTGGTTTTTATTGCCTACTCTTGTCATTATTGATTTTACTTCAATGACCTTTAATTCGGGTGCTGGTTTTGGGTCTTACTCTTAGCAAAGGTTGCATGGGACTACAAGCAACAGTGTCACCACTTCCTTGGCCAATTACTTGTTCGAGCATTACACACATTTGACAGACTCATGAATCATACTTTTGCACCACAAGAGCTTCCAATTTAGAGACTAGCTAGGGGACTTACCTTATAAATCTTCATGCAAGAATGCATTATGCACACCTATATGATGAAATTCCCAATTTTTAGCTGCAGCTACTACAAGAAAAGTGTGAAATGTAACCATTTTGGCCACGGGTCAAATGTCTCATTGTAGTTAATCCCTTCAAGTTGCCTATTTCCAATAATAACCACTCGAGCCTTGTAACGTTCAATAGTTCTATATGCATTGTATTTGATCTGAAACACTCATTTACATCCTAGTGCTTTCTTAACGGGTCGTAATGGCTTCATAATCCATGTTCCATTATCTTCTAAAGCCTGTATTTCCTTCTTCATAGCATCTCTCCATTGTTCATCTTTCTGGCTTCACGAAAGATTTAGGTTCAACACTTTGTAGTAATAGTACGCTAAGAAGCATGGTGATGCATAAAGAATTTATCGATTACCTTAAAACCGGGGGAAAAATTGATTTTAAAATGAGTAAAGCAATAATTTTGGTTGAAAGCAGATTTTTCTAGATCTCGGATGGCCAGAAAGCGGACTTGGCTGTTGAATCGTCTTGCAAAATCTAATTACCTAGTCGAATTTTGTCGGATTCCAAGATGGTCAGAATTTCACGTTTTTCGAGGCATCGGGTGTAGCAAGTGACAAATGGAACTTGGTTGAATTTCTCAATTAGAGCCATGTGTCAAATGGAGAGGTTAGTCAAACAAAGAGTCCCAGGTATGGCGTGTGTCAAACATGGAGAAGAATCAGTTTTGGATAAGATAAGGAAAGAAAGCCAATGAGAAAGGGACATGCGGCAAGGGAATGTGAGAGTAACTTTTCCACTTGGATCAAGTGGACCAAAACAATCTGGTGAGAGAGAGGGGGGAAAAAGGAGAGAAAGAAAGAAAGAAAAAGAAAGAGGAAGAAAATGAGGAGTGAGAAGCTCCACCTTCTCGTTAGGATTCCCGGAGTTCGAGCCCTCGGTTCTCATTAGAGCAAGAGGCAAAGTTGGTCCACTAGCGAGGCTACGGCGTGACCAAAATCGGGGGGTTAGTCGAGACTCCGAGGTGGGGTTTTCTCTCGGTTTTTATTCAGTGTAGAGTCATTCCAAATGGCCTGAGGTTTGTGTGGGGTCGTGAATGGTCTTGCGATTAAGTCAAAAATTTTGGTTACTTATTTGGAAATTTGGGATTGTTTTTTGGAATGGTCAGGAACTGAATTCTGGGACTTTTGGGATCCGGGTGATTTTTAATTTGTTATTCGTCCATGTGTGTTGTTTTTATGTGTTATTGCTAAAAATGAATAACATGTTGTTTGTATTGTCTGTGACTGAATTTATGGACTGTTATTTGATTTGGTGAGTTGTATTTATGTGGTATCACTGAAAAAAATGAATATCCTGTTGTTTGTGTGAAAATCATGGTAATACATGCGTGTTTGATGAATTGACATGAAAATTATATGTTGAAAATATAATTTTCATGATTTGGAAATGTGGCATGTGGCTCTCATTATGCAAGTAACATAATATGGCATGAAATGATATGTTTCCATTTCATATGCACGGTAACATCGCGTTGAGTCGGGTGTGTGTGCATGGTAATAGTTATTCACCATTCTTGGTGAATGAGTGGTGAGTTCGAACATGGGACAACGTCAAAAAATCGAGACTCACGGTTGCATTAACATGAATATATATATATATATATATATATATATATATATATATATATATATATATATATATATATATATATATATATATATCCTCTCCTCTATAGCGGCGTTGTGTGTGTGTGTGTGTGTGTGTGTGTGTGTGTGTGTGTGTGTGTGTGTGTGTGTGTGTTGGGCGGAACAAAATGGGGTAGATCCTCCTAGGGTGAAAGACCCAAATTCATGCGCGGTTAGACATGATGTGACGGTGAAAAGCCAAGTAAAAATGTTAGAAAGGTACGCGGCGTCTGCGGTGGCAGAAAAATCCGTGGCCCACAAATGAACAAAAGAGATTTGATTCAGATCGATGAACATTTGAGGATTTTCGATGGGTTAGGAACATGTTTTCTACGCCAGTGGCTCTACATGTGAAGTAACGAGGAGTCGGTCGAACTTCGGGTTATGGGCATGAGGAGTCTCATCTCATTCATGACGTGAAATATTCCATTTAGGATTGCATTTTCTGTATGGAATGTGGTATGATGTGTGTGTGCCATTGCATGTGCATTTAGGCCAAGAGTTTTCTATCTCGACAGAGGATTTTTAGGTCGCGACAGAGTTGGCCAAGGTAAGGGGAAGGTATGTCTCGATAGAGCCAGTTTATGTCGCGACAGAGATGGCGGTGTAGGGAGAAGTTGCGGCCGGCGGCGGGCTCAGCCCGCAGCCGAGAGCGGGCTGCGCGAAGGCGATCGCGTGGGACAACGCGCATGGGCGATGCCCGGCCGCGTGGGACAACGCGCATGGGCGATGCCCGGCCACGTGGGACAAGCACATGGGCGGCAGCCTGGTCGTGAGACGGCCTTGCACGACGGCGCCTGGCGGGGCCCAGCGCGTGCGGTGCGTGGCTGGCGCACAGCACGCACGACAAGCGCAAAATGAACCTCTGTCGTGACAAACTTATCAAGTAGCCAAAATAAATAAATAAATAAGATGCCCCAGATTTGGGGCGTCACAGTTCACATATTGTGCAATAGGATAAGGACTACCTGAAGAATGCTAATGACCAAGTGAGTTTGCGGAAGGGCTCATTACTTTCACATTGTGTAATACATAATCTTGCAACAAAACAAATCCATGTTTGTCCCTTTGGCCTCTACAAACAAAACATTGCGAAATTTGGCTTCATTATTTTTGTCTCACCTTTTAATTTATTGCAGAATTTGTTCCCTTTGCTGTTTACAAACATTGGTGTTAACAATCAATAGATTGCGATGTTTGCAAGGTCGGAAAACAACATCAGGTTCCATTTTTTTAAAATAATACAAGATCATCTACTCCATTTTCTATTGTTCATTTAGATATTTGGGCCCAATACATGGTTCCTAATTTTTCAAGTGCTAAATGGTTTCTCATTCATTGATAATTGAAATAGAGTAATCCCAAGTTTTATTTTAAAACAAAAATCAAAAGTAAGCAGTTTTTTCCCTAACTTCTATAGAATAATTAATTAAGAACCAATTTGAGGTTTGTATTTAAAGCATAGGACTCCCAAACAATACAGGATTATTTCAATCGAGATCTTGCACCAAAAAAGTGTCAGAATTAATCTGATCGACCATTTATTATATATATATATATAATATATATATTATTCTATAATATAATATATTATTATATATATATATCATATATCATATATATATATATATATATATATATATATATATATATATATATATATATATATACATATATATATATATATATAAAAAATTGTATAAATTATTCTCCTTCTCAAATAATAAATTGTCACATTTTCCACACTTAGGTTCCAAGGCACCATAAAACAGAAGGAATTGTTGCTCCATCTTCCCACTTATTCGCAATGCTCATGATCATCCTTTTATTCTAAGTCAAGTTTCTACATTTTCTTAGTGGTGAAGGGAAGAATGTATAAACTTTAGCATCGAACAAGAGAATATTCATGGTGCTAACCCAACTTGTTAGAACTCCAAAACAAAGAGGGCCCATTAAATACGCTTGAGTTAGAATTCCAAAAAATAGTTAGCCCCAAGATTAAACACAAATTTGAGTTAGAATTCCAAAATAGGTAACAAAGGATTAAATACAGCTGACATTACATAAGTTAATGTAAAAAATACTCACTAATGGTTCTATAATTAAATTTCCAAGGTCGGGTTCTTCTTGCTACAAAGTGACTTGTTGTATAGATCAATTTAAACTCCAAGACGTCCGTCAACATTTGCTATCAAATTAAGTATGTGAGATGAGTTAAACCACCAAATAGTTCAATTGGTGATAATTAATGGAAGCCATGACGGGGCGTGGGCAAATAAACCTGTCTGGGGCGATTCCCACTCCTTCTGAATGATGGCAAAAGACCATGATGAATGTTAATAATATCCTTCCCAGAGTCTTCAAAAAGTTCTAGATATACTCTTGCATAATAATTGATGTTAAGGACTACACCGCTAGCTTGGTGAATCATGATACCAACAAGAAGATAAAAAGGGCAATTCAACATAAAGATGCTACAAAAACTAGATATATTTCAAATTAATTCATAATTAATTAGGGCCTAAAGGAGAAGACTGAAAATTATGTTTGCTGATTTAGTGTTTTGAACTTCAATCATGAAAGAATATAATACCCTAGATTCTTCCCTTTCAATATTAACATAATTGATGTGATTAGGAACTAAGGATATCATTTGATTTACCTGCATGTATCTAGCAAGTATTAGAAAATCGGTGTCCTGAACCAAATCCAAAATCTCCTCTTCCCTTTTATTCTCTTTGTTTGTACACAAATAATGATATGGGATTCCATGCCTCTCAAGAAAGCGGAACACGTGGGTGTTTGGACCTCTATCATGATTACTGTTAAAAAAAATGCATCAGAAACCATAATTATACTCTCTAAACCGAAATAATAACATATTTAAAACCAAAGTGCGGTAATCTTCCTTGAAACCCACCTTATCACACATGTTATATCTACTAGAAGTCTTCCATCCTGCCATTCATGCAAAAGATCAACCAAACAATGGTTCTGCAACAAGATGATGATCTTTAATAAGCTAAAGATCAAAATAACAAGCCTTACCTGTTTTGATGCAAGAACAGAAATCTTATATTTGGGGTCGAGATTAGGCACCCGAACAACCGATTTCTTTGCATTGAACATATTTGATAGTTTTAGGAAGTCCTCATTCATTTGGGCTCGTGGCCACTTCACAGGATAAAAAATAAACTCATTGCCATGTGGTTAACAATTAGATTCCATTCTATTCCCAGTTCAAATAAATGTACTATGTTTTTTCAGTTTAAAAAGCATAACCAACTACTTATTTTTGAAAACAAACTGGAATGAATTAACCATCAAATTGTGAATACCGGGAACCAACTCCTATTCTAGCTGATTCAACCACTGGTTGTGGTACCACACACCATTGTAACATAACGTTTTAATGTTTCTTATAGAACTGTACTACCCATTGAGATGGAATTGCTCATATATTTCATAGACATAAGCAACTTACCACTAAAAGTGAGGTCATTAAAGAAAGAAAAGAAAAAAAAACCCAAAACTGGTAATATTTTTTAAACCATAGAACTAGTCCTGCCCTATTATTTCTCCAGTTTTGTTCAATGGTCCAATCAATAACATGGATATGTAGCTTCAAATCCTACCCCAAATGCAATGAAGCCATTGGATTTTCACAAGATACTCAAAATCACCCAACAGTTTTTCACCAAACTTGTTCTTGTACACTTATAAGAGTGACTCAGGAATTCAAACTGTTGCACTAATTCATCCTCAAGCCACTGTTTTGCATGCATTCTTTAAAGAAAAACAGCACCAATTTTAAACCCAATTTAGGAAAATTGTTTCTAAAAAACAAGATTTATGAGCACAACACAAACACACATGTTCTGCATTACTTTCAGATTTTCTATTTCCAAAAGTAGAAAGCAGTTAGTTTCCCGTTACCGCCTGCATACTTGTTTGAACCCAAAAATGAAAAATCTATGTATTCAATTCGTACCAAAATTTCTGCAGACAGATAATATGCAAAATAGAAATTCACAGCACAATATGAAGTCACCTTCTAGAATAAAAAACTTTATTGTTTTTAGGTACGAAAACATTTGCCCCCAGTATGTTCTGCCTCTGGAAGCGATACAATCGGAGAGTTTGGCGATGATTCTGATTGCGTCCTAATACACAACAAGTTCAATTCCCATCTCGCAAGCAAACAAGAATCCAAGCATTGCGAGAGAGATGACTTACTGGGCAAAGAAAGGCGTGGATTCCATGAACGAGATTGAAACCGGAAGAGTTGGAGGGACGGAGGGGCTGCCGGGGAAATTCTAGAGATGCGAAGGACCTGTTAGTAAACAATAGTTTTCAAAAATGTGTTCTTACATGGAAAAAAGACAAGAGTCTTTATTGAGTTTATATACTAAAACCCTATTATGAGTTTGTACATTACTTGAGAAGAGGGGAACCCTCGAATGCACAAGAAATTGGAGAGTCATAAAATCACGGTAAATTCATAATTGGTTTATTTTAAATTCAAATTCTAACCGTTAAGTTTGCATTTAATTCGTAACGTTTCGAATGAATTCTTATAATTAAGTTTGCATTAATTCGTAACGTTTCAAATTAATTATTACGAATTAATTCTTATAATTAAGATTGAATTAATTCGTAACATTTCAAATTAATGTTTACGAATTAATTCAAACCAATTTTTCGCCTATAAATACAAAGGGGTCATGATGTTACAAAATACAGTTTTTCCCTACCTTTTTCTGTAACTTGGAATATCTATCTTCATATACGCCGCTTCGCAGTCATTCGATCAAGAATCACAGATGGTGAATCAAATTTCTAAGCGACACATATAAGACTGTCTGTTTTTATTCTCTCCAACCTATCGCTAATTTACACAATGACACCAAACCTATTATCCTCCTCTAACAGATCCAGTTCCTAATCCTTCTCCCATTTACTATTGTTATTTTCGTCTTTTTCCAACTTTCTGCAGGCTAAAAATTCAACAGGACGTGCTTGTGAATCCAAAAAGTTGGGGCAAGCTCGTGGAGAGCCTTCGTCGGAGGCTCATTATCGCGCTCTCTCTATAAGGCATCCTTCAGCCACCAAACTATACGGCAGCCAAACCTTCTAAACACGACGTCGTTTTGTAAAGATTTAGAGTTTCGAATTCTATAGAACTATAGTAGTCACCGGTGTAGTTGAACCAATAGGAGGAAGGTCGTACGGATTTCCTGAGGAATGGGCTCTGTGGGCCATCTGGCCCATATTTTATCACTGTGACTCGATGGGCTTGTATTTTATAGGTTCCAGCCCAGCCTCCCAAATCTTTGGGCCTATGCACGTGTCCACCCATTCTTCAGTACTGTTTTCCTTGCTCGAAGTGAATAAATTATTTGTTAACTGCAATCATTTTGTAAAGTGAATCTTATGTTATGGGCTGTACATTTGAATTTATGTATAAAAGAACAAACAAGATATTTGGTACCAAAAAAATGATGAATAGATTTAAAAAATAATCATAAAAGCTCCAACGTGTGTGATTTGGTTTTTTGGTCCCTAAAATACCCTCAAGTTAAATAAATAAAAAAACCTTAATATGTATCTCTAATAAAATAAAATAAACTCATTACCTTTAGAGATGGCAATGTGTCCAGACTGCGGGATTTCCGACCTCGATCCGATCCTAGGTCAAACAGTTAGGTAACCTGACCTACAAATTGATACTTTGATACGATAAAACCGATTTTTGAACGGATATGATCGGAGCATGGATCAGCGTATTCGATCCAAAAACCAAGATCCGATCCGACCAACGCGGCTGGATATCCGATCAACCACCATATCCGATCCGATTCTACCCGATACAAACACACATATATAATATAGTCCATATACACCTTCTCTCTCTTCTCTCGTGTAATTGATAATTAATGTCATTAATATATTTATATACATTATAAATTTATAATTGTCATTATAGGTATGGTTTTTTTTATATAATATGAATTAATTGTAATTTGTAATAACATATATATCATGATATGATCTTCACATTAATAATTCAAATATTTAATTGACTATTTTTTTAAAATCCTAATTAGTAAAAGTTGAAATGAATACTAAAAATATAATAATGTAAACCCCAAACCTAACAATAACATTATAAATTATAAATCTTGTCCTAATTGTAATTTGTAACCCTAACGTAACATGCTAACATTGTAAACCCTAACTTCTTAACACAAAGAACCTAAACCTATAACACCACAAACCCTAATTTGTTGATGTTCTCATACAAGCCATATCGATCCACGCCTTCATTATCCTCTCATGACTGGACATATCTCTTCCAAGACGTTTTCGAAATTTTTGGCCATTCTTTAATCACCCAAGAGACTTCGATAATGCCACATACAAGCGTTCTCCCCACAATATAAGAATTAAAACCATACGACTCTCTTTAAACTCTTTAAAGCTAAGCTGACGACGTTCTTTGAATGACCGAGCTCTATCTGCTTCTGCGGTGGCATTTAGCTGATTAATCCCCTCTAAGCAGAGGAAAGCCTGACAGCGGCGATCTTCTGGGCCTGCTTGGATTTTTAGTCCCTAAATCCCTAACCTTAACGTAACACCACAAATTCTAATTCCTAATATTGTAAATTTTAATTTTGACACTTAAAATCCTAATCATACATCACTAACCCTAACTCTAATACTGTCAAGTATAAATCTTAATCTATCACCACAAATTTTAATCCCTAATACTGTAAATTTTAAGTTTTTAACTATAACACTGAAGACCCTAATCAATCATCATAAACCATAACCTAGTATAGTCTCATTTAAAATCCCTAACCTACTATGATTCCATTTAAAAGCCCAAAAGCCCAAAATTCCATTTAAAAGCTCAAAAGCCCATAACACTATCATGGGCTATTTTCACACAAGTCATGAGGAACCCACCACGGGAATTCATGAATTAGGCCTCTTCATCTTCCCCTCCTTCGCGCCTTCTCCTCTTCATCTTCTCCTTCTCACATCACTTCGCCACCTTCTTCGCATTCCGGCTCTTACGAAGTCGCTGCCGACTCTTTGTTCGTGTCCCGTCACGTGTTAATTCCTACAACTTCACAGTTTCCCAGAATGCTGTTGATTTTTTGCCTGCGAAGATCGATCGTGAATTAGACTCCGCCTCTTTGTTCTTCCTTTAATTTTTTTTCTTCTCGCAGGAAAATCGCATCAAATTCTCTGCTTTTGTGCTTTGCATTTATTAGGTAATTTAATTTGTTATTTTCCCTGAATTTATTTTTCCCGCTGGTCAGGGGTTTAATTAGGTTATATTCGACAAATTTGATATGCTTACTCTATATTGCACGAACTAATTATACTAGTTCTAAAATTCCCATTTGCTGAATACGATGTAAGTAGTCAACTATTATCAAGCCTGTAGTTAAGTATAAGGATTAAAGATAAATAGATTACTTTAATGATCTAAGAGAATGCTCTATAATTTTTTTATTTTCAACAAGAAAGCTTATTTAGAACAAAGATACACTAAGGCATCTAGCTTATGTTCAATAGGTCTCTTTTCAGAGCAGAATATGGCACATTCACAATTCAGCACTTCAAAGAAAAGAGCGCTGCTAGCACACAAGAATCAACTCCAATCAGGAGGAAACTCAGGTGGACTCTCCACTCAATCAATACCGCTGATCAGCGAATCCAAATAGCTTAGCATTGCAAGACTCTCTTAAGTCCTATGCTGAAACACTTTACTCATCCGGTTGTTAATAATGAAGAGAAGGCCCAATGCAATTATCAGAAGAAGATTTTGTGGTAAATCATCCTACAGACGTCGCATCAGCAAACATTTCTGACAAAGGCCCTGTAAGAAAAGAATCAAAGACATAAGGCAAATGATTTTGAAAACTGATTCAAAGGAAATGTTAATTCTGGTGCATTTAATGAAAATGTGGAATGTGAGAAATTAGCAAAGATGGATTATTCTCCACACTATCCTCTTTCGATGGTGGAGCATAGAGGATTAGAGATTTCACAACTATCCAACCTCTTTCAAGTGTCCTCGCTGTAATACCGTGAAGAAGCACATCTTGAACATTTAAAGGGAAGCAGAGGATAGTCACTGCTCGACGAGCACAATGATATATAGTAGAAGTTGCTATTACAAATGCATATGTGGACTTCTAGTAACCAAAAAAGGATTCCATGTCCGTTACGGCACATTTCATTGATAAATCTTGACATTACATAGCCTAACTCGAGGTATAACAAATTAACATGTTCTTCTTAAATTAAGTATAATTTTTTTATTCATTGTTTACTTCATTGATAATTTTGTTATTTTTCGTGTTTATTTATGTCCTCATTTCTCATACAAGTGATGCTAACAGAGGTGTCGATAGATGCTATGGGTCGGGTGGAATGTCGACCAAGGTTATCCGCTTATTACAAAGGGATAATGCTCTACTAATGACAGTATGATTGGTAAAAGATAAAAAGAAAAATTTAGTGTTGATTAAGTCATCAATGACGGGTCTTTACTCATATGCAAGTGCTGCACATATTTTGAACCTTATTGTTAGATTGGTTTAGATGTGACTAAGCATGCCATTGACAATGCTCTGACAAGTAGTTGACAACATCTTCGTGGGGAAAAGAATAGAAAGGTTTTGAGGATGTTTGTTTGACAAATGAAAGTTCCTTATACTAGAAGATTGCCTTCGATTGTCCAACAAGGTGTGAACTCATCATCTAATGCTTAAACTGCTTTGGCTTATAAAAATGTGTTTCCTAGGACTTAAGTTGTTCGGAAATCACACTACGCGCTTATGCCTAGCGGTAGCGTAATGGGAGACTACAGCGATGTTTGCGATAGGTTGAGTTGCTCTCTATAATGTCACTGAAGCATTTTCGGGACAAGATATCCCATCGCCAATATGTTTTTTCCTGTGGATTCGCAGATTAAAATGACATCAATGAATTTACCATGTCCTCCAAATGCAAAAGAATTAGTACAATGGCAAAGAGTATGGTTGCAAAATTTGATGCATATTAAATGTGATCCATAAATTGATGGGTGTTGCTGCAGTATTGGACCCTAGGTATAAGATGACTTTGCTTCACTTTTACTTTCCTTTGTTTATCCAAATGACTTTAGTGAACAAATTAGCAACATTAAACGACTTTGTTATGAGTCAGGAGAAATATTATACTAGAATGTATAAAGAGACTGATACAGACCTACGTGACATGGAACGGGGTCATCAACTTCAAAAGGAGTTCAATAACTATCGATATCGGGACATCGCTGTTTGCAAAGGATGAAGACTAATAAAACTAATACACAGTTTCGTGAACTCGAATCAAGCCACTACTGAGGAAGTGATGTTTTGCTTGATAATTTTTCACTTGATATTTTATTATGGTGAAGTTTAATGGGTAAGTATCCCTGCTCTAAAACTATTGCAAGAGACATATTAGCCGATTCCAGATCTATCAAGGTTTCGTAGTCCGCATTCGCCTCTAGTGGGAGATTAGTGAGCCCTCATCGTAATCGACTTCATCCGAAGATGATGTGGCTACTGATGTGTGCTCAAAGCTGTTGTGGAGAAGTGAAAAACACGATGGTAAATTTATTTAATTGATTATTTATTTTTATTTACCTAGAATTTCATAATATTTGTAAAATTTTACTATTAGTTTGCTTTATATATTTTTCTAGTGGAGATGACTTGTTTGTTTCAGATGGTTATGCATCAATTTATGAAGAAGATATCTACGCAGCATGATGAAGGTATTAACTTTTATAACTAATAAATTTAATTCATATTGTAAATTTAAGTATTCAAATATTAAGTTTTTTTTTTATAATAGTAGGATCCGAGATTACACGTGATCGATGACAAATATTTTCATCATTTTTATGAAGATGAAGTCTACCAAACTTTGTCAAAACTTTGTTTAAGATGTTAAACATTTTGAATTTGTCATTTGATACAAATATTTTGATTTGTGATGTTTTATTAACTTTTTTAGACTTTGGTTTATATTCAAATTTATGAATCAGAAGTTATAATCTGTGTCATAGGTTAGCAAAATATGTCTCAGTTGTCGCATGGATAACCGGAGCATCCGTGGAGAATATCCAAATCCGATGATAGGATATGGATTTAGAATTTTTTCTATCCGTAGTATATGGATATGGATATGGATATATTATTTTTATTTAGGATCGGATATGGATTTTGAAAAATCCGATCCAAATCCGATCTGATGCCATCCCTAATTACCTTCGTACTTTCGGGACACAAACATAACAGAATGGGAAAGGAAAGGGAAATTGAAGCCCTATAACATAAGAGAAAAATCGATGATATGAAGCCCTATAACAGGAAATTGAAGGAAATGGAGACATAGAGAGAGAGCATTTTGTAACCTTAATCTTTTTTAACTTGTTTGGAGAGTCCTTCAAGGTCCGAAGAATTCCAGGGTCTTATTTTTTTTCATATTTCTTTCTTAAATTCCGTTTGGGACCTTAGTCTAATGTGAACGATGATTACACCATCATAAAACCAGTCAAATTTCAAGTGGAATTTGAAAATGCTCAAAGAAGGAATTGAATTATAATCATTACATATAGAAAATTAAAAATACTATTTTATTTTTACCTGAAACATTGCATTTTTACTACTCATTTTTTCCCATGGGCACTTTGTATGAAATAGATTTTCAAGTTTTTTGAGAGCATACTCAAAACAATGAAGGTACCAGTGGAATGAAGTTTGAATTTGAAATTTCTAACGATATTGTACAATTTTTTGTATTAGAAACTAAATACAAAAAGGGAAAATTAAAAATCTAAATCAAACTCTCAAGGGTTAAGAAGAATAAACATATGAAGTAGAGAAACAAGGGCGCTTTTGAATTGGAAACATGGACCCAAAACCCAATTCTCAAATCCCAACTAGTTGAGTGATGCTTCCTTAATCGTTTGACTGATGGAAGGTTTGACTAAAAGTTTTCTCAATCGATCGAGTTAAGCTTTTTCAACCGGCAATGAGAGAACCAAGTTACTTGAATCTTCACGATTTTTGGCAATGGAAGATTCACGGCTAGCCCTAGATGGTTTTCATTTCAAGCTTCAAACTTTTGATCGAAAGAGATAAAATAAATTACTAAAAGAAGAGTTTTGAGGTATTTTCATATTGATATTAGGAAGTATTTTAGGAAGTAAAAAAACAAACCACACGTGCTGTAGCTTGTTTTAATTACTTTTGAATAAATCTATTGTTTATTCTTTTTAAAATAACCAGCCCATAATATGAAATTCCCTTTTGTAAATGTGCTTAAATAGTTTCTTTTTCACGAACAAAACAAGCGCACCCCAAGGAGAAACACTAGGTTGGATCAACCCTTTATCCAAAAGCTCCTGTAGTTGAATCTTTAGCTCTTTCAACTCGGTTGAAGCCATCCTGTAGGGTGCTATGGAAATAGGGGTTGTTCCCGGTAAAATCTCAATAGATAAATCCACCTCTCTTTCAAGTGGAATGCCCTAGAGGCTCTTCAGAAATACTCAAAATTCTTCACTAATGCTAATATTTTCCAATTCTATTTGACCTCTTTTAGGGTCAAGCACCAAAGCCAAAAAGGGCTCACATCCTTTTCTCAGAAATTGTCAAGATTGCATAACTGAAATCACATTGGACAATGGACCAGCGCGAATACCATACACTGTCACTTCCGTCTGGTAAGAATATTTAAGCACTACCGATCTCTTATCACAATCAACTATGACCCGATGCTTAGACAACCAATCCATCCCCAATATCAAATCAAACTCACGAAAAGGCAAAGCAATCAAGTCAACAGGAAACTCTCTATCATTAATCACTATCGGACAATTCTTATATACTATGTTAACATTAACACTATGCCCTAGGGGATTGGTCACATGCATATAATATGATAATTGCTCTATTGATGGAATTCTATCAAACACATGCTCGGTACAAATATACGAATGAGTAGAGCCAAGGTCTATCAAAGCATGCATCTCAATATCACAAAGAGAGAAAATACCCGTTATAACTTTAGGAGCATCCTGATCCTCATGAGCTTTCATAGCATATGCTCGTGCCGATGCTGTAGAAATAGGGTGATCCATAATCTCTGATACAATAATTCCTCGCCCCCTTTGCTATCACGGTATTACACCTTGACCTCCGCCGATCACGAAGCCGTTCGAGGTGCCACGATCCTCCACCCATCACTCGCCTGAGGATTCCTAGAATCTACTGATTCTCTTGGACAATTGGCCAAGAAATGATATGCACTTCCACATCTAAATCACCCTCCGGGCCAATTCCTCAAGAACACCCGACGTCACCTATGGTAATGAGGGTATCTCGAAGCTCCTTATCCTGAGGATATGCCTCTACTAGAACTAGGTGTCGCTGTAGGCCCTTTTCTTCTTCCCTTACCAATAGAACTATACATTGATTCATCTTGACTATCTCTAGCTCTTTTACCTAAGGAGGAACCTCCCCTCGAAAACTTTCTCTTTTGAAACCTCTCCTTACTGCTTACTTCAGACTTTTCCATTTTCATAGCTGCCTGCACTAGTTAATAGAAATTCACCTGTTGCAGAGACGTAACAGATGCAAGATACTTCTTTATGGATTCATTTAATCCATCCTCAAATTGCCTACACTGCACGTTCCTCGGCAGAGGACTCCGGTCGCGCATCACTTACCGAGGTGGCTAAACTCCTTCTCATTCGACTCACAAATGTATTCCTCTCAAGCCAAATTCAAGAACTGCTTCTACTTAGCTTCCTTATACGAATCCGTAACATATTTTGCCCGAAATTCTTGGACGAAGAAATCCCAAGGTATCGGGTTTGGCAGATGTGGACACCTTAAGACAAGCTTCCACCAATCATAGGCCCTACTTTGCATAAGTGAGACCGCACATGAGACCCTCTGCCCAGGAGGACATTTTGCTTCCTCCAAAATCCTCAAGCTTTCCTTCTAGCCGCAATCACCCTTTTCGATTCTCTAAACCTGCTCCATGGAACTCTCCACTTCATGTCTTCATCGAATCAATAAGAGCTTCTGGCTGGGTGGTCAAACGCCTCTCTAAAACCCGGTTTCATCGTGAGAAATCTTAACAACACTTCCGTTGGCTCTAAAGCATATCACGGTCACTCACAAATTTCAAGGATCGTGAGGTCGAGGTAATTGGTCTCTTAAATTAACACTTTCAGCAGCCTCTTCAATAGGGTTCTGGGGTTGATCCATCCTATTTAGAAAACAAAGACATTTGCATTAAGCCAACACAATACTATACACATACACTTCTAACTTATGAACTATTCCAGAAACGCCTAAACCTAGGCTCTGATACAACTAAATTGTAACGCCTCTACCCCATAACTATGGCAAGTGAGGGGACGCCACACAGAGATGAGACTTGTAAGTCTGCCTTTAGCAAATAATTGAGAACAACTCGAGCAAAAAGTCAAAAATGACATAATCATACTTCAAAAGTTTGAATTATAAAAATTCAAGACTACAAAGTATATAATAAGTAAAACTACCACTATAGTGGTGTTTAAAAGTCCTGTACATATGCTTGAGTCTCAAAAAAAATTACATAACCACTTCTATTACAAAAAGAATAGGGTCCTACAAAGGGACTCCTAAGGTCGTGTCGTCTTTTAACGAATGCGTAGATGTCCCCGACAACAACTTCGCATCCCATGGATTAAACACCTGTATGCTGTTTATAGCTTGTTTTAGGAAAATACATAAAACAAAACCACTTATAACCATTCTCAAATACTGTAAACAAGCATGCAATATTATTTCAGGTAATTACATTTAACCATTTTCATACTTATCAAGTTCATAAATAATATATATATATATATATATATATATATATATATATATATATATATATATATATATATACACACGTATAGTTTCATGTGTTATCATATTCATCTCTCGTAGAGTACTTACCATACAATTCTGAACATAAGGCAAATTCCGAGGGTACACTACAAAGACGGCATGTATATGTCGGGATGCATCATAAATTCTTATTTTCATACATACTAGTCCTTATTCACAGATTGCATATAAATGTTTGACTACACAGACGTTAAGAATGAATAATGTGCACACTAGGTGACAAAGAGTTACCCATAGGTACAATATAGTACAAGAGAGCATAAGCACTGAATAGGAGTGTCATAACACTAATCAAGAGTGCCGAAACACTAAACAAGAGTGTTGTAGCACTAATCAGGAGTGTCGAAGCACTAAACAGGAGTGTCGTAGTACTAATCAGAGGCCGTAGCACTAATCCCCGCATCTACACTCATCCTGCCTTGCAGCATACAATTATATGTGATTCAAAACATTTTACGTAGGTCTAACTCATTCATATTATTTTCCAAGTTAATTCTTATGACCATAATTTCTTCATACATATCAACATGTTCAAATCATAACTATCATGCATTAACAATGCATTTTTACCAAAGAGGTCAAATTATGGGAAATGTTCTTCCCACCTAGAGACGGATTTTTCACCTTCACTTGCACAATTTTCTGGGAACAAATGAGACATACTTTACCCAAACTTATTTCATGAAAGTTGTAATTCTATGAGTCTATTTTCAGTAGAAATTGGAATCATCTCATTTGGATCATTATAACTTAACTTATGGCCAAAATATAGAACCTACCCATGTTAAGAAATTAAACCAAAGATTTCATCAATCTCTCAAAAAACAAGGGACTTAGGTTTAGAATTTCTTCTTGGTACCTTCTATATTTTTGTAGGTCTATCTCTTAGAGTTCTTTTCCAACTAGAATCATCCAATTTGGAGGTCAGGAGTCCAATTTATGGCCAGTACAAGAAAACAAGTTCTAGGGAAATTGTTAAGCACTTCCCCTATTATTCTATCATATCCATTTTACACAAAATGGTCCTTAGAAAAGGACACTCCCAACACAATTTTGCAATACTTTCTTCATGAAATCTATTCTCCTAGAAGTCTATATTATACAAAAATTCGAAACACTCAATTTGGATGAGTAAAACTCAACTTATGACCCAAACATCGAGACTGTACCAAAATCAGAGAATAAACCCAAAAGCTTACCTTTAAGCTCAGATTCAGGTTCCAGAATTTGATGGGCACCATAGGGGTCGAATTTGATTATACTTCCTTCTTGGGAGTTATTCAACAAGAAGTCTAGATTACACAGAAATTAGAATCACTCAATTTTGAGGTCTAATGGCCAAGTTATGGACAGACAAAGAGCAAGGGTGGAAAAAAAAATGGACAACACCTTCGACCCATACGAACCCTAACTCATTTTTCATACCAAACTCCTCCATTGAGGATCCAAAACAAAAGCACAACACAAACAAAAACAAAATAGAAGAAGGAAATCCCATTCCTTAACCAAACTTCAAACTCTAAATCAAAATATACCCATAGATAGAGGAAGTTAGGATTTTCCTAACCTTAAAGCTTCAAAGCTTTCCTTTTTAGCTTTTCTCTTCCTTTTTCTCTTCTTCTTCTTCCTTCTTCCTTTCTTCTTCCTTTCTTCTCCCTTCTCTTCTTCCAAACCATGCCTTAGCTCTCCTTAAGCCAAAACAGAGAAACTCCTGTTCTATGGAGACAAAATGTGGTCTTATCCTTGCTATAAGGCCAAAAGCAGCAAAATCTCATTTTGACTCTAAGTTTTCCTTGCTATTTAGTCCTCAAAGTTCATTCTATTTGAAAATCACTTATCATTATTCCATAATAGCATATAATCTTCTTACATAATGTCCTTTGAGTCCTTATTTTGTAATTGACCATTATACCCTTGACTCTTGGATAAATTCCGGGTTTATAATTTTTCACTCTTAGCACTTAAATTCTGGAAAAATACAAGTTTTACTTTTATTATACATCTAAACTATAATAAACAACTAGGGTATAATTTAGGGTGTTATAGAAGATAGTTGAAGAAGGTGTGCTTTAATTGTGAACAAATGAGATTTTGGGGTGGAAAAAGGAAGAAAAAAGTAAAAAAAGAGAAAAGGAGAAAAAGAAAGAAAGAAAGAAAGAATAAAGCAAGGAGGAGTAAGTTTGGTATCAGGCCTTCCCTACCAGCAAGTAAGTTCTAGGGGTGTTCCTACACCTAGCACCCTGCGCCTCTAACTGTCCAGGATTTACTAACCTAAAAACTCGCCACATCAAGGTAGAAAGCTTAAAGGGGGGTTGAACATCGCATCATGTCATGCCTTGTAATATGAAAAATAAAGTTCTCAAAAGTTTTAAGTGAGGATGGTGAAAATCATGCAAGTTTGAGGGAGCTATGAGGATAAAAGATGCACAAGCTGGAGTCAGAAGCTAAGAGGTTCAATTGTTAAGGCAATATGCAAAGGATGAACAATTAGTGGAGAAAAAGGAAAATGTGTATGTTTTCTTGGGTAACCAAAGCCTAAATGATCTATGTAACTACCCTCACTCTGCCTACACCAGCTCGTGTTATATAAAAAAAAAAAAAAAAAAAAAAAAAAGACCCAGCAATTGATCTAAGAGGTCATAACCTGCCACATTAGTGGAGTCTTACACACTCACCATGTGAGTGAAAGATCTCCATTTCACTAATGCTCACTAATTCCATCTGAATTGTAATTGACTAGAGAGGGGAAGACTACACACACACACTTGAGAACTTTTGTTTAGGTTGTTCAATTCATGGTCAATCTATTATTTTTGAAAAAGGCAAGCTCAAAATTTTCTTTGTGTTGTATGAAGGTTAGATCCTTGAGGCAATTTATCATATATTATCCCAATTTCATGCTCAACATGTTTGTTAGTTTTAAATAAGGAAAATGAGTTGTTTCTTTGCTTGAGGACAAGCAAAATGTTAATTTTAGGGGTATTTGACAGGTGTGAATCTTGTTAGCATTTGTAGTATGATTTTCATGTGTTTTATGCAACATAAATGTTAGATTTGCACCAATATCGTATCAGAAAGCTCTAACCCTCCATTTGCTTATGTTTTGAAGGATTAAAAGGAAAAACAAGCAAAGTGATGGAAGAAATAAAATGAAGAGAAAGTTACTGAGCTGTAGCAGTTTGCTCGCCATGGCGAAGAGATAAGTTTCGTCGCAATGAAGGGATACGCTCGCCTCGACGAAGAAGCTCGCCACTACGAAGGAAGGCTTCGCCGTAACGAAGCCTAAGCAAGAACAATATGAAACTCTCGAGTTCGCCACAGCGAAGAGGTTCACTGCAGCGAACATACCCTTCGTCGCAGCGAAGGGAGCATTGATCAAAAGACAACCCTTGGGTTCGCTAAGGCGAAGAAGCCTTCGCCTCGACGAAGGACAACAGGCTGGACCAACACACAACGAGTTTTGAGCCCATCATTAGCCCACTTTCCATTGCTTATAAATATATATTTTGTAGACATTCCTAGGTTCGATTTTTAAGGGAGAACACCCTCCTTAGGGTTTCTCCTCTCTTCTTCTTGAATCACTTTAGGGTTTGTGATTTTGTTTATTTTACTTTGGATTTGGTGTGATATTGAAGAATCTAACAACTAAAGGACCTCATTCAACCTTGGAGCTGAGTTTGGAGCATTCCTCGTCTCATATTTGTTTTGTATGTCTAACTATCACTCTCTTCTCATCTCTTTCATTATTATGGATGTAATAGACATGATTTTGATCTATTTGTGGGTTGTAATGAGGAGCTAAACTTTCCTCTAGGGTTGATTGTTTAAATTGATGTTTGATTTATATATCTTTTAGAATGGTTTTATGAATATGTGCTTTTGTTGATGTTGGTTAGTGTAGTGCTTGGAATTACTAAGGTTTTGATTAATTAATGCATGTTGAGATTTAGGCCTTCGATCCTCTTACTAGGGCATCCTTGGTGACGCTTGGATTAAGCCCTAAAATCTAGTCTTGACTCTCTTAATGCGTGAACTAATTAATTGGAATGCTAATTAACCTAATCAAAGAAGTCTAGGGAATTAGGAATGCCTGGTACTAGATGGATTTCATTAAGAGTAGCACCATCTCAACATTATATGAGGAACATATGGACGGAGAGGTGGTCAATCTAATCGTAGTCTGGGTAGTCTTATTGTACGCTAATAAGATAAGGACCAATAGATTCCTGGCGAGGTTAACCGCTTTAGAAAAGTATCGCATCTAATGATCTAAATGGACCGAAAGAAGAATAGAGTGGTGTGAGAATGGTGGGAGACAACACGAAGTGTAAAACTGCATATCGTGTTCCTTGGACAAGCATAAGTATATTTTCACTTAATTAGGACTTCATAAATATAAATAAAATGCATCAATAGAAGCAATCAACCCTAGTACCCTTCCTTGTGTTCTCTCTTCAAAATTAACCCATTCCTAGTAAGTGAGCATTTATCATACCCTACTTTGTTTTGCTTTATTTTGTTTTTAAAACCTTTTTCACCAAAACATTGAGTCACTCAGATAGTGAACGACTTTAGTAGCTGCACTTAATCCTCTAAAACCACAATCTCTTCATGTGGATCGATATTCCGACCCTAGTAAATTCACCGTATTACTTCAGGCGATCTGCAGGCCAAGGGAAATCGCTAACAACCTTATTTTCATATTTTTAGGTGGAGGAATTGCTACTTTGGCTAGACATCCCCACTAGAGGTGGCAAAATTGGCCCGACCCGGTGGGCTAGCCCGTCCACCGACCAGGGCCGGTCAAAGAATTATTGGTCTAAAAAAAATCGGTTAAATTCACTCATTTAATATGGTCCGTGCCGGCCATTCGAATTTTTTGCCTTTGGGGCTATTCGCCCGCCCACCGGTTTTTAGGGCGATCAACAGAAATTTTGGCCCGAAAATCTGGGCCAATTTCCTCGCCCGCCCTGCTGCCCACCATCATTGCCCACCAGCCCGCCCTACCCGCCGACGCCAACTCTAATCCCCACACTCGCAAGTATTTATAGGATGGTTGTCGTTCTCTTCATAACTCATATGGAGTCTTTTCTGCTTTCTTTTTAGGTACCTTATTCAAAAGGTAATTAGTATACAAAATGGCTTCTCCCCACATGTTTTATGGATGTATCGTAACTTATCAACATCAGATTCATCATTTCCTTTGGGAGTGCGATTCTTTCGCCACCACTCCATTGATTTGAGCAGTAAGATGTTGTGGTTTCATGTATATTCCCATGTTGAGTACAAACATCAACAAATGGCGATTCATACTCACCACCTCGATAGCTTCTTAGCACTTAAATTTTCTTGTTGAGTTGATTCTCAACTTCTTTTTTATAGAGAACAAATTTCTCTATCACATCATCCTTACTTTTGAGTAGGTACACATAACAGTACTTAATGCTATCATCAACAAAGGTAATAAAATATTTATTACCACCTCTTGTTTGTGCAAATTTCAAATCACATATATCACTATGGATTAAGTCAAGAGGTTTAGTGTGTCTCTCAACACTTTGAAAAGATTACCAGGTCAGTTTTCCCTCAACACAAGTTTCACACTTATGCTTTGCATCAATGTGGAAAGTTGGTATATGATTTAAGTTAATTAATCTACGAAATGTATCATAATTAACCTGTACTAATCTATAATGCCATAGATTAGAAGTGTAACGCCCCTTCCCCTATCTTCGACAAGTGAGGGGACGCCACACAAAGCAGAGACCTGTTAACATGATTTTTCAAAGGAGACCATTTCAAGCATAGATTCATGATTGACATAAACTTTTTTCAAAAAGAAAGAATTATGAAAATTCTTGACTATACATCATAACCTTGTAAAACTATCACCATAGTGGTGTTTAAAATGTCATGTACATATATGCTTGAGTTCATAACTACTTGTATTCATACAAGTTCCACTATTACATAATATTATATTTACATTTGTATTTCAAAAACAAAGTGAAGGACCTACATAAGGACTCCTAATGTTGTGTTGGCCTTGGCGAGTGCAAGATGTCCTTGGCGATCTCTTCAGTACCTACACGGATGAAACACCCGTGCTAAGCTTCTAGCTTAGTGGGAAAATGGAATAACATATATGACCACTCGCAGTGGTTCTCAATTATAACATATATGTATAAACAATTCATCTATCATAGTATTCATCTCTCCCGTAGGAGTACATATCAAAAATTTCATATCAGAAGGTACCCGTAGGTACACTATAGTACGAAACCGAGGTATGCCTAAGCATCTGAGCTGATTACTCTATATTCATATTGTTCATTATTCAGATACATTTCATATAGATGGTCGCCTGCATAAACCAATGAAAGTGGACACAAGAACACTGTACACTAGTACCCAGGTATAGTATAGCATGCATCGTGAAGTGGGGCCATGTCGAACTCACTTAATGGCAATTAACCAGGAGTTTAATAGCACTGGCTACGTACGTGCTAAAAGTACCTGGAATACGCTCGTTGATTGAAGACGGAACGTAAGTGCTGGATAGCACTAATCCATATTTATTCACTATCCGGTCTTAAGCAGACATACAATTATATGTGTTTCAGAGCATTTTAAACTGGTTTTAATAACATTCGTGTATTTATGTAACCCAAATGAAAGAATCCATACTCAATTCCTAAGGATTACACTAATCCCCCATTTGCTTAGATCTTGTAGGAATCGAAAGCAAAAGAAGCAACAAAGAAGGCAAAAACAAAGCCTGTTCAAAAGCACTGGCTTGCTTAAGCGAAGCAGAAATTGTCAAAGGGTGGTCTCGAGTTCGCCTAGGCGAATAGACCTTCGCCGAGGCGAAGCTTTCCTTCGCCTAGGAGAAAAGACAGCAACCAGAAGGAAGACACCTGGCCTTCGCCAAGGCGAAGGACTCTTTGCCTAGGCGAAAGGCATCGGGCTTGAATAGAAATGTCGTATTTTTGCCCTTTTGCACCGGACAATTTCGAACCAAACCAAAACAAGATCAAATCCAACCTCTAACCCAACTCAAACCAATAAACAAACCACAAATAATGGGAGAGTTAGGATTTTTCCTAACCTTGGATTATCTTGAAAGCTTCAACCTAGCTTCCCTTTTTTTTTCCCTTTTCTTCTCTTCCTTTCATTTTTCTCTCTCTCTTTACACAAACAAGCATAACCCAAACAAGTGAAGAGAAAGCAAACCAAAATTGGTTCTTCTCCCAAACCGGATGCCCTAGCTCTCTTAGCCCAAAAATGAAAAATTTCTCCTCTCTAGAAGACAATTTGTTGTTTTAAGGTCATTTGTCTCAAATTTTTAGCCCTTGCTATTTAGTCCTTCCTCTTTCTTCAATTTGAAAATTAACTTATCAAAATTCTACCTTAGCATATAACCTTTTAACTTAATGTCCATTAAGTCCCTAATTTGACTATAAACATCATCCTTTGTACTTTTTAAATAATTTCGGTTATATCAGTTTTCACACTTAACTGTTAAATTTCCGAAAAACACAAATTTGATTTCTATTATACCCTAAACATGTCATAAAAATATTAGGATATAATTTGGGTTGTTACAACCCCTTAAAAAGAATTTCGCCCTCAAATTATACCGAATTGAAGAGTCATGGGTAATGTGCTTTCATTGTCAATTCTGGTTCCTAAGTTGCTTCCTCTATACCGTGGTGTTGCCAAAGTACTTTTACTAGAGGGACTTGTTTGTTTCGCAATTGTTTCACTTCACGAGATAGAATGATTTTTGGTTCTTCATCATAAGTAAAGTCCGATTGCACTTATGCATATTGTACTGGTAAGATGTGCAATTCATCATAACGGTATCTCAAAAGCATTGAGACATGGAACACATTATGTAATTTGGCCAACTTCGGAGGGAGGCCAAATGATAAGCAACTGGTCTAATTCTTTCTAAAATCTCATATGCTCCGATAAACCCTGGACTCAAGTTCCCTTTCTTTCCAAACCGAAGTATCTTCCTCCATGGTGATACTTTCAAGAAAACCTTATCACAGACTTCGTACTCTATGTCTGTTCTTTTCAGATCTACATACGACTTATGTCGGGCACTTGTAGTTTTCAACTATTATTGAATAACCTGAACTTTTTATTTTGTGTCTTTCACTATGTCCCATCTGTCACCTTATGCCTCGTTCTCGTAGTTTGTCCAAAGATACCGGGGTTTTATATTTCTCGCCATACAAAAGCTTTTGTAGCCATAAAATACTTGACTAATAACTATTGTTATAGGCAAATTCCATAAGGGGAATATACCTATCCTAACTTCCTGGAAAATCTAGCACACAACCCCGAAGCATGTCTTCTAACACATGAATCACTATTTCGTATCAGTTCATCCGCTTATGGATGGAAGGTCAGACCAATCTACCAAGCACCTAAGGCCGACCAGAATTTTCCAAAACCTTGACATAAATCGTGGATCGCGGTCAGACACTATTGACAGTGGAATCCCTTGAAACCGGACAATCTCACTCACATACAGCTCCGCTAATCGATCCATGGAATAGTCATTCTAAACTAGTAAGAAGTGAGCAGACTTTGTAAGTCTGTTGACAATTACCAAAACTAAATCGTGTTTCTTTTGGGTGAGAGGAAAATCGGACACAAAATCCATAGTAATGTTGTCCCACTTCCATTATGGAATTGGAATGGGATTTAACAGACCAGTTAGTACTTGATGTTTAGCTTTTACTTGCTGACAAGTCATACATTTGGATACATACTCTGCTATATCCTTTTTCATCCCTTGCCGCCAATCGTACTATTTTAAATCCCAGTACTTCTTGTTACCTCCAGGATGCACGGTGAATATGGTATTGTGGCTTTCATACATAAACTTCATTTTCAATTCCTGGACATTCGGTACACATAATATGTTATTGTAATAGAGACCCCTATCTCTTTTCATAGAATAGTCAGTCTTGTCTCCATTTTTTACTAATTGTACTCTTTGTTGTAACTTGACATCGTTTTCCTGAGCATCTATCATCATTTGCTTCAAATTAGGCATAACTTTTAATTGAGCTAACGAGGCTCCGTCAGATGCAAATCTCCATGTACAGTGTTTCAAGGACAAAACAAAAATTGTTTTTCTACATAAAGCGTTCGCCACCACATTAGCTTTTCCTAGGTGGTAATAAATTATGCAATCATAGTCCTTGAACAATTCTAGCCACTGATGTTGCCTCAAGTTCAGTTTCTTCTGAGTTAACATATACTTAAGACTCTTATGATCTATAAATGTTAAACATTTTTCACTATATAAGTAGTGTCGCCATATTTTCAAAGAAAACACTACCGCTGCCAACTCCAGATCATGTGTGGGATAATTCTGCTCATGTGGTTTCATTTGTCTTGAGGCATATGCCACCACTTTTCCATCTTGCATCAATACGCATCCCAAACCAATCCTTGAAACATCACTATATATGGTATATTCTCTATCCAGAGTAAGCTGAGTCAACATTGGTGCTTCAACCAGTATTTTCTTTAATTTCTCAAAACTTGACTGACATTTATCATCCCATTCAAACTTCACCCATTTCCAGAGTAACTTAGTAAGTGTAGATGCTATGACAGATAATCCCTTTATGAATAGTCGATAATACCCAGCTAAACCCAAGAAACTTCTCACCTCTATCACACTTCGAGGTGGTTTCCAACTTACAACCGCTTCAATCTTCGCAGGGTCAACTCTAATACCCTCTGTAGATATAATATGGCCTAGGCATGACACTTCCTTAAGCCAAAAATCACACTTACTTAACTTTGCAAACAACTGTTTTTCTCTCAAGATCTACAACACTATCCTCAAATGTTGTTCATATTCTTGTGCATCCTTAGAATACAGCAGGATATCATCTATAGATACCACTACAAAATGGTCGAATAAAGTGCAGAATACCTATTCATCAATCCCATGAATCGCGGTATTAGTCGACTAAATGGCTTTACTAAAAACTCATTGATAGGCCGATTTGTGCTATGTAAAATAATGCGCTTTATGTGCGCAAGTGCACGGGTCGCCTCTCAGTAATATAATGATAAGTGAGTATGTCGTTCCCACGAGGTGAATTGAGTTACTAAGTATCTATACAATCTAGCCTATTATTTGGATGTTGGAAAATAATAGAAAACTGAAGACACTAAATGTGGTATTGCAGAATGACTATATAAAGACTAAAAAGCCTTAGAATTTATAGATTTCCACCTAAGTAATGATGTATGAACCTCCTAACCCAATTAATCGATGATCAATTTCATCATGAAGATGGTGATTTCACTAATGTATATTCGAATCTCTCTCGAGCATCCACACACTACCCTTAGAAAAGGTTATACTGCATCTCTGCCTCAAACCATCATAACTAAGGATGCATTGAACCCCATAAATCTTAATACCACACCTAATCTTACTTATATCTCTATCTCATGATAATTAGATGGTAAAAATGTCCATGGTCTAATTTTACTTCAGTTAAGTTTTGAATCGAAAATAGCAAATCGCACAAATGTTGGCCAAATACCCACCAAGCATTAAGATCAGTAAATACTCAGCATAAATATGAAATAAAACATCCAATCGATATAAATTGGGATGATTCACTTCAAACATAATGTTTGGCTACATCTAAACCCCGAAAAACTACTAAAACATAAAGGAAAAAATTCATGCAACCATGAAAAGAAAGAAAATCGGAAAAGGAAGGCGAAAACAAATTTGGCATTGAGCTCCCATATGTCCTCCATTATCTTCTTATTCCTCAAGAGTGTTCTTCTCTTTAGAGCAGACCTAGAAATCTCTCCAAGAACCAAACCTCAGGTGTTTCCACCCCAGAAGGCTGAACATCTAACATACAAAATCCGTTCCAGTCTTCCCTTGTTGAACTTACAGAGTTTGAGCTTCAAACCCACATTCATGGGCTCAAAATAGATAAAAATGAGGCAAAAATCAAGCACAGGTGTGGCGTGAAGCAGCGTCGCGGCGACTCAAAGGATGCCACGATTCTGCGGCTCTGCCGCGTGTGATGTTGGTTCTCAACGTCGCGACGTTGCTCTGATCCTGTTTTGCTCCAACTTAGTAAGGTCGCCCAACTTTGTCTTCGAACTTGATTTTGTTGTTTCTTGGCGATTGGAAAACAGTGTAGATCTAGATATAGACACTTTGGAAATCAGTATAAAGAGACTGGTCATAAAAGTGCCAATTGGTTGCTTTTCAACTCTTCTCTTATTTATTCAACTACAAAAAGTCGTATCTTTGTCATTTTAAAGTCCAATTGATGAATAAAAGGTCTATCACAGGAAAGGCCAGAAGTCTCTATTTATCCATATCAATATTGTAGCAATTGGGGGATCCATTGTGCAACTGAAAACATCAAAAACATGATAGCTCACTTTGCTGCATGTGTTGTTTATAATTTTCAAACTATCGGCTGTTTTGCTCCATATTGGCTCATGGATGACCTAATCAAAATTGAACATTTAGAGCATTAGATCACTTATTCATATAATAAAACTACTAAAAATATAAGTAAAACATAGGGATAGTGGTATAAGTATACTCATCATATGTGACCATATCGGGTTCTAAAGTGCATTTCGAAACACTCCAGTCGATCAGTGCATCTTTGAAAAGACACTCACTCATTTCGATTGATCAGATCTTCTATTATCGAAGCCTTGAATGTTTAATTTCACGATTACCTTATTTATTTACTGATACTCAATGCACATACGAAAGTGCCATCTTTAATTGACAAACCAGCAGAGAGAGCTTTTGAGGAAGAGCAGGTCGGAGGCAGTCTTGTCTAATAGCTCACAGTGAATCTTCAACTCTTTTAGTTCAGTTGGAGCCATACGATAAGGTGCCCTAGATATAGGAGTCGTTCCATGTAAAAATTCAATAGCCAAATCTACTTCTCTTTCGAGTGGTAAACCCTGTAATTCCTTAGGAAACACATGAGGGAATTCCTTTATCACCGAAATATTTTCCAGATTTACCTGTCCCCTCTTAGAATCAAGCATCAAAGCCAAAAAGGCTTCACAACCTTTTCTAAGAAAATGCTGGGCTTGCATGGCAGAAATTACATTTGACAGTCTAGAATCGGTCCATGTATAATTACCTCGTGGTCGGGAACATTTAAAACCTTTATTGCTTTCTTATCCTGATCAACGATATCTCAGTCGTTTGGATAACCAATCCATCCCTAAAATCAAATCAAACTCATGAAAATTCAAAGCAATCAGATCAACCAAAAACTCTTTATCATGTACCATTAGCGAACAGTTCTTATATACTCGGTTGACTCTATCACTATGCCCTAGGGGACTGGTAACATGCATGTCATATGCTAAAGGCTCTACTGATGGCAATTTATCACTCAACTGTTCAATGCATACATAAGAATGTGTAGAGCCTGGATCTATTAAAGCATGCATTTCAATTTCATAAAGAGTGAAATTAACCGCGATAACCCCTAGTGCATCTTGATCTTCACGAGCCCTCATATCATAGGCTCGGGATGGGGATGTAATAGTAGGGCGATTTACTATTTCTGATGCAATACTTATTCTATTCTACCCTGAACTACCTTGCCCTCTACCCCTTTCACAAGTTGATGGAAGTACATTTGATCCTCCTCTATTACTTCCTTGAGGATTTTTTGGAATCCCAAATCCTTGCAGACAATTTACTATAAGATGGTATGTGTTTCCACATCGGAAACACCCCCTAGTTATCCGTCTGCAAGTACCATAATGATATTTGTGGTAGCGCGGGCATTCAAGTCTTTCACCTTGTCCGGTTGAAATGCCTCTACCAAAACCCGGTGTCATGGTAGGTCCTTGCCTTCTACCTCTAGTAGTTGAACTATGTATTGATTCAACTTGAGACTTTCTAGTTCTTTTACTTAAGGAGGGACCACCTCTGGAGAACTTTCACTTCAGATTTCTTTCTTGACTTATCATTTCAGATTTCTCAATTTTCATAGTCGCTTGTACCAACTGATAGAAATTCATCACTTCTGTGATGCTTGGTGTGAGTACCTTTTATAGACTCCTTTAGGCCGTCTCGAATTATACATATTGGAAGGTTTGGTAAGACTTATTTTGGTGCATACTTATTGGGCGGCTAAGCTCTTTCTCATACTTTGCCTTGCAGTTCCCTTGTTCAAATTCGAATTCTTGGCTTGAATCTCTCTGTAATCATCGGTGACATACTTAGGCAAAACTCTTGAATGAAAGAGTCCCATGAGTGGAGTGCAGGCGAGTGGATTTCTTAAAACTAGATTCCAACAATCATAAGTTCACCTTGTAGAAGTGAAACAACACATTTAGCCATCTGTTATGGGGGACATTTCACTTCGTCTAGAGCCTTTTACAGTTTCTCAAGCCAAAATTTAGCTTTATTAGACTCTTCTAAACTTGTACCATGGAATTCTTCTACTCCATGCTTTCTTACCGTCGATTGGAAGTGCAGGGGTCGTGGTCGATCTAAGACCTGCATATCTGAAATTTTAGCAATGCTTCGGTTGACACATGTTCACTTCGGTCATTTCCGAGACCAGGACCGAGAGACAAATGGATCGAGGTCGCCAGTTGACGCTATCAATTGTTCCTCCTGACTTCACGGGATTGGTCCATTCTAAGAATATACAAAATAAGGACATACATTAGGCTGACCACATTTATGTAGGTACATTCTTAACCTAAGAATGTTAGGAAATCTAAACCTAAAACCATGCCATTAAAGCTATGCGCCTCTTCCCTTATCTTGACAGAGAGGAGACACCACCGCAGACGAGACTTATTAACTTTGATTTTTCTAAAATTATTGGAATATTTCTGGCTTATAGATTCATGATTGACATAAACTTGTTTCAAAAAGCCAGAATTATGAAAATTCTTGACTACACATCATAACCTTGTAAAACAACCACCATAGTGGTGTTTAAAATTTCATGTACATATATGCTTGAGTTTATAACTACTTATATGCATACAAGTTCCACTATTAAAAAATATTATATTTACATTTGTATTTCAAAAACAAAGTCAAGGACCTACATAAGAAGGACTCCTAATGTTGTGTTGGCCTTGGCGAGTGCGAGATGTCCCTAGTGATCTCTTCAGTACCTACACAGATGAAACACCTATGCTAAGCTTCTAGCTTAGTGGGAAAATAAAATAACATATATGACCACTCGTAGTGGTCCTCAATTATAGTATACATGTATAAACAATTCATATATCATAGTATTCGTCTCTCTTGTAGGAGTACATATCAGAAATTTCATATCAGAAGGTACTCGTAGGTACCTTCTGATTACGAAAGCTAGAGGTATGCTAGCATCGTGATTCACTTTTTGTTCATGTTCATTATTCAGATACATTTCATATAAAAGGTTACCTGCATAAACCAATGAAAACGAATAACAGGAACCGCGTTATAATAAGTACTTTCGTGAGTGCGGTATAGTACGAAACGAGGAAGTGGCCATAGGAATCCACTTGTGGTGCAATAGAGCAAGAGTGTATGCCCAAACGGGCGTACTAAAAGTACGAGCAGACGTGCTAAAGTAGCCACGAAACAAAAAGTACTAGATATACTTAGCCCATATTTATTCCTATCCAGTCTTAAGCAGACATACAATTATATGTGTTTTAGACCATTTATATTGGTCTTAATAACATTCATGTATTTATGTAACCCAAATGCAAGAATTCATACTCAATTCCTAAGGATTACACTAATCCCCTGTTTTCTTAGATCTTATAGGAATCAAAAGAAAAACTAGACATGAAGAAGGCAAAAACAAAGCTTGTCCAAAAGCATTGGCTCGCCTAGGCGAAGCAGAAATGATCAAAAGGTGGTCTCGGGTTCGCCTAGGCGAACAGACCTTTGCCTAGGCGAAGTGACAATAACTAGAAGGAAGACACCTAGCCTTCGCATAGGCGAAGGGCGTCGGGCTTGAACATAAATGTTGTATTTTTTCCCTTTTTCATTGGACAATTTCGAACCAAACCAAAAACAAGATCAAATCCAACCTCTAACCCAAATCAAATCAACAAACAAACCACAAATAATGGGGGAGTTAGGATTTTTCCTAACCTTGGATTATCTTGAAAGCTTCAACCTAGCTTCCCCTTTTTATTTCCTTTTCTTCTCTTCTTTCTTTCCTTCATTTTCCTCTTTTTACAGATAAGTACAGTCTAGCAGTGAAGAAGCGAAAAATTGGTTCTTCTCCCAAGCCAGGATGCCTGGCTCTCTTAGCTAGTAGAAATTTCTCATTTCTAGAAGACAATTTATTGTTTTAAGGTCATTTGGCTCAAATTCTTAGCCCTTGCAATTTAGTCCTTCCTATTTCTTCAATTTGAAAATTAACTTATCAAAATTCTACCTTATCATATAACCTTTTAACTTAATGTCCATTAAGTCCCTAATTTGACAATTTAACATTATCCTCTTTACTTCTTTAATAATGCCGGTTATATCCTTTTTCACACTTAACTATTAAATTTCCGAAAAACACAAATTTGATTTCCATTATACCTAAACATGTCGCCATACTAGGGTATAATTTGGGGTGTCTGAAGACTAAGAATAAGCGAAATCTGCTTTATTCATATCTGACTTAATGATAGTCATTACATTAAGCTTCTACATGCCATCACTCATATACCATTTTCCGACATTCATTTCACTCTTTGATAAAACAAATTTATTTGACACAAACATAACCGAAATCCATGACTATTCAAGAATGAATCAAACACTAAGTTCTTGCAGATTTCAGGTACATACAATACATTTGTTATAGTCAACTCCTTTCCAAAAGTCATCTTTAAGTCACATTTCCTTGGCCTTTGATTTCAGAGGTAGCAGAGTTTCCCATGTACACCTCTGCCCTAGTCTTAGTTGGCTCAAATGTGGAGAACATCTTCTTGTCCGAGCACATATAGCAAGTAGCACCCATGTCAATCCACCATTCATTGGGATTGGATCCCACCAAATTCACCTCAAAGATTATTGTTGTGAGATCAATGTCAGAAACATCCTTGGTAATGCCATCAACCACATTGGCTTCCTTGAGTTTGTTCCTCTTTGGTAGTCTACAATCCGAAGATTTGCGACCTTGCTTCCCATAGTTGAAGCATTTCCCTTAGAACTTTTGCTTCTTAGTGATTCCCCCTTTAGGTTCCAATAGCCTTTCCCTTTGTTGTTGGCTTTTTTGAACTTGGAGCCTTGACCATGTTCCACAAAGTTAGCCTTGGCCTTACTCGGATTGTGTGCCCTTTTATTCTCAAATCCCATATTGTCTTCTTCGATCACGAGGGTAATGCAAATAATTAGATGTTGATCTTTCGTCTCAGCTTTCCATGGCAAGGTAATTCTTGAAGTCTTTCCAAGCCGAAGGTAGCTTCTCAATTATAGCTGGAACTTGAAAATTTTCGCTCAACATCATTCCCTCAACATGTATCTCATGGAGGATTACCCGAAGTTCTTGGACTTGACTGATCATGATATTCCAATCTACCATTTTGTAATCAAGGAAACGACCCACAAAAAACTTCTTGGCCCTAGCATCCTCGGGTTTATATTTTTGGTCTAGAGATTCCCATAGCTCATTTGCTGAACTCTTAGTATAATGAACATTATACACATAATTAGTCAACCCATTCAAGACATAATTTTTACAAAGAAAGTCTAAATGCTTCAAAGAATCTATCGCACTGATGACTATGATATCATTCTCATCCTCTTTGAGCTTAGGAGCATCTTTAGTCAAGAATCTCGCAAGATTCAAGGTGGTCAGGTAAAATAACATCTTTTGCTACCACATTTTAAAATTCAGTTCATTGAACTTCTCTGGTTTTTCTCCAGGCAAGACGAAGATAGGCACAATAGTAGGCATCATTGGCGCTTGTGCCATAGTAAGGGTTACCACTTGGGCAGATGCAGATGGAACAACATTGTGTGAATCAAAGTCCATTTCTCTACAAAAATGTAAAAAATTTGTCAAATTTTCTTTTCACAAAACCAATTCTCATAATAATTGAAAATAACATGTTACAGAGTATTCCTAAGAAAGACTTGCGAGGTATAGAAATTCGGGCCAGAACCAGCCTCCTTAGACAAAATATTCAGTTCCTAGAAAAGATTGGAGGGGTCACAAACGATCCCGCTTAAGATCTAAACTCATTAGACAAAACTTCTTAGTATCATAATTTCCAATTTCTTGAGACCAAAAAGGAATTGACACAAATCCACAAAGTGAGTGTAGAGTTTAGCCTAATAGGCTTATTTCCTTAAGATATATTTCTCACAAGGAAAATCACAACTAAGTATGTAACCTAGTGGTAAAGCATTTTCCTTTTGAATGCTAGGTCATGGGTTCAAAACTCTTTCTTGTAATTTTCTTTAATAAACCAACAAACCATTGTTTGTATTTATTTTTTTGTCCTTCCTGAAGAAATAGAGGAACAACTTTTTTTTCCTTTTTTATTTAAACCCTTTTATCAAAAGTTGGCTTAATATTAGCAATAAGTTTTTTTCCTTCCTTAAACTAACCCAAATAAAAACCATTATCCTTTAAGAAAACAAAATTTTCCCTCTTGTTAAGCAAAAAGGATAAGTTTTTTTTTTTTTTTTTTCTTTTGATTTCAAAACCCAAACCAAAAGGAAATTTGAAGATAATTGTTTAAAAGAAAACAAACCTCAAAAATAAAAAAAAAAACTCTTTTTCCCTCATTTGATTTCCAGAAAACAAAAAAAAAAAAAAAAGAAAAAGAAAAACCTACTTGTTAAACAAAAAACCCAAAAGGATAATTGTTTAAAAAGAAACAAATTTACAATTCTTTTTAGTTCTTTAGGAAACAATTATTATTATTTTATTTTTATTTTTTTCTCTTAAATGTCTGTTGACAATTTTTTTTATCCTTATTTCCCTTCCTTATGAAACAATTTTTTTTGTTTTTTTCCTTAAACGTTCCTTTAAGGAAAGGAAATTTTCCTTTTCTTTTTTTTCCTCTCTCTTCTGATCACCTTCTTTTCTTTTTTTTTTTTCTCTTCGATCAACTAGATCTTCCTTCCTATTTTTCCCTCCCCCTTTGAATATGTTTTAAGTCTTTTACGTTCGATCAGAAACACATGGAAGCAAAAACAAAAATTAAGAGGGAGAAAAGAAAATTACAAAGAAAAATTCCAACAAGAAAAAAATATCAAGTCTTAGTCAGAGATTGAAACGCCGAGTCTTGTGAGGAGTCACGATCTCCTTAAAACAGATTCGTTGTCTCCTCTAGTGCTTGGAGAATATCACACTGGCGTCATCTCCTAGGATGGAACGACTTGATGAATGGTCGGCAAAGCACCTTGCACCACTCCGACGAACTATAACAGGTTTGCTCTATCACTGATTTGTGTTACAACTTTAGGTTGGGTAGAGTGTTGTGATTGAGATCCAGGAACAGAAGAACAAAAGAACAATGAAGCTCTGACCATTTCAAGTTCAACTGTTGGGGAATTTAAATAGGTTATAAAAAGGTAATAAAGGATTTTAATTCCTTTATCCAACTGTTACTAAATAAAATCATTTTCATTCAAAAAAGGATAAGGATCCAAAAAAAATTTACTACCTTGAATTTAAAACGTAATAAATTTTTTTTTTTTAAAATAAGTCATCTCTTAATTTCTTGAATTAAAAATCTATTTCTCAAACTTCCTAAACCAGGAATCCACATTTTCTAAAATCCCAAATCAAATTTTCATTTTCCAAAATTACCATCTTCAACGTGATTTAAAAAAAAAATTCCAAAAGCATAGTTAATTCCAAAATTTTACTAAAATTGAGCTTTGTGGAGTTGACTCATATGCTAAATAAATGGGCTTCGGTGGAAGTTCGACATCTCATGTATCATTTGATTAATAACTGACACTTTATTTATAATTTGAATTTTTATTTAATTATGAATTCTTTTTTATATGTTATTGCACTAACCTTGTTTTTTATTGATAGAACTTTCGATTCGTCGCAAAGACACTCATTCTTTCCCTATTTAACTGTGCTTGTTATTATTTACTTGTTTATTTGTTGTATGTGCTCTCATGTATTGTTGATTTATTGGTGTTTATTTCTTGGTATCCGAAATAAATTAATTGATTGTCATAATTTACTAAACTTGCTTAGTAGAGACCGTTTGAATATGGGCTTTAGAAAGGTGCTACGACTTACTATCATACATTCGTCATAGGTAACCTGACCTTCGGACTTAAACTCAGTTTTCACAAACTCGTCTTTTTCTTTTTAGGAGTCACATTTAGGATGTATTTTCTTTCTTATTTTGTTCCCCCCTTTAAAATAAAATAAAAAAAAAAAAAATTTCAAACCCCTCTTTCTGGAAACCCTAGTCATCCCTCTCCATGTTCTCCCATTTAGGTCTTTGTTCAATAGAGATGATGGGTGATTTTTTTTGTAATTTTTGGCTTAAAATAACTCATTTCATCGTTTTCTTTCCTCAAATGTAGGGTTTTTTTTTTCCAATAAAGTGGTTTTTTTTCCATATCAATCTTGTTTGCCTTTATTTTTCCTCAGTTTTTTTTCGTGTTGTTAATCGCCGACCTTTTGCGATGTATTTTTATCGTCAAGCTGTTGCGGCATGTTTTGTCACTGACTTATTGCGGTGGGTAGTTGTGTTGCCGACGGTTAGCTTCTTCATGGTTTTCATGTTGGTAGTTCAAATGATAAAGTTTGATCCAACAGAGTCATCAGATCAAATCTTATTCGTCAGTATATTACAGATATGGAATCTTAGGTATTTCAAGCATTGTTAGATTATCAAATATGTAGGCCTTGAGTCGATATTTTTTGTTATTAACATGGATTCTACGTGTTTCTATCAATAACATTACTAATCTGAATTAATAAATTTATCTATTTAAAAAAAAAAAGATTTTTTCAAAAATTTAAGTGAGTCTCTATGGGAAATGTATCCTGACAAAATGCGGATCCATAATATCCCACATAACAATCTGAAATTTTAACAAATTATATAGAAATTCTAACAAATAATTGAATTATTAACAAATATTTATATAATTTGTTTTGTTCAAACGATATAATCTCCAGAATCTACGTACTTTTATCTAACAAATCAAATGAATGACTTATATTTTTTGTGCACTCTTCTTTATCTTATATTGAATGACTCAATAGTATCTGTATAGTCTTCTTCATCTTAGATTGAAAGATTAACTACTCTTCGTTTTGAAAAGAGGAAGAATTTTTAATGATTCAAGTATAATATACATATATATATATATATATATATATATATATATATATATATATATATATATATATATATAACTATATATATATATATATATATATATATATATATATATATTAGGAATACGAAGAGCTGACGAGGCGTACGTTCGTAGGTGAAAGGTGGTGAGGAATGTCTGCGTCCGTGTCATGTGCTTGGTAGAGCAGGCCCGGTAGTTGGGCCCGAACATGGATTTGGAGCGGAAAAGCAGGAAGGCTATACGGCCGGTCAAGCCAATGTCTTTCTGAATAACGAGGAAGATGGGAATATTCGCAAAAGACGTCTGTTCATTAAGATCAAGTCCTATTATAAAGGGAAGGAAGAAGCAACGAAGGCGTAGTTGGATACACGATAAGGAAGGAGGATTGTCGAATAAACTCATTTGGCTAATCCCGAATTCTTCAAATACAAGAGTGACTCTGTAGAAACTATCCTCCCGAAGGAAGAACCCACAATCATCGTCAAGTGGATGAATATCCTTTATAAACACAAGGCCGCTCCAACACTAAAGATGCGCCAATACTAAGCAGCAGATTCTCTGCTTTTTACGGAAAGAATCGACTTAGGCATCGGACGGCCGGCCGAGCACCTTGACCTCTTCGTTCGGTTCTTCTTGTAGGAGCAGCGCCGCATCGAGCACGTAGATCGACATTGCGGCAATCCTGCCTAGGCCACGAAGCGGTCCGGCATCGCGGTTTGGCTCACTCAGTGAGTCTTAGTCCCATTGAGCGACCTGGCCAGCTGTGATTCAGGTTGAAAAAGCGTCGTCGATATATATATATATATATATATATTTGCTAAAAATCATAGGGGATAAAAAATAACGCTTTTAGGTTAATGGCATCTTTCATTGGTAAAAGTTTACAATTTGATAATATTATGATTAGAATACATATTACTACGGTTCTACACAACATCTTGGACGTCATGATTTGTTATATACGTACGATTGAATATGTTTCTTTGAGTACGAATCGTCATCACCTTAAATAAACGTTGTATCAAGACGATGAAAAAAAACTTTGAAACATGATGACAAACGAAGCGTCGCTAGCAAAGCCAGCAAAATCATCAAAAACAAAATAAGCGAGATACGTATCAATCTGAACCAATGTGATATATGACCTTCACTAATAAGTATATAACCCCTTAACATTCATCATAAAAAGACATCCCATGTTAGTCATCCAAATGGCCTAATAATATATTTGGATACAAGTATCCAACAGCCCTATGATATAGAAAATATATTGGGAACTCACGAATTTGTTCATGCATTGAAGATCACGGACATTATACATTACATGTAATGTTTTTTTTTTTGAAAACAGATTATATGTAATGTTAGTAAATAGTGATCTTAAACAGATAAATTATAATGTACTGAGATCAATAATATTTTATAATTCATTTTATCGCGGTAAAGCTAACATGATGTATATTGGATACATGAAATATTGTGATTCCATGTATGCTTTACAAAATAAGAGATGAAAAAAAGAACATTTTTCTGAACCTAGTAGCCCTCCTTTTTCTATCATCTTTTTCTTTTCTATTCCATCTTTTTTTTTTTGCTATTTTTGGCCTAAAATCACCCCTTTATATCTCATATTACCATTTTTTTTTTTAATAAAATGCTTCTCTCATACAGATATGGTTTTTAATTTGTTTTTTGTATTTTCGTTGTCTGTCTTGTTACAACGTGTGATTTGTATTTTCTTGATACAACAGTTTGTTTTTGTTGTTTTATTATGACATTTATTTGTATTTGAATGATTCAAACGACAAAGCATATTTGATCAGTCAGAGACAATAAATAAAATCATGGTCGTCAATATGTTATAAAATTGAAGTTATATATATTATAATTATTATAGTATTATCAAATGTTTAAACTTTGAATCGATTGATTATACTATTAGCCTGAATGTTGTTTCATCCTCTAAAATTTTTAGGATTTTGATTATACATTTCAATCTAATGTATTTAGCTTGAATTAATAAAATTATCCCTCTTTTCAAAAAAATAAAAAATAAATAAGACACGAAAAAATTTACAGAAAATAGGAAAAGAAAATTGTAACGTTCATGTAAGACTTTGAAAATTTCAAACCAAAATACTGTTTTATTTAACAAATAGTATCAGATATGATCTTCTTTGAAAACATATATATATATATATATATATATATATATATATATATATATATATATATATATGCTACAGGGAAACTCAGAAATATTTCTATATATATGCTACAGGGAAACTCAGAAATATTTCTTAAATAGTGAGCCTTCATGATAAAACTATTTAAGCATATTTACAAAATGATTGGAGTTAACAAATTATTCATCCAGTTCTAGCAAGGAAAACAGTACTGAAAAATGGGTGGACACGTGCATAGGCCCAATGGGTTGGAACCTAGAAAAATCAAGCCCATCATCAATAATACATAGCCATAAGAGTCGCGGGTCACGTTGATAAAATATGGGCCAGATGGCCCACAGAGCCCATTCTCCAGGATATCCGTACGGCTTTCCTCCTATTGGTTCAGCTTCACCAGTGACCGTGTGACTCTATCTAATTCGAAACTCCAAATCTCTTCAAAACGACGTCGTGTTTTGAAGGTTTGGCTGCCGTATAGTTTCGTGGCTAATGGCTGCCTTATAGAGTGAGAGAGAGGAGAGCAGGATAATGGAAAAAAGATAGTTTTCAAAAAGGTGTTGTCCAATATGAAAAAAAGATAAGAATTTTTTATAGGTTTATATACTTAAACCTGATTATGGACCTTATGCGTGAGCGAGAAAAAGGGAAGTGCCGTGCGCGCCGAAGTGGTCGAAGTCAGGTTGGTCTGTAATCGATAGTTTGTTTCTGTCTTTGAATAAATCCGGAGACGAGTCGATTTTCTTGAATCGGTTTGTTTTGTAGCGCAAATAAGCGCCCAGTTTTGAGTATTTAAAATCGAAAGTAGTGCAAGTCGTAAAAATGCGATAATCTGGCAGTTTGATTTTAATTCAAGTGTAATAATTAAATGTGCATTTAATCCATAACGGTTTTTAATTATTACAATTAATTTTGCATTTATTTTGTAACGTTTCGCATTAATTATTACAATTAATTTTACATTTAATTTGTAACGTTTTGAATTCATTCTTATTCTTAATAGCCTTAAGCCAATAATTTCTGCTCATTCAAATGAAACCATGTTTGAAATCTGTTTTCAAGCTCCTTTCTTACAACTTTGAATCTCATTCTTACTCTGTTGTTTTACATTCTAAGAACTATCTTACTAACACGAGCGTATATCGTAGGAATAAAATTCACAGGGCGGAGTGTTTATCGTATCTTGATACATTTTATTCTCATTTCACTAGCGATTCTGACTGGCTTATCGATCCGCAAGCTATGTAACAATCTTGAGTTTGTTCTTGCTTAGTTTCTTCTTTGTTGTCCCTCGTCTTTTTATGATATACGCAAGTATATCTTGTGTTCACGACGGTACTCGACTCTTTTCGGTGAATCCAATCTCGCTCATGGAATCCACGTCTTTCATTGCCAAGTAAGTCATCTGTGTCGCAATGCTTGGATTCTTGTTTGGTTGCGAGATGGGAATTGAACTTGGTCTGTATTAGGACGTAGTCGGAATCGTCGCCAAACTCTCCGATTGTATCGCTTCCGATTAGCGGAAGCATAAAGGCGGATGTTTTCGTACCTGAAAACAAGAAAGTTTTTTATTCTAGTAGGTGACTTCATATTGTGCTGTGAATTTCTATTTTGCATATTTTCTGTTTGAAGAAATTTTGGTACGAATTGAATGCATGGATTTTTCATTTTTGGGTTCAAACAAGTATGCAGGTGGTAACGGGAAACTAACTGCTTTCTACTTTTGGAAATAGAAAATCTGAAAGTAATGCAGAACATGTGTTTGGTGGTATGCTTGCAAATCTTGTTTTTTGAGAAACAATTTTTTAGAAATGGGTTTAAAATTGGTGTTGTTTTTCATTAAAGAATGCATGCAAAACAGTGGCTTGAGGACGAATTAGTGGAACAGTTTGAATTCCTGAGTCACTCTTGTAAGTGTACAAGAACAAGTTTGGTGAAAAATTGTTGGGTGATTTTGAATATCTTGTGAAAATTCATTGGCTTCATTGCATTTAGGGTAGGATTTGAAGCTACATATCCATATTATTGATTGGACCATTGAACAAAACTGGAGAAATAATAGGACGGGACTAGTTCTATGGTTTCAAAAATATTACCAGTTTTGGGTTTTTTTTTCTTTTCTTTCTATAATGGCCTCACTTTTAGTGGTAAGTTGCTTATGTCTGTGAAATATATGAGCAATTCCATCTCAATAGGTAGTACAGTTCTATAAGAAACGTTAAAACGTTCTATTACGATTGTGTGTGGTACCACAACCAGTGGTTGAATCAGCTAGAGTAGGAGCTGGTTCCTGGTATTCACAATTTGAGTGGTTAATTCATCCGAGTTTGTTTTCAAAAACAGTAGTTGGTTATGCTTTTTAAACTGAAAAAACATAATACATTTATTTGAACTGGGAATAGAATGGAATCTAATTGCTAACCACATGGCAATGAGTTTATTTTTGACCCTGTGAAGTGGCCACGAGCCCAAATAGATGAGGACTTCCTAAAACTATCAAATATGTTCAATGCAAATAAATCGGTTGTTCGGGTGCCTAATCTCGACCCCAAATATAAGATTTCTATTCTTGCATCAAAACAGCTAAGGCTTGTTATCATTCTTGTCTTGTTATTTTGATCTTTAGCTTATTAAAGATCATCATCTTGTTGCAGGACCATTATTTGGTTGATCTTTTGCATGAATGGCAAGATGGAAGGCTTCCAATAGATATAACATGTGTGATAAGTTGGGTTTCAAGGAACATTACCGCACTTTGTTTTTAAAGATGTTAATATTTCGGTTTAGAAATTATGGTATGGTTTTACGATGCATTTTTTACTTGATGTCGTATTAGAGGTCGACACCCATGTTCCGCTTTCTTGAGAGGCATGGAATCCCATATCATTATTTGTGTACAACCAAAGAGAATAAAAGGGAAGAGGAGATTTTGGATTTGGTTCAGGACACCGATTTTCTAATACTTGCTAGATACATGTAGGTAAATCAGATGATATCCTCAGTTCCTAATCACATAAATTATCTTGTTAATATGGAAAGGGAAGAATCTAGGGTACTATATTCTTTCATAATTGAAGTTCAAAACACTAAATCAGCAAACATAATTTTCAGTCTTCTCCTTTGAGCCCCCTAGTTAGTGCATAATTAATTTAAAATATATCCTAGTTTTGTAGCATCTTTATGTTGGTGCCCTTTTTATCTTGGCCCCATTGGTATAATGATTCTGATTGCGGTGTAGTCCTTAACATCGATTATTATGCGGGTATTATCGGCAACTTTTGAAGACTACGGGAAGGATATTATTAACATTCATCATGGTCTTTTGCCATCATTCAAAGTGGGAATCTTCTAGAGAGTTATTTGCCACATATGTGGCTTCCATTAATTATCAGATTCAACTATTTGGTGGTTAAGCTCATCTCACATACTTAATTTGATAGCTAATGTTGACAGGCCTTTGATCTTTGGAATTAAATTGATCGGTGCAACAAAGTCACTTTGTAGTAGAAGAACTTGACAGGCGATTATGGAGCAAATGGTGAGTATTTTCTATTAACTTATGTAATGTTAGTGTATTTAATCCTTTGTTACCTATTTTAGATTCTAACTCCACTTGTTTTTTTAATCTTTGGCTAACTATTTTGGAATTCTAACTCAACTGTATTTAATGGGCCTACTGTTTTGGAGTTCTAACAAGTTGGGTTAAGCATAATGAATCATTCTCTTGTTCGCTGATGCTAAAGTTTACTTATGTTCTTCTTTGACCACTATTGAAAATATAAGAAACTTGACTTCAGAATAAAAAGGATAGAATTCCTTCTGTTTTATGGTGCCTTTGGAACCTATGGGAAAATGTGACAATTCTTATTATTTGAAGGAGAATAATTGGTACAACCTTTATATATATATAATAAATGGGCGAACCCATGACACTCTGACACTTTGGTATAAGATCTGATTGAAATAATCCTTGCATTGTTAGATCTGATGCTTTAAATACAAACCTCAAATTGGTTCTTAATCATTCTATAGAAGTTAGGGAAAAAAGTGCTTCCTTCTTATTTTTGTTTTAAAATAAAACTTGGATTACTCTATTTCAATTATCAATGGTGAGAAACCATTTGCTTATGAAAATTAAAGGAACCATGTATTATTTAAATATGCGAATGAACAATAGCAAATGGAGTAGATGATCGTGTATTATTTAAAAAAAAAAAAAAGGAACCTGATGTTGTTTTGCGACCTTGCAAACATCGCAATTCATTGACTGTTAACACCAATGTTTGTAAACAACAAAGGGAACGAGTTCTGCAGTAAATTAAAAGGTGAGACAAAAATAATGAAGCCAAATTTCACAATGTATTGTTGGTAGAGGCCATAGTGACAAACATGGATTTGTTTTGTTGCAAGATTATGTATTACACAATGTGAAAGTAATGAGCCCTTCCACAAACTCACTTGGTCATTAGCATTCTTCAAGTAGTCCTTATCCTATTGCACAATATGTGAACTGTGATAAATTCTCTATGCATCATCGTGCTTTCTTAGCAGCTATTACTACAGGTATTGAACCTAAATCTTTTAGTGAAGTTGTGAAAGATGAATGATGGAGAGATGCTATGAAGAGGAAATACAGGCTTAAGAAGATAATGAAACGTGGATTGTGAAGCCATTACGACCCGGTAAGCAAGCAATAGGATGTAAATGAGTGTTTCAAATCAAATACAATGTAGATGGAACTATTGAACGTTACAAGGCTCGAGTGGTTATTATTGGAAATAGGTAAGTTGAAGGGATTGACTACAATGAGACATTTGACCTCACAGGCCAAAATTGTTACACTTGCGATGGCGCAGCTAAAATTGGGAATTTTGCTCGGATGGATGTGCATAATGCGATCTGCATGGAGATTTACAAGAAGAGGGTGCATGTGCGTGCCTTAGTTTATCTCTCATAAAGCAAGAATGGTATGTCATTTAAGGTCTTTATATAGGCTGAAAACCACCGATGTTGGTTTGCAAAGTGGCTTCGCTTTGAAGGCGGTTTCAAGAAATCCTAATATGAATTGCACAAAAAACTTTTCGCTGCGGCAGGCTGATGCGAATTCATGTGCTTGTTTATGTTGATGATATTGTTGTGTCAGGTAATGATCATTCGCCCATTCAAACATAATATATGAGACAATACCTAAACATTTGTGACTTCATGAGTATGTTAGATGTATATCAATAAGACGTTATAATGAACTCCTTTTACAGACAGCATATCCATTTACAACTGAACATCAAATTTCATAAATATAGAAGGCTTTTCAACTGATTTAGCTTACCAAGATCATTTATTTGTTCGACTTCTCATTTATCATTGACATCATTACCACTACAACTCTCACAAAAATCTTCCATTCAAACAAACATTCCTACATTAAAATTCCCCATGGCAAATGTACATAGAAAAAAAAACAAAAATATAGTTGGTCTCTTTAATTATAAACCTTAATCACCATGTCATAATCTTTTAAACACAACCAAATTGGCACAGTTGATGCAATTATTTTAAGAAGCTAAACATACCCATAGACTCAAAAAACATGAAAAGTTGCTCTATGTGTTTAGATTTTGGTACAGAACAATTATAAATTATTATAGCTATAGAAACAGTAATGAATCTACATGTGTCTCTATAGTGGGTGTATTTTTTGTATTTTTTCATAGGAGTCGGTTTTTAATTAGAAAAACTGGGACTGGACAACCTAAGGTATGAGATGTTCACCACTTATTTAAGCTAAGCTTGTGGCAAAATCTAGCAACATCACATTTCTTAGGGTTCAATGAAACTTTCAAAGTTTGTAATGAGGAAGAGCAAATGGTAGAGAGTGGAATGAAAAGTTAGGGGAAGGCGTGTGGAGGATTTAGAACTGAAGGCAGAATCAATTACGAAAGAAAGAGAAAGAACGAGGATTACGTCATACGGCTCACGGTCCTAAGAATGAATATTATGCAATGAGGTCTATGAAGCGAAGTAATAAAAATAATGTCCATTGAGACTCTCTTGGCATCAGTTTCATCTGTTACATTGGCTTCCCGTAGTATTTTCTTAAGGTTTTTAATAAATAGCAAACTTTATTATTAATAGATTAAATTGTATTGACAAAATTAAATTATGTTTACTTTATTTTACTGTAGTGTCAAAGTAGGATTAGATGATCAGAGAACATGTTAAGAGATAAAGATTAAAATTTGAAGTAACAAATAGTCTGGAAATATTTAAATCCTAGTAATCAAAATCATTTCAAATTATCAAGTTTTTATAATCTAAAAATTGGAAAGCGATACTTGATTAAGCCATAATAGAAGATAATATAAATCTTACGGTTATTAGTCTCCCAAATCAACACGTTCTTTCATAGGGAACCCTATTGTTTTCTCTGTGATTTTTTTACTGATAATGGGATGTAAAATCAGAATTAAAGTAACATGTGATTTGAGACTATAACAACAAAATAAAAATGGCATTTTAAGTGTTTGCACCATATCAAATACAATAAAATCCAAATTATCCGAATCATAGTTGATCGCTTTTAGTTGGATCAACTTGAAAAACAACATTACAAGTGTGAAATACTCAAACAAACAAACATGATAATATATATATATTTGGATCAACTTGAAAAACAACATTACAAGTGTGAAATACTCAAACAAACAAACATGATAATATATATATATATATATATATATATATATATATATATAAGGTAAGTCCTTTTATTAGTCTCTAAGCTAGAAACTCTTGTGGTGTGGAAGTATGATTCTGAGTACATCAAATATGTGTAATGCTTTCGAACATAATGGTGTAGGAAGTAGTGACAACATTTGCTTGTAGTCCCAGCTTCACACAAGAAGTAAGACCAAAACCAAGAAGCACACATCGAATGTTGAGTAAAATCAATACAATAACAAGAATGAGGAACGAGGCAGAGACTAATGACCCCACTAATCCTAATCCAGTCTGATCCATATCGAAAATTTTCTGTAAATAACTACTCCAACATGGATGGTTACAACAACTATAAAAATTGATATAATAACCTTATATTTCTCGAGCATTAGAAACATTGTTTATTTTTCACACAGAACATCACTTACGCTGTGAGCAAACCGGTGTTGTAATGTAAAATATATAAACACAACGCTATGATTAGGGAAGTTAGTCTAACTGACCCGCAAAAAAAAAAAAATTCGATCACATTGTAGTAATAATAAGTATTTAAATTAACAAATTCTTCATGAAAGCAGATACTTAGTTTTGATAATTATATGAACAGTTTTGCTTAATCATTTGGGCTTCCTAATCAAAGTAGAAATGAAAGGCCAGGCATAACTTGGGCATGGGTTCAAATAATAAATATTGGAATAATAGTGTAAAAACTCTAAAACACCGGAAAAAAAAAAAAGAATAATATCAAAAAACAGGAAAATCCTCAAAAATAAGTACTGAAAATACTCCTAATGGTCACATTATCATGTAAACCCTTATATGAGTCAACTGCTTCTATATTGCTTCTTCAAGCTTCTCGTCGATTCATATCAAAAGAAGCATCAATCATGAGTAGAGTAGAATTCAAACACATGCATTATATATGTTGTTAAATAGATCGAATAATACATTATGTTGTTTATTAAACCTTACCTGAGATTCAACCGCACCATGGAGATCGATCTCTTGGTGACCTAGAAGTTAGCCTCTAGTTCTACTTTCTTGATATATAGAACTATGACGGGAGTCGGAGCCGATAGTTACCACTGGACAGAAATATTATAATGAGAGCCTGAGCCGAAAGTTAGCCTCTAGCTAGACTTTCTGGACATAACTATGAACTATGAAGTTAGCCTCTAGTGTAGTGCTATTATATATCATGGAAAAATATATAGTAGACTCTAGTGAAGTTAGCCGACATTTTCCTGACGTCGGCTCGTGTTATACATGCATGGAAAAATATAGTAGACTTTTTGGACAGAAATGTCATTTCCCCCTCCCCTTTATAGTTAAAAGTTCTATCCTAGATATATAGTAGCACTACACTAGAGGATATCTTCATAGTTCATAGTTCTATCCAGAAAGTATAATAAGATTTGTGAGCTGGAGCTCTCGTTCTGATATTTACGTCGAGGTAGCTGTCGGCTGACCTCGTCACTCTTCTATATATCGAAGAGGTGAACTAGAGGCCCAGCTTCCACCAGGCCACCCAGTCGACTCTCCATGGTGCGATTATCTCGAAGTAGGGCTAATAAACTCAACAAATATATTCAATCTGACTGGCCTGACATATACTGTATCAACTAGGCTCATACTCATGTCGTCTTCTTTTGATATGAGAAATTGGCGTGAAAGATGACCGGAAGAAAACCAGGGGTGCCGCAGTGGGTTCCCATTATAATGTGACCATTAGGGAAATTTTCGTGCGGCCACAGTTTTCTGTTTTCGATAATATTCTTTTTCTTTCTTTCGGTGGTTTCGGGTTTTGTGTTGTTATTCAATATGTATTTGAACCATGCCGTCAGTGGCAGACCCTTCATTCAGCGACTTAAATAAGTGATTACAAAGCTTGTTCCTGCTGTCAGGCATATGAATGTGTTTGAAATTTGTTAATTTAACACTTATTATTATCATTAAATGTGATCAGGAATCTTTTTTTTTTTATCATGACAGACTTCCCCGATCTGCGCGGTTCTATGTTACATTACAACTGGCAGGTATTATCATCTTGATGATGTTTAGAAACAGCGATATTCCCATGCGAGACATATAAAGTTATTATATCAGTACCATCCATGTTGAAGAACCCACTAGGATATTGGTTGGGATTGGGAGTGAGATTGGTGGGTCGATAGTCTCGCTGTTTCGCGCTCTGTGTTATTGACTACACTCCAATAGTGCTTCTTGGGCACAGGTCTTACCCTCTTAGCAAGGTTGCAGGCATGACAATTTGCCTGGCCTGGGCCCGCGGGCCGGGGCGAGGATTCGGCATAACCTGGTTGGCGGGGCGAGGCGGGGCAAAAGAATTTGCCCGAGCGGGGTGGGAGCTCTACTCCCATAGGTTATATATATATATATATATATATATATATATGTATATATATAAAATTATTATTTGTTTTTACTTTTTATACAAATGTATGAAAATTAAAAATATGGGTCAACCCACACGCAACCTCTCTGTCCCTACGCCTCCTTAACACCCACCCCCCCTTCCCTTCCCCATCTTCCTCCTCCCTTCTTTTCTCTCTTCTCCCTCCCCCCATTACTCATTTTCCTCTACCTTCCCGCCCCCCACAATACGCCTCGTTTTCTATACAGAACTACAAATCGGTTGGTGCGTTTCCTATAAATCGTTTTATTCAGGTTTTAGGGGCTTCATTTGTATGGGAAATCATCTAAGCTTTTGACTCAATCTTTCATTTATTTGGATTCCTGAATCACAGGGTTTTTTTTTTTTTTTGAGAAATTGATGTTCTTGTACGTGGTTTTTGGATCTTTATTTGTTATGTGTCTCTGTTTGGTTGCTGAGAAAGTGGAGGAATATGGAAGAGGGGGAGTTCTCATCTGTTGTTTTTATGGGAAACCCTTTATTTGTCGATTTTTGTGATGATTGACCCTCTTTCACTTTCAGCCTATTGACTCTCTCTCTTCAGTCTTCACTTTGTCTCTCGTCTCTCAAAGACTCAATCTCCTCTTCACACTTCACTCTCTCTCATCAGTCATCTCTCATCTTCTCTTCTTCTCAAATCTCACTTCACTCTGTTTATCATCTCATCTTGAGGATCTTCTCCACGAGCCCACATCTGCGCCGACAACGGCACTTGACTGACCAGCCTCGACCTCCCATTCTCTCACTCCACGCGTGGCGCCATCGCATGTCGAAGGTGAGCAAGCTCTGACTTCTGCTGTAATACCCAGTAAATTTAGCGCAATTTAAATTTTGTTATTGAGTTTTAATTCGGATTTATTTATCGAATTCTATTTAATTATGTATATTTAATTTTTCTTAGAAATTGTTGGTCCATAGTAAGTATTTGTACGTTGAAATTGTTACATACTTGTTTTAATATTTATTTGATTTATCAAAGGTTAATTTAAAATTGTGTTATTTAGATACTAATTTTCCTTGAATCAAGTTTAAAATTGCACAATCATGCACAAATTAGTAGATGAAGAGATAAATTGGAAGTGATGAAGATGAAGAGACTGAGCTACCAGCCAAACCCCTTCTCCTCTCTCTCTCATCTCCTTGCGCCACCCTGTAGGCGCCGTTCGACCGCTTCCGGCCACGTTAAGCCGTCAGCAGGAAAAGGTAACACCCATCACCATTTACCCTTGTCTTGCTTTGGTTTCCGCTGAAGCTGCCACGTTCGCCGGAATCACGCATGAAGTTTCTCTCGCCCATAGCCTGCTTTGTCAGCCATTCGACCACCCTCCAAGCTCGCAGATTCTCTCAAAAGACTTCGCCTGGACAGACGACCTTGACCACCGCGTTCATCGGAAACCGCCCCCATTCGCGGATAATCACGAACCGGTTCGCCCTTTCTCTCCTCTTGCCGCTCCGTTTCTCGCATTTTTTGATACCTCATTGAACCAAGGCGGATGGAGATCACCAACCAACCAAAACCTAAGATCGTGTAGCCATTTTCAGGTATTCCTGGAGTGAACGGAGGCGGTGGAGCTTCGCCGGAGTTGGAGGCGTCGGTGGTCAGGCCACTCGGTGTCCTCACGAAGAAAACAATTTCATTTTTGGGTCCCTTGAGCCTTGGGCTTCGCGTAGGTGTCCTCAAAAATCAAATTTCCGACCACCTCCAATTTTTCCGGCCACCGTCGGCGGCGGCGGACCTCGGGAAGCGTGCAGGGACGAGACGTCGATCCACGGATTCGAGTGGTTCCGACGATTGTCGATTCAGAAATCAGGACTTTCGATAAGATTCTATGGCCTAAAGCGTGTAGAAACCTAATTGTATAATTGTTCGATATTCGTGTTTTTAATTGTTAGTAAGTATTTTAATTATTGAAATGCCTTGTTTATTGTTAATTGCTCATGTTCGTGTTTGAAAAGATGTAACTTAAAATATATACCATAGCCGGTTCGATGTGTTAATTTATCTGTATAATTCGAACGCGTTGATTTTTCGCGATATTTTTATTTATATGCGGGTTATTAATGAATATAATTATTTATCGGCTATCGTTTTATCAATTTGTGTTATCGTTGATTTGTTGGCCTTTGTGTTGGATTGGGTCAGGCGGGTGGATTTATACGTAGTTGTGGCCCGGCTCGACATTGGATAAATTGTGGATATTAGAGTGTATTTTATCGGGTTGGACGGATTTCTGGGGGTTAAGTCCGGTTTGGGGAGGTTCACAGAATTTTCGATTATTAGAATATAAGTTAGGTTGAGTTGGTTTTAGTCGTGAGTTGTGCAGTCGAGTCTAGGTATATTTAGATCTTAATCTTATTAATTATGTCTTTTCCATTCTAGATTGTCCCAGGCAGGCTCCCACCGGGGACGACTGGCTTATGAAGCGATTAAAGATGGGCGATGCAGTGAGTTGATATCATATAGTTTATAACACATAAATACGCATGCAATACATAGCATTTATGGCATTAAGCTACCTCCATCATCACGTCTGATTATTACTATTGAAATTGTGTTTGCTATGGTAATTAAATTATTTAGTTTGTTATGAAATATATCTGCATATGAGGTTGTTATAAGGATGGGTGTGAACGTGTATTGTTGGATGTGATATTGCTGTGTATTGTATTTGCAAAAATTGTAATGGGAACTATAGCAGGACATACCACCTGATGGGTTACATCAGGACCGCGTGCGCACCGGTATTAATCAGATTATGTTACAGGTTTATGATTATGGACATGAGTTCCCTGGTTGAGCGTTTCTCTCGGGGATGCCGGAGGCAAGGTCCTTGGTTGAGCGTGGCGTTACTCTCGGTAGCCGTTATGGATTATGATATAGTTCTTGGAGGTAGGACCTAGTCGAGCATTTTATCTCGGGGCGCCAGCTATAGGTTATTGGATTAAGTGTCGACTGGAGTTAAGGACCATGGTCGAGCATTCTCTCCGGGCGCCGATCTCATTGGATTTGAAGAAGCGTAGGGCTTATAGTAGATATGAGGTCTGCTAGTGTCTCGATTGATGTGATGTTTGTGTTATGACATGAACTATCTTTGTGTGCGTATACATGATTATGTGAATTTCCTTATTAATATGATTTTCATTACATGTTTATATTATGAATTAATATAAGTATGTATAACTTATTTTGGTTGTGGATATGGTATGAATTATGTGATATTAACTCACTCTAAAATGACCAGTCTCAATTTATTTTTAATTTACTGTCAGTCCCTCCTTCTCGGATCTTTGATAACGCGAATTCCCTTCCTTCACGACGGTTATGTAACTAATATAATATTATTAATCTTTATCTATTTAATCTAGGTGACACCGCAGTACTTCGGAATATTCGTATATTTTATGGTGAGATAATTACATTTTATTTTGTGTATGATAATGATTGTATGTGGGATCAATTTCATCTCTCCACAATGATGTTTGGCATGGCGAGGGCATATTATATAGGTATGTTGACATATTGTCAGGTGATAACATGATAGTTGGTATAAGTATTTCGATTGGGCACTCTGGGTTTCGGTGGCTTTATGCCTTCCGTTCCACAGCGCCGGTCATGATCTCGAGTTAGATTAAGTGACCAGTTGGTGTATCGGAGATAGGTTCATTTCCTATGGCACAGAATTAAGTTTCGATCTTCAACGAGATTAGGATCGAGTCAGTCCTTATCTGTCTTTCATTAGCTAGTTTCTGCCTTGGTCGGATTGGGGGTGTCTGTTGTTATCACGATAGTCTTGTGTTTACTTTTCGGTGCAGAGGCGAAGATCGAGGTTAATCTGTTTGCTTAGATCTGCATGACGTGATATCTTAGGCGCATGGATCTATGATGGGGCCCGGGAGGCCCAGATGGGAGGTGTCCTTGATGATCCACCAGTTTCTGGGGAGAGGGCGAAGAGACGGGGTAGGCCGTCACGTGACCCTAGGCAGTGCCAGGGTGATGAGCCACGGTAGAGCTACGGGTTAATATGCCCAGGGCCGGTTCGGGCCTGTGGTGCAGTGTGACCGCCACTATGGAGGCATTTTAGCGGTGGCCCGGGGTGGAGATAGCTCTCCCGACAACTTATGGAGCATCGACATGACTGCGGTAGTTCTGTTAGGGTGTGAGTTTGTGACCAGTATCACATTCCTTTGATCGGTACGGGCTTAATGAAGTTATGTTGATGGGGTATCACGGTGACTGATGGATTTTACGAATGAGTGGGACATTGATCGAGACATCGATGAAGCGGACTATTGAGATGGCAGTTTCTCCCCTCGAGGCTTAGCGTGCGGTGGTGGTTACATCAAAGCGTTTCTTGAGGTGACGTAGACTCGGTTAAGTGGGTGAAGATAACTACATTTCTTTTGCCGTGAGACGAAGTCACAGGAAGCAGTTTGAAGCGGTGAAGAGAGATGATATATACGTAGTGGAGTACACCAGCGAGGTTCATGTATCTTAGTAAATTTGCTCAGGAACTAGTTGCGGCGGGGCACAAGGCAATAAGTACATCGCGGGCCCGGACCACATTTCATATCCTTGAGTACCCAGTGAAGTGTAACTGTAGGGTCAACGATTTAGCGAGACGGATGGGCCGACCTTCGCCTTCGCGGGTATCTTAGTGGATGGTGCTAAGAAGAGACCCGCCTGAGAGGAGCAAACTAGTACACCTTGCACGCGTGAGTATTATGGTGGTAGGGCGCCGGTGGTACGGGCGATGACCAGGCAGTTTAGACCAGGGGTCACAAGAAGGGTAGGCCTGACGAGGAAAGGGTTATAGAGAAGCCGGTTGGACGGGGGGTTTAGGCCCGAGTGGGTATAGTTCGAATGAGTTCGGGCTCGGGGGTGCAATGGCGTGGATTCGGCACAGTGTATTGCCCCACAGTGTGGGGCCCGGATGCATCGAGGCCCTTGTATGGCGGCTAGTGGAGCTTGTTTAGGTGTGGAGAGTTGGGCCATATGGCCCGAATCATGTCTGGAATTTCCCGACCAGCGACCTTTTCCTCGGGTTACTGCTGACTAAAAAATGTTGCCCTAGCCAGTTCATTGGATAGCGCCTAGTTCTTCTCAGGCGGGTGTGCAGTATAGTGGCCAGCGAGCGCGTGGATATAGTGAAACTCGGGGCGGCCCAATTGGTAGGGGCGGTCGGGCTTGAGCTCCTACCCGGTCACGGGCGTGGTGACGGGTTTTACACTCACTCCTCGGGGCCTTGAGGGCGTCAAATCTTTGTTGTATCAGAATTTTATTCGGTGTTATCTTTTTTGAGATAGGGTGTTATTAGATCCGGTGCCACACACTCCTTTGTGTCTCCTAGCTTTGCATTGAGGCTTGGTGTTCAGCCAGCCAGACTTAAGACTCCGTTATCAGTCACAACCCCTCTGAGTGATGCCTTAGAAAAGCGAATGTTACTTTCATCGTGTCAGATTCTGTGGTAAACGAGAGACCTTCTGGCGGATCTTATTTTGTTGGATGTGATAGATTTCGAGGTTATTTTGGGTATGGATTGGTTGGCCAGGCACTATGCCATCCTGGATTGCCGAGAGAAACAAGTGATTTTTCGGATTCCAGGGGATTCAGAGTTTGGGTTTCGCGGTGACGGGATACCGGCCCTTACAATTTAATTTCCAACCGGCTGTACGGCTGCGGATGCAGGGATGCTTGAGGTTGTCGGCTCTTGTGAGGACAACTGCCCGGTGGATAGGGTAAGGTTGATGATATCTGTGGCATGAATTTCTGATGTTTCCCCCCGGAGTTGCAGGTTGCCACACGACGGAGATAAATTTTGCATTGATGTTGTCTGACGCATTTCTGTCTCGCACCACCTTATAGGATGCACCTGGAGTTGAAGGAGGAGCTGAAGGGCGGTTACGAGTTTGTTAGACAAAGGTTTTGTCAGGCCTAGTATCCTGGGGTGCTCCTGTCTTGTTGTAAAAGAGAAAGATGGTTCCACTACGTATGTATAGATTACGAGACCTGGTGAACAAGGTGACCATTGCGATAAATATCTCCCAGATAGATGACTTGTTTGATCGTGACGGGGGTGCATCATGTTTTCTAAGATTGATCTACGGTCGAGGATATCATCGGTGAGAATAAGACGAGAGGATGTTCCGCCAAGACAAAGATCTCGTGACTCAGGTACGACCATTTTTGAGTTCCTAGTGATGTCTTTTTGACTACCAATGCGCCGGCAAAATTTTTATGATTTGATGAACAGGTGTTCAAACCTCTTCCGATCGCAGATTGTGTTCATTGATGATATCTTAGTATATTCCCTGAGTGAGGAGGAGCATGTAGAGCATTTAAGGATAGTACTGCGATTGAGAGCAATAGCTATATGCCAAATTCTCCAAGTGAATTTTACTGATAGCGAGCTGGGACATGTAGTACGAGGAAGGTATTCGGCGGGATCCCAAGAAGAATGAGGCGTTGATGGATCGCGCGGTAGACCAACCACCTGCGGATCGAGGTTCGAAGTTTCCCGGGCTTACTGGACATTATCGCCGCTATGCGTGATTTTGAGGATTGTCGCATCTTTAACTCTGCTAACCCGTAAGAAAGTTAAATTTCAGTGGACAGAGGCTTGTGAGGCGAGTTTTCATAAGTCAAGATTGTTTGACCTCGCCCAAAGGTTAGCATTACCTTCGCTCAGAGATTGCATGAAGTACGTGACGCCCGCAGTCGGATCGGGGTGTGTATTGATGCACGGGTGAAGGTGATTGCTTATGCTTCTAGGCAAATTTAAAGAGGCACTTGAGCAAAATTACCCCACTCCATGACTCGAGATGGCGTCGTGATCTTCAGACAAGATTCGGAGGCATTACCTATATGGTGAGACGTGAGAGATCGCATTTAATACAAGAGTTTAAAATATATTTTTCAAACAGAGGGAGCTAAATTTGAGACAGAGGGAGATGTATCGAGTTGCTTAAGGACTATGATTGTACACCCGCATCACCCCGGTGGTACACCGGTAAGGTGATGCTTTCAGTAAAATCATCGTGCGCTCACACATTAGTGTAGAAGCCACACCTCGACTAAGGAGTCAGATGAATTTGTATGATCAGTGGTTTACGCCTAGAGGTGTTGGAGTCTGAGCACTTTTAGCCCATTTCGCAGTCAAAATCGCCTGGAGTGGATTTAATTAAGACACTCGTCACAGACCCACAAGCCGATGAAGATTATGGACGAGGTTCAAGAGAATAGCAGAGGATTTTCGATCGGGGATGATGGCATGTTGAGATTGGGTACTAGTCAAGGTCCCGATGTTGATGGACTTAGAAAAGAGATTATGGAAGAGGCCCATCATACGCCTTACAAGATTCATCTTGCTCCACTAAGATGTATCATGATCTCAAGGGTAACTATTGGCAGGAGTGGTATGAAGAAGATGTACTTGAAATTAGATCCAAGTGTTCGACTGCCGCCAGGTCAAACTCGAAAGCATCGAAACCGTCTGTTGTCATACTTACCCCATTCCGCAGTGGAAATGGGAGAATATTACCATGGATCTCAGGATCTGGGTTACCTCGAACTTCGCGTATGATTCCATTTGGGTGATACTATCGAATGTGACTAAGTCTACATTAATCTCTACTCGTGAAGACAACTTTTCCGTAGCCATGCTAGTGGTGTATATTGAGAGGATTGTTAGTCTTCATGGGATCCTAGCTCGATTGTATCCACGCAGGGCCCCAGCCTCACTTCTAGGTTTTCATGAAGTCACAGGAGGCTTGGTACTCGATTGGACTTTGTTACGCCTTTTTCACCCGACTGGGATGGACATTCTCGAGAGGACTATTCGTGAGACGTCTGAGGACACAGTCGAGGATGTGTGTGATGGATTTTGGAGGCCAATGGGATTGGCATTTCTACCTTGCGGAGTTCGCGCACAACAACGCTATCATGCTAGTATCTGTGATGGCGCCTTACGAGGCGTTGTATGGCGGCAAGAAGTGTAGATCACAATGGCTGAAGAAGTCAGAAAGGAAGTTGGCCAGGTCCCGAATTGGTCCAAATCACTTCTCCAAAAGATTCCTATTATTCGAGATAGTTCGAGACCGCTCGCCACAAAAGAGCTATGCACCCCAAGAGGAAACATGGGAGTTTGGTGTGCGGAGCGTATTTTCAAGGTTTCCGGCGCAGGCGTGATGAGATTTGCAAGAAGGGGAAGTTACACTCCTCGCTACGTGGGACCATTTGAGATTGTGGATAGAGTTGGGGATGTAGCTACCGAATTGCTGCCACCTAATTCGCCAATGTTCATCCTGGGCCTTCATATAGCATCTATGCCGAGAAAGTATGTGCGATCCTTCACACTGTACACAGCCCAAGAAGTAGAGATCAGTGAGGATTTATCATATGAGGAGCGACCTGTAGCTATTATGGATACTCAGGTTCGCCAACTCCGATCGAAAGTCATTCCGATGGTCAAGGTCCTATGGCAGAATCATTCGACTGAATAGTGCACTTGGGAATCCGAGCAAGAGATGCGACGCTCATACCCATACTTGTTTCAGTGATAAGGTATATTTCTTATTCAAATTCGAGACTAATTTCTTCTTTAAGCAAGGGAGAGAATGTAATACCCGTGAAATTTAATGCTGAATTTAAATTTTTATTTATTGAGTTTTTAATTTCAATTTATTACCTAATTCTATTTAATTATGTATATTTAATTTTTCTTAAGAAATTATTTTGGGTCATAATAATTATTTTGGCCATTTAAATTATTTACATACTTGTTTTAATATTTATTTTGATTTATCAAAAGGTTAATTTAAAGTTATTATTTATTTAGATACTAATTTTTCCTTAACTGCAGTTTAAATTGCAATTAATCATGCCTAAATTAAGTAGATGAAGGGCTAAAATCTGGAAGTGATGAAGATGAAGGGGGCAAACTACCAACCAAACCCTTTCTCCCTCTCTCTCTCCTTCCTCCACGCCGCTACTCCCGGCTGTCACTGCTCAGCCCGCTTCCGCCACCGATCAAAGCCGTCCGACACCGGAAAAGGTAATGACCCATCACCGGCCACCTTGCCTTGCTTGCTCACCGGCCGCCCGCTCGCAGAATCACGCCCGCAGCTTCTCTCCTCGCCCTTGCCGCCACCGCCTCGGGTCCAAACCATTTCGGCCACCTCCAAGCTCTGCTACTCTCAGCGATCGCTCGACACCGCAACTCGACCACCTCGATTCACTCCAAACCGCCCCATTCGCCAGATAATCACCCGAACTCGCTCTTCTCTCTTCTAACCGCCACTCCTGCCGTATTTTTCTGGCCACCTCAGCCCAAACCAAGGCCAGAAATGGAATCACCAACCCTTAAAACCTAAAGATCGACCTTGAAAGCCATTTTCACCGGTCGTTCGGGCCTAAGTGAACGAGACTAGTGGAGCTCACGGAGCTCGGGAGGTCGTTTCGGCCGATTCCCACACTAAGGGTCCTCCTCAAGAAAACAATTTCATTCGGGTCCCTTGAGCCTTGGGCTTCGCGTAGGTGTCCTCAAAAAAAATCAAATTTCCGACCACCTCCAATTCTTTCCGCCACTGCCGGGCGGCAAGTGACTCCTCGTGAAGCTGCCCGACAGAACGTCCGCCCCTGCTCCGTGGTTCCGACTTGCGGTAGAATCGCTCAACCGAGACTCCTGTGAAAGACTTATAAATAAAAACGGTAGAAACCCCAATTGTATAATTGTTCGATATTCGTATTTTAATTGTTCGTAAATGTTATTTTAGTATTGAAAATGCCTTGTTTATCGTTTAATTGCTCATGTTCGTGTTTTGAAAAGATGTAACTTGTAATATATACACGCCTGCCTCGATGTTGTGTTTAATTTTATCCCCAGATAATTAAACCGCTGTTGATTTTTTTTTTTGGGGCTGATGTTATTAGAGAATCGAGTTATTAATGCAGCGAATATAATTATTTATCCAAGCTATAAATTTTATCAATCGGTGTTATCGTGGATTTGTCGCCTTGTGTCAGATTGGGTCGAGCCGTGACTTATCTCGGTAGTTGTGGCCCTAGCCGCATATCGATAACTGTGATTATTAGAAGTGCATTTTATCGTGTTCGACCCGCTTTTACAGGGAGTTAAGTCCAGTTTTTAGGGGAGGTTCTGCCGAATTTTCGGTAGAATATAAGTTAGGTTTTGAGTTGGTTTAGTCTGTGAGTTGTCTGGTCGAGTCTAGAGTATATTTAAATCTTAATCTTATTATTAATTATGTCTTTTCCATTTTCCTCCTAGATTGTCCACGCCCACCAGATAAATTGAGGCGCAAGAGCGATTCTGAGATCTGATACATTCTGTGAGTTAATATCATATAGTTTATAACACATCATCTGCATGCAATGCATAGCATTTATGGCATTAAGCTACACTCCATCATCACGTCATGATTATTACTATTGAAATTGTATTTATTTATGGTAATTAAATTATTTAGTTTGTTATGAAATATATCTCGCATACGAGGTCATATAAGGATGGGTGTGAACGTGTATTGTTGGATGATATCATTCATGGGTATTGTATTCGCAAAATTGTAATGGGAACTGAACAGACATACCACCCGACGGGTTACACAGATCGCGGCGCACCCCAGATAATCGTATTATGTTACGTGTTTAAGGATTATGGACAATAGAGTTCCCCCGGTCGAGCTGCTTTCCTGGGATGCCTGGAGGCAAGGTCCCTGCTGAGCGTTACTCAGGCGCCTACATGATTAAGTGATATGTTAGTTGTCGGAGGTGTGCGACCGGGCCGAAGATTTCTTCGCCTACCAGGTTATTGATTAAGTGTCGATCGAGCAAGACCGGCCGAGCATTCTCTCAGGCGCCTACCATTGATTTGGAAAGCAGTTCGTAGGCTTATAGTGCATTGGAGCATAGGTCCCGCTAAAGGTCTCGATTGATGTGATAAGCTCAGGTTAGCGACATGAACTATGTCAGGTGCGCAGACATGATTATGTGAATTTCCTTATTAATATGATTTTCATTACCATGTTTATATTATGAATTACTATAAGTATGTATAACATTTTGCTGTGGATATGGTATGAATTATGTGATATTAACTCATTCTCGAGACTGACAAATTTCAATTTATTTTTCTCGTGCACTCAAGCGCCCCTCCTTCTCCGCATCTTTGATAACCCACGAATTCCCTTCCTTCACGGCGGTTACTAGAAGGTACCATTATAATATTATTAATCTTATCTATTTAATCTAGTGACAACCGCGAAGATTTCTAATATCAGATATTTTTGCACTGTGATAATTTCGTTTATTTTGTGTATGATGACGGTGTATGTGGGATCTAGATTTCATCTCTCCCTATCGATGTTCGCATCCGAGCATATTATATAGGTATGTTGACATATTGTCAAAGGATCGTATTGATAGTTGGTATAAGAGCCAGTTAGGCTTGCACGGCTCGGTGCTGATGCCTTCCCATTCCCTAGCGCCGGTCATGATCCCCCACAGCTGGGTCAGTGGATCCTCCCTCTCACTCACAACAACCGAGAGCCTTCTCAACAATAATATCCTCAAATGACAGTTTGGTTTGGATTTGGAATTATTGTCGAATTTTAGATAAAACTTGCCGGAATTATTACTTAATTTAATTTGGTGATACAAACATATTGGTAAATTGAATGCCCATATTTGAAATCTGCGCTAACTAGTTGATCTGGTATTTAATTTCTCAAATCTGTTTGGAGCTAGGAAAAATAAAAATGAACATGTTGTGACTTTATGGAATTTTGGTTTGTGAATTTTGGTTTTTTCTGTTTTCATGGCTTTTTCTCTAATTTGTGTTCATTTTATGGACTTTAAAGCTCTAGTCTTCTAATCTTTTACATTTATTATTTTTCATATTTAAGTAAGTTTGGAGATGCCTCAATTAATCCACCTTCAATTGGAAGTGCCCAAGATAGTATTAATTCTGAAGAATTACCAACTCCAATAATTCAAACCAAACTCCTTCTTCTATAGATCTATGTGTTGACCAAGTTGGAGTTGGAAAAAGAAAATTAACTTCTATAGTGTGGAACCACTATAAGAAACAAAGATCACTGGGTAGGACAAGGCTATTTGTAATTATTGGGGAAAAAATCACAGAAAGTAAGAATGGACAAAACATCTACATGATCATTTTAATAGATGTCCTTTTCGAAAACAAAGAGATATTAAGCAAGCAATTTTGAATCCTAGAAAGGAAGCTAGTGGAAAGTTGTCGCTTAGTACATATTCTTTTGATCAAGAAAATGCTAGTAAGGATCTTGCAAGTATGATTGTTTTACATGAATATCCTCTTTCGATGGTTGACTATGTTAGCTTTAGAAAACACTCCAATACCCTTCAACCATTGTTTAAAATGGTTTCTTGAAATACTATCAAGAATGATATATTGAAAATTTATGATTATGAGAAATCAAAAACAATGGATTTGTTGGGTGATAATAGAAGTAGAATTGCAATCACCACTAACATGTGGACTTCTTAATCAAAAGAAAGGCTTCATGGTGGTTACAACGCACTTCATATATGATTCTTGGGCACTTCAAAGCCGAGTAATAAGGTATATTTTAAATAAAATTAATTTGATTTACTTCTATATTTTGTTATAATTTAATTTTGTTATAATAATTTAATTTTGTTTCAATTATAAGTTTATATATGTGCCTTGCCCACATACCTCTGAGACACTCTCTAAGGCTTTGATGGATTGTATATTTGATTGGAATGTTAATCGTGAAGTAGTCTTCTTTTAATCAGGTCGATAATTGTACAACTAATGATGCTTTGATCAACATTCTTTAGGTAAGCTTAAGAGGGGATGGGAAATTTTTCTACACAAGGCCAGTTGTATACATATTGAATTTTGATAGTAAAAGAAGGATTGGAAGTAATTATGAGAGAGTGTTGAGAAAATTCGAGAGATCAAGTGCTTTTGGACAACTACACCTAAGAGATTAGAAAAGTTTGTTGAAACTGCTTGTCAATTGAATATTTGTTGTGATAAAAAGTTAGTACTTGATTGCAAGACTAGATGGAATTCAACATTCTTGATACTTAGCACTGCCATAGATTATAAGGATGTCTTTCCTCGTCTAAGTCATAGAGAACCACAATATAAATATGTTCTTAGCCAAAAAGATTTGTGAAAGGTTGGAGTTGTTTTATGAAGTTACTGAAATATTTTCTGGGACCAAGTATCCAACATCCAATTTGTATTTTCCAAATATTTGTGAAATAAAGTTGTCAATGTCTAATTGGATTGGATCTCCTTATGTTGAGATTAGATTGATGGCCACAAATATGATTGAAAAGTTTAATAAATATTGGGGTGAAATTCATAATCTATTGGTTGTTGCAACTGTGTTGGATCCAAGATTCAAGATGAAGTTGGTTGAGTTTTACTTTCCTAAAATTTTTGGAAATGAAGATTCAATGTATGAAATTGAAAAAGTTCAACAAATTTGTGATGAGTTAGTAGATGAATATAAGAAAAAGTAGCATTCAAGTGGGAATGTTAGTCAATCTTCAACTTCATCTTTTCAATTTGAGATGACTACTGGTGCTGGAAAAAAAGTGGGGGCTAAAGATCGTTTAGCAAGTTTTGATGCATTTGTTTGTAGTACTACTAATTCATGCTATGAGATCGAGGATGATTACTTTCATTTGAAGATTCGGTATTGCCTAGGATCAAGTGACTTTTGATATATTATCTTGGTCGAAAAGAAAATTCAAGAAATATCCACTTTGCAACACAAGCAAGAGATATTTTAGCCATTCCAATATCTATAGTAGCATCGGAGTCTGCATTCAGTACTAGTGGTAGATTTATTAGTCCACATAGAAGTAAACTTCATCCAAAGACTTTAGAGGCAATGATGTGTGCTCAAGATTGGTTGTGGGCTGAAATGCACGGTATGAAAATTTTATTTACTTATGTATCATATTTTTTATTTTTTCTAATTTATTTTTTGTGTTAACTAATTTTATTTTATTGGTAGATTCATCTTCTTTAGCTTCACCATACAAGAGATGTGCAACATTTGTTGAGGATGATGATGATAATGATGTGCAACATTTGTCTTAACATTTGTTCGTCAATATTCCGTTTTCTTGCCATCACAACTACGGTACCTCTCTTATCTCTTTTAATAGTACTAACTTAAATTTCAATGTTATATAATTTATTTTATCTTGTCCGTGACCACCAAATGGATTAATATAATTTTCAATGTCTTGCTAAATTGCTGATTATCTAATTTTATCTAATTTTCAATGTCATCACAATAGGTTATTGACTCTTGATGGTGGTTTTCATTGATGGCTTGGTTACTTTTGCTACAAGGAGAACTATCAAGGGTATACAAGAAATTTTTTGCTTAGGATGATAATTCTACTATGTATGATTCCAGGAAATTTATGAAAGGAAAGTGTAATATTAATTCAGCAAAAAAATTTCCAATATTAATGAATATTGATGTTATTGGATAATATTAATGATATTGGTTATATGTAATATTTATTATGTTTTTTTATATTTTAATTAGGAACAATATTATTATATAATGGTATTTATTTTTTCTAATTAAATTTGTTAGCTATATTGTATAATTATGTAATATGTTATTTATTAGTTATTGTAATTTATATGTTGCAAATATTTATCATTTATGGGAAAAAAACTTATTTTACAAGCCTAAAAAAAGATTTATTTTTACATATATATATATATATATATATATATATATATATATATATATTTTTTTTTTTTTTTTAAAAATAACCCAAATGGGCAATCCGGCGGGTGCCCCCGCAAAAAAAAATCCCCGCCTCGCCTCGCCTTGCCATAAACGGTGTGTGAGGAGGGGGACGGGTTGGAGAATCCCAAACGGGGCGGGGCACGGGGAGGATCACCCCGGCCCCGCCCCGTCCCGCCCCGTTGCCATGCCTAAAAGGTTGCATGGGACTACAAGCAACAGTGTCACCACTTCCTTGGTCAACTACTTGTTCGAGCATTACACACATTTGACAGACTCATGAATCATACTTCCTCACCACAAGAGCTTCCAGTTTAGAGACTAGCTAGGGGACTTACCTTATATATATATTATCATGTTTGTTTGTTTGTTTGGGTATTTCACACTTGTAATGTTGTTTTTCAAGTTGATCCAATTAAAAGCGATCGACTAGGATTCGAATAATTTGGATTTTATTGTATTTGATATGGTGCAAACACTTAAAATGTCATTTTTATTTTGTTGTTATAGTCTTGAATCACATGTTACTTTAATTTTGATTTTACATCCCATCATCTCTGTCAAAATCAGAGAAAACAAGTTTAGATTTCCTAAGTGAAAGAACGTGTTGAATTTGGGACCAATAATCGTGTAAGATTTGTATATTATCTTCTATTATGGCTAAATCAAGTACGTTTCCACTTTAGATTATAAAACTTGATAATTTGAAATGATTTTGGATTTATTGGTGATGGTTTCATTGAGGATTTATATATTTTCCTTTAGATCTTAATTTGTTGTACTTCAAATTAATCTCTATCCTTTAACTTTTGCCCCTTGGATCATCAATCTCATTCAGACACTACAAGAAAAACAGGTTATAGCAACATAATTTTAACTGGGATCAATAAAATTCATAACTAAAAAACAAATAAAGTCACGATTATTAAAACCACGGTGAAAAAAATACCATTTACGTGTAACACATTAAACCGTTTCCATATAAAGTCTCAATGGACACATTATTTTTATTCCTACTTCCATAGACCTCTAATAGACATATTCATCTTAGGACCGCAGCCGCAGATGACAGAGCCCTGTTCTTTCCCTTTCCCTCAAAATTGATTCTCTCTTCCCTAACTTTCTAATTCCACTATCTTAGTCTTCATTTACTCTTCCTCGTTACAAAGCTTTGAAAGTTTCATTGAACCCTAAGAAATGTGATGCTGCTAGATTTGGCCACAAGCTTAGCTTAAATGAGTGGTGAACATCTGGCAACCTCGGGTTTGTCCAAGTCTCTGAGTTTTACCCAATTAACCGACTTCGTGAAAAACAAAAAACACCACTAACCATGTAGAGACACATGTAGTTTCATTACTGTTTCTTATAGCTATAATAATTTATCATTGTTCTATACCAAAATCTAAACACATAGAGCAACTTTTCATGTTTTTTGAGTCTATGGGTATGCTTAGATTCTTAAAATAATCGCATCAATTGTACCAATTTGGTTGTCTTTTAAAGATTACGACATGGTGATTAAGGTTTATAATTAAAGAGACTAACTATATTTTTGTTTATTTTGCTATGTACATTTTCCATGGGGAATTTTAATGTTAGAATGTTTGTTTGAATGGCGCATTGCGAGAGTCGCTGCGGGCAATGATGGAAATTATAAATATAGTTTAAACCGCAAAGCTGATCTTGGTAAGCTAAATCAGCTGAAAAGCCTTCCATGTTTATGAAATTTGATGTTCTATTGTAAATGGATATGTTGCCTGTAAAAAGAGTTCATTATAACGTCTTAGTGATATACATCTAACATACTCATGAAGTCATAAATGCTTAGTGCTGGCTCAAGGATAGATTATATTTGAATTAATGAATGATCATTAATTCACATAAACAGAATCATCAACATATACAAGCACATGAATTTGTACCTGGCCTTGCCGCAAAGTGAAAAGCGAGTAATCATAATTGGATTGCTTGAAACCATACTCCTTCAAAGCGGAAGCCAATTTTGCAAACCAACATCGAGGAGCCTTTCGTAGCCCATATAAAGACCTTTTCAAATGACATACCATTCCTGGTTTATGAGCATACAAACGAAGAGGCATGCACCTGTACACCTCTTCTTGTAAATCTCCATGCAAGAATGCATTGCGCATTATCCACTGGCTTAGGGCCCCAATGTGACGCCTAAAACCCGGGTCTCAGATACTCGTATATCATGTTGTGACACTCCAAAATCCAGGGGTCCGGCTGACAACTTGTCAACCCGCGGAATATTCGTGGTCGGCTTTCTGTATATTTTTCTTACAAATATACAAATTCTTATAATATTTTACAAGAGTTTGATGTACAACTCCTTTACACTTTTACATGCCAAAATATATTAAAACTAGATTGTTCTAATATATTTTACAAAATACTTCAAGGCCACAACTCGGCCTCTTCAGATACTCACGACCTCGATGAGCGCTTGTCTTCCTCGGTGGTACCTGAAAGGGTGGTCCCACAACGGGTAAGCAAAGCCCAAGAGGATATTCCTACCATACTCCCCACCTAAGAGCAACATGCAATGCCAATACATACAATCACACACATTCAAGTACCTATACTCTATTGTACCTGAATGTCTACGTGTCATGAATGCAGTATGCCCCTCATGACTCAAATTCTAAGTCCTCACTGACTCCATCACACCTGCTTATGCCAAGTGTGAAAAACCGACAAGGGCGTCCCGCCCCTGACCTTTTTCCCAAAACAAAAACTTTTTGTTTTATAATTCTAGACACATTGGATACCCCCAATGCTTACTTATTTCCTTACCCAGTATTGTGTGTTATGCATTTGTGGGCCACGGATTTTCGAGTTCTTGTCGCAAGACGTGGCACGCCTATACAACATTTTTTACGGGCTTTCACCGACGGTTTTATTTCTAAACCATATACCAGGTTTTTCACCTGAGGGGGTGTCTATCCCTACTTGCTTCACCCATTTACACAAGTACTTTCTATGCTTGTGCAAACCGAGGCGCCACAATTGACGCCGTCTCCATTTTACTAAGCTCACCATCGAACACCAAACACAGTGTCGATTAACCATGTCTTCACGACATACATCGAACACCAACACAATGTCGATTTACCATGTCCTTACGACATACATCGAACACTAAACATAGTGTCAATTTACTATGGTCAAACACCAAACATAGTGTCAACCCCAACCATACACTCACACCCGACTCGACGTGATGTCCCGTGCATAAATGCAATGCAAATGTCATTGCATGCCATTTCATGCCTACATGTATGCTACGTGACACATGCAACATATCTATTACACTACATGTCAAGTATCATGGATAAATTATATTTAATACATGTAATTATTTTCATTTTTATCACACATATTGTGACATAATTTCACATATTCAGCATGTTATTCAATTTACAACAATAACATACATTAGTCATTTCTGGACATAAATCCTGCCATGCTTAGCCTTAGAAATAATCTAGACTTCATCCAGAAATTCCATCTTGTGTCAATACCACACAAAACATTCAACAAGCAATTCCATGCTCAAGCCATATGCAGCCCCAAGCATTTAATATACAAACCGATTCCAAAAACAGAAGTTCCGGAAACCATAACGGACCATTCCTCAACTGTCCGTGATCCAGCCCAATTTTCAGCCCACGGTTTGGCTGAGAACTTTATCTTATTAAATTCTAGACTCAACAAGCTTCTCGTAGAGTCTAAGAATGCACAAATCGAAGTTCGGACGAGAAAGTTATGGTCGTCCGAAGTTGACGTGGCTGATTCGCAAGGGTGTGTGGAAATTTGGGCACACCCCCGTTTGCCATTCTGCTCGGGATTTTTCCGTCTTGGAACACAGTGTTTGGTCTCAGACATCCCCGAAAGCTCGTGAAATCGATCTTTGACCGTTACACAACAACAACCAAACCACACACATCTTAAATTCGCCTTGAAATGGGGTGAAATCGTTAGGTCATTACGTGGCCCCTAGGCGTAAAATAACCGGAGTATGAGGAAACTCACTCTTGTAGTGCAAATAGGTTCTTTCACCGCCCGTGTCTCGCTTCACTACACGACACCCTTCCTTTTCCTTTCCTCAGAAAACCCGCGGAAAATTTTAAATTTTAAATTTTCATATAAAAAGGGGCAAAACTAGTAGTTTACCTGGATAAATTCAAAAGAAAAGTTTGATTTTTCTAGATCTCGATGACAAACGGATTGCACCGTTAGACCGTCAAGAAAATTAGTTACCTACCAAATTTCACAATCTTGGTGATAGTCGAATTTAACACGTATTTCAAGGAACGCAGAGTCGGCACACATGGCATGCCATGTGTCAACATGCATGGCTTTGCCATGCTCTTATATAAGGAGCTCACATGGGCTGTTGGTAGGAGCAAGGGAGAGCTCCAAACCAAATTTGAGCAAGAAGGAGAAGAGGAATGGGAGGGAAGGAGTAAAGGAGGAGGAAAAGAGAAGAGGGAAGTGAGCAAGGAGAAGGAGAAAGGAAAGAAGAAGAGTAAGAGGAAAAGGGAGAAGAGAGGAAAGAAAGAGGAAGAGAAGGAGGTTAAGGCTGTTGAGTAGACCCAGAAGGCAAAGAACCCCTGAATCGGCGCTACAAAAGGTAGGTTTCCTACTGGGTTATTTTACGCCTGAGGGGCCTGTAATGGCCCCAAGGGTTTCATTCTAGTCCTGTGTTTTCTAATTTGGATGTTGCGTGGTTTGTTTGTGATTGTGTGATGGTCAAAGACCAGTTTTACGGGTTTCGGGATCGTTCAAGACCAACACTATGTTCCGGGATGGCAAACCTTGAGCGTAATGGCAACTGGGTGTGCTCTTAAATTTCCGCACACCCTTGTGAATCGGCCATGTCAACTTTGGACGGCCATAACTTTCTCGTCCAAACTCCGATTCGCGTGTTCTTGGACTCTACGGAAATCTCGTTGAGTCTAGAATATAATAAAATAAAGTTCTCATCCAAAATATAGGCTGAACATTGGGCTGGGTCACGGATAGTTGAGGAATAGTTCGCTTTGCCTTAACTTCGCTTTCTAACCTGGCCAGAATCGAAATGCTCGGGACCGCATATGGCCCGAGCAAGGAATTGGGGTGTTGGATGTTTTGTGGTATTTACAAAACTGACTCTTCGACTAAGTCCGTATTATTCCTTGTACAAGACTTATCAGATTTATGGCCGTGAATGGCTAATGTGTTATTGCCATAATTCAATGACATGTCGAACATGTGGAAATTATGATAAAGATGGGAAATAATTATATGCATTGTCATATGACTCCACATACTATGTCCGCTCTGGAACATGAATTATGGCATTACTTGCCTAAGTAATGGTTGAAATTATTTTAATACATGCTTGAATGATGTGTTGACATGAATGAACCGAACGATAGAAACATGTAGTGTATGCTTATGTGATGTATTGATTTGAATATGTATGAATATTAACATGACTACATGTATGTTAAATATATGAAATGTTGTGTGTATTGACATGAGTGTTCATAGCACACACATAGTGTATGGTAGAATGTCCATGTAGAGTACTCATACATTGGTCATGGGTTTGAGTAATGGCGCCAACGGCTTTTGAGGACGAAGAGGTGCTGTAACACCACATTACATGAAAGTGTGTTCATGGTATTGGATTTGGTACTACGCTTGGTGTTGAATCGCAGGGCTTGGGAATGGGATCGAAGTCCAATTTGAGTTCCATGCTGTTAAACGAAATGGAAATGAAATGTGCTCATAGCAAGTGGGATAGATACCCCTCGTGAAAAACCCGAAAACCTCGGGGTTAGACAGTTGTATCCACCTGAAAGCCCGAAAAATGTCGGAGGGTGGCAGAGACCCGCGCAGAATCCCGAAAAGCTCGTTGCCCAAAAGACATGAACAATTAAATAAATATCACATAGATTATGGGTTGTGAGATGGGAGCCTGGACTCGACTCCTAAGATTGATTTCCCATTGGCACTTGTATCGATATGGGTCGAGGTTGACTCCTAGATTGGGCATGTAGAGTGTCTTCTCACATGCATGTAGATTTTTTCTGCATGATAGGACAACATGTATGCACGGATTGGTTGTTGGTTTGACTGTGAAATGATCACTTGCACGTGCACCTAGGTGGGGAATAGCCCTTGTAGGATTTATCTCTACTGGGCGTTAGCTCACCCTGTCGTGGGACCCCCTTTCAAGTACAGGACAAGTACAGGCAGACGGTGCTCCTTAGAGGCCAAGATTATGAAGCGGGCCGGACTGTGGCCTTGATTCTTGTTTTATGTATATATTAGAATGAACTAGTTTTAATATATGTTTTGTATTAAGAGTGATGTAATAACTCTTGGATCTATAGAAATGTATGGTCTTGTAAATCGTATGGATGAGTATGGATGACGGGCCTCATTGTCTATTTTACTCAAGTATGGGTCTCAGTGATATGAGACACACAGTTTCGTAGTCACGAAGGTCAACAAGATTCCTGGTTTTCGCAAGGTCGCACTTTCCCTCTCTTCCTTTTCTTTTTTTTTCTCTCTTTTCCTCTCTCCCTTTCTTCTCCTTCTCTCTCTCTTTTCTTTTCCTCTCTTTCTTTCCTTTCTTTCCCTTTCTCTCCTTTCCTCCCTTTCTCTTTTCCTTTCCTCCTCCCTCCTCCTTCTACGAACTAATCTATTTATACAACTTGCACCTTCCATGCAAGGGGACACATAGCTTGCCATGTGTCTTACACATGGTTTCCTCTGTGTCTTGTAAGGACATGCAAGTTGACACATGGCTTGCCATGTGACACTCCACGGCCTGCCATGTGTCACTCACATGGTTTGCAATGCGTCCCCCGATACTCGATACCTCAAAATACGTGAAATTCTGACTGTCTCGGAATCCAACGAAATTCGACTGGGTAGCTAGATTTCTCAAGACGATTCCAACGGTGAAATCCGTTTTGTCATCCGAGACCTAGAAAAATCTCAGCTTTTTCCTCCATAACTATTCTAGCAAATTATCGTTTTTCCCTTTTTTTGAAAAAATTAAATTTAAATTTTTGAAGGGTTTTACACCCAATTTTTAGCTGCAACTACTGCAAGAGAAGTGCGAACTATGACCATTTTGGCCACGGGTCAATGTCTCATTGTAGTCAATCCCTTCAACTTGCCTATTTCCAATAATAACCACTCGAGCCTTGTAACGTTCAATAGTTCCATTTGTATCAGGTGATTTTGATCGAAACACTCATTTTACATCCTATCGCTTTCTGCATCGGGTCGTAATGACTTCACAATCCATATCAGATTATCTTCTTAAAGCCTCGGTGATTTCTTCTTCATAAAGATTCTCCATCGTTCATCTTTCACGGCTTCACTAAAAGATTTAGGTTCAACACCTGTAGTAATAGCTGCTAAGAAAGCACGATGATGCATAGAGAATTTATCACAGTTCACATATTGTGCAATAGGGTAAGGACTACCTAATAAATGCTAATGACCAAGTGAGTTTGTGGAAGAGCTCATTACTTTCACATTGTGTAATACATAACCTTGCAACAAAACAAATCCATGTTTGTCCCTATGGCCTCTACCAAAAAAACATTGTGAAATTTGGCTTCATTATTTTTGTCTCACCTTTTAATTTACTGCAGAACTTGTTCCCTTTGATGTTTACAAACATTGGTGTTAACAGTCAATGGATTGCAATGTTTGCAGGTCACAAAACAACATTAGGTTCCATTTTTTTAAAATAATACACGATCATCTACTCCATTTGCTATTGTTCATTCAGATATTTAGGGCAAATACATGGTTCCTAATTTTCAAGTGCTAAATGGTTTGTCATTCATTGATAATTGAAATAGAGTAATCCCAAGTTTTATTTTAAAACAAAAATAAGAAGGAAGCACTTTTTTCCCTAACTTCTATATAATGATTAAGAACCAATTTGAGGTTTGTATTTAAAGCATAAGATCTAAAAATGCAAGGATTATTTCAATCAGATCTTGTACCAAAGTGTCAGAGTGTCCTGGGTTAGCCCATTTATTATATATCTATATATAAAGGTTGTACCAATTATTCTCCTTCAAATAATAAGAATTGTCACATTTTCCCATAGGTTCCAAAGGCACCATAAAACAGAAGGAATGGTTGCTCCATCTTCCCACTTATTCACCTCTACCTCGAAGCTCATCCTTTTATTCGGGGTCAAGTTTCTTATATTTTCACAGCGGTCGGGCGTTAACATAAGTAAACTTTAGCATCACAACAAGAGTAATCTATTCATTACGCTTAACCCAACTTGTTAGAACTCCAAAACAAAGAGGCCCATTAAATACGCTTGAGTAGACTCCAAAATAGTTAGCCAAAGATTAAAAACAGTTGAGTTAGAATTCCAAAATAGGTAACAAAGGATTAAATACAGATGACATTACATAAGTTAACAAAAAAATACTCACCATTTGCTTCATAATTGGCCCAGTGTCAAGTTCTTCGGTTACAAAGAGACTTGTTGCACCGATCAATTTAATTCCAGCATCAAAGGCTTGTCAACATTAGCTATCAAATTAAGTATGTGAGATGAGTTTAACCACCAAATAGTTGAATCGGTGATAATTAATGGAAGCCATGACGAAGGTGGGCAAATAAACCTATCTAGAAGGATTCCACCCTCGAATGATGGCAAAAGACCATGATGAATGTTAATAATATCCTTCCCGTAGTCTTCAAAAAGTCACAGATAATACCGATAATAATTGATGTTAAGGACTACTAATCAAGTAGCTTGGTGAATTATTATACCAACAGTTTAGCATAAAAAGGGCACCAACATAAAGATGCTGCAAAACTAGGATATATTTCAAATTAATTATGCACTAACTAGGGGGCTCAAAGGAGAAGACTGAAAATTATGTTTGCTGATTTAGTGTTTTGAACTTCAATTATGAAAGAATTAGTACCCTAGATTCTTCCCTTTCAATAGTAACAAGATATATGATGTGATTAGGAACTGAGGATATCATCTGATTTGCCTGCATGTATCTAGCAAGTATTAGAAAATCGGTGTCCTGAACCAATTCCAAAATCCCCTCTTCCCTTTTATTCTCTTTAGTTGTACACAAATAATGATAAGGGATTCCATGCCTCTCAAGAAAGCGGAACACGAGGGTGTTTGGACCTCTATCATGATTACTGTTAAAAAAAATGCATCAGAAACCATAATTATACTCTCTAAACCGAAATATTAACATTTTTAAAACCAAAGTGCGGTAATCTTCCTCGAAACCCACCTTATCACACATGTTATACCTACTGGAAGCCTTCCATTCTAAGCACTACAAAAGATCAACCAAAACAATGAATCCAAGAACAAGATGATGATCTTTAATAAGCTAAAGATCAAAATAACAAGACAAGAATGATAATAAGCCTTAGTTGTTTTGATGTAAGAACATAAATCTTATATTTGGGGTCGAGATTAGGCACCCGAACAACCAATTTCTTTGCATTGAACATATTTGATAGTTTTAGGAAGTCCTCATCCATTTGGGCTTGTGGCCACTTCACAGGGTCAAAAATAAACTCACTGCCATGTGGTTAACATTTAGATTTCCATTCTATTCCCAATTCAAATAAATGTACTATGTTTTTTCAGTTTAAAAAGCATAACCAACTACTGTTTTTGAAAACAAACTGGGATGAATTACCACTCAAATTAGAATACCAGAACCGCCATATTCTAGCCGATTCAACCAATTAGTCAGTGGTATCACACACCCGTAATGTACGTTTTAACGCTTTATAGAACCTCCAGACTACCCATTGAGATGGAATTGCTCATATATTTTACATACATAAGCAACTTACCACTAAAAGTGAGGCCATTAAAGAAAGAAAAGAAAAAAAAAACCCAAAACTAGTAAAATTTTTGAAACCATAGAACTAGTCCCGTCCTAATATTTCTCTAGCTTTGTTCAATGGTCCAATCAATAATATGGATATTTAGCTTCAAATCCTACCCCAAATGCAATGAAGTCATTGAATTTTCACAAGATATTCAAAATCACCCAACAGTTTTTCACCAAACTTGTTCTTGTAATAATTATAAGAGTGACTTAGAATCTAAACCTGCTCCACTGTTAATTCATCTTCAAGTTTCACCTGCTTTGCATGCATTCTTTAAAGAAAACACCAATTTTAAACCCATTTCTAGAAAATTGTTTCTCAAAACAAGATTTATGAAAGCATACTCACCGCACATTGACAGTTCTCAAGATTACTTTCTAGATTTTTCTATTTCCAAAAGGAGAAAGCAGTTAGTTTCCCGTACCACCTGCATACTTGTTTGAACCCAAAAATGAAAAATCCATGCATTCAATTCATACCAAAATTTCTTCAAACAGATAATATGCAAAATAGAAATTCACAGCACAATATGAAGTCACCTTCTAGAATAAAAAACTTTCTTGTTTTCAAGTACGAAAGCATCCACCCCCAGTATGTTTCCGCCTCTAGAAGCGATACAATCGGAGAGTTTGGCGACGATTCTGACTACATCCTAATACAAAACAAGTTCAATTCCCATCTCTAACCAGAAAGTGAAAATAACAACAATGATAATATTAAAAGAAAGGATAAATCCCTAGCATGCAAAATTTTCCATTATGCAAGACACTTCACATTCCTGGTCTTTTTCTCAAAAATAGAAAACAACTTATCATTCAAATCCTTAAGAGAAATACTGCATAAGTGAAATACAGCAAAAGAAAGCAACATCAATGTGAAAAAATGCGTAAAGCACGCTTCCTTGCATTAAAGGAAAATGAGTTGGTTTTAACTCCTCAACAAGCTTGGGTGCATTAACAACCAACCAAACAAATTTAGGCAAGCTTCCACGTGCTCCCACCCTTCGAATCTTCAGAGTCTTCAAGACTAAACTCAAGTGTGTTCCTCGACACAGCAAAGGTCTGAGTATAGAAGCACTTTTTTGCAATAGGGTCAAAAATTTCAAGACTAAAAATATATATATACGCCGATTATGTAATTAATGCTGTACTGATGGAATTTGGGTGACTTTATCGGGTAAATTAATTGACCGTGACTATACTTACCCGTATAGCTTGAACGAATGAAGACCGCCGATATATCGTGGGACCTAACTCAACGCTAAAACTCCTTTTCCTCATCTTTTTCCCATGGATTGCTAAACTCCTTTTTCCCTCAACGCTGGTAACGCCCAAATCACGAAACCCACAAAACTCCCCATCATCCTCACTTCATGCCTTCATCCTCACGCTCTTCCATACCGTTCGAGAGGAGATTTAGGAGGTCTTTCGAACGCCTTCTCAGGATCTTGACGCCTCGCTTCGTATTCTAAAGGTGAAAGGTATCCCCTCGAGTGCCTCTTTCTGCAACTCTCTTTGAGATCCGAAATGTGCAAGAGTGATCTGATCTTCGCCCCAATTTCCGCTGCATTGATTAACTTCAGGGTCCCTATCTCCTCAAAGCCCTAATCCGGCGATTCAAGTGACTAGATTTCTTCATTGGTTAATCTGCGAAACAACTAACTCCAACCTTGAACTGCCAATTCTAGGTAATTTCCTTTTCCTTTCATCCGATTCCATTATTTATGAGATTGTATGAAATCGGAACATTGTTTCTGACTTATATTCATCAAATTTTTTCTAAGCTATGGAGTAACATTGATGTCTCTGTACTTGTTGAACCATATATTTTGATGCTAATTTCTGTAGTTATGTTCATGAAATCGTTTCTTATCTGCCACTTTGTCTCTTGATGTTATTTCTTAAAACTCAAATAAATATTGTTAGCTTCGGCCTCTTGGCATTCTTTTTCTCCTGGTCGATTATTAACCGATCTTTTATTTTGTTCTATCTTCCGCTCGATGACGAGAGATTTTGCATCTTTTCATTTTTTTTTCTTGTATTCAATGAACTCATGCAAGCTTGTTTCGTACATTTATCTTCAAACCCAATAATCATTATTAGGCCTATGTGTAACATCTAAATTTATTTGGTTTCCCTAAATAAATCCAGAGGTGTATATTATTTTAATGGACAATATGTTAGTTGTTGTTATTTCTTTCTTTGAGTGGTTTAATATATGCTTTCAAATCTATTCTACTTTAGCTATATGTATATAATATATGCTTTAAGGGGGGTGGGGGCAAAGACTTATAGCATCTTTGAGTGGGTGGAGAAGTAGAGGAGGTAGCTACAACAATTATTGAAGTATCAAATTTGAGAAACAGAGAACTAGAGAGAGAGAGAGAGAATGATGGGGGGAGAGAGAGAGAGGTAGGTGTTTTAAAGAGAAAAGCCATATATCCATACGCACAAATTTTGGTTAGACCTCATGACTTAAGCAACTGGATCTCAAGTAGGGACTTCTACTAATATAAAACTCACCCGAATTTCGAATTGATTCATTAGTTGTCTATATGAGAACGTAAATAGTTTGATTTAAGTTTGAAATTTTAAGTTTTAGTCAGCTGCTTTCACCGGAATAATTAGAATATTTGATTGACATGTCGAGAAATGTAATGGGACAAGATAATCACAGTGGTTCAAGTACTTTCCTCGTGTTATGGAAAGTTCGTTGGTGTCACCGTTGGTTAAATTTTCGAATGTTATCCAAAGATCCAAGTCGTCGAACAAACAATTTTCTTCGTTATGGCATGGAAATGTGATTTGAGATGATCTCTGTAATTTATGTGGCAATTTTTCTTGTCTCATGTCCTTACCCGACAAGAAAAAGGTCTCAGATATTTTTTTGGATGGTTCCTCAAAGTTTTCTTTCACAAATGGGATGGCTAGGAAATCGATTTCTGGACTGGGTTACGACCAGGATTACCATACTTCGATGTGTTTTAAATTACTCCTCATCATGAATCTTATCGTGAGTTTGACTGTTTTAAGGGTTTGACTTTTGATTTGGTAATTGTAATCATATGAAAGCGACAGATAAGTTAGGATTGATTAATTCAATGAGCCATTTAGTCTGATTTTTGTGATATGGATTGCCACGAAAAATCGGGAAGTACAAATTTTTCGATTGAACCGGTCTCCGAAATCATAACAGGATGATTCCAAATTTCCAATGATCCATTTTATCTTAAAATGAAAGGTAAAAACATCATCTAGGGCACAAGATGGGGAGCCTAGGAGGGTGTGTAGTCAGGGCAAATAAAGACATACCCAAATATAAAGAGGGCATTTGGAGTTTGGGTTCAAAATTATATTTTTATTTAAAAAAAGTATTGATTTTAGGCCGCTTTCAAAATTATTATTCTTGGAGCAGTAGCTCTTTTATGCCAAGTATGAAAGATGTTCAATTTTTTAATACAAGTTAAAACCCTAGTTAAAAGCTAAAATCGTAGTTTACTTTTAAACTAAAATCAGAGGCTAGAATATGGTTTCATTAACCAAACCATAATTTATAACCACAATGAAACTGCATTTAAATTTGAAAAATAAAAAAAATGTAAGTATCTTTCCATTAAAGGGGGTCATTTTGAACAAGAGTTGCCAAAAATGAATATTTTTTTATTTTTATGAAAAGGTGATTTTGAACCCAAACTTGGGCCATTTGTGGTAGCACAAATGGTTGGTTGTATCTACTTGTAAATGATGAGTTTGATGATTTTAGGAATGTTTTTATTTTTATTATTTCTTAGGGGTGTGTAGTTAATGGTTATGAAGAGTGCCCATGCAAAGGTTACACAAAAACAGGGTCTTGAATTTTCTGTATAGCATTTAATAGGAAACCAGTCTAAAGAAACAACACTGACCCAGCAGAGGTAGAAGCTCAGAAAGAAGAAGAAAATGCAGTTTCTTGTTTGCCAAACAGGAAAAAAGGGGGAAATGTTTAAGGCATATTGCCCCCCTTTCAACTCACGGAAATGTTTTGTGTAAACGAAATCCATCTATCCATATATAACTGTAAATGTTTAATCAAAATATAAGATTTGTTAGATTTTTTGACTTCATTTTTCACGCTTGAATCATTAAGGTGCATGAAAACGTATCCTAGGCTAGTAATTAAATGCCATAAATCGAAAACAAATGTTATACTTGTTATCTAGACGTTCCCTGATCAATTCTAGTTGGTGTAAAATTCTCCAAAGTCACAGTAGATCTCGTATCAAAATGCATAATTCTGCACTTAACCCAATCATTTGTAGAATAGTCCTTGATGGAAATTTTTAGAACTACACATGAGAAAATTTTCAATAAACAAATATAGAATCTGCACCTTTTCTTTTGTAATATAGATATTTTAGAGAAATTAACATTTACCAAATTAAAAAATTTAATCCAATGGACTGGATCAGGAAATGAGGCCAGTAGGCCAGCAAGCCAGACACTGAAATCCATCAGATTCATAAGAACAGGCTGAACTGAAACCCGGCCATGGCCATTGAACCATGTCCAGACTTAGACACTGGTGAGAAGTAATTCTTCTGTATGCTGCATTAGAGACCATCCAAAGAGACCAAAAATGTACTGCTTCTATGCGTCCACTGTAATAAATTCCCTGTTTCAGGGTACTAGAGACTATTATTATCCACGTGTTAGAACGTAGAAGTTCCAGCATGGTAATCTTATTTTTAACTCTATTAACTGAGGGGGCTCAGAGAGGATGTGGATAGTAATTCAGCTATAGGGGGGCCTACATTATTCATCCACACATATGGCAAAAGAGACTTCCTACAGTCACAAAAAAACAACAGGAAAGGGCATTGACCCACCATTCAAGTACTTTTTTGGCCATGATCAGAAGATTAACCAGTGTTGAGAAGTTAGAACTCATCCATCTGCACAAGGTGGGGGAAAACAGAAAAAAAAAAATTAATGAAGTGGGAGATGAGACTTAGCAGAAAAGGGCAAAAAATGAAAAAGGGGCAAGAAGGCCAAAAATCCGAAGTGAGTCTAAATACCAGTTTGGGCTCTGGAGTCTGATGCAAGAAACTTCTACGATGAAACCATAAGAAGTGCCTCAAAAGTCTCATGTTGCCGCCATGGATTTGAATTTTTAATATGCCTTATCAAGAAAGGCTTCTAAACATGTACCCCTTAACAACTCCTCTCTCTCTCTATCTCTCTCTCTCTCTCTCTCTCTCTCTTCTATATATATATATATATATATATATATATATATATGGGTTTTTTTTTTTTCATTTTTATGATTGACGGATACAAACCTCTTTTGCACGACCGTGCATGCATGAAAACTTAGATTCTCCTGCTCAAGTATCCTAAGAGATAAATATCTTCTTATCACATACTAAAGACATTTAGTTATCTGAAGATGCGATCAAGATTTATTTGTCTACAAATGATACTTTGAATTGTCCGATTGGACAATATAGGAAAACATAATATTCATAAAGTTACTTTATGTTCAATTCATTTGTAAGTGATTTCAGAATGCCCCTTTGTTTCCTTGGTACATATTTGACAAGGTCAAACAATATGCCTTTTGCCCTTTCGTGGTACTTAGAGAACTACAATCATTAAATTTTTACTAAATGAAATGAAGCATATTAGAGTCTAACTCATAGAGATTGTGTATTTCTATATGGGATAGGAACAACCACCTAAATTAAGAAGTTAGAGATGTTAGAATGCATACAACATACATTATAATTGATACGGGTCAATTCCTGTTGAAGTCAAGGAAATTAAAGCTAAATGCCACAAACAAGTGTTATGGATGCAAAAGTCATATGGGTGAGCCAAGAATACGATAATGGGGCTTTAGAGTTCTTGACTTTGCTTTCAAGAATGCCTCGGAAGTGACAAGCTACCTTGTCCTTGTGTTCGCGGTAAACAACTGCTTCATCGCAGTGTAATAGACATGTTAAGTGCATAATCATTTGCAAACCATGGGATAGTTAGAAACTATGTTCGTTGGGTGATGCATGGAATATGGAGTTTAATGAGTCATGAGTGAGGAGCGATGAGTTTGAAGATTCACCTCCCGATGACATGCATGGATTGCTACATAATGCATTTCAAAATGCCAAAAACTAGTAATGTGTTAGGAGGAAAATGAAATTTCGCTTATCGAGACCGGCCTTCAAGAACCAAATGATGAAGCAAACGAAATTTCATGCCTTTTGAAGGGGATGGAGAAGGAATTATATCCCGGTTGTACTAACACGGTTAGCTTTTTGCGGATAAGGTTAATTCACATTAAGTGTCTCAATGGATGAGCAATGTCATTCACGATGTTATTAGAACTTTTGAAGGAGGTACTTCATGAATGTGATAATTTTCCAGAAATTTCTATGAAGCAAAAAATACCCGCGGATCTCGCTAGTCTGACAGAGAGAAGATAGATGCATGCCCATAAAATTGCATGTTGTTTACCAAAGAGAATGCAATGTCGATGAATGTACCATTTATGGTACCTCTAGATGGAAGAATGTCAGGTTTAACTCAAAGACTGTTCAGAAATCATACTTCAAGGAGAAGAAAATTCCCCAAGTAAGGTTTTACGACACTCTCCTCTAATACCAAGGCTTCAAAGGTTGTTTATGTCATCAAAACCCGCTCCTACATGAAGTGGCATGCACAAGGTCGCACTACTAATGGCTTGATGAGACATCCAATTTTGACTTTATCTTGGAAAAGATTTGATTCCCTTAAATCCTTACATTTGCATCGTGGAGCACGCAATGTTAGTTGTGGTTAGCTTCTGTGATGGTTTCAATCCATTTAGCAATATGTCTATCGCCATGTAGCACATGGCCGCTGCTCATCCCTGCACAACTTACCACCACATGGATGTGTATGAAGCAATCATTTTTCATGTTATCGTTGCTCATTCCTGGCCCAACTCGGCCTCCCTGAAATGACACGATATATTTACAACCCTTAATAGATTTTAGGTTGCAAGAATTATGGGAGCATGGAGTTACTACATATGATGTTGCGTAGTAAACAAAATTTTCTCATGCATGCTCGCCATATTATGGACAATTAGCTGACTTTCCCGCATATGCAAACCTTTTCGTAATGGAGTACTAAGGGACAATTTGCTTGTCCTTCAAGAATAAAGAAACTTGTTCCCATCGATTAAAACATGGGAGAACATTTTGTTACATGGGCCATCGTCGATTTCTTCCATCAAATCACAAATTTAGATGTGATAAAAGGTCTTTTAATGGTGAAGAGTAATTGAGATTACCACCTACACAATTACTTGGGGTTGATGTGTTGGAGCAATTAGAAAATCTAGAACCAATTATTCTAGGGAAGTCACAAAAAAGAAAACGGGAAAATACTACACGTCAACACAATTGGAAGAAAAAGACTATATTTTTTCAGTTCCTATATTTTGAGGGTTGTTATTCTTATTTTTATTTTTACAATCCTTTAATTTATTGTTTGAATTCTGGAAATGCTGACCGTTAGAAGCAAAATTCCTTTGTTTTCGTAAGTCGTGATTTTGAGCTGAGATTTTGAAGGTAAATTCTAATGATCCACATGGGTTTTTCTTTGTTTGTTGTTTTCCTTGACTGGCATTAATAACTAGATCTTAGGACTTCAACAAGATCTCCTTCTCAAAATTTTCTCAATGTGATATACTGATGAGAATATTTATCAACAGTGAATCTTGATTGATGAACTTTAAGATCTTCGGTGATCGAATTGCTTTGGAATTTGAGTATGATCTAAGAGATGCAACATACATAATCCAACTTTCTCTGTTTCAGGTTAATCTTCAATAGATTAGTCCGGCATTTTGGTGCTTTATCAGGACATTCCAAATATTTCCTAGAAATTTGTGGTTTTGTCATTTGTCACAAAAGAAATGCAGAAAATTAATGGGTCCTTAATTTCTTTATTTGACTTGTAGGTTGAGATTATTGATCAAGAGACACAAATTTGATGGGAAATTATGGTTGTGCACTGATTGCTATTACAAGTCGGGCCGCCGGCTACACCCATTGGTGGCCTGAGAAAGGATGCCAAACCAGCTATGGTTTGCACTGCTAATGGATTTACAAGAGTGGAATGATTCTCCCGCGGGTCTTAGGGTTCTTCCTCCTTGATGATGACACTACTTCAAGCACGAGATAAGATCAAAGCTCGAGAAATGGACTATGTATTGGTTAGATATTTGAGATTCCATTTTTGTACTTTTTTGCTTAATTTTTTTTAGTACCGATTCATCTTTTGAGCCGGAATTTGGTAACTTTGAAATGTTCAGGAATAATGAGAGCCACTTTCTCATAATTTTCCCAGAATGTTCTTAATTTAATCACAACTGGTTCCTCGCAGTATGATCGGGTCGGCAAAAGAAGAACATCCAAACTAGATACTTTTTTAGGGCAATGTTTGCTTACGTGATCGGGTAAAGTGAGCAACAATTGAATCACCTTTTTTGATTTATGTTATTTATCGATATACTAAGTATATGATTCATTAACAAAAGGATAGCGCCGTATTAGCAAACTAGAAATGACATGTTATGATTACAGCTTAATACTTTTACCTTTAGCCGATTTTCCCTTTAAGAATGCCTCATTTCAATGATTTTGAATCGCGGTGTCTTCATCACGCATGTCGTGCGATCAACTTGACGGATGGGCCATGGCCAACCCGGCCTCCCTCTACACAGCCATTCACGGGTAATTTTCCGACACCTGGCAAAGAAATGCAACCAGAGTAACATCGGGATCGTAACCGATTACATCTTACAATGAATCGACCGCGGAATTGGCCATCGATGCAGTGTGGACATTTTTTACACTGTGGAGGAAAAGAGGGGTGGATTCAAGAACTTATGGACAAGAGGAGGCCGTAAAGACCTCGCCTCTCTTACGTCCAAGTGATGAACACTCCCAAGAATTCAATGAAGAGAAGTAATGCCACCGCCATCCTATATACGTATGGAAGGTTATATATCAAGTGTCTCGTTCGTAAAGAACCCCCACTCCATCGGAAGCTATGAGAGAGGCACCCAAGGTAATTGGGCATAAAAAGTAAAGACCAATGTTGCATTTGACATGTATCGGGGCATTCCATTCCATGATCTGCTTTTATTTCATACCTTTGGGGTCTCTCGATAAGATCAAACACAAAGATAGATGAAAAGAAAATTTACCAAAGAGGAAGATTGGGTTCAAGATACTCAAGATTTAGTTTTTGTTTGATTCGCTTTGTTACTAGTTTAATTTGGGTAATCCCGCATTACTTTCTTCAATCAGCCTTTAAAGCACCCTCTATGTTCGAAATTGATGAGATTATTTTGGTTGTTGGAAACTGATTTGTCTATGAATATAGTTTTGGTCACCTTGTCCTCTTAAACACAGAATGTGACTTACCTCAACATTTTCTCATGCATTTTCCTTTTGTAATTTCCCAATGTTTTCCTTTTTCTCAGAGGTCAATGGGATCTTAAAGGTTTTAAAATATTTTTCTCATTTAATCCTATGGTCGTGGTCGAACCAAGCCGCAGTTTCTACACACTCCCCCATGGCCGCGGCGAACAAAACCCCGACTCATAACACCCAGGAACATCCCCATGGTCGCAAATGTAACAAAACCACGACTATAGAACCACCTATGGTCGCGGCCAGAACAAAACGAAACTATAACCTATAGACACACAATTAGATTTTCCCACGCCTAAAACATTTTTCCACTCGGGCCACGCCACGCTAGCCCACTTTGTTTGCGCCTATATGCTATAGTCGCATTAGCTTTTAATGTAATTTTATCACGAATGTCGATCATGCCATAGCTCCGCTTCTTGTAGTGAGACTAAACAAACTCAAGGTTTAAAACTTGTTGATCCAACACCAAATGTACTCCCGTGACGTAGGAAGTGGCAGAGATATCCGGCAAATGTTCGCCGTCGTGGTCTTAGCAAAGATGTCCCAAAAGTCTCTTCTCTGCATCAACCATGGAAATTTTTCCCCAAATAACCTGTAAAAATTGTACACTAATGAAAGGCTATTATTTTCATAGAGAAAGCTCTCTGAAATATCTGAAAGATGTAATAGGATAGCCTGACCATTTAGAGAGAAAAAAAAAATAGTCTCCATGAAGTTAGATAGCTCAAGATTTATTTTCATCCATTCACTCTCCCATTCATTCAAATGATGAAAAAGAAAGATGTGAATACACACATGCGCACACTCACACCTCAGATAATAAAATTGTGTTATTGCTATTGCGGTTCAAAAATCTAGGCAAATTAATCTTAATATATTTCAATAACATTCCAAGGATGAAATGTCAAAAGCGACAAAGGTTGTCATAAGGCAACATCACCCGCAGCGTTCAAAATTTAATCTTAGAACATTCTAGCAACACCAATCGCCAACCACAAACAATAAATAGCATATACAAGAGATAGATACAATTAGACTTTCATGGGAGCACAAACAGAGAAATCAAGTCTCAAACCAGTAAAACGTGCATAAAACAAGATCTAACATAGATTATCTTTGTAAATGCACCATCACATTGCATCAAGGACACTACCTTACACCTTCGCTTATCTTCGCCACCACCTTCATTTCCATCTCATTATCAAAATCTTTATCACAAAGAATCACTTAATTTCGTGGAACCAATAACAAATCCTTTCATTCCCAAGCCTTACGACAATGTTAAAAAAGATAATTTAGAGAGTTTGCATTTACCTTACTGGTGAGGGATGTAACAATCCTTATCAAATGATTAATTGTTCATTTATCTAGTAACTCTAAAAAAAGAGCACTAAAGCATTCTTTCTCGCGACTACAACCCAGAATCCCAAAGATTACCTCACATGAGTTACCTTCGCATGTGGGTAGTCTTTTCGTATATCATCTTACAAGCTATGCTATTGTCTTCCAATGCTGACAAACCAAATGAAGAAAACAAAAAAGAATCATCATACCAAAGCAAATTAAGTATTAAGTATTAACACCTCCCAATAAATTTCAAAGAAGCATGGGGAAATTAAATCCAAGGGATTTTAGTACCTGATTGAACTATGGAAATGATTTAGCATGTCTTCCTTAGCTTTCTCTACTTGGCAAAAAACAACTTCCTGCGCAACCAATCAATCACACATTCAATTGTAAACATAACAAAAAAAAAATTTGAAGTCAAACACAAGGGCTTACTTTAGGGACATTAGCAGCCAAACTGTTTAAAATTGCTTCGACATAACCACGCACCTCTTGAGACATCCACCTAAGTTCTTCTTCTGGATCAGCAGGTCTTCACACTATTGTATCCTGCGAAGCAATTTCAGGTCAACAATCATACAAGGAACCATAAAATAAGTAAACTAAAGGCATGTTTGGTTCCTGTTTTTGAAAATTGTACATGAGAATAGTTTTTGAAATCATAGAGAGCACCACTTTGGATGCACAATATACCGCACGAGCTTCGTCATGGGAAAAAATACTGCAAGAAAAACTCCTCCCTTAATTTTTTGTGCCACACAATCTTAAATTAGGGAAGCATAAAAGGTATTTTGGCTTATATTGCTATTTATAAATGAACAAAAAGAAAAAACAAAGTTTCCATGGCTACTAGCAACAAGACCCTGAATATTTTCCCTTACCTTAGCCCTCTAGAGCTGTTAAAGAAACCTGTTGGGCTGCCATTAATCAAGATCGAGAAAGAGGTAATAGAAATACACCATTTGATCCAATCTAATCCATTTTTCCCCAATGCCCATCTTTTTTAGAACCATTATAATAAAATTCCAATTGATTTGATTGTAAGCCTTCTCTATTAGAGTTGATGAACGTGATATAATTTGTTGTTGTTTGACATGGTTTGACTTATATGCCTATTATTAGAGTGAAGAGAAAAACTTAAGAATAAACACACATGGAACAATAGAAAATAAAAGAACAGGAACAACTTTGTAGGGCTGTAACCTTTCCACTTACAATCAAAGCTCACAAAAAATATTCTATTTCTCTCCTCAAATGCACCAAAAGAGAATGCACATAAAATTTCTATTACCGTATCTGGAAACTTTTAACCTTCATGAACCATCAAACCAATTGCAATCGGTGTTCCTAATTCCTCAGTTCATGACCAAAGTTGATTTCCATAACCAAAAGGTAATCAACCAGAACCAAAGAAAAGTCTGAGCACATTCCAAAGCATGAATTCAAGAGCACAGCAAAAGTATATAAAAATTTAGCCAAGTGTGCTAAAACCTCACCCCAAGTTCCAAGAAAGGAAATCAGGACAATGCCCTATTCTGTCTTTAATTCCAGAACATACCCAATTGTGCGATTTGTGTTCTACACAATTATCAAGTCTGGCATCTGAAGCTCAACTGCTGAAAAGGACGTAATCCAAAGCTGATGAACTTCTACATCCTGATATTCCACCTCAAATAACATAAACTAAGATCAGTTATGTTAATTTGAAATAAGTTAAGACAAAAGGCTGCTACATTACCAAGGCTCAAAAATTACCTGGTCAACTGACATATCTGACTGTGATTTTACTTGATATATCTAGATATATCTAGATATATCGACGATATTTTTTTACGACATCGATATATCGAAAATTAATAAAAATACTTTTGAAATTCATAAAAAATATTTTCTAAAAGTGTAAAAATGACATTAATAATCAAATATATACATTGCAATGAGTTTTGAAAATCAAATGAAGATTGATGCGACTAATTAAATATCTGATAAGATACATCAAATCTCTTGCAGAAAAGACAATACCATACCATATTACTGCTGTCTCGATAATATCGATTATAATATCTAACATGTCGCGAATAAACGCCTTCGACCAGATCTACAACTTCCACTGGGACAGAAATTGACCATCTACACGCCGCTTCAAATATCAACTATGTGAAAAATTAATTTATGTAATATGTATTACTAAAAATTAAACTAATTTAAATATGAAACTTATATAATACTATAAATTTATAATATGCATACACGATATTAACTAATATAACTTGATTTTAAAAGTATAAGACATGAAATGTTAATTTATTAATATATTATTACTAAATTAATAATTAAACCTTGAATAATCATATGAGCTATCAAGTGTAAACTAGTTATTTAGGGAATATCACAAAGAAAATTTTAAAATTAGAACGAAGATTGGATATTGTGAAGGTAGATAATTAATGAGTTGCAGAAGTGTTTATAGATTTTTTTTTGGGTCAAAATAGCAGTTGGATGGTCAAAATATTTGTAATTTAATTATAGCCGTTGGATTTAATTTTGGTGCAAATATGGCCGTTAGATCTTCTTTAAACCCTTCGGATCAATCCACCTTTATATTATTTCTTATGAGAAACTAACAACGCAACCGTTAGATCAAGTTAAAATTTCAAATGGTCTTTAGATATATTTAGATATATCGATATATCCAGTATATCTCGATATATCTTCGATATTTTTGCAGGTATTTCACATATATCTCCGATATTTTACGGAATATTTCGATATATCGCCGATATATCGGCAGAAAGCATCTAGCCATTTTTACTGAGCGTGACCCCAAATCTCCTGATGTGGGCGATATTCGATGGTGGCGATATTTCGTGATATTTAATGAAACGTTGATTTTTCACGATTTTCCTCGATTTTGGTAAATCAGCGATAAAAGCGATCATCTGATATATGCGACATACCGAGTATCCCCTTGGTTACTAAAAGTGGCTGGGAATAGGATAATCAGTTAGATGGTTGATTGTGCATCATCAAAAAGTCGTAGTATAATCACCATCTGGAATAATTGAAAAGGCGCCGTGCACGATATCTTGATTAAGCTAAAACCTTGAAATTGAGAATAATAAGTTATCATAACCCTGTGATCAACAAACAATCTCACAAAATCCTAAGGGGTAGCTCAGTTGGTCCACCCTTGGGTTTTCTCCCCAATGGTCATTAGTTTAAGTCCCCTTAAGACCACTAGATCATTAGAGGTTTACCAGGTCAATAACTTTGGGACCGCATGCTTGATTGAGTTGAAGTGCAATGCGCTGGCCTTTAAATAGCTTTATGGCTATAAAAAAAATCACAAAAAACTAAGGGCATGATATTTTAAACAATCAAGTTACACAGCAGACAATGAAATACAAGTTATTACAAAGGGAAAATGGACTATCATTAAATTTGCATGGTTAAAAACATTTAATGGAAAGATACAATCTTTTCAGTCCAAAACGTGTGAATTTATAATTCAGTCCAGTCTTTTTCAATATTTCTTCATGTTGAATGATGTCACCTTTACACAGTAGTTTGTCTAGGATAAAAAATAAGACAGTGTTAAATGCTTAATTCCCTGTAGGCCACTCCACATGAAACTGAAGTTACTACACTGCCAGAGTGGGTACATCTGGAGATAATCATCAAGGTATATTAGGCTCTTCAATTGGGTAAATATCAATTGGGAATGTAAAAAAAGTACAAAAACATGTCAACCACCTACAAGGAACATCAACTTTTATAACATAGTAGACCTAGGAATGTAAAAAGTTTTACTCTTCTTAGTTTTATGCTTCAGTACATGTAAAGATAAATTGAACTTAACAATGCATGCAATATGATCAAGCGAACTGAGTATTTCATCTTTTGTAATAGCGAGTTTATTACTATATTATGAAGATGATATCGGCTCTGTTTTGATAAAGGTTAATATTGCAGATATGTGGTCTCTGTATGTCTTCCAAATTGATCCATCAGGCATCAGTTAAGCCTCATATACGAGCGGAGGAGAGAAAGTTTTCTTGTTTAGGACATGGTTTCATTATTATGTCTTGAGTCAGATGATGTTCAGATGGTAGGACTTTGGGGCATGGCTAGCATAGGTAAGACTACCACTACTGGGGTGGTTTATCAGAGATTTTGCACTCAATTTGATGGCTGCTGCTTTCTTTCAAATGTTAGGGAAAAATCACAAAAAGGTGATCTAACTGATTTGCAAATTCAACTCCTTTCACAAATTTTGGGGGAAGCAAATCAAAATACAAAAATCTTCCTTAGAGGAAACAATTATATAAAAAAAAGTGCTCTGCTCCATGAAGGTCCTTATAGTTCTTGATGATGTGAATCACCCGACAACAATTAGAGGCTTTAGCAAGAAATTAAGACTGGTTTGGTTCAGGAAGCCAAATTATCATAACAACCAGAGACAAAAGTTTGCTAACCAAGAGAAAAGCGCATGCAATATATAAAGTTAAGGTGTTAGCCAGAGATAAAGTTCTTATGTTTTTTAGCCAGCATGCATTTGAACATGAGTCTCCTACAAAGTTTAGTTCAACTGTCCGTACCACGATGTCTGGGGGCATTCACTTAGCCCTTTAAGTCTTAGGCTATTTTCTTTACTGTAGAAGCAAGGCGTAATGGCAGAGTGCATTGGAAAACTCAAAGTATTTCAAACAAAAGAGATTCCAAGATGTGCTAGTCAGTTTGGTGGATTAGGATACTCACAATGTTGGTCTCCACTGAATTGACGACTTTTAAGCCCTTAATTTGATTCAATACTTTTGAAACCAAAATCAACAAATTGGCAGAGTGAGTGCAATCCATATGAGAAGCCGAAATTCATTTATTCAAACCAAAGAAATAGCATTTAAAAAATCAGTCCAAACAAAATCTAGCAAACACGGAGAAGAATGAAAAATAAAAATCAGTCCAAATAAAATTCAAATCAAATTCTAAAAAAAACGGAGAAGAATGAAAAATAAAAATCAGTCCAAACAAAATTCAAATCAAATTCTAGAAAAAATGGAGAAGAATGAAAAATCAAAATCAGTCCAAAAACAAGTGAAAAAGAAGACGAATTGGAGATTAGAGAAAAGGCTAGGTGAAGGTTCTTCAACCGACGCATCTTTTCTTGATGAGTGGGAAAAAAATGGAACCACTAGAGTGAGAGAAAAAATGAGACCGGGAGAGGTCGAGAGTCAAAGGTCGAGATCTTGAGTCATCTCACACATGAAAATTTTTGGGTCGATCTACCAAGAGCAGAGAGAAAAAAAATACGGAGAGATAGGTACAAAAAATGGATGAAATGGAAAGAAAGACAAGGTTGGGATTCCGGGAAAATTTCAGGAATTTTCTTAAGAAAATGTGTGGAGGAGCAGAAGAGGGAGAGGAGAGCTTCAATTTTCGGGTTTCTGAGAGTTGCTTCAGAGTTTTGTTAATCGAAATGTGTCTTCGGAGAGGGGGAAACACGAAAATTTTCGGTTAAGTATAAAATGTATAGTAGCGGTTTTATTTTTAATGCAGCTATAAGGATCTATATATTGTGGTTTTTACTAATTAATACCATTGGCTAAAAAAGTTAATGAAAATTCCTATACTCGCATTAATACTATAATCGCGTTAATACATGATTTTTAGTTAGGAATTTTAAAAACCCTTACTAAAACTATGCCACTATAGGTCATTTTTCCTGTAGTGCACAACCAGTGGTTGAATTAGCTAGAATAGGAGCTGGTTCCTGGTATTCACAATTTGAGTGGTTAATTCATCCCAGTTTGTTTTCAAAAACAGTAGTTGGTTATGCTTTTTAAACTGAAAAAACATAGTACATTTATTTGAACTGGGAATAGAATGGAATCTAATTGTTAACCACATGGAAGTGAGTTTATTTTTGACCCTGTGAAGTGGCCACAGGCCCAAATGGATGAGGACTTCCTAAAACTATCAAATATGTTCAATGCAAATAAATCGGTTGTTCGGATGCCTGATGTGGCCCAAATATAAGATTTGTTCTTGCGTCAAAACAAGTAAGGCTTGTTATCATTCTTGTCTTTTTATTTTGATCTTTAGCTTATTAAAGATCATCATCTTGTTGCAGGACCATTGTTTGGTTGATCTTTTGCATGAATGGCAGAATGGAAGGCTTCCAGTAGATATAACATGTGTGATAAGGTGGGTTTCGAGGAAGATTACCGCACTTTGGTTTTAAAGATGTTAATATTTCAATTTAGAGAGTATAATTATGGTTTCTAATACAATTTTTTTAACAGTAATCATGATAGAGGTCCAAACACCCACGTGTTCCACTTTCTTAAGAGGCATGGAATCCCATATCGTGGCTGTGTACAGCCAAAGTCTGAGTGTATTACACGAATACGGGGTCGTCGATGACTGTCGACCCCGGGAACATGTGTGAATATCGGGTGTCCGATGTACACCTCTACGTCTCTCATGTGTTGAGATTCATTCTGCTCATTTAATTCATAAATATCTGGGAATTACCTTATACAGTCCGTAAGAGTCTGAGCACAACACTCTCACATATGAGTACGAAAATATACATCTGCCAGAACCAGGTGTGTAATATACAAAACAGGATATATATTAAAACTACTCAATCTTCATACATATACAAAATATCAAGTCAAGGCCACAATCCGGCCCGCTTCAAGATCCCGGCCTCTAAGGAGCATCGTCTGCCTACGTGTGTCCTATACCTGAAAGGGAGGTCCCACGACAAGGTGAGCTAACGTGCCCAATAGAGACAAAACCTACAAGGGCTACTCCTCACCTAAGTGCACATGCAATGGCACACCACACATTCAAGTAAAAACATGCACGTTCCTACTCAAATATCTACATGTCATGGATAAGAATGTGACTCACCACATCACATATCAGGAGTCTCACCAACTCCTCGCACATGCATATGCCAAATGTGAAAACACAATGGTGGTGTTTCACCCGATGACCCTTTATCCCAAAACAAAAGGCTTTTTGTTTTATAAATCAAATCCTTTAGAGCGACCTCGAATCGCCGTTTCATTTCAAAGCCCTTGGGCGAGTCTCGATCGTGGACGGTCCAGCCTGGGCGGTCTTCGACCCTAAACAATCTCCGATCTTGGACAATCTCCGATCCTGGACAATCTCCGATCCTGGACAATCTCCGATCCTGGACAATCACCGATCTTAGACAATCTCCGATAACAGCTTTATTTTAAAGCTATGGACAGTCTCTGATAACCGTTTTATTCAAAAGCATTGGACAATCTTCGATAAACCGCTTTATTCAAAGCTATGAAATGCACCCATGAGACTTCGTTGGACGTGGTAAAGTACGAGCTCTGTACGCTCACAAGGAATGGTGAATGATTATGACATCTGCCTTGGCCCGTTTGTCTGCGATGTGGCCAGGTGCGGTTATCACGATGCACAAATGTGCCATTGCACTTTATACCATGCCACATGCAAGATGACCTCTACATGGATAGCATATGCTGTACACCATCTCGTGTACCACGAACGACTATGTCTAAATGCACACAACAGTTCATATGTTTAGTCTAATATCATTACTCATGCTGTTATGCTAGCATTCCACACATTCATATTCAATGCATCACCAAGCATGCATCTCCACAATTACTCTTGATTAAGCAATTTAATGACCTGACTCACACACGAAGCTCGGACATGACTTGATCCTGACCTGCAAAGAGCGGTGCCAAGACAAGTCCATATTCAAGCGAAACACATACATTCCCAATTTGGAACACACACCAAAGACATCATGTCATCTCTTAACCAAGAGATGGCCATTTAATCCACAATTCACAATGGCTTTAGATTCAAGCCTCATACCATCACAATTGGGTGTAGAGATTAAGCCCAGAAAGTCATAAAGTTTATGAATTAAAACTGATACAAAAGCAAGGAGAACAGTGTTGGAAACACTGTTTTTAAACAGGGCTACTGGAGTTTGAACAAGACCCAAAACGTACGAATATAGCTCACAGCTAGATGCATTTACGAGTCGAAAGTCGAATTTGGATATATCTATTTCAAGGAGATATGTTCTCCTATAAGTGTAATTTATCCTGAAACTTCGTCCTTTCGAATTTCGGATGGTGATGGCGAGTTATGGCAAAACACGATCTGGTCGAAGGAAAAAGCTGGACAGCACATCCCACGTAAAAAAAAAAAAAAAACACGGCTTATTTACCTATACTTAGAAAATCTCACTCCGTGAGGGTCGTAGCCATACTCTGACAAATGCCATTTCCATGGCCCAGCGAGAAAATAACCAAATAGGCAAAGTCCACACCTCTTGTAGTCAGTATTGGGGATCAAGTCATGATCTTTCAACCTTGCAACAATGGAGGTCTTGTAGCTTTTCCTCCTCTTCCTTCCTTCCTTTCTTTCCTTTCTTCTCTATTTTCTGGTCTTTTCTCCCTTGGTTCTCCTCAATCCACGAATTGCTTCTCTCAGCAGCAATTCCCCTGCTTGAGTGTAACCAAGCCTAGACATGTTCTAAGGTGGTTGACACATGTCCCATGCTAGGCCATGTGTCCCACATGCCACCAACAAGTCCACCCACCTTCATGCAGCCTAAAGGTGATACACACGGCCTCAGCGTCACAATTCAGATTATGACACCAGTGATTGGCACTTTTCGGAGTCTCGAAATGCATGAAATCCATTTGTCTCGGGGTCGAAACAATTAGATAAGGCAACTAGATTTCGCGAGATGAATCCAACAGTGCGATCCGTTTCATCATCCGAGATCTAGAAACGTCCTAGCTTTTCCTCCGGACTATTCCGGTAAATTACTGTTTTGCCCTTTTTTTCTTAAAATTTTAAATTTAAAATTTTCACAAGGTTTACAACAAGGGAAGAGGAGATTTTGGATTTGGTTCAGGACACCAATTTTCTAATACTTGCTAGATACATGCAGGTAAATCAGATGATATCCTCAATTCCTAATCACATCAATTATCTTGTTAATATTGAAAGGAAAGAATCTAGGGTACTATATTCTTTCATAATTGAAGTTCAAAACACTAAATCAACAAACATAATTTTCAGTCTTCTCCTTTGAGCCCCCTAGTCAGTGCATAATTAATTTGAAATATATCCTAGTTTTGCAGCATCTTTATGTTGGTGCCCTTTTTATGTTGAACTGTTGGTATAATGATTCACCAACTACAGTGTAGTCCTTAACATCAATTATTATGCAGGTATTATCTAGGAACTTTGAAGACTTACAGGAAGGATATTATTAACATTCATCACGGTCTTTGTCATTCAAAGGTGGGAGTCCTTCTAAACGGGTTTATTTTCCCACCTTCGTTGCCAAACTTCCATTAATTATCACCGATTTAACTATTTGGTGGTTTGCTCATCTCCACATATAATTGATAAGCTAATGTTGACTGGGCCTTTGATCTTCGGAGTTAAATTGATCGGTCTGACAAGTCACTTGTAACCAAGAACGACCTTTGGGCGATTATGGGCGAATGGTGATCGGTATTTTAGGTAACGTGTAATGTCAGTTGTATTTAATCCTTTGTCATCTATTTTGGAATTCCAACTCGATTGTGTATAATCTTTGGCTAACTATTTTGGAATTCAAACTCAACTGTATTTAATGGGCCTACTGTTTTGGAGTTCTAACAAGTTAGGTTAAGCATAATGAACCATTCTCTTGTTCGCTGATGCTAAAGTTTACTTTTGTTCTTCCTTGACCACTATTGAAAATGTAAGAAACTTGACTTGAATAAAAGGATCAGGGCTGAGGTAGAAATTATGAATAAAAATTGGGAGAAGATGGGCAGCAATTCCTTCTTGCCATGGTGCCTTTGGAACCTATGGGAAAATGTAACAATTCTTATTATTTGAAGGAGAATAATTGGTACAACCTTTATATATATATATATATATATATATATATATATATAATAAATAGGCTGACTCGGGACAACTGTGACACTTTAGTATGGTCTGATTGGAAATAATCCCTTGCATTGTTAGATACGATGCTTTTAAATACAAACCTCAAATGTGGTTCTTAATCATTCTATAGAAGTTTAAGGGAAAAAAAGCGCACTTAGTTTTTGTTTTAAAATAAAACTTGGGATTACTCTATTTCAATTATCAATGAATGACAAACCATTTAGCACTTTTTGAAAAATTAGGAACCATGCATTGGCCCCAAATATCTGAATGAACAAAAGAAAATGGAGTAGATGATCTTGTTTTATTTTAAAAAAATGGAACCTGACGTTGTTTTGCGGCCTTGCAAACATCGTAATCCATTAACCGTTAACACCAATGTTTGTAAACAGCAAAGGGAACAAGTTCTACAGTAAATTAAAAAGTGAGACGAAAATAATGAAGCCAAATTTCACAATGTTTTGTTGGTAGAGGCCATAGGGACAAACATGGATTTGTTTTATTGCAAGATTATGTATTACACAATGTGAAAGTAATGAGCCCTTCCGTAAATTGGTCATTAGCATTCTTCAGGTAGTCCTTATCCTATTGCACAATATGTGAACTGTGATAAATTTTCTATGCATCACCATGCTTTCTTAGCAACTATTACTATAGGTGTTGAACCTAAATCTTTTGGTGAAGCTGTGAAAGATGAACGATGGAGAGATGCTATGAAGAAGGAAATACAGGCTTTAGAAGATAATGGAACATGGATTGTGAAGCCATTACGACCCGTTAGAAAGCAATAGGATGTAAATGAGTGTTTCGGATCAAATACAATGCAGATGGAACTATTGAACGTTACAAGGCCCGAGTGGTTATTTTTGGAAATAGGCAAGTTGAAGGGATTGACTACAATGAGACATTTGACCCGTGGCCAAAATGGTTATAGTTGGCACTTTTCTTGCAATAACTGTAGCTAAAAATTGGGAATTTCATCAAATGGATGTGCATAATGCATTCTTGCATGGAGATTTACAAGAAGAGGTGTACATGTGCACGCATCTTGGTTTGTATGCTCATAAACCAGGAATGGTATGTCATTTGAAAAAGGTCTTTAGAAGGGCTACGAAAGGCTCCTCGATGTTGGTTTGCAAAATTGGCTTCCGCTTTGAAGGAGATGGTTTTAAGCATTCCTATTCTGATTACTCGCTTTTCACTTTACGGCAAGGCCAGGTACAAATTCATGTGCTTGTTTATGTTGATGATATTGTTGTGTCAGGTAATGATCATTCGGCCATTCAAACATAATATATGAGACAACACCTAAACATTTATGACTTCATGAGCATGTTAGATGTCTATCACAAGTTTGTAACTAAGACGTTATAATGAACTCATTTTACAGTCAACATATCCATTTATAACTGAACATCAAATTTCATAATTATAGAAGGCTTTTTCCGCTGATTTAGCTTACCAAGATCCTTTGCCTATTTCAGCTTCTCATTTATCATTTCCATCACTACCACTAAAACTCTCACAAAAATCTATCATTCAAATAAACATTCCAACATTAAAATTCCCCATGGAAAATGAACATAGCAAAATAAACAAAAATATAGTTGGTCTCTTTAATTATAAACCTTAATCACCATATCGTAATCTTTAAAACACAACCCAATTGGCATAGCTGATGCAATTATTTTAAGAAGCTAAACATACCCATAGACTCAAAAAACATGAAAAGTTGCTCTATGTGTTTAGATTTTGGTATAGAACAATTATAAATTATTATAGCTATAAGAAACAATAATGAAACTACATGTGTCTCTACATGGTTAGTGGTATTTTTTTATTTTTTTCACAGGATCGGTTTAATTGGGTAAAACTTAGGGACTTGGACAAACCTGAGGCTGCTAGATGTTCACCACTCATTTAAGCTAAGCTTGTGGCCAAATCTAGCAGCATCACATTTCTTAGGGTTCAATGAAACTTTCAAAGCTTTGTAACAAGAAAGAGCAAATGAAGACTAAGAGAGTGGAATTAGAAAGTTAGGGAAGAGAGTGTGTGGGAGAGATTGGAACTAGAAGAGCGAATCAATTCTGAGAGAAAGGGAAAGAACGGGGTTTTGTCATATGTGGTTGAGGTCCTAAGATGAATATGTCTATTGGAGGTCTACGGGAGCGGGAATAAAAATAATGTGTCCATTGAGACTCTATATGGCAGCGGTTTAATGTATTACACGACTGACTAAATGGTATTTTTTTCATCGCGGTTTTAATAACCATGGCTTCATTAGGAATTTTATCGACCCCGGCTAAAATTATGTTGCTATAACCTGTTTTTCTTGTAGTGTCTAAATGGGATCGATGATCCAAGGGGAAAAAGTTAAAGGACAGAGATTAATTTGAAGTATAACAAATTAAGATCCGTAGGAAAATATATAAATCCTCAATGAAACCATCACCAATAAATCCAAAATCATTTCAAATTATCAAGTTTTATAATCTAAAGTGGAAACGTACTTGATTTAGCCATAATAGAAGATAATATAAATCTTACGGTTATTAGTCTCCCAAATCAACACATTCTTTCATAGGGGGAATCCTATTGTTTTTTCTGTGATTTATTGACGAATGATGGGATGTCAAATCAGAATTAAAGTAACATATGATTCAAGACTATAACAACAAAATAAAAATGACATTTTAAGTGTTTGCACCATATCAAATACAATAAAATCCAAATTATCCAAATCCTAGTCAATCGCTTTTAATTGGATCAACTTGAAAAGCAACATTACAAGCGTGAAATACCCAAACAAACAAACAAACATGATAATATATATATATATATATATATATATATATATATATATATATATATATAAAGGTAAGTCCCCTAGCTAATCTATAAACTGGAAGCTCTTGTGGTGCGAAAGTATGATTCATGAGTCTGCCAAATGTGTGTAATGCTCGAACAAGTAGTTGGCCAAGGAAGTGGTGACACTGTTGCTTGTAATCCCATGCAACCTTTGCTAAGAGTAAGACCCAAAAACCAAGAAGCACCCATCCAAATATTAGAAGTAAAATCAATAATAACAAGATAGGGGCAAGGAAACCAAAAAGGATACTAATGACCCCACTAATCCGAATCCATATCCGAAAAATTTCACCAACAAAAACTGCTCCAACATGGATGGATATAACAACTATAAAAATTGATTTAATAACCTTATATTTCTCAAACATTGGATAAACATTGTTGTTTCCCTGCACTTGCATGAGCACACCCAATGTTGTAATGTAAAATATATAAACCTGCGCTATGATTGGGGAAGTTCGTCTGTGACATAAAAAAAAAAAAAAAGATTCCTAATCACATTTAATGATAATAATAAATGTTAAATTAACAAATTCTTAATGCGAAACATATACTTATGTTTGATAATTATATGAACAAATTTTGTAATCATTTTGGGCTTCTAGTCAAAGCTAGAAATGAAGGCCCAAGAATAACCATTGGGCATGGGTTCAAATAACAGATATTGGAATAACAGCGTAAAAACTTCAAAATACCGGGAAAAGAAAAAAGAAAAGAGAATAATACCAAAAAACAGGAAAATCCTCAAAAATCAGTACTAAAAATACTCCTAATGGTCACATTATCATGTAAAACCTTACCTACGAGTCAACCCCTGCTTCTCTCTTCTGCTTCTTCTTCTACGTCGATTCCTGCATATCAAAAGAAGCATCAATCATGAGTAGAGTAGAATTCAAACACATGCATTATATATGTTGTTAAATAGATAGAATAATACATTATGTTGTTTATTAAACCTTACCCGAGATTCAACCGCACCATGGAGATCGATCTCTTGGCGGCCTAGAAGTTAGCCTCTAGTTCTACTTTCTGGATATATAGAACTATGACAGGAGCCGTAGCCGACAGTTACCTCTGGACAGAAATATTGTAATGAGAGCCTGAGCTGGAAGTTAGCCTCTAGCAATACTTTCTGGACAGAATTATATATAACACGAGCCAGACCGGAAATCAGCAAGTAGACTGGAAAATGACACTTTCAGGAATATGACATTTTCAGGAAAAAAAATAGATGAACCTAAAATCAAAGTTTTTATTCTAGCTATACTTGTTCCCAAAAAGAGATGGGGGAAAATGACACTTTCAGGAAAATGACATTTTCAGGAAAAAAAAGTTTTTATTCTAGCTATACTGTCACTGCACTCCATCTGAAAATAATCTGAGAGAAGAAAGAAAAAAAAGAAGAGAGAGAGGAAAATTTGGGTGGGGGAGGGAGATGTGGGAGCAGATGAATGGAGGTGGAGGGTATTAAATAAGTAGAGGAGGAGGGAAGGGGGAAATGACTAATGGCTAATGAGGAAGAAGGGGAGTGTTAAGTCAGATGGGGCCATGGTTTGGTGTGGCTGCGCACTCTTCTTTTTCCGTTTTCATTTTGCTCTTCCTCTCTTCTCAAATGAAACTTTGTCGAAAGGATTGGATGCTTGAAAAACATTCCGCTTCTAACTCTCTTCCATTCTTTCTGTTCTTCTTTTTTCTTTTTCTTTTTTTGTTCTTCTGCTTTTGAGTCTACTTTGGCCGTGGAAGATGAAGAAGGCAAGGCGTCTCACTTTCCAGACATCCCAAACTTGTTCTTGTACACTTATAAGAGTGACTCAGGAATTCAAACCGTTCCACTAATTCATCCTCAAGCCATAGTTTTGCATGCGTTCTTTAAAGAAAAACAGCACCAATTTTAAACCCATTTCTAGAAAATCGTTTCTCAAAAAAATTTATAACTTATTACTTATTTTTTGAAATTTTTTATTGTATAGAAAAAACAAAACATATGACTTTTTTTAAATGTTTTTTTCTACTTAGAAAAAAAAAAAAAAACTTTTTTTTTTTATTATATTTCTATTCACTTTTGTTCAACATGGATATTCTTGTTCTACTTCTCATATCTACCAATGATTTTGACTTACTTTATCCGGAATACGGTCATGCCTGCATCTTGATCATAGTTCAATTTTTAGGTGCCTTTTTTTGTTTTGTTGGCTTTTTTTTTAAGTAATTTGCTTTGTTTTTAAAATTTTATGACTTATTACTTATCTTTTGAATTTTTTGGTTGAATAGAAAATATATGACTTTTTTAAAATATTTTTTTTTACTTCTATTCACTTTTATATATTTACTTTATTCTTATAAAGATATTATATGCACATTTCACTCCTTATTATCTGAGTTAGGTGTTGGCGAAAATAATCATATCCAAAATTTTAAACGCTTAAAAAGAGCATGATTGCGATAATAAAATAATAAAGAAATTATCTGAGTTAGGTGTTGGCGAAAATAATCATATCCAAAATTTTAAACTCTTAAAAAGAGCATGATTGAGATAATAAAATAATAAAGAAATTGTCTTGAAAAATAATAATAAAAGAATAAAAAAGATTGTAATAATAATCTTAAAATGATAAAAGAATGAGTATTTGTCTTGAAAAAGGTGGAATATGTCCGTCATAGGTGCATAAGTTGATGATTGTGGGTCATATGTCCAAATATTTATGTAAATACCCACCAGATGTCCTTTTTTTTCACCATAGCAATGGATGCACTACATGGATTCACATCCAGATTTCAAATACATTTACTTTTGTATGTTTATTTTGTTTCTTACAAAAATTCGATCATGATTCTATTATATACGCATCCTATTTTTTACCATTCGAGTTAGAGAAAAAATTCATATCCAAAATTTTACTCTTAAAAATAAGAGCATGGTCGTGATGATAAAATAATAAAGAAATTGTCTTGAAAATTAATAATAAAAGAATAAAAAATTGTACTAATAATAATAAAATGATAAAAGAATGAGTATTTGTCTTCAAAAATGTGGAATGTGTGTGTGATATAGCCTGATTGGTGGGTGAATAAGTTGACGAGTGAGGGTCATATGTCCAAATATCTATGTAAACACTCACAAAATATCCTGTTTTTCAAGGGATGCCACTTTATGTGAACATGTTTTCATCAAAAAAATCATTTAAATTAACGATGTGGGGTTGGGACTTGGGATGCATGGAACCGCCCCGTCTTATTGCTTTCCCTAAACATCACATCATTCTTATAAGAATTAATAAAAAAACTGATAAATATGAGTTTGAACTTTTTATCTTATTCATACAAGAAAAGCAACTTTGCAAGTGTGAAATACCGAAATAAACAAACATGATAAAAGTATATATCCATGCCAAAGTGTTTAGTTTCATTTAATTTCTTGAAGTCCCCAGCTAGTCTCTAAACTGGAAGCTCTTGTGGTGCGAAAGTATGATTCATGAGTACTCTATCCAACATGTATAATGCTCGAAGAAGTAGTTGGTCAAGAAGATGGTGACTTTGTTGCTTGTAGTACCATCCCATCTTTGCTAAGAGTAAGACCCAAAAACCAAGAAGCACCCATCCAAATATTGGAAGTAGAATCAATAATAACAAGATAGGGGGAAGGAAACCAAAAAGGAGACCAATAATCCTAATAAACCCAATCCCAATCCGAAAATTTTCACTAAAACTAATTGCTCCAACATGGATGGTTGTTGTAAGACCCGAGAAAATTTCAATTTTCTCAAAAAGGGGTAAAATCGTAATTTCGGTAAAAATCCAAAATTTTTCTAGATCTCGGATGGCCGGCGGGTTTTTTAGTTGAAATCGACTCAGCGGATTTAATGCTTAGCGTCGAATTTCGTTGGATTAGGAGTCTTTGGGATTCCAGCGTTTTTCGAGGCGTGGGATGTCGGATGACCGTGGCAAGGTTAGGAGATCTTAGCATAGCGCCTGAGAGAATGACGAGCAGCGTTGAAGGGTGACTTCATAATTAGCCATGTGAGAAATGATTAGTGGCTCATATTAAAGCGTATAGGTGATGATGTCGTAAAGATGAATTATGAAATAAAAAAGAAAAGATGGAAAATGGAAATGCGCATTTGGAACTGAGAAGAGGAGGAAACCATCTTGCAGCTATACGGTCAATCTTTCAAGAGGAATTCAAAGAGAGAAATGAAATGGGAAAATGAAGAAAGAAAGAGAAATGAAGAAGAAATGATGGGAAAATGAAATAAGAAAGGAAAAAGAAAGCATTAGGGGAAAAGAAAGAAAAAATATCCGAGTAGCTTGAGTGCAGTTTTTAGTAAGAGAGTCTTCGCTATACAGAGATTATGGCGATCGTAGTCGGATTTGCTTCGGACCAAAAGCAAAGTTGCTTTCTGTAGCGGAGGCTTCGCGTGGGCACCGATTTTGGGAGTTTTGACAAACTCCATGAGGTAGGGGTTTCATCCTACTTGTTTTATTAACTTTTGGTTTAAGTGTTTGTGATGTTTGGTATGATTGGCGTGAGGGGCCGTTTGATCGATCCCAAAAAACTTGAGACCCGAATTGTTGGAATTTTGGGGCGGTTTGCCTGATCCACGGATTGTTGGGTCATTTTGGGTGATGAATTATGCATTAAATCATGTATTGATGTGTAGGAGGCGGATATGCCATAAATCGGTTTGAAAAGTGGAACAAATGTTGGATGAGTAGAATTTGCCCACGGACAGCCCACATGTTTTGGAATTTATTAAAAGCGATCACCGGGTTTGTGATTGGACCAAAATCGTCCATACGTTGTGTGCTTGAATTGTTGAAATGAATGACTTGGTATGTGTGGAAATAGATAGGTTAAGACATGATTTGATGTGTTAACACAATGACACAATTATATGGAATTAAATTGTGTTTGTAAGCCATTGGAGATGATAATGTAAATTGCTCGAGTGAAATTTAAATTGAGTGATGGTTGATGTGTTGAATTACATATGTGTAATTGTAGTTGATTGAGAATATGCATATTGACATATTGTATAAATGGTTTTGAAAATGGCATAATCGTTTTCGTATACCTTGGGTAACCTAAGTAGGTGTATTAGTGCATCTGTGATTTTGAAAAGCGACGTGGTTGCGAAAGGAATTTCAACGTGATGATTTTTTTGGGATAATGGGGTTGGGAGGCGGTCCAGCGGATCATTTAGATAGGGAATGTAGTATTTGAGAGTTACCGACGCGTTCGTATCGGAGGGTGATCATATTTTCACCGAGCACGTTCGGTGGTATATTTTCAGAGCAGCCAGTTTTTGTTTGAAAATGATTATTTTCTCATACATGGGCAGGCGAGTGTGAGTGAGTCGGTGAGGACTCGAGACATGGGAATGGGCGTAGACGTTAGTAGGATCGCGTGTTCTTGAGTGTGTGTTTAAATTAGGCGTGCGTATGCGACAGGTGAGTAACGATTTAGGGTGATTCGGCTCTTGGGCGTGCTTCATGCCAATCGAGGAATATACTTTTCGTCACGAGGGCGACTTGAGAGGCAGGCTCATTTAGAGGCTATTTTGAAGAAAGCCGGGTTGTGGCTTTGATGCTTTTGGATATAACATGTATTAGAATTTTAGATTTTAATATATGTTTGTATAAAAGTGTAATCAACTATTGAATTATTGGGAGATAATTGGAATATAGTTGTGTTAATTGGTTTATGGTATTGGTTTATAGACCCCGAGAGGCATTTTTACTCGGTATGTGTCTCGTGTCCCCGAGGCGTATAACTTTTGATGGGTGACCGGGTGGTGTGAATTGCACGAGTTTTAGGCGTCACAGTTGTAGTAACTATAAATATTGAAATAATAACCTTATATTTCTCAACCATTAATGGAGAAACATTGCTCTGGAACATCACTTGCATGAGCACACACAATGTCGTCATGTAAAATATATAAGTCTGCGTTATGATTGGGGAAGTTCGTCTACGCCTATGACAAAAAAAAAAAAAAAAAAGATTCATAATCACATTTAATGATAATAATAAGTGTTATATTAACAAATTCTTAATGTGAAATAGATGCTTCTATTTGATAATTGTATGAACAAGTTTTGTAATCATTTTGGGCTTCTAGTCAGAAGAACCACCTGGGCATGGCTATTAATAAAGTTCTATAATTAAAAAAAGAAAAAAACCCTTTTCAATCAAAGATGAAAATATAAGTTTTTAATTTATGTAACACTGGTTATATTATTCAGATATAAGGCTGAGTTGTCAGCTGTGGGCTCTCATGGGCTCAAAATAGAGCTGATAATATGAGTTTAACCCGATAGGTTAACCCATTTTAACCCGAATTTTTAAAGGTTGGGTTATAAAATTTAATGTCCGAATTAAACTGGGCCAATTTGGCCCGATCTGTTTTGCTTGTGGCTCATGTGGGTTTGGCCCGGGTTAGCCCAATTGTCCTGAATTTTTTTTTTTTTTTAAATAACTAGCTTAGTAATTAAGATTTTCAGTTAAATAAAATTTGATATTTTATTTATCTCTTTTGTAGTATAGGAGTTTTAAAAATAATAATTATTATAATATATTATTAATATAATGCTTTTTGTTTAACTATTTTATTTTCAATTTCTAAATATATCTTTTATAAGATAATTTAATATTTAAAAATTCTTGTATAAAAATTTACGGAATGCATTTGAATTAAATAAATTACAATTTTAATATTGAATATATTTTTATTTATCTCATTAATCATATTTTAAATATTTATAATTTCATTTTTTTATTTATCATTAAATTTAATTTAATAACTAAATTATCAGTATATTTTAAATAATGTTATTACTTAAACTAGTGATAATAACAAAATAATTTTATTTTTAAAATAATTAACCAAAAATTATTCACAAATTTCTTTCCTAATATGATTATATCTTCTAGTAAGATGAATTTTCAAACAAATAAGATATTTCATTTTTGGAAAAAATATTTTTTTATTCCAAGCATAAATGAAATTTATGTTGTTAACATTTTAAATTAATTAATAGATGATGATAAACTCAGTAGCCGTCGAGGATATGCATGTTTTAATGGGTAATCGTATGTTATTATTATATATAATGAGAATGATGATGAAGATCGAGGCGTATGAGATTCGTTGATCTTTAGGTTGTTTTATTTAGATATGTTATTAAATTATTCTTTTATTGTTTGATCTTATTTAGTAGTTAGTTTGGTATTATGATTATAATAGTATTATAACATTATTTATTTATTTAAGTTTGTTTACTATTATTATATTGTTTAGACTCAATTATTTTATATATTAATGATTATTATATATTTATATATTATTTATTTCTATTTGAAGAATGATAAATTTATAAAATTAATTTTTTTAACATTTTTAAGGTTTTAGCCCGCAACACACATGAGGCTGACTAGGCGATTAAAATTAATCGAATAGAAATTGACTAGATTATTTTAACTGCCATTTGACCGCGACCAGATAGGCGGCGCTGAAATAGAGTTGAATTAGCGTTCTGAAATTTCTATCTCAAAGTCACATGGAATAAGGGAATGAAGACTTTGATTATGTAACATTTTGACTCATTGATGGTAATTATTGCTGAAAAGATCGTAATTGTTGACAACGCTCGTTCACAAGGAAGGAAACCATGCTACGGATTGCCTTACAAAGATGAAACATCTCCTTAATAAGATCGTCTAGTAAATAAAGATACTTTAGAACCTTAAGTTTTTTTGCATTTTTCTTAATTTTAAATAATTACTTCATTTGAATCGAACTCATAACCTCAAGGTTATCTTTATGATTTGTAATATTAATGATAATATACTAATTTATTAAACTAGTATTAAAGATGTTATATAAATTTATTATTTGTAATATATATATATATATATATATATATATATATATATATATATATATATATATATATATACTTATCATAATATTTTATATTTGATTAAAATTTAGATAAATTAATATAATATTTACTTTTAAATACTAAATATTATGATTGGATGTCAAAAATTCTATCATAAATATTTCAAAATTTTAAACAAAAAAAAAGAACTCTAAAATTTTTGCTATCATTTTTTATATAATTTATTTATAGTTTTTATCAATTATTTGATGATTATTAATTAATTTTCATGTATACCATTATTTTTATAATGGATAAAATTATAAAAATAAGTTTTGCATAATTAAATACATATGAAATAAAAAAATTGGCTATGTTTATAACCGGTTAGAATCGTATTTATCATAAAACTTGGATAAATATATTTTATATTTATATAACTATAATAACTTTTTCAATGGTTTAAATCTGTCCGAAGAATATTTTTGCCGGGAAATGGTTATATATAAGGGACGAAAATTTTAATTTGCAACAAAATAAATGAATCAGTATTTAAGATTTGTTGTCAAAGTAAATGTAGGGATCAGCTTTACTCATAAAGGATTGGGAGGCTTGGGGAAGATTATGCTGCAAGACCAAATGGGCACCCGATGAAGAAGAAGAGCGCGTTCCAGACAATGGTATATTAAGTTTAATAATACCATTACATCTTTCGGATTTAAAGAGAACATTGTTGATCAGTGTATATGAAGGATCACAGGCCCGGATAACCTCGTGAGCCGGGATACTCGTATTTCCGATGGATATAGAAACTTTTCGCCTTAAAAGCGGTCGAATAAAATCATTGGAACGAGCTAAGAAACTCTGATCATGCGTATCTTTAGAAAATAATGCGAGACGAAGTGATAAATTTTTTTTTCTTTTCTTTTCTTTTGTTTTCAAACACTTGGATTTTTCGGAAAAATTGGCCGGAGTTTCCTCTGTTTCGGACTTTCCCAAATTTACAAAACGATAGCGTTTAAACGAGCATAAAGCTGATTTTATACTTAGTAATGGGAAACATAGTCACAACCCAATCAACACAATATACATACATATACATTTGTTTACTTCAAATCATCAAAACATTCAAACCCTCTTAAATTCCATGCACATTTTTATCAAAACATTTTGGACTTGAGCCGGACTTAAGTCGACCTTTCACGTACCTCGTCCTTTGGGATCAAAGCTACGTAGTTCCTTTTCAACTTTATACATATACATATATGCATAACATATTCAACTTGTAGACAATATGCAAAATTATATATCTGATGAAATCCAGGTCTTACCGTCTCATCAATGGCTCATTTCGGTACGCACGGGAGTGACCTCTGTCGGCCTTTTGTCTTGGAGTCTGAAAATGTTTTTGAAGCATTATAGAAAAGAATGGTAAAGGAGCCCGGTGAGTGTACATTTTCATTAAAATAACATTTTGATATATACCAAAATAATACGTACTTATCTGATTAAAATCCATTTATACCTTGTAAACATTTATACCTTAAACTTTCTTTGATAAATACTTATCATTTAAAATCATTTATGCTTTAAACATTTATCTGTAAAGCTTCTTTCTTTATTTCTTTCTTTCTTTCTTTCTTTCTTTCTTTCTTTACGATGGAACGGGGAATAAATATGACAGTTCTTGTCTTGTGGTGAGAGACAGTCGCATTCAGTCCTGTCCCTTCTGTTGCCAGACTCCTTTTTGGCTTTGCGTAGGGTTAAGTCATGCCATTTATCGCGTGTAAGGATATTACTCTAGACACTGTTACTCACTTGATTAGTAACACATAACTTTACCCTCTAAATCCTTAGCGCTTAAAGTACTTCCCGGCCGATACTCCGGTCACCTTGATCATAGGGGAGTTTTAGGGTAACCATCGAGTAAAACATTCTTGAAATACATTTATAAATACGTTTAAATCTTTATACATCATTAAAACACATATGCATTCTTTAAACATTTTCGCTTTCATAATACCTTAACATATGCATACATATTTAATACACATATAAATATATGCATATGCAAGATAAAACAATGCAAGATAAAACATTTCCATATGCCTTAACATTTACACATAAATTTACATTAAACTTTCAGTTTAACATTAAAACCATTCACTTTTAAAAACTCGGTGCCAAAATATCGTTTTGGCTCCCTTGAGTTCATTGCATTCAATCCGAAACTTTGCTTAAAATTCGAATTCCGTTCCGTCCGATAGTCCTTTTCACCTTTTCAAGAAAACCCTGTTATACATTAATCGTAAGCAATTTAATCGCCATACGCACTTCATTTAAAGCGAATGAACAAATTACCATAATGGCTAAAAACCCACTCCTCATTTAGGCCAAACACTTTTTAAACCAAATCTCTATGAACTTTATGACTCAAAAATTATTGAGCAGCGCTAAAATTGTAAGCTCTCGAGATCAGTCGGCTATATATCCGTGGCGTCTCTTTAAATTTTGTTAAAATTAAGCCTACAAACCCTCAACCACATAACACAATCTGCACAACAGATGACTCAGTTTGGCAGAACAGAATCTGCACATAGCTCCACTTTGAAACATTTTATGGGCACTTTGGGATTAAAATTTTCTTGAACTTCCTTCAGATAAATTTTTCCCCTAGAAGTCTATTTTAACCAGAAACTTGAATCACTCAAATCGGATCATAAATATAGGCAAGTTATGAACCAAAATACGACAAATGGTCAACGAGGGAAAACAGAGCATTTTCTGTACACCAAGAACCAGACAGTGGCTTACACATGGCTACTTTGAGTAAATTTTGGGCGCGGATTCTGATTCTGCGCTTACTTCTTCAGATAAATTTTCCCTAGAAGTCTATTTTACCCAGCATTTTGAATCATTTCCGAATCGGTCCCGAAATGAGCAAGTTATGGCCAAAATACGAAAGTTGGTTAAAACAGAAAAAACAGGGCATTTCTGTCAAAGGCTATTTACTTGAGAGAAATGAGCCATGAAAATGTATTCTGCTTAGCTTTTTTTCAGCTGCAAACATTCCCGTCGATGCTTATCTACGATTGACATATCTTTAATTCCTATCAAATCCTAACAATTCCTCTACTTTCTTTTTCAAAACCTAACCTAATCCATTTTCCTTCTCAATTGATATCAAAATCGGCACCGTTAAACCTTAAATACCGCAGTTTAACATCCATACGAGAAAATTTAAGACATTAGACATGAAAAACATCAAACCCTAACCATTCATTCACTTGATTTTTTCAAGCCCTAACCTAATCCATTCTTTCTCAATTTCTACTCAAGCATAAATCATTCGTCCTCAGGCCCCCGGTCTACCCGTGTCCTAGAAAAATCAGCGTTAGACATGAAAAACATAAAATCCAACACCCACCATTAAAAACTTCTTTGTTCTTGGTTTTCTTTGGAACCTCTCTCCTTCTTGCCATAATATAGGCGCAAGCTTGAAGGAGAAGAAGAAAATCACATAAAGCATACACTGTTTTCTTCCCTTTACTCTCTTCTTTCCTCTCTTTTCTCTCCTTTTCTCCCTTTTTACCTTTCCCTCCTCGTGAACCCTAGCCTTTTGAAGACCAAATGAATGTTTGGCACTGTTTTCTCCTTTTATTATTTTTAACATTTCCTTTAATTACCATTTGGTCCTCAGATTTCTTTTTATATTCGTCGAAACATTTTATTGCATTTAGACCCATGAACCTCATTGGTCCATTCTAATGATCACAAACCTAACCCATGCCAGAAATTCATTTTGATTAGCTCTCGCGAGAAAATATCTCCGTTTGCTCCAGTTTTTATTAACATGTTGCTTATCTGATTAGCGTCAAAAAGCCATTCCTATGTGCGTCTAAACTTCAATTGATACGAAATATTCTAATTACAATCAGCCGGTGATTCGAGCTTTGAAATGCTGAAGTAGTTTAATCCATTAAATTAAATCAGGACAATAGCGTGTGTCAAATTACGTTCGGATCAGCTGAAAACTATCAAACGGACCCGTTTACTCCGTTTAGTTTCGTTAGACTACATGATTATTTAGGACATTTTAAGTATTTTGTTGATTTCAAAAATGCTCCGGTAGGGCTCCAAATTTCGATCCAGGAAATCTTATTAACTTAAATCTCCAATTCTCTTCTAAATATCGGTTCCAAGTCACCAAAGGCGAAATTTCTTCAAAATTCCTTTATGACCTCCATCAGGATAAAATGAAAAATCATATTCCTTAGAATTTTAGATTACAATTTTTATTTTCTTTGTGCTGAAATGACGTCGGTGCGTTTTAAATTCTAATCTACCTCATTTCTATCATTGGACCTCTAATCGGTTCAAACTATATTATAACATTCAATCGGTTTGGGGTTTCTGGTATATATCGAAAGTTGATGAACATGAAAGTTTATATTTACGATCGCGATGTGGATGATATTTTGCTTGCTAGCCGATCTTGGTTTATTAGGTAAAACCCGAGAATATCTCTCTAAAAACTTTCTATGGATTTGATATGGGTGAGGCAAACTATGTTATTGGCATCGAGATCTTTAGGGATCGATCTCGAAATATTTAGGTTTATCTCGAAAGGATATATTGATGGGTTTTAGAGAAATTTAATATCTACAGAATCATGTTCATGAATTATTGCACTATGTTGAAGAGGTGACAAATTCGAAGTAAATCGATTACTTGAGGAATAACATGAAGGGAGCAAATGAAGAAAATTCATATGCATCGGTGTGGGGAGGAGTTTAGTGTGCATTTCGAACATGTCTGAGCTGGGATATCGGCACAACGTAGGTATGTTGGAAGATACCAAAGTGATCCGAGTTCGAACAACTGGAAGGCTGCCCAGTGATAGGGAGTACTTACAAAGACAAAGTTATGCTCATATAAAGATCCCCGAACAATTAGAGGTTGGTGGTTACTCGGATTCGATTATGAGTGGTTGTCTCGATAGCTTAAAGTCGACCGAGGTTGTCTTTATCTTTAGCAAATGCGACGATCTCGTGGAAGTGAAAAACAATCAATTCTTTGCTTCATCCACGATGGAGCCAGGGTTTGTTGCTTGTTTGAAGCTTCAAGTCATGCTTTATGGTTGCGGAATTTTGTCTGAGGCTTAGTGTTATCGACTCACATTGCTAAACCCTTGAGAATATATTGTGATAACACCTTAAGCTTGTTTTCTTCTCTAAGAATGGCAAATTTTCTAGTGGATCGAAACACATGAATTTAACGTATTTAGTTGTTAAAAGAGTCCGAAACAACAGTATCAGTGAAAATATTAGGACCACACTTGTAGTTCTTTGATCCATTAACTAAAGGATTACCTCGAAGGCATATTTAAGACATGTTATGAGGATGGGCCTTTTGAGTAATCCACATAATGAATGGTGGTTATGTAATTGACAATTTGCGCATTAAAATTGTTTACATTTATTCTTGTTTTCAAATTTATGAGTGCACGTTTATTGTTTGATAAACAGAATTGTCACACAACGAGACAAATTACGGGGGCTATTTGGCATTATGTTGGAGTTAGTAAGGAGTTATTGATGTGGTGCATGGAAACATGACATTATGGTCATGTGGCCAGCCATGACTTCGCACATTTATGATCTTGATTCGATATTATGGTATATGATTTTGAGCGTATTAGATTTGAGTTTATTGGAAATCGTGATCGCATATAGTTTTTCATAATCGGTTTAGTGGGCGAGTGGGAGAATGTTATTTCCACATTAAATTAGAGTGGGTGTACTTAACCTAGTATTTAGCCAGATTAAAGAATCTTAAATATCTTTAAGCGTATAAAGATATTTACCCTTGATGGAGTGGGTAAATTATAATAAATAGAATTTATTATAAGAACGGTTATTTATAATAAATATAATTTATTATAAGAACGGTTATTTATAATAAGTAATGAGCTCCTTGAGATAATTCATACAGATATTTGTGGACCACTCTCTGTTCCATGTTTTACAGGAGAGAAATATTTTATCACCTTTATAGATGATATCTCGTTATGGTAATCTTTATACAATGCATGAAAGTCTCGGGCCATTGACATCTTGAGATGTTTATACGAGTCGAGAGGCTGATTAGATAAAGATTAAAATTGTGAGATCGGATCGAAGCGGTGAATATTATAGCGAGATATGATGAATCGAGGACAAAATCCGGGTCCTTTTGCAATTGTGAAAAGCATGGCATTCGTGCTTTCATTACACAATGCGGAACGCCAAAGCAGAATGGTGTTCTTTGAGGCGTAATATATTAATGGAATGGTTAGGAATTATGATGAGTTACTCTTACGTACCTATTTTATTGTGGGGTGAAGCCTTAAAAACATGATATATATCTTGAGCAGAGTTCCTAGTAAGGCAGTTCAAATAACTCCTTTCGAGTTATGGGTAGTAGGAAACTAGCAGAGACATATACATATATAGGGTTGTCAGCGGAGGCAGAATCTATAACCCGCAGAAAAAGCTTGATTGAACGATATCTGGATATTTCATTATTTCTCCGGATCATCGAAGGAGTATAGATTTTATTGTCCTAACCACCCAGTGTGAGAATAGTTGAAGCGGTAATGCGATTCTTAGAGAATGGTAATTAGTGGGAGTAATGAACTGAGAAAGGTAGATGTTGAAGAAATAAGAGTGGATATCCTTTGCTTGAAAGCAAGCAACAAACTCGAAGAAACTTCCATCGTGGATAAGGCGATATTAATTGATTATTTTCACTCTTCCTGAGATTGCCCCATTTGCTAGCATAAAGACAAATTAAAGTTGACTTTAAAGGTATCAGAGACAACCACCATAATCGAATTGAGTAACCAGCAGCCTCACAATTGTTGAGATCTTTTATATGTGAGCATATAATCCTTTGTCCCCCTTGTAAGTACCTCATCACTTTCTTTGCGACTTTCGGTGTTCAAATCTGGATCACTTTGGTATCTTCCCTAACATACCTACGGCCAAAGGCGATGCTCCGGTCTTGTACATGTTTGAGCGTACATCAAACTCTGGTGATGCATAAGGAATTTTCTTCATTTGCTCCCTTTCCATGTGTCCTTAGGCTGCGCATTTTACTTAATTTGTCACCTTTCAATATAGGTGCAATGCGATCATTTCATTACTTATATTAAATCTCTGCAAGCGATCAATATATCGCTGAGATAAACTGGCACTCCTAAAGACTCGATCCCCTAAAGATCTCGATGCCAATAACATAGTTGCCTTACCCATATCAACCCGTATAGAAAGTTTTAGAGAGATATTCCTTGGTTTCCACCTAATAAACCAAGATCCTGCTAGCAAGCAAAATATCATCCACATCTGATATCAAAAATATAAACTTGCTCCCACTAACGGATATATGCAACGATCAACAATGTTCTCTTTAAATCCGAAGGAATGTAATGGTATTATTAAACTTAATATACCATTGTCTAGAAACTTTGTTTAAGATCGTAAATGGATTTCTTTAATTTGCAAACTAGGTGTTCATTTCCTTTCTTTCACTGCGAACCCTTGGTTTAACCATAGATATCTTCATCTAAATTCCCATTTAAGAATGTAGTTTTCACATCCATTTGATGTAACTCTAAATCAAAATGAGCTACAAGTGCCATGATGATTCTAAGCGAATCTTTCTTGGAAACTGGGGAGAATGTATCTTTGTAATCAAATACCTTCCTTTTGAGTGAAACCTTTGGCCCTGAAGTACGGCCTTAAGTCGTTTGATATTACTTTAGCATGCTTATCTTAAAGACCCATTCGTGACGGGTTTACAACTATTAGGCAATTCGATGAGATCGGACAGATTATAGGCCGTAGATTTCAACTCTTCATTCATGACTTCCATCCATTTACTAGAATCATCACTTTCATGGCTTGTAACCAGAGAGCCGGGATCCTTCCTTATCAATGTCAAATCAGTTCCGCAACAAATACACCGCATAATCATCGCAGTGGCGGAGTCTCCTTTCTCTTTGAGATCTCCTCAAAGTCTTGGGTTAATGGTGGCTCTATGACATTTCAATGTGATATTTTACGGTGGTAATGGCAGAAGCTCGTATATTTGCTCATTTTCCTCAACTTGTTGAACGAGGTTGAGAATGATAATTTCTTGAGGTAAAAGAGTGGGATCATCATATTGTTTCTTCAACCTTTTCTTGGATTCATTCTCCACTTAATTTCACCCATTACTCTAAGAATCGCGTGCCGGTTTATTCTTCTCATGTATTAGTTGGGATGATAAAATCTATACCCTTTCGATTTATGGGATGCTTGATGAAATATCGGATATCGTTCTTGAATCAAGCTTTTTCTCATGTGGGTTATAGATTCTTGCCTTGTTTAGACAACCCCATATATGTATATGTCTCAAGCTAGGTTTCCCTACCAGTCCATGCTTTCGAAAGGAGTTTTGGAAGCGCCTTACTAGGAATACATTTAAGATATACATTGCGGTTTTAAGGCTTCACCCCACGATGAAATAGATGCGAAAGAGTAACTCTTCATGCTCCTAACCATTTCATTAATGTGCGGTCGCCTTCGGCCCAACACCACGTGCTGTGAGTTCGAGGCGTGTGTGTCTTGAGCACGAATGCCGTGGCACCTGAGGAATTTGGCAAAGGATCGGGTTTTGTCACGATTCATCATATCTATTATAATATTCGCGCAAGTCCTGAATCTACAGATTTTTAATCTTTTTATCTAATTGTCTCTCGACCTGCATTATGAACATCTCAAAGTGTCGATGGCACGAGACTTTTCATGCATTAGATAAACATTACCATAGCGGATAGATCATCTATAAATGTGATAAAATATTTCTCTCTTGTAAAACTATGAGGCAGAGAGCGAGTCCGCAAATATACGTATAGATTATCTCAAGGAGCTCATTACTTCTTGTGGCACCTTTCTTTGTATGTTTAGTTTGCTTTCCCTTTATGCGATCACGCATACATGAAAATCGGTGAAGTCGAATTTTTGTAAAATTCCTTCCTTCACTAACTTCTCTATTCTTTCCACTAGAGATGCCCCTGGTGTGGGGATGGAAGACACTCAGTTTAATTCGCCACGTTTTGAACCAACATTTGAATCACGGGGTTATTAAGTTTGTTCAAATTCATGATTCAAGAATTTTATATAAACCATCATAAAATACGAACCAAGCGTAATAAATTTAACATCAAACTTAATTGTCGAACTAAATAAAGCGAAATATCGGTAGCATCTAATTTGGACAAGGAAACTAAATTCCTAGGAAATAGAAGGTAAAAAGTGTTTAAAGATCCATCCGATGGCCGTCTCTAATAGTAGCGATAGAGTACCAACGGCTACCCTCGACCTTGAGACGGTTTCCCATATAAGAGGAACTTTTCACTTCCTTTAGTTTTCTGGTTGTAGGAATCCTGCATTAAATTAGTCACATGAGTTGTGGCTCGAATCAATCCACCAAGTATTTGAAGGAACTTGTGAGATTGGATTAAGCAACATCTGAAAGAAAGGTTATCATCTCTTTCGAACCCGAGCCTTGCGCTTGATACAGTCCTTCTTCACATGCCCTTTCTTGCCACAAAAGTAGCAACTTCTGTGAATTTTCCATCATGACTCTGGCTACCTTCCCCAGGTCCACTTTTCTTAGGTGGAAAGTTCTTTCCTTTAATTTCCTTTCTTCTTCATGACTCCATAGATTCTGTGAAGCGAATTATGTCCTTCTTGTCTTAATCTCACTTCCTCTTGTATGCTTTTCTTGGTGACTCATTCGAGTTCCATGATCCCTATTAGTATTATAGTGGATTTTGAATGGAATATTTGTGATGGAAGTGAGTTGAACCATTTATCACGAAGGACTCATCCGTACCCATGCCTAGTGCCCAGAAGCTGCGGCCTTACCCCAGTCATGTTTAAAATATGTTGTTGAATACCTTCGACCATCATATTTCATGGTGAGTCAATTCAGCCATCAATGTGCACCATGAGGACTTATCGGCGCGTTTGAAGCGCTCCTCAGCCAGTTCGAGAAATTAGAGGCAAACTCGGTTTGAGAGAGAGGCCTTGATTATTGTGATAGTCATTCTCATAAACATCGATTTGGAGTGCATTGGATCTTGCCCGGGCTTTTGATTGTTACTTGCTCGATCTTGTCATCGGTAGCCCGGGAGGTTGTCGTTATTAAAGCCGGTGAGATCAATAAGCACCCGATGAGTGAACCCTTTCATCTCGTCGAGAAAAGTTAGGCGTAAAAAATAGTAGATTCAGGATGCAAGAGAGTGTAATGAAATTAGGAGCGTACAAAATGGGAACAATGCTCACAATAAGGCCTCAAGTATATAAAACAAATAGCAATGAGCCCCATTGATATCATTAAGATTCTCCTTTGGTGAATTTTAACGTATCACGTGTTAAGCGAAGGGAAAAAACACACACTATTTTGTATTGTCGTTTATATGTTACCTTTGGGTATCCATTTTACCTTTCTAAGCAACACAAAATAAAACCATTAATTAACAATTTCAGAATTTGTCTTTATGAAACAATGATTCTGAATATTTAAATTCGAAAATCTAGCTACGATGCAAATGTAGCCTTAATACGAAAATTAGCAACGCGATATTTGGTCGTCAATTCAAACTCGTCTCACGATAATAATAAATAAAAAATAAACATAAGATTGCATCTAGTTTGAAGAACAGCGTTAGTAGAGATTCCGTAGTTTATAGATCTTAAATCAGCCCGATCTCTTTTCAGCCCGAGTTTATAGATCTTGTCAGCGTCTCTTATAACTGTGAAATGATATATGATTGTTTTTTACGTAATTGATGGAAGAATCTTTCTAGCCCAGCGTATGAAGGGTTTATGTATAAACTTTATTGATAGGAGAGAAAGAGGGGCGAGAATACGCGTTAGTAGATTATAAGCGTGTAATTCGAATAATTGTTAAATATAATAAATTATATTTTATTATAAATACTTAGATTCTTATAATAAATTATATTTATTATAAATGGCAGTTCTTATAATAAGTGTATTTATTATAAATAACCATTCATATAATAAATTACATTTATTATAATTTCTTCGTTAAGTAAGGGTAAATATCTTTTATAACGATTTAAAGATATTGGGTATTAACAATTGGTACAAATCTTTAGGTTAGTGGACCACCCACTTAATTTTAATATGAAAATAACATGGGTAGCCCCCTCCCTCCCTCCCCTCCTCCTCGATCAAAAAAACAAATGTATATTGGAATGACGATGGAAAAACGCCGAAGAAAAACCGGAAAAAGAAAAAGGGAGAAAAAAAAAGGGGGAATCCGTCCGTCATAGGTGGGTGCATAAGTTGATGATTGTGGGTCATATGTCCAAATATTCATGTAAATACCCACTGATGTCCTTTTTTTTCACCATAGCAATGGATGCACTGAATGGATTCACATCCAGATTTCAAATACATTCACTTTTGTATGTTTATTTTGTTCTTACAAAAATTCGATCATGATTCTACTGTATTGACAACCTATTTTTTACTTAGGGTAAAAATTCATATCCGAAATTTTATTCTTAAGAATAAGAGCATGGTCGTGATGATAAAATAATAAAGAAATTGTCTTGAAAAATAATAATAAAAGAATAAAAAATTGTACTAATAATAATAAAATGATAAAAGAATGAGTATTTGTCTTGAAAAATGTGGAATATGTGTGTGATATAGCCTGATTGGTGGGTGATAAAGCCTGATTGGTGGGTGAATAAGTTGACAAGTGAGGGTCATATGTCCAAATATCCATGTAAACACTCACAAAATATCCTTTGTTTCAAGGGATCCCACTTTATATGAACATTTTTTCACCAAAGAAATCATTTAAATTAACGATGTGGGGGTTGGGATGGAACCGCTCCGTTTTATTGCCTTCCCTAAACATCACATCATTCTTATAAGAATTAATGAAAAACTGATAAATATGAGTTTGAACTTTTTGTCTTATTCATACAAGAAAAGCAACATTGCAAGTGTGAAATACCGAAATAAACAAACATGATAAAAGTATATATCCATGCCAAAGTGTTTAGTTTCATTTTCTTGAAGTCCCCAGCTAGTCTCTAAACTGGAAGCTCTTGTGCTGCGGAAGTATGATTCATGAGTACTCTATCAAATATGTATAATGCTCGAACAAATAGTTGGCCAAGAAGATGGTGACTCTGTTGCTTGTAGTCCCATCCCATCTTTGCCAAGAGTAAGACCCAAAAACCAAGAAGCACCCATCCAAATATTGGAAGTAGAATCAATAATAACAAGATAGGGGGGAGGAAACCAAAAAGGAGACTAATGATCCTAATAAACCCAATACCAATCTGAAAAATTTCACCAAAAATAATTGCTCCAACATGAATGGTTGTAGTAACTATAAATATTGAAATAATAACCTTATATTTCTCAACCATTAGTGGAGAAACATTGCCCTGGAACATCGAAACTGCTGTGGCTTGTATGATATCGATAAGTATAAAATATATAAGTACAACGCTATGATTGGGAAAGTTCGTCTGCTCCTACGACAAAAAAAAAAAAAAAAAAGATTCTTATTCACATTTAATGATAATAATAAGTGTTAAATTAACAAATTCTTGTCTGAAAGAGATATACAATTTTGATAATTGTATGAGCAAGTTTGCTAATCGTTTGGGAAGCCTAGTCAAAGCTAGAAATGAAGGCCCAAGAAGAACCACTTGGGCATGGCTATTAATAAAGTTCTATAATTAAAAACAAAAAAACAAAAACCTTCTCAATCAAAGATGAAAATATAAGTTTTTAATTTATGTAACACTAGTTATATTATGAGGATATAAGGCTAAGTTGTTAGCTGTGGGCTCTCAAGGGCTCAAAATAGAGGTGATAATATGGGTTTAGCTCGATGGATCAGTCCATTTTAACCCGAATTTTTAAGGTTGGGTTGTAAAATTTAATGTCCGAATAAATCCGAGCCAATTTGGCTAAACCCGTTTTTCCCGTGGCTCATGTGAGTTTGGCCCGGGTTAGCCCGATTAGCTCGATTGGCTTGAATTTTTTTTTTTTTTTAATAACTAGCTTAGTAATTAAGATTTTCAAGGATTCACTTATAAAATTTGATATTTTTGTTATCTCTTTTGTAGCATAGGGGTTTTTTAAATTATTATTATTATAATATATGATTAATATATTAAACTTTGTTGTTTTAACTATTTTATTTTCAATTTCTAAATGTATATTTTATATTATAATTTAATATTTAAAAAATCTTGTATGAAAATTTACGGAATGCATTTGAATTAAATAAATTACAATTTTAATATTGAATATATTTTTATTTATCTCATTAATCATATTTTAAATATTTATAATTTCATTTTTTTATTTATCATTAAATTTAATTTAATAACTAAATTATCAGTATATTTTAAATAATTTTAATACTTAAACTAGTGTCAATAACAAAATAATTTTATTTTTAAAATAATTAACAAAAAATTATTCACAAATTTCTTTCCTAATATGATTATATCTTCTAGCAAGATGAATTTTCAAACAAATAAGATATTTCATTTATGGGAAAAAAAATTATTCCAAGCATAAATGAAATTTATGTTGTTAACATTCTAAATTAATTAATATATGATGATAACTCAACCACCATTGAGGATGTACATGTTTCTAATGTGTAATTATATGTTATTATTATTATATATAATGAGAATGAGGATGAAGATTAGAGGCATATGAGATTTCATTTGATACTTTTGAGTTATTTTATTTAGATATGTTATTAATTTGTTACTTTATTATTTTGATACTATTTAGCTAGTTAGTTTAGTACTATGATTATAATAGTGTTATAACATTATTTATTTATTTAAGTTTGTTTACTATTATTATATTATTTAGACTCAATCATTTTATATATTAATGATTATTATATATTATATATTATTTATTTACATTTGAAGAATGATAAATTTTGTAAAATTAATTTTTTAACGTTTTTTAAGGTTTCCTTCATTTTAACTGTGACTTGTATGGTGAGTTAGGCGGTTAGAAGTGGTCAGAATAGAAATTGATCAGTTATCCGACCCGTTTTGACGCCTTGATCAAATGAATTGATCGAAATGGGTTGGATTAGCGTTTCTGAATTCACAGGCTCAAAGTCACGTGGAATAGGAAATTAGAAACTTTGATTATATAACTTTTTGACTCATTGATAGTAATTATTGCTGAAAAGATCGTAATTGTTGACAACGCTCGTTCACAAGGAAGGAAACCATGCTACGGATTACCTTACAAAGATGAAACATCTCCTTAATCCGATCATCTAGTAAATAAAGATACTTTATAACCTTAATTCTTTTTTGCATTTTTCTTAATTTTAAATAATTACTTCATTTGAATCGAACTCATAACCTCAAGGTTATCTTTATGATTTGTAATATTAACGACAATATAGGAATTTATTAAACTAATATTAAAGATGTTATATAAATTTATTATTTGTAATATATATATACTTATCATAATAATTTATATTTGATTAAAATTTAGATAATTTATATAATATTTACTTTTAAATACTAAATATTATGATTGGATGTCAAAAAATTCTATCATAAATATTTCCAAAATTTTAAACAAAAAACTCTAATTTTGCTATCTTTTTTTATATAATTTATTTATAGTTTTTATTAATTATTTGATTATTATTAATTAATTTTCATCTATACCATTATTTTTTATAATGGATAAGAATTATAAAAAATAAGTTTTGCATAAATACATATGAAACTAAAAAAAATAATTATGTTTTATAACCGGTTAAAATCGTATTTATCATAAAACTTGGATGAATATATTTTATATTTATATAACAATAATAACTTTTTCAATGGTTTAAATCTGTCGGAAGAATATTTTTGCCTATAATTATTATCGGGAAATAATTATATATAAGGGACGAAAAATTTAATTTGTAACAAAATAAATGAATGAGTAATTTAAGATCTGTCGTCAAAGTAAATGGAGGGGATCAGCTTTACTCATAAAGGATTGGGAGGCTTGGGGAAGATTATGCTGCAAGACCAAATGGGAACCCGATGGAGAAGAAGAGTGCGTATGTGTAGAAGCCTAGACTTTTGTTGTTTGGAAAAACGCCGAAGAAAAACCGGAAAAAGAAAAAAGGGAAAAAAAACCAAAAAAAACAGGAAATTAAATCCTCAAAAAAAAATCAATACTGAAAATAGTAATACTCCTAATGTGAGATTATCAATTTATCATGTAAGTAAAAGTAAAACCTTACCTGCGACTGAGAGTCAACCGTAGCTGCTCTCTTGTGCCTCTTCTTCTTGGTCGACCCCTGCAGATCAAAAGAAGCATTGATTATGAGTAGAATTCCAACACATTATTATATATTTATGTTGTTAAATAGCTAGATCGAAGAATACATTATGTTATTAATTAATTAAACCTTACCCGGGATTCGACGGCACCATGGAGATCGATCTCTTGGTGGCCTGGAAGTTAGCCGGTAGTTTACAACTATAACGCCAGCCGGAGCCAGACTTCCGGCTCAGTTAGCTGGATATTAAAGCTAGCCGGAGACGGAAGTTAGCCTCTATGATAGTTCTAGTTTCTGGACAGACAGCGGGCGCCGGAGACGAAGTTCTATAACGCAATGCAGAGCTCTACTTTCTCGACATATATGGAGTTCCACAAGAATGGGCTTGACTCTGGAGACACCTGCTTTCGCCATAGCGCATTGACCTCTCAGTTGGATTTTTTTTTGTGATGAAAACGCATTGACGTAAGATTAAGTAAAATAAATTTTACAAATTTTTTAAATTTGTACTTCAACTCAATACCTTAGTTTCAATGAAAACATGGCATTTCAGCTTGACTTTACGAGAATACACGTGTTTTCAAAAAAATTTGAGTGACCCACCACTGGAACAGATGAGTACGGATCAATTCTTTTAGGTGTACAGAAAAAAAGACAAACGTTTTTTTATTAAATGACACAAAGAGATGAAAAACCAGCATCACATTGTTTCCTGTGGGCTGTTACTGTTAGCTTGTTAGCAGCGCCAATATCTCCTCCCTCTCTTTGTATCTTTTATGGCCATCTTTGTTGGGATGCTTCCGACAATGAAAAAAAAGTCTTGAAATTTTGAAAACTAATCTAATCCTTGACCAGTAGGATGAAGCTTTAAATGATGACTTTTGATAGTAAAAATCTGAAAATCACAAGAAACGCATTTAGTTGAAAATTTTATTTCTATCGAAATTCGAGGAATATGAAAATTTTGATGTGATACAATATTTAGTTTTTCGTTTTAGAAAATACGTTTCGTCTTGGGTTGATTGAAGAAATAAATAATAATAAGAAAATCCGTTTTGTAAAAATAATTTTAACGCGAAAATGAGATTATAAAATGTTGAAATAAAATCATTGTTTTGATTTAATTCGAACAAAGGAAAACAACAGCAGTTTTGATTCGTATATAAAATGTTGAAAGCGAGTAAGTTCATTTTTCTTTGTTTTCAAATTTTGTTTTTGTCTAATTCTCGTAACTAAACGTGTTTTCCTTGTTTTCGAAAAGTTTGAATAGAGAAAACAGAAAATTTTCTACCTACTAAACATGACCTAAAAGTTTCTCTTCAAAACACACATTATTAATTAGTCTCTTCTTTTCATGTCATTAAAACCGTAATGACCAATTATAGTTTTAGGCTACAATTTAAAACCTTGGTTGATAACTACAATTTAAAAAAAATTTAAAACCTCAGTCAACCATCAATGTTTTAACTTTAACCTTGAAATCACAATCATAAATCATAGTTCTAATTTTTTGAAAAATTTTAAAATCATAGTCACCAATCACGATTATGGTGATATATATATATATATATATATATATATATATATATATATATATATATATATATATATATATATATATATATAAAAATAAACTAACTTAAACATTATTTTAAAACATGAATTGTTTTTATTTTTTTTAAAGATTATTTTGGGACATGACTCGTTATGTGGGGGGACAAAGTTTTGAGAACGTAATTTCATTTACTCCCATCCTTATAGTCAAGTTGTTCATACCGTGTCTCCTCTGTCACACATTATTACAAAAATTAAAATTTATGACGCTTCATCTATGACGCTTTCCAAAAAAATGTCATTATATAAAATGTGATTAGGCATATCATGATGCTTAATTAAAAACGTCATCATCTCATATATATTTTTAGGTTTTATGGCATTTATTTTAAGTGTCATTGATAAACGGGGCTCTTATACGAAGACCTTGACGTTTTTTTTTTCTTTGATCCGAAGGTGGGGGATTATCCCAAAGAAGCTAGAAACAACTCAAAACACTTCTCAGCCTCATGAATCCAAGATTGTCCCTTTGAAGAAGATCTTGACATTAGAGGTTGTCTCCATCTTGCGGGAATGGTGTGTTGAAGCAAGCCATCTTAACTTGAGATAATCTACCGCTTGATTCCCCTCTCTATACACAAGCATGATACTTATCATTCAATTCTTATTGAACCATGTGTTGCACTCTTGTATTAAGTTTGAGAGAGAATTCTCAATTTCCTTAAGACCTTCCACCCAATTGAACACCGAGAGAGAGTCTACTTCAACAAGAATCTTCTTGAAGCCTAGATCCCATGCCATTCGAAGACCAAAGAGGAGTGCCCAAGCCTCTGCTTCTTCGATAGATCTACAACACAAGTTGATTGCAAAACCTCCCTTCCATGCTCCCTGCTCATCTCACAGTTAGACCTCTATCTGATGTACCATGTTAAACATACTTCCATCGATGTTGGTTTAGCCACCGAGAGTTTCCTCCATCCTATCCATTCTAACCTGGAACTTTTCCAAGCACCGGTAGCTTTTCTTTGGAGTACTCCCATCGTTATCACCTCCAAGCTGTAAGCATGCACCGTCTCCCACTTCCTCTCTAGACTCGCTTTGTGTGCATTAAAGAATTCATTATTCCTCCATCTCCAAAGTCATCAAAGGCAAAGAGCAAATGTTTCCTTCCAGGGCTTCTCCTCATTGGGGATTTTCAACTTCAGATTCCAATGAATCCAATTTTGGAATGGCAAATTTTTTCGTCTTTCTCTAACTTCTTTAGCAATCATCTTCCCCCAAAAAAGAGCAGCATTTCCACAGTGGCGAAACAAGTGATCCAAGCTCCCCATGTCAACTATACATCGATGGCAGGTTGGGTTGAAGACCTTGACGTTTTTTAAATGTTTGGTAATAATTCAAAGACATTGACACCCCTTTGGAGCACCATCATTATGTAGTTTTTTTTTTTTAATTTATAAAAAGGATCTCAAACCTTCCCATCATCAAAACCCAATAAAATCAAAGAAGCAAGAGCGGATACAAAGAGCTTTTCTGGTTGGTGAATAGGAGAGAGTAAACGAAGAGGGTTGATTATTGAGCAAGAATAGAGGATCTTTTTTGGGAGGTGATTTTGGGCTAAAAGAATGTCTTCTGGAAAAGTAAAAGGTGAATAGGGTTAGATTGATCTCCAAGTTTTAACCTTTCTTGGAATAGTGGGGGTGGGTTCGGCTATATGCATCATACGAGGGTGTTCTCGAAGGTTGTTAGGGGGCGAAGAATCTTTAATGTTGATCAACAGCAACTCGGTCTCGAATGGTGGGTCTAGGGCGATAATTATTTGAATGGAGGGGATGTCACTCGGTCTCGAATGGTGGATGTAGGGTGATAATCATTTGAATGGAGGGGATGTCACAAGCGTCAAAGAGAAAGAAACCATTGAAGGAGAGGGTCTGTCAACAAGCGGGTTAACTCTTGTTCCGTTCTTTTTTTTTTAGTGTTTGAGTGAGTGAATATCACTGCTACTGTATCCCCCTTGGCCTTCTCTTTCTCTATTTTTTTTTTCTTTTCTTTGCTTCTCATCATTGGATTATTGCATATTCACTTCTCTGGTCCTATACAAGAAAAAAATAGAGTGTGCAAAAACACTGGAGAAAAAAAAGCTAGATGTCAATCTTTTTCTTTTCCCTGGAGGCTGTTTTCTGTTTTTCATTTAGGTTTTCTCTTGGGGGATGTTATATCTAAATATGGTGTTCAAGTTTCAATCTTGGAGTTTTTTCTTGATGGGTTGAGGCTTTTCTGCACATGGGTGTTTGATTTTAGGTAATTGGAGCTTTGTTGAGGTCTTAAAGTATGTGACCTTTATGGGTTTTGGTTTCATTTGTTTTCATTGTTGATTTGTATTGAACTTGCTTTAGGAAAGCAACATGTAAAGAAGAGAGGAGAACAAGCACATTTTGAGGAGTGCCTAATGTGCTTGAAATGAAATCTAATAATTTAAGGTGATCTTTAGTTTTCAAGTTAAACTAATTTCTTATAATTTTTTGCGCTTGGTTTGGGTTTGCTAATAGAGATTACATGAATTGTTCAAAAAGCTAAGAATGAAACTGAGAATTTGGATATTCTGTTGAGGGAGAAATAAATCAAAGTGGAAACTTTGTGAAAAAGAAATTGAAATACAAAGGATGGAGAATGATCAATTGGAAAAGAGGGTTGTTGCAGTATTATTTCATGTTTACACTAATTTTTACCTAATTTTTTTTTCTTCTTAGTCAATGATCTAATTTCTATTCTTTGAAGTTGCTTGAGAATTCAAAACATATTGATGTGAAAAGATTAAGAGTGCATGAAGCATGATTTTCATCATTTGCAAGTAAATTTCTATTCTTGATATTTAGTTCATTTTATTTTTATTTTTATTTATTCTTATGTTTATGGCTTTGTGGGGGCTTTTTCTTTTGGGCAAGTGTGAATGTATCTCTACCTACAGTTTAGTTTTATTTAAACAAAAGTTTTGATGGGCACTATACATGGACACTGTTCACATGGAGTTTCCAAAATTGGTTTCCAATCCAATGGGATCCATAATAGAAAAAAAACAAATCTCGGGATTTGAGGCGTCACACACATAGTCTCTTGTTGTAGGCCTCAAAGATTGAACAAATCTTTTCCTCTTCAAAGCTACATGTTGATGAACTCGAACTTCCTAATAAATTTAAGTTTCGAGCTTCTTTCTTCACACTTTTGTTTAATGAAGTTTCAAATTTTAAGGGGACTTATTATAGTTTGGTGGTAAAAGTAGTGGAAGATATGGGTTAGTGATATTTCAACTTATTAAGATGCTCTTTGCAAAGAAAGAAATGAGGATTATGATGATGGGTTTGAATGCAACAGGGAAAACAACCATCTTATACAAGCTAAAACTTTAAGAGATTGTTACTACTATTCCGACTATTGATACTTGCTCTATTTAATTTCCCTTACCTTTGCTTATCAAAACAAGTCATTGAAAGAAAAAAATGGTTTTACAAGTCTTTGTGTTTCATGGGTCTTCATTAATTTTCTATAAATTGGTAGATTGATTTGAATGGGGATTCATAGTTCCCAGTAATAGCTTCTATCCTTTGTGACTATTTTGATTTTCTTTTTATACCCAAAACCCAAGTTGAAGATTCTTAGTATAAGCCCTCAAATTTTCTCTCCAGCTACTTTTACATTTACTTTATACTTTGAAACAGTAAAATGATTTTGGATTGAGCCCACCACCTCTACAACACTCATCATTTCAACTTCACAACCAACATTATGAAAAAAAAAGAATAAGAAAATATTAGAACCATGTTTATTTCTTTTCTTTTTTTTATTACCTAAATATAAAAAACACTAAATTTAAATAAAATAATTTTAAACATAAGATCAAAAAACATACCAATACCATGATAACCTTTCTTAACAATCAACATAGGTAGACATTTCTTATTAGTCATCCAAATGGCCTAATAATTATATATTTGGAGACAAGCATCCAACAACCCTATGATATAGAAAATATATAGGGAACTCACGAATTTGTTCATGCATTGGAGATCACGGACATAACAAATATATTATAATGTACTGAGATAAATAATATTTTATAATTCATTTTATCGCGGTAAAGTTGACATGATATATATTTGATACATGAGATATTGTGATTCCATGTATGCGTTACAAAATAAAACATTAAATTTTTTTTACAAAAAATAAGAAAAGAAAATTGTAACATTAATGTAAATCTTTGAAAATTTTCAAACCAAAATACCATTTTATTTAACAAATAGCATCAAATTCGATCTTCTTTGAAACATATAAAGATATGTACATATATATTTTTTAATATGCTACCAGGAAAACTCAGAGATATTTCTTAATTGTGAGCCTTCATGATAAAACTATTTAAGCATATTTACAAAAATTATTTGAGTTAACAAATAATTTATTTACTTCTGGCAAGGCAAACAGTACTCAAGATTCAAGAATGGGTGGACACGTGCATAGGGCCCAAGGAGATGGAGGCTGGGCTGGAACCCAGAATATAAAAGCCCATCATCAATTCTTTCAAAAAAAAAAAGGCCCATCATCAATACATAGGGATCGCGCGTCAAGGTGATAAAATATGGGCCAGACACACCAGTGACCGTGTGATTTTTATCTAATTCGAAACTCCAAATCTTTACAAAACGACGTCGTGTTTTGAAGGTTTGGCTGCCGTATAGTTTGGTGGCTGATGGATGCCTTATAGAGAGAGAGCGATGATGAGCCTCCGACGAAGGCTCTCCACGAGCTTGCCCCAACTTTTTGGATTCACAAGCAGGTCCTTCAGATCTCTGGAATTTCCCCGGAAGCCCCTCCGTCCCTCCAACTCTTCCGGTGAATCCAATCTCGTTCATGGAATCCACGTCTTTCATTGCCCAGTAAGTCATCTCTCTCGCAATGCTTGGATTCTTGGATTCTTGTTTGGTTGCGAGATGGGAATTGAACTTGTTCTGTATTAGGACGCAGTCGGAATCCTCGCCAAACTCTCCGATTGTATCGCTTCCAGAGGCGGAAACATACTGGGGGCGGATGTTTTTGTACCTGAAAACAAGAAAGTTTTTTATTCTAGAAGGTGACTTCATATTGTGCTGTGAATTTTGATTTTGCATATTATCTGTTTGAGGAAATGTGGGTATGAATTGATGCATGGATTTTGGGGTTCAAACAAGTATGCAGGTGGTACGGGAAACTAACTGCTTTCTACTTTTGGAAATAGAAAATCTGAAAGTAATGCAGAACATGTGTTTGGTGGTATGCTCGCAAATCTTGTTTTTTGAGAAACAATTTTCTAGAAATGGGTTTAAAATTGGTGTTTTTCTTTAAAGAATGCATGTAAAACAGTGGCTTGAGGATATATTAGTGGAACAGTTTGAATTCCTGAGTCACTCTTATAAGTGTACAAGAACAAGTTTGGTGAAAAACTGTTGAGTGATTTTGAATATCTTGTGAAAATTCAATGGCTTCATTGCATTTGGGGTAGGATTTGAAGCTACATATCCATATTATTGATTGGACCATTGAACAAAACTGGAGAAATAATAGGACGGGACTAGTTCTATGGTTTCAAAAATATTACCAGTTTTGGGTTTTTTTTTCTTTTCTTTCTTTAATGGCCTCACTTTTAGTGGTAATAAGTTGCTTATGTCTGAAATATATGAGCAATTCCATCTCAATGGGTAGTACAGTTCTATAAGAAACATTAAAACATTCTGTTACGATTGTGTGTGGTACCACAACCAGTGGTTGAATCAGCTAGAATAGGAGCTGGTTCCTGGTATTCACAATTTGAGTGGTTAATTCATCCCAGTTTGTTTTCAAAAACAGTAGTTGGTTATGCTTTTTAAACTGAAAAAACATAGTACATTTATTTGAACTGGGAATAGAATGGAATCTAATTGTTAACCACATGGCAGTGAGTTTATTTTTGACCCTGTGAAGTGGCCACGAGCGAATGGATGAGGACTTCCTAAAACTATCAGAAATATATTCCAATGCAGAAGTAAGTTTGTTCGGTGCCTAATCTTGACCCCAAATATAAGATTTCTGTTCTTGCGTCAAAACAGGTAAGGCTTGTTATCATTCTTGTCTTGTTATTTTGATCTTTAGCTTATTAAAGATCATCATCTTGTTGCAGGACCATTGTTTGGTTGATCTTTTGCATGAATGGCAGGATGGAAGGCTTCCAGTAGATATAACATGTGTGATAAGGTGGGTTTCGAGGAAGATCACCACACTTTGGTTTTAAAGATGTTAATATTTCGGTTTAGAGAGTATAATTGGTTTTACGATGCATTTTTAACGATAATCATGGCCAGAGGATAAACACCCACGTGTTTCGCTTTCTTGAGAGGCATGGAATCCCATATCATTATTTGTGTACAACCAAAGAGAATAAAAGGGAAGAGGAGATTTTGGATTTGGTTCAGGACACTGATTTTCTAATACTTGCTAGATACATGCAGGTAAATCAGATGATATCCTCAGTTCCTAATCACATCAATTATCTTGTTAATATTGAAAGGGAAGAATCTAGGGTACTATATTCTTTCATAGTTGAAGTTCAAAACACTAAATCAGCAAACAGATTTTTCAGTCTTCTCCTTTGAGCCCCCTAGTCAGTGCATAATTAATTTGAAATATATCCTAGTTTTGTAGCATCTTTATCTTGGTGCCCTTTTTATGCTGAACTGTTGGTATAACGATTCACCAATTGCAGTGTAGCTCTTAACATCAATTATTATGCAGGTATTATCTGGGAACTTTTTGAAGACTTACAGGAAGGATATTATTAACATTCATCATGGTCTTTTGCCATCATTCAAGGGTGGGAATCCTTCTAGACAGGTTTATTTGCCCACCTTCGTCTTGGCTTCCATTAATTATCACCAATTCAACTATTTGGTTGTTTAACTCATCTCACATACTTAATTTGATAGCTAATGTTGACAGGCCTTTGATGCTGGAGTTAAATTGATCGGTGCAACAAGTCACTTTGTAACCGAAGAACTTGACACTGGGCCAATTATGGAGCAAATGGTGAGTATTTTTCTGTTAACTTATGTAATGTCAGCTGTATTTAATCCTTTGTTACCTATTTTGGAATTCTAACTCAACTGTTTTTAATCTTTGGCTAACTATTTTGGAATTCTAACTCAACTGTATTTAATGGGCCTACTGTTTTGGAGTTCTAATAAGTTGGGTTAAGCATAATGAATCATTCTCCTGTTCGCTGATGCTAAAGTTTACTTTTGTTCTCCCTTGACCACTACTGAAAATGTAAGAAACTTGACTTCAGAATAAAAAGGATACACTCAAGGTAGGGTGAATAAGTGGGAAGATGGAGCAGCAATTCCTTCTATTTTATGGTGCCTTTGGAACCTATGGGAAAATGTGACAATTCTTATTATTTGAAGGAGAATAATTGGTACAACCTTTATATATATATAATAAATGGGCTGACTCAGGACACTGTGACACTTTGGTACAAGATCTGATTGAATAATCCTTGCATTGTTATATCTGATGCTTTAAATACAAACCTCAGATTGGTTCTTAATCATTCTATAGAAGTTAGGGAAAAAACTGGGATTACTCTATTTCAATTATCAATGAATGAGAAACCATTTCGCACTTGAAAAATTAGGAATCATGTATTGGCCCCAAATATCTGAATGAACAATAGCAAATGGAGTAGATGATCTTGTATTATTTAAAAAAAAATGGAACCTGATGTTGTTTTACAACCTTGCAAACATCGCAATCCATTGACTGTTAACACCAATTTTTGTACACAGCAAAGGGAACAAGTTCTGCAGTAAATTAAAAGGTGAGACGGAAATAATGAAGCCAAAGTTCATCTTTATTTGATGTGAGCCTTTCCTTCTCCTAGCAAGTCCAGTCATCCTCTCACAACCTGATCTTGAAATATATGATTTTTTCCTTTTTTTCTTTCTTTCTTTTTTGATAAGTGATCTTGAACTATGTGATAAGCAGAGAAGAAAGTTACACTACAGTTAAGTCATTCACAGAGAGTAATTGGTACCACTTTTGCTTTCTTAGGAACTTTGACCATTCTATCAGTCAAACAATCCCCATAAATCAGGAATTATTCTATTTTGAATAGGAAACTACTCTCTTTTAAATTTACAGTTGTACACAGATTTCCTGAGTTCTAGAAAATTTTACATTTTCTAACAGAACCTATAATAGCTAATTTTTTTAGGATAGCAGTGTGCCCTTGAGGAAAAATGAAAAGGATAGCAGTGTATAGTTGTAACATTTCATGGCAACTTTTGTTCTGTGTAGAACAGTTGCTTGTGGTCATAGATACTACATGATCTCCACTGGGGCTCAGAGGTGAATGGTTGATCAAGATCAGAAACACGTTGAGAAGCCAATCTCTATTGACTGAAAAGAATAAAGGAAACAATAACCTGATTTTTGTTGACAATTATATTTTTTTATTTTTTTTATATGGATAAAAGCACGATATATATTAAACAAAAAGAAGAGCCCAAGGGCAGGCCTCAAGTATACAGGGAGTATACACAACAAGGGTCTTCAAAGGGGTACAAAAGAAAAGGAAAATGAAACGAAAAACCCACCAGCCCTCATCTACACCCACTAACCATAATCTACAACCCAATTAAGTCAAAGGATCAACCAAAGATCTAGGGCTCTCAACAATGTACAGATTTTTTATGACAATTGTTATATCTCATAATCTTTCCTGTTTGAAGTATTTAAGTGCTTTAATCTGAATGGAGAATCCTATCTAGATTCTAGACAGACCATGATATTCTTTTGTATTCTTCAGTACAAAGTTTAAATTCATTAGATGGGCAACTACTGAAAAAATATAATGAAATAGATAGAGCTCTAAAGCATTTGTTATTATCTAAAACTGCTGACTCAAGGCTGCTATTACTGCCATCCAAAGCTTACCTTGAGAGGAATTTTATCATGTGTCATATTTATTTGTACCTTTTTGTGTATTTTTATTTGATCAGATATGCTTGCTTGTTACATTATTTGATTTTTAATGTTTTATGTAAGTGCATTTACTAGTTTTTGTCATTTCTAGCTATATCAATAAAAAATTATACCGGGTGTGTGCTCCCCTTTATGATACTTTAAAACATGTTTTTTTTTTCCATTTTTCAGGTTGAGAGAGTTAGCCATAGAGATAACTTGAAGAGTTTTGTGCAGAAATCAGAGAACCTAGAGAAGCAATGCCTTGCTAAGGCCATAAAATCATATTGTGAGTTGCGGGTGCTACCTTATGAGGTTAACAAAACTGTTGTGTTTTGAGGGGATACTGTGGTAAAAAAAAGCACTTTGAAACAATGGGAGTGCAGTTTTGTATATTTCTTATGATTCTTCATTGAGATACTCTATTTTAATGTATCATGCCAATAACTTAGTGTTAAGTGCATATATCGGCATTCAAACTTTAGCCAGAAGGCTTGACTTTCTTGGTCATAAACCAATATCTTTGTAAGAAAATTTACTCACAATATTATTTTCATCAACTTGATGAGATGTTCCTGTATCTTGCCCTATTTCTCTGTTATTGGCATAAACTTCCTTTTGAAAATAGGCCCGAACTCATTAAGCACTTTTTTTTGGTCCGTTTAAAACCTGGTTTTGAGAAAAATCTGAAGGAGCTTAGCTGCCATTTATTGATGCTTCCTGAAACAAATGGTCAAAATAAATTTCCTGCTTTTGGGTCTGTCATTACAAGTTGTATGTTGAGTTGTGGATGAGAATTCGGCATCATCACTGCTTATGGCTCTGTTTGTTTTCATGGAAATAAAATCGAGGAAACTGTTGTGCATCAATGCTGTCGATTAAGGTGCATAATATTGTGATTGTGATGTCAATATACCAATTTATTTATTTATTCTTTTGATAACCGTGAGTCCTCAAGAAGGATTTGAACCTGTGACCATTGAAGAGTAACTCCAAGGCCGGACAACTGAGTTATAGACCAATTTATTTATTGCACACATGCATCCTCAATGAGGCATCTGCTGCTAAGCTAGTCATAGAAGAGTCGGTTTTATTTCAATGTAACCATTTCACCCTCAAACAGAGACTTTGATGCAAATATATGATAACGGACAATGAGGTATAATTATCTCTCATTTACTTAAAATAGCATGTCTTCTTATATGTTCCTGGGTCACACAGTACAAAATATTAGTGGGGTTTTATCTCTTGTATTCTTGAAGTACACATATGCACAAAAGAATCAAATGCTCTTATTGATATTTAACATTTCCAAGGAGTGTTCAGTGGCTTCAATGCAACTGACTCGTCGGAGAAGATTCTGAATCCCATCAACCCAGATCTGCTTATGGATCTTGCTTTTGCACTTAAACTCTAAAAAACCCTGTGCAGTTTTCAGTCCAAAATACAAATCCATATTTTCTCTTTCTTTTCTGAAGGGCCATGCAGCAGTCTCATTGCAGACTCCATAAACAACACCTATGACCAAAAAGGACTACATCAGGAGGAAGAAATTTGAAGCTTTTCTGGGCAAAAGGATGCACATACCAGAAGAAAATACAAAGATGAATGCTTACATTTGTTTTTCTTTGAGAAGGCTCCTCCAACATGTTTGCTTTTGAGCTTAACTATTACCTGCCATAAGAGTTGTACATCAGAGGAACTGATAGGTTTATTGTTGCTAACCAAAGAACATCCTTTTCAAATTTTCCTGCAAGTTTAGTTTATATACCTGGGATTTCTTGTTGATGTAGATGGTTACACGCTTCCACCGCAGCACTCCTGAGAATTCCAATTGCAGGTAATTTAGATTAAGTAGTCAAAATTACTGATATGATGTTGATAATTTAGGGAAACTGATGTTGAGCTTTGAGTAGAAAATTTACCCTTTTGTGTGTGCTGCTGTAGTTCACCTGTGCAGGGGGGATCCTGTTCTTCCATGTCACTGTGGAAAGCAGCAACAAGAGGATCTTCATAAGGACTTATACTTGCATTCTTTCTTGTTTCTTTCTGCAATCTTGCTTTCAGGGCTGCTTCTCCTCTCAAAGCTGTGGATCATCGGAAAAAGGCTTCTAGTTAACTAGTGATCTTGGGGAGAAAAAAAATTCAAGATCTTGGTTTGTAACTTGATACTTCTCCCGAAAAATAGAAGATGCTAGACCAAAGAGCAAGTACCTGTTGCAGCTGCAGCAGTAAGAGTCATTAGATCACCAGGACTATGAATATCCACCGCTGATCTGACAACCGACGCCAAGCGATCATGATCAGCTCCTGCTGATTCTGCAATCTCAACGAAATGAGACGCCAAGAGTTCTGTTGCTGATGCCAAAGCCACGCTCATTTTCGAGCCTGATCCATTGGAGTTCTCTGCTGCAGCCACTGAAGCCAAGGCTGCAGCCAGTCCAGCAACAGCCATGGTGGCATGAACCCGCGCATTCTCCACCCGGATCCTGTCTTTCTTCTTCACTCCGCTACTTCCTGACTCCTTGTGGTGGAACCATTTTCCTATTGCTGCCGTTCTTCGAGTATTCACCCAGTTCATAACCTTTCCTGGCTGCAAAATATTCATATACATACAGACATACGTACATACATGAGATAGGGTGAACAGAAAACAAAGAAAGCAAAAGAGCTGTGACCAAAGGATATATAACTTACAGGCTTCGGTGCAGCTACCATTTCTGGGATTATGCTGGGATTTTTGTCAAGAACACACTGCTTCTCTTTCAGAGCTTTTGAAATTTCCAGAGCAGAAAGGCTCCATGATCTCGACAAGAACTCAATCGGCTCCTTCGGCGTCTGAGGTTGCTGTGGGATAGATGGAAACTGTGACCACAGTTTCAGCTCACCACCATCCTCTGCCTGCTCCAGATCATGCAAATAACCCTTCTTCTGCCCCCAAAGCTGACCACCCTCCATTCGATCTTTTACGCGAACAAGGTAAATTCCGATTCCCCAATCAGTTGAAAGATTTTCTTAGCTACGAGCTCTAGCAAAATTTCCCTGCTTTGATAAGTTGATAGAAAACATGAGCATATATATTGAAGTAAACTAGTCAAGACCCATAATTGAGTAGATGAACCTGAACGTATGAATGAATTCAAAGCTATGCTTATCAATAGAAGGTCTGGCAGAAAGATCCAGCTCAGATACAAAGAACTAGAGAACGAGCCATTATTGAACAAGCATATTAGATGTACTTTTCCCTTACTTTTTGAAGGAAAAAGGAAAAACTGTTAGCTAGATTCAGTCTCAAAAGTAAGAAAAGTAGGTGTGTCATATGCCACTTCCACAAGAAAAGATAAGGATAAATGTTGTTATTAGTTAAAGAAAAAAAAAGAAGAAAAGCAGAAAAGGTCAGAGGAGATTAGACTTGTAAAGCTCTAAAGCCCTCAACGTATAACACTTGAGAGAATTATGTGAACCCATGTGAGAGTGAGACATATATACCTCAGCAGCAAGCTTAAACCCCAGGAGCTCAGAACCCACACCACCCCACCTTTTTATATGGTACACAGAGAGGAGACAAGAGGGTGGAAGACCTAAAAAAACATAGGGATAACAAAGCCTCGTGCTCGAAGCCTTGCACGAATCGAGGTTTAGATTTCTTTCAGGAGGGTCAAAAAGAGTAGAGAGACAGAGTAAGCGGAATTGGCGAAAGTCAGATATATATATATATATATATAAATCAAAAACTAGTAATACAGTAGAGAGAAAGAGCTGAGAACATTCCCCGGGTTGAGCGGGGGAGTGTTTGTAGTAGTCATGCAGCTGGATCAGCTCTCAGCTCACGTGTGTCTATGAACAACCATTCTAATATGAGTTGGTGAATATTGTAATGTTAGATGACCAAGGTGACCGACCCCCTCATTTATTATCCGCGCTTCCTGGCCTGCGCTTTAGCTCTCTCGGACCGACTTTCGGTTGTCGGCGATATGGGCCCATGCATGGAGGAGCTTGACTCACGAGTCAAGGTTAGGGATTCCACGAAAATTTCTAAGGATTAAGAGATTAATAATATGATATTAGATACTTATAATAGTATTCATTGTCGGGATAAACCAAATCAAGTTATGCACACATTTTATATTTTATTATTTTATATTTTCATCATATTTGTTCGTGTTTTAGGTTTTGTTTAGTTCCTATAAAGTATTTAAAGAAAGAAAAAAGAATGTGTTTTAGGCTGTGTTTAATCAGTTCCTATATTGTATTTAAGGAAAGAAAAAAAATTGTGTTTTAGGATGTGTTTAGTTCCTATAAGGTATTTTAAGGAAAGAAAAAAGAATGTTTGAGAAAATGGTTTTCTTATTGGCCTTTTGCGATCCAAATTTTGAAAACTCTTTTTGAGAATAATTTTTAAAAACACGAAAAACATAATTTTGGTGTTCGATGAAAACTGTTTATGTTATCTAAATTTAGTGTTTTCGGTGTTTTTTATGTTTTTAGGGAAAAAAAATCAAAAGTGTTTTCTTTGTTTTTTAGAATAAAAAACAATTTTCAAAAACTAGAAACAATCCTGTATTTTTCTTTGTTTAGTAAAAAAATGTAAAGAAAATCAAATATATAAAAATTTACATATTTTTAAATTATTTAATTTCTATATTAATAAATTAAAATGGATGGAATGAATTTGTACTCACAAATGAAGATATTAATTTTATTTTCAGTCCTACTTTCTCCCTCCATTTTCTTTCCCTTTCATTTTTCTTCAAACTTTATATGTGAACCATTTATAGCTTTAGTGTGTATTATATTTGTTTCACTTATAAATAATCTAAATTTTATCATAAATCATCAATTATCTAGATAATTATCATAGTTAAGTAATGATTTGATACCCTAAACTTTTAATTTAATAAAAAAAATTAAAAAGAATTTAATCTAATCAATGAACATCTATACATTCAATTTGTTCCATCTTCCATCATTCCCAGTTGTTGGGGCATTCAATGTATATCATATCAAAATCAACAGGAGCCACCGACCCTTCAGTCTCCACCCTTTCTTTCCCAAAAAGGTCCACACGTAAACGCACCCTGGCCCGTCACATCCGTTACCATCACCAAAAGGACTAAACCCCATAATTCATTTCTGGTGGGTTCACTTATTATAAGGTTTTAGTATCAAAAAAAATGAAAACAATCATTCCACTTTAATGGTTCAATTTCAAATCAATTTGTTTTCATTTCGTAACACTTTTGAGTTTTGGCCGAATTTAAGAAAAACAATAACATTTTCAATATTTTTAATATGTGGAGCAGAAAGGAAGCCCCCATATGGATGAGGGTCACAGCTGATTTTTGGAATTGAAAGCTTTAATGGAGCTGGCATTATTTATGATCACATCTGTATTATAGGCAAAATTTTCAAATAAGGCTGCTGGTATTTGGGTATGGCTAAGTACATTTCCGGACTTATAACTTTATCCAATTATATCCACGTTTGGATTTATTAGATGCTGCCAGCCTATACATAACCTCATAGTCAAGAAGATGTAGGTATAGGTCTACCTCCTTCTTTGTATCGTTTTCCACCTTGATTACGAAATATCATTCCCTGCCTAAGATTCCCGAGGCGGACTTTCGTAGGCCTTGTAAGGATAATAAAGTCTGATATGATTCGTCAACACGACTTAAGTTTAGTCGGCATTTAATGAACACGACTTAAGCTTAGTCGGCATTTAATGAATCCGATAGGATATAAGAGCATCTCCATCGGTGGAACAAAAACAAAAAAAATAGATATTCAAACAAAAAAATCTATCTCCAACAATAAAGCAATCCTTCGAGTAAGAGTAAAAGAATTGTTAATGAATAGTTACCATTAATATTTAGGCAAATATTACTAAGAATTATTCATAAACAATATTAGGTATATGATAAAAATTTCCATTTTAGGTATAAAGTGATATAGATAAATTAAAGATATATGAAGTAATTATCAAGAAAGAGAAATGGTAAAATTGGAATAAATTTAGGATAACTAAAGTTTTTAGATCTTCCATTATTAGGTTAGCTGTAGCTTGTTTAATTCATCTCAAAAATTGTTTTTGGAGCAAAATATAAACTTTTAGATATTGATTTTTTCTTCTTGGTGGAATCTTTACAATCGCATTTATGTCAATATAAGTAAACTATTTAATAACCTCATTTCCTTTGTTAGTTTATTTTCCTTAAGTAATAAGGGTTAATTTTTTTATTATTTTTAGTTTAAAATCATTCATTTACATTTTTTTATCATGTTTTTTCCTCAATAAAGTTATTATTCTACATAGATATAGGTTTTCATTTGTTTTTTCGTGATTTCATTATCGTCTTGTTACGACAGATAATTACGTTGTCTCGATACGACATTTTATTTTATTTTTCATCTTCTTACGATGTTTACTTGTATGTGTATGATTTAGATGGATAAAACATATCTGATTAAAGACAATAAATTAAATCAATTATCAATAATATGCTACAAAACTATAGTTATAGATATTATAGTTATAATAGTAATATCAAATATATAGGTTTCAAACCGATTTATTATGTTATTAACTTATATGTTGTTTAATCACCTATGATTTTTATCAAATTTGATTGTGTTTCTATTGATGAATTGATAGTTTGAATTAATAAAATTATTTTTCTTTTAAAAAAAAGGTAAATTATTTTTAGGTTAATTATATGTAACATAACTTTGATTTGAGATAATCTATGTAATTATTGTACTTGTTGACCTAAGGGTTGTTCTAATCTATTTAACTCATTTAAAATTTGACTTTGAAAAAGAGTTTGATTAAGTCATTAGGGTAGTAGATTGGAAAGTTAATCATATTGACTTAAGTAAGACTTAACTCATGATGAATTGCTTAGTGGGTAAGATAAGATAGATGTGTATGTTCATGAATTTCATGTCTTATTGAATTAGAAATGCATATCTTAGAATATTATTCTCTAAGAAGATATGAAAGTGTAAAATAGTATAGGCAATTGGAGATATTTTGTTATTACTAACATTAATTTGTAAAAAAAATACAAAATAAGATAGAACATTTATTGTTTTTCAACATACATACATCTTATATTTGAACTAATTATGATCTATATATTTTACGTAAAAGAGATAAAAATAAATGACAGAAAACATATCTCATCATTTACTCTACACCATTCTTGATTGAAAATAAAATAAGTGAAAAAAAAAAACTCATTATTTTATATTATTAACCAAATTTGAGATAGAATACATTATCCATTCTTTTATCATATCTTATGCTATATTAAATTAACCAAATATGACCTTAATAATTGTATAATATTTGAGTATATATTTTTACTTCTTGTAGTTCATGTTATATTTTGATCAACTAATTTAGTTGTCTAAATTTTGATATGGCTTGAATCAAACTCATAAATCTCAACTCAAATCATGACTCGTGACCAAAATATTTAAGTTCAATTTTAGATATTATTATTTACCTATCTCTCTTTTTATTTATATATTAATTCATTTTCTAATATATCATAATAATTTATTCTTTCATAAATTTATCTCAATTAGAGCTCGAACCCTGAATCCCTCATCTCTTTATGCTCGTCCCAACTCTTAACAACTTGAATTAGGTGTTATTGACATTAAGGCATCTTTTTAAGCTATAGATACTAATTTAAATAAAATCAGCTTGGAGGAATCTTCCAATTTCAGTCAAATGAAATACCTTGATAAGGAAATAATAACTTGGGCCAGAATAGTTAATGGATTTATACAAAACTTGCACTTGATCATTACGTAAGTGCAAAACTTGTAGTTGAGAATTACGTGGAGTGTTTAAACATATCATATGAAACAAGGATGTCCTTGTTATGATTTGTTTGTTAGTAGAATATGACATCATCCATCATCCCTTTTTAAGTAATGGAAAATGGTGGGCATCCAAGAATATGTGACGTTATTTTGGGTTTTCTTGTGACTTTGTTATTTTGAAATAAGAAGTAATAATACCATGAAGTGGGGTATCCCATTTTGTATATATTACATATTTGTATATTCATACCATCAATTAAGTTTTCATATTTTGGTCCATTTAGGAATGAGGATGCACTCATATATAATTCTAAAGAATGTTTTCAATCTTTTTATTGCTAATGTTTAAAAGATGAAAGCTCATATATAAAATACTTGAACTCAATACTATTAAAGCATTTTCTTAAGGATGCAGATCCAATTGAGAAACGAAATTGGGATAGTTGGTGGGTTATCAGAGGTGGATCTAAGCAATGCCCAATGAGGGCACTTGCCCCCTCCCTAAAATTTTTTATAAAAATAATTTCTCCATTATATTTTAGGAAATTCAAGCTTAAAAGTTATACTTTACCCCCACTAAAATTTCTAAATATTAAGCTATTGAGTTGAAGCCTAAGTTTAAAAAATTTGTAAAACTTATATTACTTAATCTTGCCCCCACTGAACTCGAATCCTAACTCCGTCACCGTGGGTTATCCCATTTTGTATATAACTATATATTACATATTTATATATAAATACCATCAATTAAGTTTTCCTATTTTGGTTCATTTAGAATGCACTCATCGATAATTCTAACAAATGTTTTCGGTCTTTTTAATACTTAAAATGTAATGTCCCACATTTAGTAAAAGGTGAAGGCCCGTATATAAGAAACTTAAACTCAATACTATTAAGACATTTTCTTAAGGGTATAGATCCAACAAAGAAATTGGGATAGTTGGTGGGTTATCCCATTTTGTATATAACTACATATTTATATATAAATACCGTCAATTAAGTTTTCCTATTTAATTCTAATGAATGTTTTCAGTCTTTTTAATATTTAAAATGTAATGTCTCACATTGCGTAAAAGGTGAAGGCTATATATGAAGGACTTAAACTCAAATATTATTAGGACATTTTCTTGACGATTATTGTAATCGGGACGGATTATTGTAATCTTGAACCCGACAATATCAAAGCGCTCCTCCTAGTAGAGATCAAATTCTTCAAATTCCCGAAATTACCATGATTGCTACAACAGCATGAGTTTCTCCGTTTTGGTGCAGGCATCGCACGTCAATAATGCCTTTTCTCCGTCTGAGCAACCTTTTTCAAATAAAGGTCGGTTGCGGGTCAAAAGATGGATTTGGGCCCTAAACTGGCCCGGGATGACTTAATAATTTCCATCTGGGCTTGAAGTCCCTTCGGGTACTTTAGGCCCACCATACAGGCCCAAAATATGTTGTAACTTTATAAGTCCTTTTTTGTTTCCAAGACTTTTGTTTTTAATACATGTTTTATTTTCTTATATGTTGGTCCTGTTGGGATTGTGTTCATCGCAAGAAGTAAAAATAGAAGTAATTAAATTGAATTAATTTTCGGAATGGTACTTCAAAAATATTTTTATTAAAGAATAATATTTATAAAATAAAATTGGAAGAATAAAATCGAATATGAATGAATCATTCTAGAAAATATATAACTCAGGATTGAAAGTTGTATACAAATATTCTTTTTTTTTTTTTAACTTTCAATTTTTATTTTTGATTTAAGAATTTTGACTTTTAATTGACATATATTAAAAATAAAATAAAATAATTAATATTAAATTTTATTATTGAATGTGAAAAGAAAAAAAATGTTTCAAACCAACAAGATTCTCTCTTTGTATTAGCATTAACAAAAAGAATCAATATAAAAATTGTAAAATTAAAATCACATTTTGATATGAGCAAACTAATTCATGCAAATTATATTTAAGATATTAAGTTGAATAATGGTAGGAAATTTTAAATTTATAAAATAAATAAAAGATTACCAATATAAGGTAATAAGCTACTAATTATAATGAATTATTCATTAAATACCTTCATAGGATTTTATAGAGTCTAAAATCATAAGAATTAGATCTAGTTATTCTCTTTTCTTCACATCTTTAATCCAACGTATCTTGTTACCATTATTTGCAACACCTTTTGTCCATTTTAACTTCAATAGAATTGATTTTTTTTCTTATATTGACAATTTTTTTCTTTGTTTAGGTTTTTAGTGTGTGATGGTTTGCTTCTTAAAATCCATTCAATGGTAATTTACTAATTATAGAAAGCGTTTTCCATATTTTTATACTTGTAACATTTTATTTTATTAGAAAAGTTGTTTTTAAGTAATAGAAAAATTAGTTTACATGCTTAGTTCAGTTCATAGAGTGTTCAAAGTTAAAAAAGATAGAACATTCAGGAAGGAAAAAGATTTCAAGTTTGAGTCCGAATGAGAATAGTTTACTATATTATAACAAAGTATTTAATAGTTAAAAAAAGTAATAGAAAAATTAAAAGCATGTCCTAAAATTATTATCAAATAAATCCACAACTCCATCTGTTAATGATTTTTAGTCTTAAAATTGTTTTATTTTTTTAATGAGGTGAATCAAATACTTTTTAATTCTATTAGGAAATAAATGATGCTTAACAGGGAAATTTTATAACAAAAAAAAAAAAGAAAAAGGAAAAGATAGAAGATAAGATAAGAAAATACAATTAAATATAAACGTATAGAATAACCACACCATTATTTTCTTTTGAAATTTACTTGAATTGCGTTAATTAAAATGAGACCAATTTACTCCATATCCTAAATAATATATAACCCATTTTCCCCTTTAAAAAAAAAAAAAAAACTGCAGAGGCCATTTAATTGAAAAAACAAGAATCCGAAGCATAAAACTGAAGACCTTTAATGGCTGCTGTCATTGCCATTGCCATTGCCATTGAATAGCTTTAAAGATACCCAGTTGTGTTTGATTCACTGTGAGTAGGAAATAACTGGCCATTGACTTGTTTATGACAACTTGGTGCTTATTTAGTTCATTTTTATACGTTGAAATAATATGTATGAAAGACAAAGGGTGGATATATGAGAATATCCCCTGTTTTTGGCCATCGTGTGGGATGGCAGATTGATTCTTTTTTTCTTTTTTTATTTTCCTGGGAAAAGTGAGAAGGGTATTGGAAAATGCACATCCTAATGAATTATAGTATAGCATAATGCATGAAGGACCAAACATCAATGGATTCCTATGTGTGTTTGCTTCTGTAATTTTCTCCGCCTAAAAAGATCAAAGCTGGTAAAATCTGCATTTGTTTTGATATAGACTTCTCAAAGATGGGGTCAATTCACAGGTAACCATTCCGTTAGAAAAAAAAAAAAATTTGAATCTGCATTTGAAGAACTCATTTTCTGCTCTCTCTCTCTCTCTCTGTATTGTTTATCTGTTTCTGTTTTCTCACCACCACAGAGTAAAAGTTGAGACAGGACCTAAGCTAATATTGTTAGCCATGTGTGGAATTGTTGTGGGATTCTTTATGGGGTTTTTATTTTCAAGAACTTCAACAGTCCAGGTAGCTTCTTCAATCCAAAGGGCTCTCTATATGTTACATTATACAGCTTCATCCTGATTTTGGAAAAACCTTTTTTTTTTATTTTTTTTTGGTATTTTCAGATTGAGATGCCTAGATTCAGTTTGAATGCTGAGGATGACAAATATATGAAAATGATTAATGAAGCCTTAGTATCCGTAGGACGGGATAGTGTTAAGGTAAGGAAATTCACATATGTAGATAATATTGGTTAACAATTTGAACTTATTTTAAAACCATACTGCAGATACATGAGACAGCAAATCCACGAGGAGCAGAGTCATTGCCCCCGGGTATCATCGAGCCTTATTCGGATTTTTATCTCCATAGATTGCAGGGAAATCCTAGTGAGGTATGGGGTTCATTTGAATTTTTCTCAGCTACCAAACATGTTACTAGGGCTACTATGATTGCTTTTCTTTTTTCACTCTTGGATTGTAGGATTTATTAGTAAAACCCAAGTACCTACTGGCCTTAGCTGTTGGATATCCCCAGATGGACATGGTGAATTCCATAGTATCAAAGGTCTGTGAATTCTTAGAGCAGATTTCTTTACTTGATCTAAGTCTATTTTTTCATGACCAAATACTCTGTTTCTCTAGTTCTCAGAGAATTTCTCAGTTATATTGTTCCATTATGATGGCAAGGCAAGTGGATGGGATCAGTTTGAATGGTCAAGACAAGCCATTCATATCAGTGTGAAAAAACAAACAAAATGGTAAATAAAACAAGGATTTTCCCAGTGAATTTGGGCTGTTTTCTTTGGTTCAAACCTGTTTTTGAAAACGGTTTTCTATTCTCAAAAACAATAAAAACAGGGAAAACACTAAATGAAGAGAATAAGAACAATGTTGAGAGAACACCAAAAATTGTGTTATCTATGTTTTTAAAAACTGTTCTCAATAACAGTTTTCAAAAATAAGAACCAAACATGCCCTTTCTTTCCCATAACCCTGTCTAAATTCCTCAGAAGTATCGACCATTTTTTTTACAGGTGGTATGCCAAACGCTTCCTCCATCCTAACATAGTAGCCCCATATGACTACATTTTCATATGGGATGAAGATCTTGGTGTTGAGAATTTCAATGCTGAAGAGTGAGTAGCATCATCAAAAGAAGTATTTATTTGGTTGGCTCCCCTGTTCTAAGCACAGATTGTTTTATGGAACATTTTTCTTGAAACAGGTATATAAAGCTTGTCAGAAAACATGGTTTAGAAATATCGCAGCCGGGATTAGACCCTAGCTATTTCGTATGGACGATGACAAAGCGTAGGGATGATGTCGAAATTCATAAGTATAACTACACTTGAACATTTTTGAAGTAGCATGCAATTCCTCTGTTTTTTTTTTAATTGTGTACTAATCAATCACAGTAAACCACATTACTGCCTCCGTAACACCCTACAAGGCTGAACTTGGTTAAATTGATGAAAGGACCAAGTTGTGAACTGTGATTGAAAAGAGTATGAAGCAAAGATTTGTAAAAATCAAGACCAAGAGGGACTTCCTCCCTCCTCTGGAATCATCTTGTCAAGTCTGAGTATGCTTTGGTGGTTGCAGGGAAGCAGAGGATAAACCTGACTGGTGTGCTGGCCCCCTTTTGCCGCCATGCGCAGCGTATGGTTACTTAAATCTTATGATAAAATCTAATTATCCAGAATGGAAACCTAAGGCATTAAAGGTGCTGAGATCCTACTTGCAGGTTTGTTGAGATTATGGCACCGGTCTTCTCAAGAGAAGCATGGCGCTGCGTTTGGCATATGATTCAGGTATGTTTCTGTTGATACCATACATGAATCTGATCAAGAATGTTGTTTTCTTTTAGGTGACAATGAACTTGTTCTGAAATGTGACAGAATGATTTAGTCCATGGGTGGGGTCTTGATCTTGCTCTTCAGAGATGTTTGGAGGTATGAACATGAACATGAACAATGAACACCAGTTGAAACCAAAAACAAAAATCTCTAATTTTGATTCTGTAGGTGCCACATGAAAGGATAGGTGTAGTTGATGCACAATGGATAAAACACAAGGTTGTACCGTCCCTTGGAGATCAGGTAAAAATACTTCTGATTCAGCATATGTTGATTGTGTGTATTCATATTGTTTTTCTGGGTCATCATAGACATCTCTATATGACAGGGAGAAGCCACTGATGGAAGGCAACCATGGGAAGGGGTAAGAGGCTGCACTATTTTTTTTCCTTAAATCATGCTCTTCTTACATGTCTAAGAAATGTAATCTTGGAGAGCCTATGAGAACTGAACTACATGACTGAAAGCCAGCTAAGGAAGATAATCATCTGTTCTAAACCTTATCTTACTAACTTGGATCACAGAAAAGGAAGACAGAATTGGGACTCCAAACTTTCATTTGTTTTACTCTATCTATGCTACATAGAAACCATATGGGGAAGAATTTAAACCTGTTTCTAAAACTGCAGGTACGTGCAAGATGCAACAGTGAATGGAGAGAATTTGAAAGACGGATAGACAGAGCGGAAAAGGAGTATTTCCATTCCATCTCAAACTCATCTTGAGTTCCTAACAGCCACAAAGTCAGTATCTCTCCTCATTCACAGCAAAACCTGGCATTGGATCCAGGTCTCAGCTGAGTATCGAGCTTTTAGAGATTATTTTGAGGATCACACAATGAGGGATATTGTTTGATGGTCTAGAGTTGTTACTGCAACATCATCATATAAATAAAGTTCTGATCTAAGTTTAGTTCATAGAATCATAAGAAAAAGAAATGCATTAGTTCAAGTTCATAGAATCATAAGATATTATTGAATACTGCCATCATTATTTAGTATCCAGTGGAAACATCAACACCCAGACAGCAGTCCATATACAGGAAATCGGTAAATATATAGGATACCTACCTACCAATGGACTTTCTTCGGTAGGTGGTTTATTTCTCATGTTTCTTTCACAAAAACATTCACCTATATGACACTTGCATGCTGACCAAATCAATGGCCTCCTATAGTTTTTTGGTTAGCTCTAGTTCAGGCTCATATTGGCCAAGTGACAAAAAGTAGCGATTGACCATATCTTCGGACACGTCTTCTAGCTTTGGTGGATTCCACTACATAATTCAGATCATGAAAAATAACTAATGCATGTGGTCATGTTATAATCTATGGGGATAAGAAACTAATCATTCATACCTTTGATGCAGAGTTTCTATCCAATAATCGTGCTCGAACACCCTAACAAATTGCAGAACAAGACAACTTAAAAAAAGACAACAATTCCAACAGAAGGCAGATGGCATTATTCATACCTCGTAGAAGTCACTTGAGACCTGGCGAGAAATTGCATGGATTGAGATACGGTACTCACGGATCAAGCATTCTTCAAGAGTCTGAGATCTACTTTCTCTAATCTAGATTAGTAGACAACCAATCGTTATAAGAAATTTCAAATACTTAACCCATAAAGAATTCCCAATAACACAGTATTTTAGAAAAAAATAAACAAGTGAGATAAACTCACCGATCTTAAGGCAACTTTCAAGCTCAAAGGTGAAGCTTGCCTTAGTTTCTGTAATGTTGAAATACACCATGGATCATTTGATCGTGTTGCTTCACTTTCCTGAGAAAGTTGGGTTTTAGGAAGCATAATTACAAAATACATCTCATTAGGTAACCTTCAAGCAGCTATATATTCCACAAACACAAAAATCAACAAAACCCTTGTTCTCTAAAAAAGTATCAAAATCCTTCCAGCACATATTTGCAGAAGGAAGCATGTAACTCATACACCACCATTTTCATCCATTTAGTCATCTTCAATTGTTAGTGGCATAAATTTGGTTCTATCTCTGAATTCCCAACATGAGCAATTAGATTATCTATTGGCATGGAGCCTTTTACTGGAGGTTAGCAGGTTTGCCTGCTTTGAAAACCTTCATTTAACTATCATGATTAGCAAGCTTTAGGAGACAAATTGACAGATCTTCGACAAATATTTATGAATTTCCATTTGCAGAATCATGCCTATGTGTGGTTGTCTGGTGCATTCCTAAATTCTCTCCAATCTTTCTATGATTCAAACAATTTTAGGCTAGTTCCATCATCCCTCCAGAGGTGTTTTTTGTTTGATGCTTCTCAAGGATAGAATCTCCAAGTGAGACTTTTTATGATATTATTTGGCAATCCAAGTCCCTCGGTTGGAAGCATAATCCAAGGAAAAGATGGAAGAACGGCAAGTGTTCCAGTTCTTCAAACAGTTCTTTAAGTGGGGCACTATGATGCCTCATACCACCTCCACATTTATGCATATCGACTCTGTGACCGGCCTTACCTTTGATTCAATATATTTATTTATTGTAAGAGAAAAATGTAAAATCATGAAGATCTTACCAAATCATTGATAATTTCCTCAACTGTGTCATGGCCAAAACATTTATCTACCATCTCAGTCCTGAACAAGTTATTAGAGAGAGAGAGAGAGAGAGAAAAGAAGAAAAAGAAAAAGAAGAAAAAGAAAAAGAAGAAAAAGAAGAAAAAGAAAAGGAAGAAAAAGAAGAAGTTAGTACGTGTGCATGTCTATTTGCCCAAAAGGTGTTTCAAAGAGAAACTGCCCATGAGACTCGCTGAACTTGATACTATCTATAGAATCTTCTTCATATGCTTCAATTCTAATTTAAATTTTCTTACCCTAACTAGCAGAAGCCTCAACACAAAGGGAATAAGTACATTATAAATATGTTTGTGTAAAACTCAAGAATAATAAATACAAAAAAAAAATTACCTATGAAGAACACTTCTCTCATCTGGATATGCAACATCACAAAATTTTGCTAGAACAGCTTCTATAACAGAAGGCATAGGATCATCTGGAAGCAATGCCTTAAGTTGCTCTTCAATCAAAGGAATATTCTGGTAACACAAAACCAATGTTATCATGAAAAAAAAATACTGTCAATATTGCAATAAAAGGAAAGGGTGAAAGGGAACAAACTGCACTCAGTGAATAGTGAGTAGCAAGGCCACAAGCAACCATTTCTGCTCCATTAAGTGTGGCTCCAGTCAGACCCATATACTCCCCTGTACACAAAACAAATATAGCAACCACCATATGTATAAAAGAATGTCAATTAACAAGAAACATGGAGTACAGAAACATCAGATTTAGCTAGCAAGATGAACAAATAGCATACAGAAATAACAATTATTTCCATTTTGGAGCAAAGCAGGAAATAAAAATTTAGAACAATTACCAACTTTCTGGAAGAATATTACTGTATATGAGAAAGAAAAATGAATTCCAATAGGACCTACCTAAGTAACCAGGTAAATGTGAAAGGAAATATGAAGCCCCACCATCAGGATGAAAACCAATTAAAGTTTCTGGAGTCCCGAAAACCTGCAATATGTCCTCAATATAAGAAGAAGAAAAAGATCTTTACAGTTAGAAATAGAAAGAATGAGGTGAAGTTCCAAAATATAAAATTAAGCAAGCCAAATAAGGGGAAATCCGAACAAAACTTGTTAACTACCACTTGCCTCAAAAACTTTACAGGATGAGTTAATTTAACATGGTATGAGAACTTTGGTTCTGTGAGGTCATAGGTGCACACATCTTTTTTTTTTTTTTGATCAGTATAGGTGCACACATCTTTATTTGCTTACATCCCCCATTTGTTGAACCTACGTGCAAAGGGAGGCCACATACGAGGCAGGGTGTTAGGCATTATCAGACCTAATATACATTGTCAATTCATCCCTATTTTGGGTAACTGCTGGTATATAATGTGTCAAATGATCAACTTTTTCAGCATCTGTTCCTATTTACTGAGCTGGCATGTGAGAGAAGGTTGAATGTGGCTTATAAAGACCAAGAGATTGCATACACAATTTGGTTAGGGGTCAAGTGACCTAAATGACTACAACATATGCTTGAACATTAATGCTGAAACGATTCCTTGAATTCTTCTTTCCTCAGGGAGTGGAGTGCTTATCCATTTCAGACTCACCAGCGGAGTCAGAGCCCATTTGGGAATGTTTCTACTTCAAGCGCTTTTGGCTTGTAGTGCTTTTGTTGGTAAAGCACTTTTATTAGGACCACTCATAAGGAGAATCACTTAATGCTAGGATACAAACCAAGAATGTGCTTTGATAACCTTTTTGGTGAGATGTAATAAAACAAAAATGTGATCTTTGGAAGAATCACCTCTCAAATGATTGCCAAAGAAATGATTCTCTGAATTTATAAAAGTAGTTTTCCTAAGTTTACCAAACTCCTAATTTCTCTTCCAAATGGGCTGCTAATTCGAAAATGAGATTCCTTTGCAAACACGGGTTACCTTTCACATGACAGGTTTAAGAACATGTTGAACTAAGGGTGAAAATGCTATCATGTGACAGGTTTATGAATTTCTTGGTGAATTATGTTACTCGTATGAAGCTATGATTGAAGAAAATTCAGGTTGTAGAATTTAAGGGCATAGACTCAGAGAGATGCCAAGTATTTTGCATAATTTTGACATTTGCAACTGGTTAGTTGAGATCAATAATGATGATTAGCAATGTTTCCTATTGCAAGTTCCACAAGGTTTTCCCTTTCATGAACACGCAAGCGCTATTTTTTATGTTTTCCTGTGCAAGTATGTGTTTGAAAGCATGGTTCTAACTCTTATACTAAAGCAGGTAAATGGTCTGAACATTCAGGAAATGGCTTTGGTAGAGATTCAAACAAACCAAGTAAATTTTCAGGGTCTTAATTCAAGTCAAGTGGTTCATCTTTCCACTTTGTCTGATCTGTAATGTCTTCCTACGCAAGTTGCAAGAATCATTGTCCTCCACTCCACTTGATCCAGCTGTAATCAAGCCAGGATGATTGATGATACAACACATAACTGGGATATGATACTACTTGTGTTTCAAATTTAGGAAATTCACATGAGAACTTCTCCGTCAATGAGTGTTTGTTAGTTTGAAGCGTTTCCAGGCTATAGTTTGAAGTGAAATACAGAGGCCATATATACATATGAGAAGAATGGGAAGTTCTGCTGGATCTCAGATGCTCAAGTCCAATCAAAAGATGATCCCATTTGTGAATCTCCAAGATATCCCTCTATCTCTATGATTTATTGTTCTCAGAAACTCACTCCTCTAACAATATAAAATGTAAAGAACTAACTGTTAAAAGGTCCCATTTTGAACTTTTAGTTATAATCATGCAAATCAAACCTTTACTTAAGGTTGGAGTTACATGATAAATAGAACAAGCATCAAAAACAATCAAAGAATATATATATATATATATATATAGAGAGAGAGAGAGAGAGAGAGAGAGAGAGAGAGAGAGAGACTAAGCGTTAAAGTTCAAACTACTTAAAAAGTAAAGAAACAAGAATACCACATTTACATACAGTTCTATCTGTTGCAACACAAAATGTCCCTAGTGTTGACATCCCTGCACCAGCTCCCATGGTTACACCATCTATCAAAGCCACCTAAATGGAAGCCAACAGAAAAGGGAAATTATGATATCAGAATACATTTCAAATACATGCACCCACCTAGACAGCTCTTTTCTCAACAAGCCATGGTCCTCTCCTACCATGATTCATATTCTACAAATTCCACATCAAGCAACTGCTTGTTTCAATACTACTTGTTCACTTAGTTCTTGATTTGAATTCAAAAGATTCCATCCAAAAGGCTCCATCAAATAGTTTGTGCTACTTAAGAGTAAGCCTAGATAGTTCAGGTAAAGTATCAAAATCCAACACTGTTATACTCACTAGTTCCAAATGGAATTACACTTTTAATCCAACATTTGATTGATAAGAAAGTTCAACATAATAGCACCAGCAATTTTCCAAGGTATCCATATTCCAGGGATCTAGAAGACTTACATGTGGCTTCATATATGTGTGTATGAGGTACATTAGACTATAAAATGTCCTGAAACAATCTTTACAGTCTTCCAGCCTCTCTGCATACAGTAAACTAAAATTCAGAATGGTTTTAGCACCTAGCAACAAGCACCATATAAATATTGAACCTAACCTAAAAAGAGCATGTATTCTGCAAGGTTGATCCATGAAGCGCTCCTAATGAGAATCTGTGGTAGAAAGCTCATAAACTTTTCATACATCATTGCAATGATTTTTGTTCTAGGATTCATTACACGAGCCACATAGATGGGCTACATTGTTCGTTATCAAAAACCGATATTGTTTTCTTCTTGCTTATTTCATTAGTTCATATATTTCTTTTGTTACACAACCAACTTTGGATCAAAACCAAAACCAATCCCTACCTTCATCCATAAATTGGTAAAGACATACAACATCTCCACCAGCAGAAAATGCCTTGCCACTGCCCTGCAAGAGCTCAAAGCAAGTGTTAAACATTCAAATGCTATCCCAAGTTCAAAAAGCCTGGTGAACCAAACTGATAAATTAAAGGAAAGTGAAGCTTACTTTTATTACTATGAAACCAACATTGGGATCTTTCTCCCAGGACTCGTACATTTGGATGAGCCTCACCCCCTGACAACATTAGAAAATCTCAGTACATAGTTGATATCTGGAAGTAAAATTCTTTGGCCAATGGGAAAGGTGACTCCAATCTAAGCATATAAACTAATAGAAAAAAAAAAAAAAAAAAAACTAGAAATCAAAACCAGAAGAGTCTTAATTTCTTAATGAGCATTGGAAGAAACCCAAAACAGTAAGAAATCTGCAAATCAAATTGAAGTGCTCTTCATTAAGAAAATAAAGAAATACAGGCCCGAACTGAAAATTTATGTAATTTAAACCGTGTTCTCTCGTAAACCTAAAACCCAAAAAACCCTTCAAGCATTTTCCAAATTTTTGTAAGAAAAAAAAAAAAAAGGCAGAACAACAGACACCCAGAAACCAAAATGATAAATACAGGGCAAAGAACATCTCACCATGGGAGTCACCACAGCATTAAGAACATGGGGTCTGTTGAGAGTTACAATTCTGGAACCTGCTTTTTCTTCAACCAATACCTGAGAAAACCAACCTCAACCAGCACCTATTACTTCCAATCCACTAGAAAAGGAAAAGTCAGAAATATTTACAAGAGAACTCACCGTGTCATCAAAGAGGCTATCAGCATTAGAATCACTGCTGTGGGGGAAAAGGGTTCTTCTGTAATGAGAAAGACGATTAAAGGCCTTCAATCTATCCATTCTTCAGAAAAGGCCTTGTTCAATGAAACGGGTTGTGGGTTTTATAAAGACGAATTGACAATGGAGATTCTGATGGCAGGTTTCTGTGCGGTTATCGTAGATGACTGGACGGTGGTGGGCCTGGTTGTTGGCATTTGCCTCCCACTGCCTCCACTCACCAACTACGAGCTAAATGCTTGAATTATTGCTACAAGCGAATGGGCTCTGTAGCCATCGATACTCGAATTTGCCATGTATATAGACGGATATACGCATTAATCACAGGGAAAAGTACGTATCACGTAATATATGGCTAATTGCTTTCGTTTAGAGGTAGCATCAAGTCATTGAGATTCGAATTTGCCCTGTATGTAAGCCGATATACGCATTAATCATAGGGAAAAATACGTATTTAATATCAAGCTATCAAAACGAAAATAAAATCAAATAAAGGTACGCACGAAGAATGAAAAAATACGTGATTAATTGGTTTTCAATTAAAAATAATATCTATAATTAGTTAAGATAATATCTTAATTAATTAAAACAGTATTTCATATGAAAGTCAGGTATTTTTTCCTCATTTGTTTTGAACAATATATTTATCTTTTCTTTTCATATATTTTTTACTTTATTTTCACATCGGTACTATGATGCATACTTTTTCCTTAATAATAAATAATCATTCTCATATTTACCCGCTTTTTGTATTTACATCTTGAATTATGAGCTCCTAGTCCTTGTTCTACTGGTTATTTTTAATTCTTCGTCACAATTTTACATTACTTAATATAAATGTAGTTCGGTTTTTATATTATTGGATTCTCTTAGTAGACAAAGTCTTTAAAGGCTATCTATGTTACTTTGTTTTCATATAGGGATTTCTAAAACCTTGACCTCTATTTCCTTATTATACGATATAATTACCTTTTTGTATATTTTTACTTATAGAGAACATCTCCAATGCATTTCAAGGTGGAGCATCCGCTTGATATTATGGATAACAAGAGGAGTCATCTCTAAGTGCCCGTTAGTTTATCGGTTTTGAAATTTGGTTTTTTTTTTTTATGAAAAATAAGAAGAACAAGAAAAACACATAAAACATGTTTGATTCTTAGTTTTTTTTTTTTTTTTAATCTTAAAAAACATGAAAAACATAAAAAAAAAAAAAATCAAAGAACAATAACAGTTTTTAAAAAATACCAAAATATTATTCTGTATGTTTCAAAAACCACTCTTATGAATGGTTTCAAAAATAAAAACCAAACATATCCTAATCTACTAAGAGGTATGTTATGAGCAGGGTTAAAAATATCCGATATATCGAAGGATATATCGTCGATTTATCGGATATCGGTAATGTTCGACACGATATTGGTAATCGATAATCGTTTGAGGGAAAAATCGGTAATATCGGCGATACATCAGTTTTGGATTTATATATCATCGAAATATTGGGTCTGTGGTATATGCGCGCGTTAGTTTAATTTTTTGGTAAAATATTGGAGATATATTGAGGATATATCGGGATATATAGGAAATATATCCAAACAGTCAGATTTGAATTCCTGACTTGATCCAACGGTTATCGATTGATCTCAATAGTTTAAAGAATATCTAACGGTCAAATTTGTACAAAAATTAAATCCAACGGCTATAATTAAATTACAAAGATTTTTTGATCATCCAACGACTATTTTGACCCAAAAAAAATCTATAAATACCTCTAAAATAATTCAATTTGATCATAAATTCTCTCTCTTGTGCTCCGTCTTACATTCATTCAATTTTTTCTTTGTGATAGTTGATATGATACTTCATATTTTAAATTAGTTAATATATTAATAAATTAACATTTCATTAATAATATTGATGATGCTCTTTCAGCCGGGCTGGGGTAGACGTGTAGGGGTTGTTAAGTGGGACCGATTCTGGCGGTTGGGATGTAGGCTTGGATGTGCAGATTTGAAATATGGCTAGCTGCCCTCTGGGTTGCGGCTGCGATCGTGCGACTCATGCGAAACAAGAAGAGAGGTCGGCGGGGCCGGCGTGGCCGCTCCCGGATCTGGGTCGATTTCTTTGGGAGAAAGAGGGCGCGAGTATTAGGCGTATGTTTTTCTTGTACCTTTCATCGATGGAGTGACCTTGTATTTATAGTAGATGTTCTCCGAGTTGGATGGTAATTAGGATTAATTCGGGTGGATGAGATATTCTTATTATAGTCAGTATAAGTTTGGTATAGGATATAGAAAGTAGTTTATTGGGATAATCTTCCTTCCTTATTGGGGATCAGGTTGATCTTGTCCCCAATATTGTCTTCTTCCCTTATTAGTGAGATTTGGTGGACTTGCGGAATAATATCTTTTATTAGGGATTGATACATTTTACGTACTGTGGAGACTTCCATGTCGTGGCCTTTAGGCGAGTGGATTGGACCTCTCTTGCAGGGTGGCCCCAGGCTGAGTGCCTCATTGGCGAGCCTCTCCTTTGGGATTCAACTAGTGGGCCTTAGGTGCTTGGTGGTGGCCTCTTTTTTGGGCCTGGTGCGTGGGCTTGCGAGCCTTATTTTTCAAATCCTATCAGTTACCCCCCTAGCCCTTGTGTACGGTGTACGTGGTAGGGGAGCTATAACGTTCGCATCGGGTCTGACTTCCATGTGTCTGCTTCGAGCCGAGGATTAAGTTAGGAGCAGGTCATCGTCATTTGTCTTGTGATAATGATGACTCTTCGGTTTTCGTGCTTATTTCTTCCATTCCTTTCAGTTTCCTTTTGTTTCTTTCGCGTACATCCTCTGTCTTGTGTGCCATTGCTCTGTGACCTTTTATTTGCCTTTAGCGAGTTCGGACTTCCTTCTCTCTTAGTCTTAATACGAGGCCTTTTTTGTCTCGTGTCTTTCTCATTTGTATTTACGGGTCCATTTATGTCTTGAACATCTTTGATTTCTTATCGGGCGATAAGACGAGTTGTTTGGGTTGGCTGGATTTTGTTTTTATTATCCAATTTCATCATGGGTCCGGGTCGATCTTCCTCTCTGCATATCGATGGTGATTCTTTGGCTATTAATGGTTCTAAACGAACTGGTGGTGTCTCCAATCATTTGGTCGGTGTTCGAGATGCTCCCGAGGTGCCCCCTCTTCCCTTGGACAAGGGGAAGGGGAAAGTGAACCTGATTAAACCTGCTGGTCGGAATACTCCCGAGATCTGGATTGACATGCTTTAACTGTGGGACCTAGCAAGGTTGGTCCTTCATATGGGGCCATTTTTGCCAGGCGTTATCAGCCTCCCTTTGGTGTTTGGGTGTGGTCCCCTGATGTTTTGACCCTCTATGTGGTCTCTGTACCTAGGATGGTGTGTTTGCTTGAGTGTGATGCAGTGTCCTTCCTCTGCATCCCGCTAAAGGGTTTTGCGGCATTTTCAATGTGCCCCGAAGCTCGACTCGTGATGGGCGGGGTATTTTGATTGGTCTCTTTGGTTTCTTGGGGACCCGAGGGGCCTCGGGTCCCATCATAGCCTTGCTTCTTTACCTTTTTGTAGGAAGGGAGACATCAGGGGGCTGCTATTTTCTGGGCGTTCGGTGCTCCTTTAGTAATTCCACGATCTTCCCTCCTCCGGCCAGATTTGTGGAGAGGATGCTATTTCTTTGTTAGCGGCGCGGTGGGAGTATGATCCTCTCGACAGGGCTGACACTCACGGCGTTAAGGTGGCTTGGACTACCCCGAGAATCTTCGGCGAGTGTTAGTTACGTTTATAACTCGTGTATGGTCACTAGGCATCTACGACTCTAATGCAATACGCATGCTACTCGGGTGCTCGAATTAACCTCGGTGTCGAAGATAGCATGTAGCGTTGGCGTTAGGCGTTGATGAGTGTCTTCTCATCCTTAAGCGGAGCTGATCAAGTCGGATGTTCAGACTGCTCCGAGTTCGGAAGTCCACTCGTCTGGCTGCTCGGGCCTTCCACCTCCTTCCCCTATAAAAGTTTCTCTCGTTGGGCCCTCTGCTGCTAAACCCACCAGGGGGGAACTGTTGGCCCAGTTGGAGGTGGTGTCTCGAAAACCCCGGAGTAGGAAACAAAAAACCTCGCACTCTATCGAGGAAGACAGGCCGGTTTTGGTCAAAGTTCCGAAGTTGGGGGCATCTTCGTCTTCAGATCCTCATATCCATAGTCGGGACGGATTATGGTTCTATAGTTTTGAGCTTGCGATCCCATTCGAGGGTGGCTGCGACGGAGGATCCCTCGAGGGGCGGAGAGCGTTGAGCGGCCGTTAAGCGTCACACCCATTGCAAGTGCGGAACATGATGAAGAAGGTTAAGTCGCCTTCGAGAAGGGAGGAAGGGCGAGGAGGAAAGACCCGGAACCCCAAGTTGGCGGAGACGGGGATTCTTTACTTCACAATGCCGAGCTCGCGGCGGGCGCAGTCTCGTCTATTCTTAAGGACTCTGATCTTAAGAGGTCGGTTGCGCTGCCCGTTGATGAGGCGTTGGCCCTATCTCTCCAGGGGGTCGCCTCCGTAAGTTCCCGTACCTTGTCATATTTGATTCCATTTTGAGATGAGTTTCGAGCTTGCGTTGGATGTTGATTCTATGTTGGATGTGCATGTGGCTACTCATTTGAAGGGTTTGGCGGAGAAAGGCCCGAAATAAGCGAAGGACATGCTAAGCATTTCGAACTATAAGGCGAATTGGCTTCCTCACATACGAAGCCCGGTGGTGAGGGTCGGTTGCAGCGTATGTGGGAAGCCCGTGAAGCTGAAGTCCCGATCTGAGGCTTATACCGCCCGACATGCGATCTGGGGAGTAGGAAAGACGGGCCGGAATGGTTTGAGGCGACCGTGACTTCGGGAGGTTAGGGATGATTTGAGGGCTGCGCAGAATGACTTGATGGAGGCTAGGGACGGGCTGCAGTCCACCCAGTATGAACTCCAGATGGTTAGGGACGAACTCCTAGAGTGTAAGGAAGAGCTGCGTGCGATCAAAGACGATCTTCGTGATAAGACGACGTTGTTGGACGAGGCTCGTCGCGAGGCTAACGAGGCGGTCAGCTCGGTGGAGCGCTTGAATGAGGAGTGTCGCGGGTTGCGTGGGGATCTCCATCAGCAAATAACTTTGGTGGCTTAGCGGGATGAAGTTATTGGAAGACTAAGAGCTGAGGCTTCCAATCAATGGGTTTCTAGGTGGCTCGCTTTCCAGAAGAAGGTTGTTACTACATTTGGCTGGACTTTGCTTTGACCTTCCGGTGTGAGGAGGATGAGGGTCCTTCTCGGTGATTATCTGGAGCGGGCACCCCGGGTGGGGCCACTCCTCTTCTTCACCGTCAGCCTCTCCTTACGGTAGCAATAGCCCGCTGCTGATGTCGGCTTTTATACTTTTTTTTTTTTTTTTTTTTGGCGTGTTGTTGGGCTTGGGCCCCAAAACATATGTAGCCTTGTCCTTGATGAATACTAATTTTTTCACCTCATTTACATTTTCTGCTTATTATCTTTTTGGCCGTTTTCTTAATTTGGATGGCTTCTTATGCGTAGTGCGAATTAGGCGTAGGTTGAAGGCGTTGAGTGGCCCCGATTGCGTCGGCGATTGCCTCGGTGATTTGTTTCGTAAGCGCATGGCACGTCTTCGAGTGGTGAATTTCGTCAAAGTGAGCTACTAGACTCAGTCAGGATGACTTACTTCGCGTTGAACTGTCCTTAAGTGCATGGCCTGTAGAATGGTTGACATCCAGCGTGAGCTATTAGACTCCGGATTAGGTGAGTTACTGAGATGAACTGGCGCTCCCCAGTGCGTGGCTGAGGTGAATGGTTTAAGCTCGTCAATGGGATTCTTTGGAGCTCAGGTCGGGCTGAGTTACGAGTTGAGATGACTCCAGCAGAGCGTGTGGCTGTCTTGAGTGGATGAACTCGTCGAAATGAGCTACGTCGGATGACTTGCGGAGTTGAGCCCGATATGCATTGCGTGGCACATCTTGAGTGGATGAACTCGTCAAAATGAGCTACGTCAGATGACTTGCTTGAGTTGAGCCCGACTCATAGGCTCATGGCCTTAGAATGGATTGAGCTCGTCGGCGTGAGCTCTTGGGCTCCGTCCCGGTGAGTTAGTGGGCATGGGGCTCAGGCGGCTTGGGGTGGATGGTTTAGCTCGTCGATGGGAGGCTGATGAGACCTCATCGAAATTCAGGGATTCTACAAAGTTGAAATGACTCCTTAGACTACACATGGCTATGTGGAATGGTTGAGTTAAAGTCAGTGAGCTACGGGAGAGCTGGTGTGAGAGGCACCCGGGTGAAGACCTGGTGATAATGACTGGCGAGGAAGGCTCGTGCATGTGAGCTCTTTGGGAAGGGGCTGGGTGTATGTGAACCGTCAGTAATGAGCTCTTTACGGACGGGGCTAAGTCGATACAGAGACTATAAGGTAGAAACTCATCTATGTGAACTCATCAAATGGGCTCTTTGCGTGACTAAATCAATAACTGCTGGAAAACTTCATCCTATGTAAACTCTTAAGAGAAAAACTAAATCTAGCGAACACATCCGCGTAGGCTAACACAAATGAAACTCATCATCACAACTATTAGGAAAGAAACTTCATCAATAGCTATTAAGTAGTGCACTAAATCGCGTAAACTGCTAAAATGAAACTCACTAATACGAACCTCTTTAGGGAAAAACTTATCAATGCCGGCTGTTAGACTCGGTGGCCAGTGAGGCGATATGGCATTTGATCGACTCCTCGGGTAGGCGTGACACACATCCGGAGTAAGACGGGCCGTCGAAATTAATTCTTTGGGCTATCTGTATTTGTGGCTTTAGTGGCGATGCTGGTGTTCGACTCCTCGAGGTGGCGTGACACGTCAAGTAGACGAACTTCGTCCAAGTGAGGCTGCGGCTGGAGCTCCGGTATTTACGTGGTAGTGGCGATGTAACTGGTACGATTCGACTCATCGGGTAGCAGTGACATCGGAGTAGGCGAACTCGTTAAAGTGAGTTCATGGCCCCGGGATCGGCGTGGGCTGGCTGGGGCGAGCTTCGTCGATGCTAATTCTTTGGGAAGAGCGCTTCGTCTATGTGAGCTGGCTGGGAAGGCTCATCTATGTGAACTTCGTCAGCGTGGGCTAGCTGGCGAGCTTGTCGTCGCAGCTGGTAGGAAGGCTTCGTCGATGAGCTGTGAGTAGTGCTCGTCAACGTGAAGCTGGCTGGCGAGCTCGTCGTGCGAACCTCTTGGGAAGAGCTTCGTCAATCGCGGTATTGGACTCGGTGGCTGTGGCAGTGGCGATATAACTACAGTTGATCGACTCCTCGGGTAGCGTGACATCCGGAGTAGGCGAACTCGTCAAAGTAATTTCCCCAGGCTACGAAGTATTTATGTAAGTGGCGATGTAACTGGTATTACGACTCCTCGAATGGCGTGACTGTTCGAAAGTAAACGAACTCGTCGAAGTGAATTTCTATTTGGAGCTCGGTATTTGTGGTAGTGGCGATCTTGGCTGGTGTCGACTCCTCAGTGGCGTGACACATCCAGTGAACAAACTCGTCAAAGTGAAATTTCTTGGAGCTCGGGCGTGGTCGAGTGGCGATGTAGGAGTGGCGATGTAGTAAGTGGCGATGTGGCACGGCGATCGACTTCTCGGTAGCGTGACTGTCACGAGTAGGCAGACCTTCGTTAAAGTGAGGCTGCTGGGCTCCGAGGCGGCGTAAGTGCAGTGGAGATGTAGCTGAGTAGCGATGTAGCTGGTGATTGACTCCTCGAGGTAGCGGGACTGTCACAGAGTGGCGAACTTCGTCAAAGTGAGTCTCTTGGGCTCTGTGGCGAGTGGCGATGTGGCCGGTGGCGGTGCTGGTATTGACTCCTCGGGTAGCGTGAGCTTTGTCGAGTGAGCGAACTTCGTCAAAGTGGTTGCTCGACTCGGTAATGGCCGCAGTGGCGATGTAAGCCGGTGCGATGTAACTGGGCGTTACGACTCCTCGGGTAGCGGGACACATCGAGGAGTAGACGAACTCGTCAAAGTGGCTCTTGAGCTCCGGAGGCGTAGTAAGTGGCGATGTAGCCGATTGGCGATGTAGCTGGTGATACGACTCCTCGAGGTAGCGTGACACGTGCGAGTGGAAGGCGAACTCGTTAAAGTGGTGCTCTTGGGCTCGGTATTTGTAATAATTCGACCACGATTTTCTTGGAAAAATCACGGCGTCTTTAATATGGATTTATGGAGAATTTGGAACGTTCGCGCGACTTTTGGGTGCTTTGGCTTTCTTATAAATGGCCTTCATTCTTTGTGGAGTTTATACTTTGGAGATTTTGCTAACCGGTGCATAGCGAAGTGCGGCGAGATGAAGCGTCGAAGTCTGGTCGTCTTGGCTGGGGATCCTCCGAGAAGATTAAGTTCGGTTCTGTGGACTTACGCTGTGGGAGTTGTGTTTTCCCTAGTCTCCCTTTATGGGAGTCATGTTGTTCCTAGCTCGGGTGCTAGAATGCGCTGGAGAGCGGTGCCTTTCTTGCATCGCCTTCTCCATTTTCTGTTCTTCTTTCTCTTCCTTTCTCCTTTCTCCTTCTCCTTCTTTTTCATCTTTTCTTCCACATCTCATTCTCCCCTTTTTTGTTTCTTCTTTATAAACTCCTTCCATCCCTTTTTTCTTATTCTCCTCTTCTCCCACATCTGTTTCTCCCTCTTTCGCACAAACTCTTTCCATTCCTTTCTTCTTCTCCTCTTTTCCACCTTTCTGGCCTTTTTATTTCCATCTCGTTTTCTTTTCCTCTTTTCTTCCTGAAGTTTTTTTTTTTTTTTTTTGAGAATTTGCTTATCTTGAGTGCTTCAAGATGTAATCAATGACACTGATTATGGCAGGAATGTAATCGATTGGAATAAAGGGTGTTCCTTTTTATTAATACATGAGTCTTCACGATACATTGCATGTAATTTTAAGACATTATAATAATACGAGTTGTTCACGACGTCTTAATAAAATGACCCGTTGAGCGGTTGAATCATTAGTGAAAATTGATAAATCCATTTAAGATTACAAACCAAGGTCCACCTAATAAAAACGTTTAAGATATTCGCGTTCAGGGCATCTTTGTAAAATTTTCCCTCCTGTTTTGGAGCTCGTAATTGCACAGTACGTGGTAGAAAGCGATATGTGTAAAATATGCCTATGCGCAAGTGCACGCGTCGCCCCAAATAATATAGTGTACCAATGGTGCGGATATCGATTCAGGGACAGGTGAGTTGAATACAAAGATGTTGTTTTTTAGATGATATCTGAATAATTGTATTGTAAGAAAGAGATCTAGTGTGTAATTTCAATCAAGCTATTGATTCCTAATGAATTCTTGGTATTGAAGACTAGGGTTATGTCTCCCACATCACCTTCAATGGATTATTTCTTAAAGATGTTATTGATGTATTTATAATTTGTTGATGGCGATGTGATCTTACTTAGAGATATCCTCTCTCGAGAATATATCACTTTATCTCGTGTGAATAGAATTAGTATATCTCTATCCCTGACTCATTATTAGAAAGCGCTTAAATGTTCTACCCTCGGAAATGCCACCTTCGGGATCGAATATCTCTATTTCTTACTCGCATCCCCTCTCGATAACCTCATCTCTCGAATCTCGGATTTCCAGTATGATTATGCTAATGTTGGCCAGACATCACCACATAATTGAATTATAGATATAAAGCAGATGCAAACAATTTTATAAACAAATGAATAACATAAATTACTGATCTTTAATCCATGATCATGTGACAGGGTTCAACAACACCCTAGATATAGATCTAAAACATACTGAATAAGAAAATGTAGATATTCAATCTCAAAACATCATTCTATCATTCAAAAATGGGAAATAATACAACGTCATTGCTCTTCAGTTCCAGGGTCGCGATCGCTTCCTAATTCGCCCTTTGTTCACGCCCCGATAATTTCACTCAACCCTTGCGCTTTTAATGATGGAGGGCAGATCTCGCTACCGACGGGGCCGCGACGCTGAGATCGCCACGAGCCGACGTCGCTACGCTGCGCTTGTTGACTTTTTCACACACTTAACGCCGCTGACATTGACGCCGCTGAATATCACTTTCATGCATCATTTCCACTCGCTCCAATTTGGCTTCCAAAGTTTGCCTTTTCACCTCTACTGCACCTGATTCATTAACTTGCCATACCTGCATCGAGCCATGTACATATTTAAACAAAACGCTTAAACCTAGATGAGACGCGGTATACTATGAGTGTTTTAGCACTCATCACGCCCAGTCCTAACTTCTTGCTTGTCCTCAAGCAAGAACGACTCCAAACAGAGCACACACACCCGACATACCCCAAGTCTAACACTTCAAGATAATGACGTAGCCATGTCGATAAGTAGGTGGGACTCAAATCAATCACTCACACCAGCATCAAGGAAATTAAGTTCACAGATGCATACTGTAAAATAATTTCAAAAAACTCACATAGTAGCACTAGCGCCTCAAATTCATGATCTTCAATGAATTTTCCTAAGGTCCCTATGTATACGAATGAATGACCTCTCTAGTTATACCTGTTCCGACACCCCAAACTCGAGCTCAACTCACCCATTCGAAGAAGCTAACTAAGAAAGACATGAACTAATCTTTACATTCAGCACCAAAATATCTAACATTTCCTAAATACCCAAAAAAGACCTAAGTACAAGAAGTTTTAGATATGAGTGTTCCTGTAGCTTTAATCCATCAAGACTCCACCACCAAGAGGCACCAGCATTAAATACCCTTCAACTTCACCCCGAACACTCAACCAAATTCAAAGGCCCTAGTCAGGTTCATCCATCTTCTGGTCCTAGTATAAAGTGTGGAAAGCCTAATGACTCCTAAATCCGCCTGGCTTAGGCATTTTTAGTTTTGAAAGGCCCCTGACTGTGTCCTGATCTTAATGGATAACTGAATTGATTCTTAATTCACCACACCATTTTTCTTTTCATTGGGGCTTTAATTGGCAATCCTCTTTGATTGGGTGTCCCATCACTTAGGTGGCTAGCATCCCCAAGGGTCAAGTGAACTTAAGTAGTCGGTCTCAGACTTATGCATACCTAAGGTCATTAGTGTGTGAGTGTGACAGGTCATCAGAAATAGTTTCTCGACTACTCAGAATTGTTTACTAAGCCTTCCCACCTATCTAACTTAATTACTCAAGCATCAAACATCATATGCATCCGTTTCTTCCACATGTCGATTAGGAACGGTCCAAAAGCTGATCTCTCGACTCTCAACATGGCAATACATACAATGCACTACCTACACATGAAACTACTACGTATAAGAATGACCTAACACACACGCAAACAAAACTAACACATGACCTACCAGTATTAAACAAAAGTAATCGAAACTAAAACTGAAACACAACTAACATGCTTAAACGAAAAAAAAATACTACACAAATATGAAAATCAAAACACAACTAAACAAATCTAACCAAAAACTCGATCACCACCCACATCCCCCCCAAACAAAATATCCAGTGTCCTCACTGGCAATAAACGAACAGTAGAGGGTAAAGAGAACTCCCCTGGTGATCACTGCGGTGGAGGTGGTGGCGGCTGGTGGTAAGCGAGAAGCTGTGCAATCCGGGGCCCGTACACCCGTCGTTTGAACGTGCCCCGGTCGCCAACACACAAGGAGCCACATAAGCTCGAAGCGCTCCATGAGTCCTGGTGGTGATGAGGACGTGCCTCGGGATGGGCCCCGTAAGGCGCCAAAGCGCCAAGAAGTGAGAGCACCGGTCCCCAAGGTCAGCGAGGACTGTAGAGGAGTCGCCGTCAGGGGTCGCCGTGGTGGTGGTGGCGAGGTGGGCGGATGAGACTCGGCCAATGTCCCCACGGGATCGCCTGCATCCACGGCCGGCTTCTGATGAACGTGAAGCTCGCCCCGTCCGGTGGTCATGGCCGGAATCGCACTTCTAAAGCTATGATTACCCGCTTTGTCCTCTTGACAGATATGGCTTTTTAGTGGTGTAAATCCACGCCTCATTGTCGCCGGGCAATTTTTACTGCTCTGCAGATAAGCCAAAGATGAGGAAAGCGTGCCCATCTACTTTGGCATCCCGGGCATGGAGGATAGTATTCCAACGCCCAACATCAAAAGGTATATCCCCGTATGATGGCATATTGGCGGTGGCACGCTACCGTTACTTCACACACGCTCGTCAGCCGTGACTCAGACGTGACGGATGAAGTGATGCCATACCTTGCGGATAAAGGCCAAAACACTCTGGCCTGAATGGACTCGCATGGCCCTCGGGTCAAGCACTTTCCACTCACCCCGGCCATTAGGTCACCCGAATTGACCCTGGTAGTCTGGTGTCAGAAAGCCACCCCGGAATCGCCAGAGGGACATGATCTGCCAGAATCTATATCAGCTACTCATCGACTAAAGACTTCAAAATCGACCTCAATACCCCCTCACTGCACTTTCTTAAGGACGGAGGCGAGATTGCTTTAGGGCTCTCGCATCACACTCATCGCGTACCGACGAGGTGGTCGCACAAAGCTCTCCGCCATCCCACATTTATCGCCTTGCGCAAGTTTCCATCGCGGTGGTGAAAACCCTTCCTCGATAAACGACGATTCGCAAATGGTGCCGAACTGATCGCAATTCTCTATCGAATGAACCGCTGCGGACATCATAATTCGGCCTGGGTCCGCTAGACCTACCCCGCCGCAGTAATTTCGCCTTTTCCGCATATTATCGAGGCAAAGACCAGATCATGCTGGGGTAATGCACCGATGACACCAGCCACAAATCTAACTGCCTGTGATAATGTACGACAAACACCTAGAGTGCACTAGGAAAATTGAAAACTAACTAAGTGTACTTTGATTCAATGTGATCCTACCAACCTAAAATAAACCTACCGTGGGCCCCTGTATGTGAACTCTAAACGACTCAGAGACCATCAGGATGCCAGCCCCATTCGAGAACACCTGATCAGAGAATGGGCGCCCCGCTGCAATCGGTGAGATGGTGCGGGACGGTGGGTTTACGAGGACGCCGAGGGCGTGATATTGACCTCAACGGCAGGTGGACTGGATGGCCTGCGCGAATGTCAGTCGAGAGGCTGTGGTTTAGATAGGTCGATACAGGTAAGAAAATAAAAATGAGCCGTATTTAGCCTTAAACCAGGCAACGCCAACGCGTGGCAACGCGCGAATGCTATGCAGGATCGGTATTCAAACAATGTCGCGACGTTGATACCAACCGCCGCTACGCTCCAGATCAAGCACATTAACGCCGCTGACGTTGGATATCCGTCGCGACGTCGGAGAGTGGCACCAACCGCCGCACGCTCGATATCAACGCGACGCCTTAGAGACACTTCAAAGCAACGTCGCTGACGCTGAATCTCACGCGCGCACGCCCGCAGGCAGAATTCACGCCGCCGACACAAAACCCAAATCGCTCCGGATCGCTACAAGAAGGCTTCAAAACAAATTTCCAAGACAAAGAGTGTACCTATGTCTAAGTGACCTCCCTATTGTAAATGCGGACTCTCTGGACTTGTAATGTTCAAGAGATAAATCGATCCTCCCAAAGATCGCCACAGTCCTCGAAAGTACACAACCAAGTAGAGATATTGATTACTACAAAAACCAAAGAAACCAACAAGACTGAAACAAACAAGAAAAATGTCACTCGTAGTGGAAAAAGTTCAAGAAAAACTTGGGCTGCCCTCCCAAGAAGCGCGATGTTTAATGTCGCTAGCCTGGACGGCCCTCGACCTCAATGTGCCTTAAACTGAGCTCTTATGATCGCTACTACACTTTGCTCGAGCGCGCCAGTTGAATGACCGCTGGTTCGCAAGAAACTCGCTCCAAAATACGGCTTCAACCGGCCGTGGGCTGTGGATCGTGGAATGTGCCTTTCTCGTGATGTGTAACCGCCACCATGTGAAAAGACCTGGTCACCGCGGGAAAGGCCCGACTATCTAGACTTCAATTTCCCCGAAAGAGCTTTGTGCGAATTAACAGCAACTGGTTGGCTCCCGCCAGAACTTTTCTCGTAATGTGCTTATCGTACTGTGCTTTTGTCTTTCCTTGTAAATTCGGGCATTTCGTAGTTTATAAATTGCCTAGTTCACCTGAGTTGTAGCACGCTTCTCACCGCCAATGTATCATCCATACGAACCGTCGAGTTGCCCAGTTCGATGTTCAATTCTACCGAAGACGCATGCTTTACCATAAACAATTCCGAACGGTGATATCTGGGCGAGTTTTAAATGTCAAGCGAAAATTTAGTGCATCTTCAATCTTTTTAGACCAATCCTTCCCGAATTGTTAACTGTCTTCTCTAGAATGGACTTAATTTCTCGATTTGATACCGTCATTCATTTGACTGTAAGTATATGCAAAGAGATGTATCGATGTATGCACTCCTGGCTACTTTTTCGTAAAACCTTGTCAATTACCTTATTGCGTAAATGAGTACCATTGTCTCGTGATCAATTGAAATCTAAAGCCGGAGAAGATGTGTATGCTGGTAATTGATTACTTAATTGCATCGTTGGGCGTAGGAATCGCTTCAACCCACTTTCGGTATATACACGCAGCGAAGTGATGTACAAGTTATTATATCGATGAGGGAAATGGTCCCATGAAATCTATCCCATAAGTCAAACAATTCTACCAGCAAAATGGGATGTACGGTGTCGGTCTTTCTAGAAATGTTTCCCATTCGTTGACATTTGTCACAAGTGGAAACGAATTGATGAGCATCTTTAAATAAGGTAGCCAAGAAACCTGATCAGCTAACCCTGGGTCGCCTTCCGGCCACCAAAATGTCCACCACATGGTAGAGTGTACAAAGGGGTTCAGAATATCAGGCATTTCATCTTCGCACACATCTCCTAATCACCCGATCAAGAGCGGTTCGCAAAGAATCAGCCTTCCCAATAAGAAGGTTTCAAGTGTGCGAAAAACCTCTTTTTCATGATAAGAATCGAGGCACTACCGGCCAACAACAATTCATAATCCGCGAACCATGGAACTCCGCCCTCTTGTTTTCAATAGCTAAGAGTTTTCTCATCTGAAATTCGCTATTCACCGGAGTACCATCTCTGGCCCTTCCAATCGTAAAGACGATCCGCCATCAGTTTCGCCTTTTTGCCTTAATCTCACGGGCCGACTTCGCAGCAAAAGGACCCACCGAATTAACGTCAGGCATCTTTTGGTCATCATACTTAATGGTTGCACGATCGCTGTGCACCACTTAATCTTGCTGCCAATCAAATATGGCCTCGAATTTGTCGAAAGTAAAAGACGAGCAGCCAAGAGTTCTTTCCTGAAGGGCATAATTCAGTCGAGCATCATTCAGTGGTCTTACTTGCATAGTAGATTACCCGAAGATTTTCTGCTTCACCCCCAACACCGCCCCAATCGCGGTCACCTGGCCACATGTCCAAAAGGAAAGGACCAAACTTGAGCCGATAATAGGAGCTAATACTAACTTATCCTTCAGCACTGTAAATGCATGAAACACCGTGGAATCAAACTCAAATGGGATCCCTGGACTGCATAAGGTTAGAAGAACCATGGTAATCCGGCGAAATCTCAAGGAACCGCCTATAGAATCCGGAAATCAGGGCTAAAAAACTCAATCCCTTTTAATGATGAGTGGTGGAGGCAACTTTTCAACGCTTGACTCACTCTATCTACCTCTATCCCTTCACAAACTGGTTGTCCAAGGACACACTTTCAGAATACAGTGGTACTTTTCCCACTGAAAGTACTAAGTCGTTTCACATCTTGCCAAATATGTTTCCTAAGTTTTCAAACAATTTGTCAAATGAATTACCCAATACCAAAACTGTTCACAATATCTCAACTGCCTTCAACCACGCCGTGAATACGCCATCATACATCGTTGAAAAGTGCCCGACGTGATTGCACGTTCCAAAGGGCATTTGCCTCGACGCGAATGTTCCATAAGGACAAGTGAATGTCGTTTTCCCGACTTCGGAGCTATAGAATTTGATTAAAACAACATCCATCCAGAAGCAATAGTATCATGCCCGGACACCATCCAAAGATCTCGATCTAGAAACCAAGAGCGGGGAAATGATCTTTCGAGTGGCTTTGTTCGCTTCGATAATCAATACAAATTCTCCAATTCGTAACTGTTCGAGAAGGCACAAGATGTTATTTTCGCCTGATGACAATTGCTCCTCCCTTCTTCTGCACTACTCGAACCGGACTTACCCATGTACCGTCCGAAATAGATAAATCACCCCAGATTCAGCCATTTTAAAACTCCTCTTCACTCATCACTGGATTCAACCTCCTCCGCGCTCCACTCAAGGTTTATGTCCATCTTCTAAGAAAGTCTATGCATGCACATGGAAGGGCTTAACTTTTAAATTCCATGTGAGACCATCCGAGTGCATGCTCAGGATCCTAAGGACCCTCAATAACTTCTTCCTCTAGTTCAACCAAGATGCCGAGATGATCACCGGTAGGTAGATGCTACTCCGAGGTATGGCCACCAAGTGCTGGTAGAGGTTTTGCTCCATCTTAGGTGATCGTTCAACCGATGAACTGAGTCTTAAACCCTTCCCTGTGAGATTCAAGTATTCTCTTCATTGTGTCCAAAAGAGTCCATCCATTGAACATATTCTTCCGCCACTTGTGTCTTGACTCATTCTCCATCAGGCTAGCCTCCAAGGGTTATGAGACCACTTCGCTGTATTAATTATAGCCTCTACTATTTCATGAAGCAAGTATCACTTTCGCTACGCCTCACCGCTTCAAACATGCTGAACTCACTTCATCTTCTCGCACCTCAATTTCGCTCCTCTCTGACATCAATCACGCTTCCGCTGCCAAGAAAACTACGACCCAAGATTACAGGCATTTCTTTATCTTCTTCCTAAGATTTAATTACAACAGAAACCATGAAGATAAACCTGTCGACTTTTACTAAGACATCTTCTATTACCCTGGATGCTTCAAAGACTGATCGGGCGAACAGCGTGACCGTGAGTCGCGGCCTCACCTAATCCCAAACGCTTTGAAAATGGATAATGGCATGAGATTACCGCCTTCGCACCTAAATCACATGTGGCCTCTCAAAATAGCATCTAATAGTGCACGGGATGTTGAAACCGCCTCGTCCTTCGAAAGCTTTCTGATTGCAATTTTCCTCGAAGTATGGCACTACATCTTTAGCGTTGAACCAGCCAAACGTTCTGAATCCTTCTTCTCCTTACAAAAATGTCTTTCATAAATTTCACATAACTCGGCATTCGCTTCTGGTGGCACGCAAACACACATGTGTAACTTTTTTGAACACGCTCCATGAATTTAGCGGAACCGCTTGTCCAAATTTATGTTTCTTTAGACGTTGTGGGTAAGGAACCGGCGTGCCGGCCTTTCTTGCTTTAGTGTAGCTTCTCGTTGATCGCTTCATTGTCGTTCCTTATCCGCATCATCATTCCACCAGCCGGATGACTTTCTCGCCTCTACTTCCTCTATAATCGAGATCACTCCTGGTCTCCAATTCTTACCACTTCTCAAAGATAAACCGCTTTGACATGTTCATTCCCGTCTCTTCCTAAGCGATTGAGTTGCTTCGGGTAAGGCACCCGGCCGCTTCTTCACACAGCTCCGCCATTCGACCCATTTGTACTTCAAACTTCAATGCCGCTATCTGTTAATGTGTTGCTCACGCATCATTCGCTTGTCTCATTCATGAAAGCAGAGTGGAGGTTAACACTGTAAGAGCTTATTCTAATCCACATTTTTCTCGTGGAGGTGGTTCACTAAATGCCTGATGGCAACGTCTCTGATTATTCCTCCATCCATACCCTTGATTGTTCCTAATCGCTTGATTTCCGGATATATCATACACCCGCCTTGACTTTGATTCTGACACTGTTTCCCTATATAGTCCTTGCCGCCGTGACTTGACTGACCGAGCCTCGACACGTACCAGCCCGTCACTGCTCTGTCCCCACTGACACTCTCGCTATCAGGCCGTCCCCTCCGCTGCAATTCACATAACTTCCATGGGTCAGGGATCGGTATGGCATTCGCAGCTCATTGCCTATTTAATCATTTAGCCGGGCCGTACACATGATTAACTGCATTGTTGAGAACCTCATTATCCGTGCCACCCACCGCTTCACCGGTGTAACTCTGAGCCACTGATTCATTGGCCGCAGATTCTAAGACTTAAGCGTTTCGGGTTCCGGTTTTCTTCATCGTGATCCCTCCAAATGAGGCGGTCAATCATCATCGCTCTAGTCGCATTCTCAAACCATTATAAAAGTGTAAACCCGCATCCATCCGTCACGGCGGTGAGTATTTTTAATGGGTCAGAATCTATTCCACGCCGCCAAGTTCTCCTTCTAGCTGTCCCGAACGTATTGATCTCGCACAAGCGGCAAGAATTTTTGGCAGGAAAACTTAGTTTGTAAATTTCGCACTCAAATCGTTCAAGAAGCAATGGTCCGTGGTCACCGCAACAATGTCACCACCTGGTGAGAGCGGAACAATCTCAACCGGCGCTTCTTCTCAAGAACCCCATTATACTTGATCGTATCACAAACTTCGCTAAAGCCGTCAAATGTATATTCGGGTTTTCATGGGGTAGTCCATGAAACAAGATATTCGCAAAGATTCGTAATGTTACCAATTTCGGGTCAAGTTGCTCGCTCGAACGGGTGGTCATTCGATAGTCGCTGAACGACCGGCTAAGTGCAAATTCCTTTAGTAACATGAATGATCATCCGCCGTATAAATGGCCCGGGTGCGTGAGTCCCATTATTCCCATTTCCGCCTCTCGTGGTCTCGCTCGCCAATGCCAAGATTCCGCCTCTGCTTTCCATGATCGCCAGATTTAACTGCTCGACTCGCTCGCAGAATCTGTGCAAAGTTCTTTCCGCCTGTGTATCAACCGCATATCGTCAACCCGGGTCTCGTTGTTGCATGTACTAATAAATCTAAACCGCAATCACACACGAACCAACAATACCAAATTACTAAAGACTTGTAAAAACAAATAAAAACAAAAAATTTCGCAGGTAATATCTAATTGCTTTATTCTCTATATCAATCTAAACTCGTCTCTAACGGCGCCAAAACTTGACAGCCGAAAAACGTTATGCGTAAAATATACTTCTATGTGCGCAAGTGCACGTTGCCGCCCAAGTAATATAAAGGTACCAATGGTACCTATATCGATTCACTCTGGGACAGTGAGTTGAATACAAAGATGTTGCTTTTAGATAATATCTGAATAATCAGGACAGAAGAAAGAGATCTAGTAGTGAATTTCAATTAAGCTATTGATTCTAATGAATTACCGGTATTGAAGACTGTGGTTATGTCTCCCCTGTCTCACCTTCAATGGATTATTTCTTAAAGATGTTATTATTCAATGTATTATAATTACGATGCTAGTTAGTGATCTTAATACGAGATATCCTCGAGGTATATCCGCCTCTATCTCTTGAATAGAATCGAGTATATCTCATCCCAACTCGCAGATTCCGAAACGCTTTAAACGTTTCATTCAAACGCCACCTTCGTGACGGAATATCTCTATTTACCGAATCAACCGGGAAGGTCAGTTTACTCGTGATCCTCGATAACCTCATCTTCGAATCCTGGGATTTCCAGTATGATTTTGCGCACGTTACGACATCACCACATAATTGAATTATAGATATGTGCGTATGCAAATGAGTAAACAAATGAATAATATACCATCGATCTTTAATCCATGATCATGTGATGTGTCTGAACAACACCCTAGATATAGATCTAAAACATATCGAATAAGAAAATGTAGATATCTAATCTCAAAACATCATTCTATTGTCCAAAATGGGAAACAATACATAAATCACGCTCTTCTTAGCCTGCAGTCGCGCACGCCCGAATTCCTCGCGCTCGCTCGCACGCCCCGATACTTCGAATTCTAAACCATCGTGCTTTTAATGATGGAGGGCGTATCTCGCTACCGACGTCAAGCGACGCTGTAACGCCGCGACGCTGAGACGCCATGACGCTGAGACGTCAGCGACGCTGTCGCTTGTTGACTTTTCATTATTGATTTAACGCCGCTGATCGCCGGGACGCCGCGGGTTAGGACGCCGCGACGCTTGGAACGTCAGCGACGCCCAAACACTTTCATGCATCGCTTTCCACCGCTTCCAATTTGCTTCCAAAGTTTGCTCTTTCACCCCATTTGCACCTGCATTCACAAAACTTGGCTATACTCAGTATCGAAATATAAAATACATATTTAAACGCAAATAATCGCTAAACCAGATGCACGCGGCATCACTGAGTGTTTTAGGCACTCATCATCCGGACGAACACCGAGATATGATTTAGGGGCCTTCCCGCGCTTGGGACCCAATTTCCCATGTACTGGATTCTTCCGCCGCACAACTTTAAGACCGCATCACTGTGCATGTAGCTCCCGGGCTTGACTTTCGTCAGAGTACCTCGCCGCCTCTCCTTTCAGAAGTCTCGTACTCTTTAATACTTGCTCAAGCCATCTAGAGATCCAAGTTATCTAAGACCAAACACCCTTATCCAATTTTTAAACAAAACAAAGACGCCTTCAAGTGGAAGTAGGCAAGATATGGGAGGAATCGATCCTATGCAATCACTCACAGTTGAACACCCATCCTTCAAGCCAATCACAAAAGATGAGAGCTTCTAAAGACAAAAAGCCATCAACGAGGAAGTCAACAAACTCCTCCAGTCGTGAGCGATCAGGGAGGTAGAATATCCCGAGTGGTTAGCCAATGTAGTACTCGTCAAAAGCCAATGGCAAGGGCGACTCTACATCGACTTCACTGACATCAACAAAGCATGCCCAAAGGACGCTCTCCGCCACGAATCGACCTCATTGTAGATGCCAATCGTTGGACATGAACTTCAACCTTTATGGATGCCTTCTCCAACAACTGGGACAAGATGCACCCAGCGACCAAGAAAAAGACCTCGCTCTCATTACAAATACTAGTGGAACCTATTGTTATCGTACTATCTGGACTCAAACACGAGCTACATATGATGATGCTCTTTCAACTGAACTGGTCGAGGTGTAGGGGTCAGGCTGGGTCGGACCCGACTTCGGCGAAATGGTATGTAGGTTGGATCACCCTCAATAAATATGGACTCGCTGCACACTGGGACCGCAAACTCGATCGTAGCATTCTCCGCAAAACAAAAGAAGAAGGGGGGGTCGGAGAGGGCTTCCGATAACTTGGATCTGATATAGGCGAGGGTCGCCGCCCACATCACGTTCCAATTCCTTCTCGATGGCTCCTGGTCGAGCGAACACTTGGCCACGCATGTCGAGCTCATCCAGTATACGTCACAACCGCTTTTGTTTCACGGACGCCGAGTAGCATTCCCGCCACCACTGTCTCTCAACCATTCCACCCGCTTACAGAGGGAACTTGATCATCATATGGTATGCTGAGGGATGGCTTTATCACAGATGAGAAGGTCTGCCCAGCAACATGTTGTAAGCAGACGGGGCGTCTACGACGAGGAATCTTACTGTGGTCGTCGCCTGACATGGGGGATCTCCCAAGGTGAGTACCAGTTGTATTGAGCCTAGAGGTCACTTTTCCCGCAGAACCCCGCAGACGAGCGCTGATGTTCCAGCCTTCCCCTTCCGATGCCCATTTTACCGGCGTCGACGCTAAGATGATGTCACCGAACTCCCGCCACAATTTAGAATCCGAAGGAACTGCTTTTGCCGTCACCACCGCGAACTACCGTTGGTCGCCAAGGAGGGTGTTAGCACCCTCCAGATCTGAGAGGAATGTGATCACGTGTCGAAATGCGGGTAGTTTAGACACCGCCAGATTCGCAATTCGCTTGCCCCGACCCTCGTGGTAGCAGCCTTCCGTGGCCGAGCTTGATTCTCCTGCAAATCCTCCCGAGATTACCCGATTTCACCAAGGGGGTTGTTGGTGCCGAGTCACATTTGCCGAGGTGGTGGTTACTTGAGATTGTGGCCCGGTTCTCGAGCTGGATTCGAGCATGATTTTCGCGGATTACGAAGGCCGAGGTATCCGCGTCAGACATATTCTATTTCTCAGTCAGATGCGCCGTCTGCACGGTCCGTAGTCCCTATGGAACTCGCAGTATTTGGAGTATTCTCTTGTTGCGGGGTCTGACTTCATTCAGTCGCTACCCAGAACTGCTCGCTTCGTGACTCGCGTAGGACCCGCGGATACCAGGCCGCCGGGGGGTGAAGCGCCGAGGCGAATAACGCCACTGCCTTCTGGACAAGGGGACCCAAGGATCTCTAAGGTTTCACGCCTTGAGATCGCTCCCATTTTTCTTCTGAGATCCTCCTGTCGCGTCTCAGGCTTGGCCCGCTGTCGGTCCCGACCGCTTTCTTGTGAACGGAAGAACTCTCTTCGATGAGGGCCTTCAATCGCTAATGTATTTCTCTACTTTTGTGAGCACCTCTGCCATGCTTGTTTGGGGATTTTTGGAGATGGAAAACATTAAATCTTTCGACTGAATCCCTAAGCCAGCCATGAACGTAGTGATCGCGAATTTCTCATCAGGTATATCTACCTTTAGAGACTCGGCATTGAATCGATGAACATAAGACCTCAAAGCTACAGCCCCGTTGATAGTCGGCTACAGATGATAACTTGGCTTTCTATAAGTCCTGGCCCCAATGAAGTGAGAGACGAATGCAATGGATAGCTCTCCAACGATAGAGATCGACGACCCGTGGAAGTCTATCGAACCATGCCGTGAAGGGCCTTTTAGTGTGGTGATAGCGAAAGCTCGCAGATCGTGATCTTGATCTTGATACCCATGCAACCCATTTGGTTTTGTAAGTGTTGAGATGATCGACGGATCCCCAGCCATCGAACACTTCCACCTGTGGCATTCTGACCTGGGCTAGAAGGGGGAAGTGTAGTACCCTGGCTTATGTGGCTTAATTCCGCCTTTGTTGTACCAAAGTATCCATAGTGTCAGGAACGCGTCCTCTTACTACCTCCCTTACGCGGCCGAGCTCTTGCTGGAGGTTCTTGAACCTCTGATCCCATGATTGTTCCCCTGCTCCTTGCTGAGGATGGCGCAATTTTCCGTTCCCGATGTGCTCTCCAAGGGTTGCTTCGCCCTCCTTCGGGCCAGGTCCGGCGCCCCCGGCTCGACCGATTCTCGCTTCGCTCACTTTGGGATTACCGATATTGTATCACGGTCTCATGGGGGAATGCCACGGTTCTCTGAGTTCGTCGCGCCCCGAGGTCTTCGAATTTGCTCGTGAGTTGTTCCAACTTTCCAATAGACGCTGACAGGAGTAGCTGGCGGCTTCCACCTCATCCGCTGGGCTGGGCCCAGATTGCTTCTAACAGGCCGAGGCCTACTGCCTCGCGCGCTCAGCGGATCTTGCATCCTTGGAGGATTAGCGGTTCCCGCCATGGTTCCGTGTTGATACCATCGCAATCGAGAAATCACGATGAGTAAAGGAACCGCCGTCTGGCCGCATTCCGCGCTTCAACTCGATGATGCCTCTTTCAACCGAATCAAGTCGAGCGTAGGGTCGCCAAGGTGACCCGGACCCCGCAGCCGATGTAGGCTTTGACTGTCTGGGTCGAAATATGACCGCCGTAATAATGATCCGCAAACTCGATCGAGCACCTCCGCAAAACAAAGAAGAAGGGGGTCGGCGAGGGCTTCGCCTGTGGCCGCTCCGATGCCCAAGCCACTCTCGGGAGAAAAGAGACTCGCTTTAGTATTGGCGTATGTTTTGCAAAAGCACTTTCACCGATGGGGCACCTTTGTATTTATAGTAGATGTTCTCCCAAACTGATGGTAATTAGGATTCATTTCCATTGAATGGATATTTCTTATTATACCGTATAGATTTGGCATAGATATAGAAAGAGTAGTTTATTCGGGATAATCTTCCTTCCTTATCGGGATCCGATTTGATGCTGATCTATATTGTCTTTTCTTCCTTATTGGTGAGATTTACCTGACTTATGAATAATATACTATTAGTGATTATTCTATTTTCTGCACTGTGGAGACTTCCCATAAGTGGCCTGTGGGCCAAGTGGATTGGACCTCTCTTCCGGGCTGGCCCCAAAAGGCTAGAATGTTGGCTTTAGAAAGGCCTGAGTGCCTCATTGGGTAAACCTCTCCTTTGGGATTCAACTAGTGGGCCTTCATGCTTCGCTGGGCTGGCCTCTTTCTTGGGCCTGGTGCGTGGGCTTGCGAGCCTTATTTTTCAAACCCTATCAAATATATTAATAAATGTTAGTTAATATTTGAAACGAGTATGTTGATGAACCCCGAATTTCCTATCCATCTAGAAGTTGTGAATACAAGTCAAGACATTTATGCATTGTATGTTCGATCATAAAATCAATATTAACGGAACACCATGTCTTGGTATGAATATTGTCTATGGGTGCCATGGTTTTCGGCCCATGCCCTTTAACCAGCAGGCCCAGTACAATTAAAGGGCAGGGCCGGTAGCCCAACTTAGGAGCCCAAATCCAGATATCCTCCCCTAGCCGAGAAGGGATAGATGGATTTCTGATACTCATCTCCGGAGAGGATTCCTGATGCCATCTCGAGAGGATTTATTTGATTACATTGCTGGATAGATTCTCCCGAGAAGCGTATGCGCCCTTCCATGCCTTGCCATAAATTCAAGGTGGACAAATGCTCCCGAGGTCCTGTATTGGGGGAATATGTCCATTTAGAAGGAAGAAACAGTCTCCACATGCGAGATACAGGCCACCTTCCCCCTCCGATCTCCCATTTAAGCCCGGATGGCGCAGAAAATGACATATTCGACCCAGTTAGATAATATCCAACTGGTCAACTAAAAATCCCGGATGGCGCAGAAAATGACCTATCTGGCCCTATTAGGTAACACCTAACCGGTCAAACTAAAAAGCCCGGATGGCGCAGTAAAATGACATGTCCGGCCCAGTTAGATAATATCCAACTTGTCAACTAAAAAACCCGGATGGCGCAGAAAATGACCTATTCGGCCCGGTTAGGTAACACCTAACCGGTCAAACTAAAGCCCGGATGGCGTAGAAAATAACCTATCCGGCCCAGGTAGATAAATGTTTAAATTGGTCAATCTAAAGTCCGGATGGCATAGAAAAAGACCTATTCGGCCCAACATAGTTAAATATCTTGCTGGTCTATATGAAAGTCCGGATGGCACAGTATAGTAAGACCTATCCGGCCCGATAAAAGCAAGTGTTATCTAACTCGTCAATGCACCCCGAATCATTGCACTCAACTTCAAAGATAAAATCCCTGATGTGTATCAACGACATCTCACATAAGCTAACGAAAGAAGTATCTAAAAAAAATAATAATAATAATAAAATGTCCCACATAAAGATACGCCATGAGCTTAAGGACGATTTTTGAAACCCTAGCTCGGCAACAACTCGGGCTCCTTATCTGGTCTAGTCAAAATCCCACGGAATATTTACGCCCCTCAACAACGGAGATCTTTGCCAGCAAATTTTTCCATAAATCCTGTGAGGATCAACAACTAAAAGATGGCATGAAAAGCTCTAGGTACCGAGACTAATAAAAACCCGGAGTCAAAGCAAATGATGCATCCGCATCCCGCTGGGATCATGGGTTTGCTTCCACGTATATCGCGGCGTAAAGCACAAGCACTGTAGCCAAAGTTGAAAATCGTGATCACCTACCAAGACAAACTCCGCCTCCAAAGGTCGACTCTCCGCGGAACTCTTCTCCCGAAAAGCCTAGAAGTCCTCTTTGGTGGCCCCTAGCTCCATAACCAAAGACAGTCGCTCATCCGCTAGGCGACCATTCTCTTCCTCTCGCTCCCAGGCCTCCTTCGCAAAGAGCTGTGCATTGTCGAACGGAGTCAAGTTCGCACCGGCCCTTTAGCCGCCCCTTCGATAGCCGCACTGACCCGGGGATACCGACTCCACCCGTCCCTGCATTACCAGCCGCCTTAGTCTCTAACCGCGCCATCGCCGTTTTATGACGGGCGACATCCCTCTCCGCCTCCGCTCGAGCTGCCTTATCTGCGTCGCCCCAGCCCGTAGCCTGCATGTCATTTAAACCTCTTTAAATAGGCATCCAAGCTTCCTCTCGGGGTAAAGCCTGATCAAACATATTAATCAAGGCTTCTCTCGCATTCCTTAGTCAATAACTAATTCATGGTGCTGGAGGGACATGTTTCGAATGGCAGTGATGACCTGCATAGAAGCATACTTAGTAAAATCCAAAACTACGATCTGCAACTTTTTGTATGAATTATCACTTACCAAATTCTACCGACTGTATCGTAGTCAGTAGCTTGCAAATCGCATCCTGGCCTCGAACTATTTTCGATGTCCTTTATAAGCACTAACAGGATAGCCACGGAATACTCCTCACTAATCCATTCCCGAAGTTACAGTATCCGTAGCGCTCGGTACAAGTCGTCTAGACGATCGGCTGCAGATTCACCCCGATTAAAAGGCTCTAAATAAATGGAGGATGAGCTCATGTCATCAGCCCTAGTGGGTAAGGTCACCTCCATCACGGGGTCGAGCCACTATGGGAGGAGATAAGAGCGTAGCAAAGATACGATCAGAGGCAACAACCCCACGCCCGGGCAGCGCCAGTTTAGCACACCCGGCAACTTCCGACTAACCGCGAAGGAGGACCACCTATAATACAGCGAATCTGTACTCGCTCCCTGAAGGCTGTGCAATGTCCTCCGGCCCGACGTCATTGGGAGCTCTTCAAGAGAGGCCGGAATCACGATTGCTTGCATCTCCTAACCCCCATCCGTAGGGCCGCTTCGATCCTCGTCTCGACCGGCCTCCCTCCTAAGATTCTCCCGTCGCGCTTCCCGCGGCATAACGATCGACTAGCCCCGTCATCTCCTCTTCTTCCTCTTCCTCTTCCGAAGCTGAAGGCCGGCTAGGTTCAAGACGAACCCAAGGTATAAAATCTTCCACTTGGGCCCCAAGAGTACTCTTCACCCAGCTTGTCCCTTCTTTCCGATTCATGCAGATTGGGGAGCAGAACCGTCCCTTTCTGGTAAGGGCAGCCTCACCAGCGGATACCTTGTCCCGACCGGGGCCTTAGAGGGAGGGCCGAGCCGAATCCCCACCGGTGGGTCAACGATACAGCGGCCCGTGACGCGAGTTCCCGTGCGATGCTCGCCTGATCCCGCGACGACGCACCTACCACGAGTAAACTTAAGATCAGAAGTAAACGGGCGTTCCCTCTCTTACAATCTCTAACCCAAGAAATAACGAGGAATAATCGGGCATCAGGAGCCTGCTTTGTCCACATCAGCAAGGTTCTTTTAACATGAGAAGAACCCCCGCAATGGCGCTCCTGCCGGAACCTCCAACACCGCGATCTTCTCAAGGCTCGCTTTCTCCACCCATTACACTAACCTGCCTCTCCAGTTTTTCCCCGCACCAATGATCCACACACGACGTAAAGACATGTGTATCCGCATCTAAGCTCTCACCACTCCTTAGTCCCTACACACCTCGAAAGATCGTGGACGGCCGACATAAACCAGAGGCCGGAAAGCCCGGAGTCTCATCCCAAGGCCCCCTCACTAAAATAACTCCCTTTGCCTCTGTTTTAGAAGAATCGGGGAGTCTATTCAAGAACTGCAGCCGGGAATCCAGGATCGACATAGACATCCGGCCCCCTCGCCTTACTGTTAAAGTATAGGCGAAGCAAATCTCGACCAGTGAAAGGTCGAGCTGGTATAAGATGTTCAGAACACTGCATCCGGTTAGAATTCGGATTATGTTAGGATGAATAAGGGCAGGCGGCGCCCTGGTAAAATGAAAAAACTGTTTGACAAGGGCGGCACTCAGGAAACTAAGTCTTCGGGCCTGGCTGCTCTACCCGTAAAATACAAAGATTGTGTTCTCCCGCCTGTGCACCTGCTCTGCCTCGCCCATTAACTTCAAGTCACTGTTACTCCGGGGATCTCTACGTGATTCTCAATTCCTCCATTTTCAGGGAAGAGATGATATGGCTTGTAGAACGCGCCCCTCGCACGGGCCCTCGTCTGCGGATGGCCTGACTGGTGGAAGTTTCTTCCTCACCTCTCGTCATTCTACAAATAAATCAGAAAGGGGGGGGGGGGGGTGGAGCGAGGATCAGCCCCAAGCCATACACCAAACAAAAAAAAAAAAAAAGAAAGGGCAAAATCACCAAAACTAGGCATAAACCACCCAGCCTAATAGTTTTAAACTCCACCTCACCTGCACTCCACCCTACGGTGAGAGCGCCAAGAAGAAAGATTCAACACACTTCCAATGGAAATAAGGATTACCTGTAAGATTGAGAACTGAACAAACGACTGGAAGAACTATTCGAAGACAAATACAAAGTCGTAGCAGTATGTGCAGAAGATCTCGAACTAGCGAAAGATGTGTAAGCCTAAGGACGATAAGAATGGAAAAAGAAAAGCCTAATGATGACTCCCTACATACCAACCGCCTAGGACCTATGGGCGTAGTAAATGCGATGCTAACTCATTACTCCACTGGGCCGCTTGCTTCCCGCGAAGCTTCAAACTATTAGGCAATGTTGAGAGAATACGCTGGATTGCGGGGTCTCTGTTGTCCTAACTTGCTAGCCCCCACCCAAAGTCGTCCCATTAACTGGGATCCTTCAATGTCCTAACCGATGGCAACGGGTTAGTCCCCGCCGAGGATAGAAAGTAGTACCTGAACATGAGGTAGAAACTGGGCACATAAATGTTAAAAAGTACGATTTTATTGACTGCGCCAAACGGCATTCATCATTACATTCATGTCATTACAGTGACAAACTGCTTACCGTATTAAAACGACTATATAGTTTCATTCGAATCAGACACGAGTGTAGGTCAAAGTGTATGTGCAGAGGGAGTCATGAACAAGAAAATAAGAAGGTAGCAACATCGCTACTAAAAAAAAAAAAGAAAAAAAAAATGGAAAGGAGGCTCAAAAAGAGTAAAAGCCCCGCTGATTTGGATGGGGGGTGTCTTTGGATGCAGAGAATTCCATTCGAGTTTTAGAACCACCCAAAGGCCACCTAGAACAATTCCGACTCTGCTCAAACCATGCAATCTCTGGTTCAATTCATGCTTGGAAAGCATGCTCAAATAATCGATCACAATCATCTTTTCATTCAGCAATCCGCCAATTCTGATTCTCAGCAGCAACGTTCAATTATCCTTCTCTGCAGGAAGAACGTGGATAACCGATGGAACAACAAACCTCGTCACCCTCTAGCCTTTTATAGCAGCCTCTAGTCTCAAGGTCAACTCAAGCGACCGTATGGCATCTAATGAACATTCAACAAAGTTAGAAAATTCAAAATTGGAAAATACCAGCATTAATGGCCTATTATTCCCTAGGATATGACATTCAAACATGTTCTCTTTTTTTTTTCTACCGAAGATGATCGCTCCTAGTAGAAAAGGGGGTATCAGGTGCCATGGTTTTCTACCAAGCCCTTAACCAAAGAGGTCTGGCTAAGGAAAGTGCCTAAACACTCATATTATACTCAAGGCTACCTTCCATTTTCCGTTTATTTTGTAGTAATTTTATAGTTTTGCGGACTAGAATCACTGATAAACCGTCAGGAATGTGAGCATCGGGGGCGAAAAGAGCAAGAGTTAGGAAGCGTATTTTGGAGCAAATGGGAACAAGGCGATGAAGTGACACACGGGCCGCGACGCCCCTCCATCGCCGTGACGCCACGCGATGTTCCACGTCGTGATCGCAGCCCACACGCGACGTCTCCACGTCGACGTCAACTCGAGATCCGCACCCTATCATTTAAAGTACGAATGATTCCGTAGTGGGGTATCGGAAGCGCTCGAACGATAAAATTTAATTCAGAGCAGGTGAGTGACATGACTTCGAGGAAGTGCCCGGGATTTGACTGCCTTTCATTGTCTGGATATTTTCTGACAGAGAATGGATGTTTTAATTCTAAACATTTTCTTCTTTTTCATTCATGATGTCTAGATTTATTTCAGGTTATATTGAACCTTGTCATATGTTCATGGATTAAAGTTTGAAACTTTATATTATTCCAAGTATTTTCAATATGTTGTAATATCTATGCCTATGATTTAATCGTATGTCAATGCCCCGCCAACATCGCATAATTACACCGAGATCCGAGATTCGAGAGATGAGGGTATTCAGAGATCCGCAGAGTAGATCACGACTCTGGTGAACAGAGATATTCGAACCCGAAGGTGGCAATCGTTAGACATTAATGCATTCTAATACTCAGCCTGGATAGAGATATACCCGATTCTATTCGCGTAGATAGGCTATTATACCTCGAGAGAGGATACCTCGTGAGAAAAGATCACCTCGCCTATCGGCGAGACAAATATACCGAATATACGAAGATTAATCCATTGAACGCGGACAAGGAGATATAACCCTAGGCTTCAAAACCAATACTTTAATTGAATCAATAGTTTGTAATCTTTACATATTTGAATTCTCTTCTAGAGTCATCTTTCGATATTATTCAAAAGCAGAACTAGAGTCAATACACCCGTCCCGTGGATCGATATCCGTACTCACGAAAGTACACTATGTACTCACTAGCGACGCGCGCATTCCTCGCGCATATAGGCTATATTTTATACACCGCGCTTCCGCCGCTGCTTTGCGCTGCCGGGGACAGATTGAATTGATATAGAGAATTAAGCAAATAGATATTACTCGAAATTTTCTTTACTTTCACGATTTAAGGTCAGTAATTTGGTTTTGTCGCTCGTGTGTTATCAGCAGCATGTGCTCTGGCATACATGCGACATCGAGATCAAAATAACCACTCGTTTGATCCTGTTTTAAAAGACTTACGCACGTTTCAGAATGCAGAACTAACAAAGTTAGAAATCCAATAGTCATGGAAAACACCGAAGAACAAGATCTCGCATTGAACGTGATCGAATCACGTAGAGGCCGACCGAATCACTGGAGGAATCAAGCACCTGCACTGCTTATACACCAGATGATCCTTTCATGCTATTAGATGAGTTCAGATACCACTAATCGTTGTTCGTATACCATCGACGGCCACCTATTCAAGCAAACATTTTCGACCTGAAGTCACACAAGACGATGCTTCGTATCATCTTATTCCAATGGATTCAATTTACGAGAACCCGGGGACGATGCATTTGACTAACTTCTCAAGCTCTGCTATACTATCAAATACAATGGAGTTAACAAGAAGCTCTCGTGTTACTGTTCCTAATTTCACTCGTGGGGATAGGGCCAAACACTGGCTAACTAAATAACCACCGTATTCCATTACTACATGGAATGATTTGGTGCAAAAAATTTCGACCAAGTTCTTCCCACCACAAAATCGCATTAACCTGTGCAAGAAATCAATACGTTTGGACAACTTGAAGGGGAGAACCTGGCAGAGGCATGGGACATATTTCACGAATTATCATGGAGGCTCATACCACCGCCTCGACCGCATGGATGCAAGTCCACACCTTCTATAATGGTCCGAGAAATGCAACCCAACAATGATCGACATGCTTCACCGGAGGAGCACTGATGAAGAAAACCACATGCTTATGAAATCTTAGAAGATGTCGCGACCAACACTAACTGGCCTAGAGAGAAGGCTACACCAAGAAGCGGTACAGAATAACGAGGTCCTCAACAACTGTGAATCATGTGGCGCACCGACTCAAATGCGAATAGACAAAGAAGGAACCGCAAACGCAATCCAAACCAACCGGCCGGAGTTATGAATTCTCTTGCGGGCGGACCGCATAAATGCGACGGAATGTCGGGCCAGAAACCCTACAAGAGAGCAAGCTCAAAGATAGGTCTGTGTTTAATTAGAATCAATCACAAATGCTAGAAGGATCAGATTGGGAAACAAATATCGAATCGAATCGTAAGGCCAAGTGGTGGAAGCGTGAATAACTTAAACTGCATTATCGAACAATCAAGGAGGTGTATGGAATAATCGTAACAATATGCCATCGAATCGAATAGTGAAAACCAACCTCGAGAAAAAGTCGATTTGTAACAAGCCTGCACGATGTTAACTTCCCACTCTGCCTTTATGAATGAAACGAAGGCCAACATGCAGCAGCAGGCAACCCAGTTGAACAATCAAGCAGCACAGCTGAGAAGTTTGGAGGCACAAATGGGCCAAATGGCAAATTTACTGACAGAAAGACAACCGGGTTCTTTACCAAGTAATTCGGAGGTAAACCCAAGAAGAGATGGAATGAGTATAGCAAAGGGGCCATGCCGAGAAGGAGAATTGGAAATACCGTTACAACCTCAATGTAGAACAGCTTAGAGATCGAGAAGGTCAATCAGCCAGCAAAAGGATGATGCGTATAAAGAACAACCTCGGGAGAAACAAATGCATCGAGAACTTTCATCAAGCAAAGGCCAAAGATACCTGCCTACCCACGTCTCAAGAAGCATAAATCGGATAAGCAATTCACGAAATTCATGGATGTGTTCAAAAGTCGCATATCAATATCCCATTTGTCGATGCCCTAGAGCGATGCCCAAGTATAAAATTCATGAAAGACATCTTATCCCATAAGACGATTAGGCCGATTTCGAAATGCTGAACCCATCAGAGGAATGCAAAGGCTATCCTTCAAAGGAAGTCGCCACGTAGTTTGGGACCTGCAGCGCTTCACTATCCTCGCACAATCGAAATGCCATTTTCGAAAGAGCACTATGTGATCTGGGGTGCCAAAGATTAATCTATGCCCTTATCCATTTTCAAGCGCTTGGGATTAGAGAAGCCCGCCGCGACTACAACCATCACTTCACTCTGCGCACGTATCTTTGAAGCATCCGAGAGGGATAATAGGTTATGCCTCAGTAGTTGTCGAGAAAATTATCTTCCCAAACAGATTTCATTGTTTCGATATGGAGGAAGATAAAGAAATACCTAATAATCTCAAACACTATTTCGTGAACTGGGCGTGGCAATGATCGATGTACAAAGGCGAACCGGGAACCGAGAGTACAAGAAGAGTGGTGCAAAGTTCAACGTGCTCGACGCAAAGAAGACACCCAAAGAGAAGTGATACTTGCTTCACGGCCGAAATGGCCGAGGCTATAGTGTTCAGCCGTGTGGTCTCACCGATCCTCGAGACTAGCCTAGTGGAGAATGAGTCCAGAACCCGAAATGAAGAGTAAGAATATGTCAAATGGATGGACTCTTTCTGACAATAGACTAAATACTTAATCAAATAAGGAGTTAAACGTCATCCATCGACGAGCAAACTAAATTCAAATGAACAAAACCTCTACTAAATGCATTTGAAGTATACAAATTGGTGGAATCTACACTACCCGTGATCATTTCAGCATCTGGATCAGACGAGGAAGAGAAGTTACTGAGGGTCCTCCAGATCACAAAACATGCACTCCTGATGGTCTCTAGCTGATCTCGTAGAGGGATTCAGCCCCATGTGCATGCATCGTATTTTACTAGAAGAGGGACATGATCTTCAAAGTGGAAGCACATAGAAGGTTAAATCCGACAATGAAGGAGGTTGTCCGAAGAAGTGCTAAAATGGCTAGACACCGGGTGATTTATCCCATTTCGCATGCTGTACGGGTAAGCCTAGTTCGTGTAAGGTCAAGAAGTGGGAGGAACAATCACATTTGACTTAAAAACAATATCTTATCGCATCGCGAACGCTAATGTGTGGAGGATTTGTATTGATTATCGGAAGTTGAACAAGGCCACTCGAAAAGATCACTTTCCTTTGCCGTTTTTAGATCAGATGCTCGATCGACTAGCAGGTTATGAATATTATTGCTTTTTAGATGGATATTCCGGTTACAACTATTCAAGGCTATAGCTCCCGAAGATCGAGAAGACAACATTCATCATTCTATGGTACATTCGCATCTCGGCTGATGTCTCTTTGGATCGTAATGCACCGGTACTTTCAATGATGTATGATGGCCATATTCTCCGACATGGGTGGAAAAGACAATTGAAATCTTCTACGACGCATTTCTGGTGAATGGAAATTCATTTGACAATTCTTAGAAAACTCGAGACAGACGACCGGGCAAGATGTGAAGAGACCAACTTAGTAATTAACTGAAAAGTGCCATTTCATGGTACAAGAGGGTATTGGTCTCGACATCTGATCTCGTAAAGAGGGATGTAGGTAGATAGGGTGAAGATTGAAGCAATCGAGAAGTTACCCCACCACAAGAAAGGGATTCAAGTTTCTAGGCCACTGGTTTATAAATGTCATCAAGGATTTTTCTAGATTAAACCATTGCCTAACCTACTAGTCCAAGGGATCCTATTTGGAATTTGATTCACAATGTTTGCATGCATTCTCGTGTCAAGGACAAGTTGGCTTCAAATTTCTCCACACAGGGCACCGCATTGGTCTTTTCCGTTTCAACTCATGTGTGACGCCACCGACTCATGGGACAAGGCTTCGCGTGAACGAGAAAATCTTTCGTACCTTACTATGCTAGTAGAACCTTGAATGATGCTCAGCTGAATTATGCCACTACAGAAAGAACTGTCACATCAGATTTGCTTTTGACAAGTTCAAAGATATATTTGATTGGCAACAAGGTCGTGGAGTAATAATCGATCATTCCGCCATTAAGTACTTGATGACTAAGAAAGATGCAAAACCCCGATTAATCTTGCAGGTCCTCTTGTTGCAAGAATTGGATGCGGAAATTAAAGACGTAAAGGCACCAAAACCTAGGTGGCGCACTATCTTTCACGACCGGAAGGCCGTAGATGACGCCCTGAATGACGAATTTCCGTGACGAAACTTTACCTATTGAGGAAAAGAGGGCGCTCCATGGTTCGGCAGATTATGTGAATTATTTGGTATCTAAAGCGGTCCTCCGAATTTAGCTAATGCCAGAAGAAGAGGTTTTTCGCACACTAAACACTACTATCGAGGAGCCACCCTTACGTATTAATCGCGGCCGACTGTGCACAAGGAGATGTGTGCCCGAAGATGAAATGCAGAGCATTCTAAACCATTGTCACACTCTACCGTGTGGTGGACACTTTGGTGGTCAGAGAACAGCAGCTAAGGTGCTTCAATCGGGTTTTTACTGGCCTTCCTTGTTTAAAGATGCTCATCACTTCGTTTCCACTTGTGACAAATGTCAACGAATGGGGAACATCTCTAAAGGACGAGCCACCAGATGCACCCCATTCGAGGTAGAATTGTTTACATTTTATGTGATAGATTTCTACGGGACCATTTCCTGCATCATACAGCAACTTGTACATCTTGAGTTACAAAGACTATGTCTCAAGTGGGTAGAAGCGATTCCTACACGCACCAATGATGCCAAGGTTGTAGCTCACCTCGCGCAGCAATATATTCTCACGCTTTGGAACTCGAGCCTTGATCATGTATACGGTACCCATTTCTCGCATTGCTGTAATTGATAAGGTTTTTGCAAAAGTACGGGTACGCCATTGTACATCACTTCGTATACCACCCACAGCCAAACGGATGCTAGAGGCAGTATCAAATCGAGAAATCAAATACATTCCGAGAAGACGCTAATCCGGCCAAGAAGGATTGGTCTAAAGATGGATCGCATGCACTCTGTGCATACCGCATACTCATTTAAAACTCCTTCGGTATGTCACCGTCAGAATCGTTTAAGTGTAAAGCTGTCATGCCATCTTCCAAAGGAATTGGAGCATCGAGCCTATTGGGCCACTGAATTAAACATGGATAGTACATTACATGAAACGACTACCCAAACTCCAAGTGGAACTCGGGATGACCCGTAAACGAAGCTTAGCGAAACGCCCATTTATATGAAAAGACTAAAGCCCTACATCGACAAACACATCACGTAGCTGAGTTTACAATGACAACAAGTTCTTCTATTCAATTCCCGCCTAAAGCTTTTTCCCAGTGGAAATTGAAGTCTCACGGTCTGACCTTTCACAGAATCCAAGGTCTTTTTTTCACACGGTGAATGTGGTTACACATCCCCGAGAGTTGCACATTTACAAATACCACCTAAACGACAGAAGCCGTGACATTATGGAGGCGAGTTTCCTACAGATAAGCAAATCATTTCTTTGACAGCAACAGACAAGATGTCGTAAGCGATCATAGGAGTTCGGTTTCCCGAGCACATTGCGACTACAATGCCGAAAGCCAACGACATTAACATACGCTTCTTCCTGAGGGCAACCCAAGTGTTCTTGAACCTTTCCTTTTTCTTAGTTCCAAGTCCTATAGTTTATTTTCAGCGATTTTAGGTTTCTAGCTTTATTCATGATCGTGTTTCGCTATTTGCTTCGACTTCAGATCTGCTAAAAGTGTAGTGGGAGGATTCTCCTGGGGCGGCGTATTACAAGTCCATAAACGCCAATTTTAAGATAAACCGCCACGTCAGCGACGTGACCTCACGCCGCTGACGCCAATTTTACATGTTCGTCACGGCGACGTGACTTCCCACGCCGCGACGCCAATTTTCACTTCGTCACGCTATGACGCGGATCATCACGTCGCAGACGCCGCGGTTTTTGCAAAGTCATTACCGCCGCGACGCGTGGACTTCCCACGCCACCGCTGACGCCGGGCCACTAAACACGCCGCGATGTCACCCCGCATCACGCGACGCGGCCCCGTTTCTAAGCCCAAGAGCGCGTGTCCACTGGCCACGACGCCGGCACCCGCCTCCCCGCCCACGCCGCGACAGTCACCTCCCGCACCGCCGCGGGACAAACCCGCTTTTGGGCCTCCAAGAGCGCCCCATCTCTGGCGCTTCACCTCACACAACCAACTACTTGAAACCCTAGCCTCCCAGCCGCACTTGCTCCTCACCGACTACGGAGTCTTTTCCCACACTGGCTCCGGGAGGGGATCAAGACTATTCCCACGACCACTATTGTGCCCCTACGTGTCACTCCACTCAGATCTAGTTCCGAGTCATTGTGGTATCTCACCACATTGTGCTCCTACAGCTCGGGACATTTTCTAGAGTATCTTTGTACTCACAGTTGGTTTAGGGTCTATTAGGTGCTCGCTAGGTCTATTAGGTGCTCGTTTAGGGGTCTATTAGGTCTAGTGTAGGGTAAATTGGTTTAGGAGTTTGAGTCTGGAGTCATAGTTAGTTTTTCTTTAGCACACTAGGCTCAGGTTGTCAGCCGAGGTGCCCATCTCTGTACCACTACCACGTGTCTCCTAGTACAATATGCTCTGCAAGTGAGGCAAAAATTTCCGCCAGCGGAGTCGGACTGGAGGACCCGACCCCACATCTGATGCCTCACGGTTTGTAAATGCGTAGTGCTGCCTTCATCAGTTTGGCACCATTTGCAAAACCGTCAAGTTCATTAAGGAGAAGGGCTCACCCACCCCGATGATTTCTTCCGTTGAAGACTATCGCTGCCAAGGATGGCGTGTACCAAAGCAACCACCCCAACCGGTGCCGATGAGTGTGGGTGTGCGCGAGTTCTACGCCACCCGCTCCCATGTTTTGGGGAAGAGAGTCAGGCGATTGGCCGACTTCAGCCATGAGTCGATCAATAGTTATTACAAGCCTAGAACGTCCTTTCGGAGCCGCTCTCGACGCCCGCAAGCACTCGACCACCTTCGAGATTATACGTATTGACCAATGGTCGTGGTGAGTGGAGAATCAATAGTGTGGTCATGCGGCGCCACTTTCAAGGCCAAGCATTTGGCCTTCATTCCTGCTGTCCGCACCACTTCATCACGCCGCGCCTCATTCACGCACGAACGCAGGTAAAGTGACCGCCCAAATGGGTCAGTGCTCAGCCATGCCATCTACAGGTATACCTCTTCGATGTTGGGCAGGTTATCGAGACGCCATCCTCCATAACCGGATGCAGAAGATACGAACCCGACACCCTTCCTCGATCTTCGGGCTTCAACGCAGGTGCCTCGATCTACACTCCGATACTGGGCTTCACCCAATCAAGCCATATTTCGCTTTCAAGCCCACACACTGCGTCCCGCAACCCGAGGGGGACTCACGATTCGGGTCATGAGCTCCTGACGAGGACGAGCTTTATGGAGCATCTGCTTCTATGGATCCCCGGGCGATCCTCAGTGAGACATCGCCGCCCTCGTCCCAAAACGGCACCTCCACCACCACCTCCTGTCACCTCAGCGCACGCCTCCTCCCACCCTTCCCTGCACTCCAGAGGACCCGGTGCTCTCCCTCACCGAGCGCTTGACGATTCGGATGAGACCGGTGAGCACCGCGCCCTCGCCTCACAGATTCGAGGCCCCCGCGATATGCATCAGATCGGGCCAACCGTAATTTCACCATTTTCAGAAAGCAATACGTCCCAGCCCTTAGACGCCCCAAATCCCCTCGTTTTCATCACCTCCACCACCACCATCAAGAAGATCAATTGTGGGAGTCCCCTTCAATTCCTACTATTTATTTCTTGATTCGTGGGGACACCGCTATTTTATCTGGGGTAGGTGATCAGGTTTTATCTTTTGTTTAGTTATGTTTGTTTTTATGTTTTTATTACATCTGGTTTTATCTGGGGTTCATATGTTGTGTTTCTATTTTAGTTCATGTTTATCCAAATATCCGAGTCATGTGTAGTTCTGCTTGCGCTTTGTGTTAGGTCAATCTATATGTAATAATTTGCGTGCTCAGGTGCCATATGTTAAAATCGAGGATCACTTTCGATCGAATTCACGATTAACATGAATGTTCAAATGCATATTAATGTTTGATGCCCGTAATTAGGTTGAATAGATGGAAAGCAAGGTTGAGGCGAACCAACTCACAGTAGTCAAGACACCGGGCCTCAAGAACCCATCACACCACACACTAATGACCTTCGAGCATGCATAGCGCCGAGACTAACTAACGTAGTTCGACTAACCTCGGGAGACTCGAACCATTTAAGTGATGGGACACTAATAAAAAGAGAGGATTGCCATCGAGTCCCAACCAAAAAGAGAAAATACAAAAACAATATGAAAAAGTGAAAAGAAAGACAAATGACAAAAATAGATTCAGATAAGAATAAGCGAGATCATCCAATCGAATCCTCAAGTATGGCCTCGCGGGCCTCACAAAGCCTAACGCCGAGCCAACCTACGAAATATCGACTCCACCGCTCACTACATGGGATGTGAAGATGGATCATTCACGCAACCTAGGCCCTTGAGTTTAGTCGAAAGTGTTCTGGTGAAGCTCAAGGGAATTTAATGCTCGGTGTCTTTAACCAACTCGTGGGGAGTCAACCAATGATCCCTTTCACAGAACACTCTATTAAAACTCTGGCACTCCAGTTTTCTCCCCACACGAGTACGAGAGTTTCTGTGCATTGGGTCATGAATAAAATGGGTGCGCTCCTATCCCTTTTCTAGTTATTTTCTTCCAACAGGTGAGCTGAGCTCAAGCTCGGGGGTGTCAACTATATGGCGCCGGAGGTCATTCAATATAAGCACATAGGCCTGGGAAAGGCTGATCATATCATGGGATTCATTGCACTAGTCACTTCTACCTATTTCAACCGAATCTTCCCGAAGTCAACGATCTATGCATTTTGTGAACTTCGGAGCAACACAAAGGAGTGTGAGTCACCCAATTTGATCCCTATTTTTCAGCATGTGCAACACCTGCCTTAGTGTTAGTTGCATTAGGTCAGGTGTGTGTCCCGTTGAGTCGCCTGCTTCTCGAGGACAAGCAAGAAACTAAGTTCAGTGACGAGTCTAAAACACTCATATTATACTCGCCGCCTTCCATTTTCCTGTTTATTTTAGAGTAATTTTATAGTTTTCGCGGACTAGAATACCGATTTGATGTCCGCAGGAATGTAGGATATCACAGCAGATACAGCTTAGCTATGCATTTCGTGGAGCAAATGGGAACATGAAGAAGCATTCGTCATGACGCTCACTTCGTGACGCCACACGCCGCGACGCCAGCTCGAGATCTGCACCTACTGGCCAGCACGGCGATTCAAAGGTATCGGGAAGGCATTTAACGGGCGCACCGACCGCAGTGTAGTGATTGTACTTCGAGGAAGTGCCCGGATTAATCGCTTCATTGTTCGATATTTTCTGGATAGGAGAATGATGTTTTAATTCCTAAACATTTTCTTCTTTCATTCATGATGTTCTAGATTTATTTCTAGGTTATATTGAACCCATATGTTCATGGATTAAAGTTTGAAACTTTATATTATTCAGCTTATTTCTCAATATGTTGTAACTGGCTCATGCCTATGATTTAATCGTATGTTGATGTCCACAACATTGGCATAATTACACCGAGATCCAGATTCAGAGATGAGGGTATTCGTGGATCCGCAGAGACTTTACTGATTCGGCAAATAGAGATAACTAACCCAAGGTGGCACTGGGTTAGACATTAATGCATTTTTAACATCGAGCCTGGATGTAGATATACCCGATTCCATTCGCGATAGTGCTTGAATATTCTCAGAGAGGATACCTCAGTAGAAAAGATCAATTCGCCATTGACATATTGTAAATATACTCACAATAACATATTTTAGAAGATTAACTTACTCGAACGCGTGACAAGGAGATATAACCTAGGCTCAAACCAATACTTTAATTGAATCAATAGTTTAGGTAATCTTTACATATTCAATTCTCTCTAGAGTCATTTTTCGATATTATCTAAAAGCGTAACTCAGTCAATACACCTGTCCCCGATCGATGACCCCACTAACGGAAGATAATATACTACTCAGTTGATTGCGCTGATTTCAAAGAGAGAGCGATATTTTATACACCGCGCTTCCGCCACAACAAGATAAAGGAGCGGCCGACCCACTCGGCCCGGCCTAGTAGCCCAACTTAGGAGCCCAAATCTAGATATCCTCCCCTAGCAGTAAGATAGACATTTCCCTGGGACAATTCATCTCCTGAGAGGATTCTTGATGCCAATTTCGAGAGGATTTATTTGACAAGTACTTTCAGATAGATTCTCCCGAGGAGCATATGCACCCTTCCATGCCTTGCCATAAATTCAAGGTGGACAAACGCTCTCAAGGTCTTGTATTTGGGGAATATGTCCATTTAAAAGGAAGAACCAGTCTCCACATGCAAGATACACGCCACCTTCCCCCTCCGATCTCCCATTTAAAAGGAAGAACCAGTCTCCACATGCGAGATATGCGCCACCTTCCCCTTCCGATTTGGGAGAGAATTATCCCCTTTCCACGAAAAGTGGATCCCCTTCCTCTCTGATAAAAAAAGGTCATGACATGAAATAAGGTAAGGACTCTCGAAACCAAAAAGACTCCGAATTTTGAAAAAAATGGGAGATTCTAACTGGCACGGAGAGGCGACGCATCAAACCCTCCTCGCTCTTAGTTGTTTGGTTTCAGAGGTTGCTGGGGGCAAATGTTCACGCATCCAAAGGACTCTAAAGATTCACATTGAACATTGTTCTTAGGACAAGATGAGATCCTTCTATCAAATTTTACAATGGAGCCACATCGATCTTCATTTTGATTTTAAAAGCTTATTGTAATGTAATTTCAATGTATATATTTGATTATTAATGTCATTTTTATACTTTTAGAAAGTATTTCCATGAATTTCAAAGTATTTTTGTTAATTTCCGATATATCAATATTCATGTAAAACTATCCACCGATATATCCGATATATACGTAAAATCCAAGTACTAATATATCCGTTGAAACCGATATTTCCATCCTTGGTTATGAGAGATCATACCCTCATCTTCACTTATTGGCTTCACTAATACCTCTAGCATCATTAAGGGAAACGTTCAATTAAGTAATTATCTTTTATCCTTATATATTATAGGAGTTGGTAGATGCTACTTTACTCTTCCTCAAGATGTTTGCAGCGCTTGATATGTGTTTCGCTTTTTTAGTTGGGCATATGGGATGATTACAGACATCGATTTAGTGCTAACTTGAAAGCATACGATGAAATCGCTCAACTATTACTAAGATTATTTCGATCAAATAAAGAAAAAGAGGATTAATTTGACAACTTTTGTGGGGGAAAAAATCCCCCTTTTCTTTTTTGGTTATTAACAGAGAATTAGACCATACATATATACACGTACAAGCCTTATTCTATATTTGGCTATACAATATAATCCCATGAATCAAGGGATTTACAATCAAACATTCACAATCATTGATTTTATTTTTCAAATTAATAAATTCACGCTAATACCCTTAAGTTGCATATGTTCAATGTCCAAATTTGCTAAGAGAGCCGTGAAAGTTTTTGTTTGGATCTGCAAACTTGTAAGTATTTCATTAATTGATCTCTGGACTTAACAAATGGGAATGTAATAATTTCATTCCTCGGATTTCTGCTCGATGAAATGTCTATCCACCTCCACATGCTTGGTTTGATCATATTAGACCAAATTATGAGAGATATCTATGCTAGCCTTGTTGTCACAGAATAGATCTATCTCACATGTTGGGGAGAAACTGATTTCAGTCTTGAGTCTTCAAAGCCAAAGAAGCTCACAAAGACCTTTAGCCATTCCTCTAAACTCCTCATCAATATTGGATAAGGCCACCAGTTTAAATCCAGATTTTGCTAAGGCCTTGTTTGGCCCTCAAAAAACCCATTTTTTGGGTTAAGTTGCCTTATTTGCAAAAAGGTCCCTCCATGTTTGACCATTTGTATTTCAAGTTCCCAAAATTGTATTTTGGCCCATAAATTCTTCAATTTATGACTTTGGAAGTCCCTTGACAAATTACGATTTTGTCTCTTAAGTTTTGTAATCCTCCTGCCCTCGCTTCCTGCTTTCGCATCTAACTTATGAACAATTTCAAATTATGCCACAGCACCCTAAACAGTCGAAAACGACCAGGTAGATATTTCCAGCGTAAACAATTCTCCCCCCCTTATAAGAATTTGGTCCTCGAAATTCACACTCTAGCACGTGTTTGGGTTTATATCGATCCTCTTTTCATATCTTTACGCGTAAGCCGGAGCGTGACTCTTACTGAGCCATCAAAGCTCCATCAGAACTACATCTCTTGTCTTAATCTTTCAGAGTTGGATTGGTACTGATTCATTCTAGTCGATATACAGGACAGGACATCCGCATTAGGCCAACACATTACTATGTAAGTGCATCCTTAATCTGAGACTTATCCAGAAACGCCTAAACCTAGGCTCTGATACCAACTTGTCACACCCCGATTTTCGGGACGCGAGACCAAATACTGGGACTCTTTACCTGATTTTTTTTTAAAAGCCAATCTGAACTCCGTATGGCCCACATCTTATAACAAAATCAAAATAATATATAAATCAAAAGAACGACCACCGAGTGGTGGCCCATCAAAATCTGTAGACACATATAACCGAAGTCTCATTTACATATACAAAACTCGAATTTCTTTACATTACAAATCAGAGCATGGACCTACATGTGGTGAACCCCCTACAAGTGTGTTTGCCTACCAGATGATGTTTGCTGATGTCTTCTATACCTACACTATTAAAACCCGTGCTAAGCTTTACGCTTAAAATGTGGGAAACATATCTTATAACTTATACAGATGCACATGCATATACACAATTATAATAAGTGTATAACCATAATGTATATCAAATTTTACATTCATAACATGGACTTATACAAGTACTTAAGCTCATAACAGTTTATAAGCTTATTCCTGGGACTCCCGTAGGAGTTACAGGCTTATTCCATGACTTATATTATAATAGACTTATTTTCGTCTGGGACTTCAGAGGGAGTTACAGCACTTATCTTATGTGACTTACTTATAAGACTTATTTTCACTAGACTCCCGTAGGGAGTTATGCAGAACTTATCTTATGCAGACTTATAGTTATACTACTGAGTTTTACATTGGTTTCTGAGGAAAATTCGTAGGTATCAATGTAGATTACTTTAACGGTAACTCAGATCAAGGAACTTATTCTTATACTAAGTACTTGTAAGTACTACAAACTTATACCGGTATCAGATCTTAATTTGTACCACTTAAGTATCCTTGTTCTACGGAACTTATACAGTATTTCCGAGCACATACCCCAGATTTCTGATCTTATACGTATTACAAAACTTACACATGTATTTCAGATCTCATACATGTATTACGTGACTTATAATCACTTTACGCATCTTAAATCAGGCGAAGGTACTGTAGTACAATAAGTCGTAACTAACGCTAATCGTATCACATACGTGGTTAGATCGTATCGCATGCAGACATACCGTGTAATGACATTAGTCCGCAGCAGTACGCATCAGAACTGTACTTATTTATCGATACAAGAGTACCGTAGGTACTACGTAACTTAATCAACACAAGAGCATCCGTGAGGCACTACTCTGAGTTTCTAATCGATACGGGTGACGTAACTTACTCGTATTAGCCGTGAGTACCCGTGAGGTACCACCTGGGCTAGATCAAAGATGTGACATAGCCCGATATTGTGGCTTACTAAATACAAGAGTACCCGTAGTTATCTACGTGACTTATTCGTGATACAGGACTTATCGATACAAAGACTTATCGACATAGAATTATCGATAGAGGCCCGTGAGGTACTACTGAACTTAATCAACATGTGAGTACCCGTAGGTACTACTCGAAACTTATCGAACATCAGATACTGTGAGTACCCTGTACCATGTAACTTGATGAAATACGAGAGTACCCGTAGGTACTAGAGAACTTAATCGAATACAGGAGTACCCGTAGTACTACGTAACTTCTGGGCAGAGACGCGACTTAATCGTAGACGAAACTTATTCAGATAAGGTGAGTACCCGTGAGGGAACTACAGTAGACCTAAATCGTAGACATGACGTAACTTAATCAAATACAGAGTACCCGTAGTACTACATAACATTTTCGTGATACAGAGTTAATCAAACTAACTTATTCGGGATAATCGAGCAACCCGTGAGGTACTACATAACTTATATTGTAGAGACGTGAGCACCATGGTACTACAGACTTATTCGCATACAAGCATGTAACTTACTCAGATAGGAGGCACCGCAGTATCACTCTGAACTTATCGCATCGGGACTTATTCGGGGATACATAAGTACTTTAGGTACTACGTAACTTATTCAAATACTCGAGTTAATCGTAAAACTAACTTATTCAAATACCGGGAGTACCGTAGGTACTACATAACTTATACAGAGAGACGTGAGTATCCATAGGTACTACGTGACTTATTCGCATACAAGGCGTAACTTAATTAAATACAGGAGTACCGTAGGGTACTACGTAACATTTTCGTGTACGTGAGGCCCGTAGGTACTACACAGAGCTTAATCAGATACAGGAGTACCCGTAGGTACCACAGGACTTATTCAGAGACAGGACTTGTCAGATACAGGAGTACCCGTAGGTACCATGTAACTTATCGACATGTGAGTACCCGTAGGTACTAAGGTGACATCGATACGCTCGTATCTTTACTCTTATTCTTTATTCAGTGTCTTATCATATGTCTGTCTGACTACCTAGACCAATTATAAGAAATGAGTAGGACGCAGTATAATAAGTACCCGAAGGTACGACATAAAGACTCTGGGTGCCATAGCACCAGAGTACCGGCATCGAACAGAGTGCCGTAGCACTAATCAGATGTGATGCCGTGAAGACTAATCAGGAGTACCAAAGTATTTCAATCAGAGTGCCGAGCACCAATCAGACGTCCACTCATTCATTCTTTGGTCCTAAAAATCATATGATCATATATCTTCTATAACTTATAAGCCATCTTAATCACACTCGTGATCATGACATATTGTTTTTCATGTTCATGTTCATGTTCATGTTTCGGCCGCTTCTGTGTTTCATATAATATTCCAGTTTCATGCCTATTCCTTATGGCATTTCAGATACTTGTACGATATGATGTCTATCCATACATCATTCATGTATTCTAGTCCCTCTATGAATATATTTTTCTTAGAAATTGGAATCAATCCAATCGGATCATCCAAACTCAAGTTATGGCATTTTCATGCCAAATAGTCGGTTTACCGATTTTACCGAGGGACAGTTTGAAATATGTATTTCCCAGTGCCTTGTCTCGATATTTGACACTGAATCTTTGTACTCCTTTAATGTTAAGGTGCTATGGCCCTGGTCTCTAACTGGAATCACCCAATTTGGAGCACCGAATCCTGCCACGTCCAAACATCCCTTTGACTCTCTATGTTCAAAGTCGAACCAGAATTTGGCTTGGTACATGGTCCCACTTTGAGTGAATTTTGCCATTCAGAGTCAGAATTTGGAGATACTTATTAGATATGGTTTGTTCTCCTGAAGTCTATTTTAAGTGGCCACTTGAAATCTACTAAATCGGATAAGAAAATGAGAAAGCTAGTGGCCAAAATACAAAAACTGGGTCAAACCGGAAACCAGAACAGTCAGGACGCAGATAGCTTCGTTGTACCCTGACAACTTCTGGCCAAGGGGGCAAAAATGACATGGAACTGAAATTGTACTCCTCGGTACAAGCCTGTCAGGACAGGTACTAATCAATTAAATGCCCTAAAATGTGTGTTTTCTCACATTTTTCCATACTTTTGATACTCAAATCAATTCTACACTTCAAACACACATCAAAACCATTTCCAAGTCATCTTATAATCACTTTTCTACTCAAATCATCTTTCAATTCTTGTATTCTTTCAAAACCTTTCCATTAATCTCTCCCAATATCATTCTAATATGGGTTACCACCCATATACAAACCAAGTACCAAGATTTGTTAGGGTTTGATCAAAACCCTAACTCAATTTCCTTTCATTTAACCATAAATCCAACAACAAAGGAAGGATTCCATAATTATCTTGTTCCTCAGGTTATACCAACCCACCTCAAGAAATCTAAGGTTAGGATGCAATTCTATCAAAACCCTAGATTTGTGAGATAAGATATTAACCAACCAAGCCCCACTTCCATGTGATCCATACAAAATCCATACTCAAAGTAGTTTGATACCAAATCAAAAGTTCCATACCTTTCGCTTGCTTCGCTTTGATCTCCACTCCTTCCTTGCCCTTCTCCTCTTTCTTCTTCACGTTTGTTCCTCCAAATGAGACCAATTTTGGTCTTTAAATCCGCATTTTGCTAAGGCCTTGTTTGGCCCTCAAAAACCCATTTTTTGGGGTTGTTGCCTTATTTGCAAAAAGGTCCCTCTCCATGTTTGACCATTTGTATTTCAAGTTCCCAAAATTGTATTTTGGCCCATAGTCTCTTCTAATTTATGACTTTAAGCCCTTGGACAAATTACGATTTGTCCTTAAGTTTTGTAACTTTCCGGTCTCTCGTTTCCTAAGCCGCATTTAACTTATGAAACAAATAAATTATGTTACAAAATACCCTAAACATGTCGAAATGACTAGGTATAAGTGTTACAATTCTCCCCTTATAAGAATTTCGCCTCGAAATTCACATTCCTCTAGCATGTGCTTGGGTTTATATCAGATCCTTTCTTTCATATCTTACGTAAGCCGGAGCGTGACTCTCACTGGTTACCAAAACTCCACGTAACTACATCTCCTGCCTTAATCTTTCGTAGCCGGGATTGGTACTCGATTCATTCTAGTCGATATACGAGGACGGGACATCCGCATTAGGCCAGCACATTACTATGTAGGGTTGTCCTTAATCTGAGACTTATCCGGAAACGCCTAAACTGAGCTACGTGCCAACAATACCCAGATTTTGGACCGAGACAAATGCGGGACTCTTTGCACGATTTTTTTTTTTAAAAACCAAGCGCTTTTTGTGGGTGTGGCCCACGTCTTATAACAAAATCAAAATAATATATATAAATCAAAGAGCGACCACTTGGGGTGGTGTCCATCGAAAATCTAGACACATATCAGCGAGTCCCATTTAAATATGGCCCAGACTTTTACATTACAAATCGGGCATGGAACCTACATGTAGTGAACCCTTACAAGTGTGTTGGCTCAGCTGTATGCGGATGTTTGCGATGTCTTCTCTGTACACACGGATTAAACTGGGTGCTGAGCACTGCACAGCAATTAGAGGAAGCTTATATCTTATAACCTCTGAGATGCACATGCATATACACAATTATAATAAGTGTATAACCATAACGAGATATTAATTTCATGCATTCATAACATGGACTTATACAAGTACTTAAGCTCATAACGGGCTTATGTTTGTTCGGGACTCAGAAGTAGGATTCTGGGGCTTATTCTTATGCGAGGACTTATACTTATAATAGACTTATTTTCGGTCGGGACACGTGAGTTACGACACTTATCTTATGCGGGACTTCTCTTATACGGACTTATTTTCAGTCGGGACTCTAGTAGGATTCTGAACTTATCTTATCTGGGACTTATAGTTATCTTGGGAGTTTACACTTGTTCGGAGGTACGGTAGGTATCCATGAGAGATTACGGGCGATGTCTTGGTATTCTTGGAACATTCTTATACGGAAGTACTTGTAAGTACTACAAAACTTATCGCGGTGCCGTGTATCTTACTTGTACTACGAGTATATCAGCGATAACCTTCACGGAACTTATCTTGGTATTTACAGGCACATCTGTGTTCGGATCTTATACGTGTGTACGGAACTTACAGCGTATATTTGGTCATTACATGTATTCTGAGGTATAGTGTCTTACGGATCTTAAACTTGTGCGAAAGGTACGTAGGTACAATGGTCGAGAACTAATCATAATGCATTATCACATACGGGGTTAGATCGGACGTATGCGGATACATATCGGTATGGACATTAGTCAGGAAGCGGTCTGGTCGAACTTGTACTTATTCTGCGATACAAGAGTGCAGTGAGTACTACGAGGAACTTAATCAAATACAAGAGTACGGTAGGTACTACGGGCTTAATCGGTCTGGGGACCGGAACCTCGGATCTGGGGTACGAGTAGGTACTAGAACTAGATCAAAACCGGGGACATATTCGGATCTGGGGCTTACCAAATACGGGAGTGCAGAAGTAGAGTACTACGGGACTTATTCGGATCTGAGGACTTATCGGATCACGGGACTTATCGGATATAGGAATTGTCGGATACGGGTGCAGAAGTAGGTACTGCGGGAAGCTTATCGGATCGTCGGGCATGGAGTGCTAGTCTTCACGGGACTTGATGAAATACGGGAGTACCTGGGTGTACGAGGCTTGTCGAATACGAGGAGTACCGGTAAGTGCTACTGAGAACTTAAGCGAGAGGCGAGGGCTTGTCGGAGGCGGAACTTATTCGGATACGGGAGTACCGTAGGTACCTAGGACCTCATCGAGAGACATGACGGGGCAATCAAATGCGGGTACGCGTGAGTACTACATAACATTTTCGAATCTGAGGAGTTAATCGAAACGGAACTTATTCGAATCTTGGAGTACAGTAGGTACTACATAACTTATACGAGGCAGGAGTACCCATAGGTACTACGGGATTTATTCGGATACAAGACGAACTTACTCATATCTGAAGGGAATGCAGTGATCACTACGGAACTTATCGAATCGAGGACTTATTGGATACATAGGGTACGTAGGTACTACGGGAACTTATTCAAATACGGGGAGTTAATCGGGGAAGCGGAACTTATTCAAAATCTTGGGTGCCGTGAGTACTACATAACTTATCTGAGAGACAGTACCCATAGGTACTGCGGGACTTATTCAGTCACAAGGCGAGCTTAATTAAATCGAGGGTGCAGTAGGTACTCTGAACGTTTTCGGATCTGAGTGCTTGGAGTGTATAGAATGTCAGTCTGGGGTACGGTAGGTACTACGAACTTATTCGGGGCAGGACTTGTTAGATACGGGAGTGCAGTGGAGTACTCTGAACATCAGTCTGGGAGTACCGGAAGTGGGTACTAGGGACAGATCCGAGATACGTTCGGATCTTTATCTTATTCTTTATTCGATTAATGTATCGTATGTGCAAATGCATTCTGTAGGCCGATTATAAGAAATGAGTGGGATGGCGATGCAATAGAATGCAGAAGGTGCGATGCGATCTTTGGGGTGCCATAGCACACCAAATAGAATGTAGAAGTGCGAGCAGAGTCTTGGTAGCACTAATCGGAGACGGGAGTCATTGTGTGGAGACAGGAGTCAAAAAGTGGCACTAATGGATAAAGTACCAATCAGAGTCTGAGCCTTTTCATCAGGAGATCACTCATTCATTCTTTTGGTCCTAGGTAATCATACGATCATATGTCTTTCATAACTTACATAAGCCATCTTAATCATTACGTGATCATGACATACTTTCATGTTCATGTTCATGTTTGATTAGTTTAGGTTTCATATAATATTCGGGTTTCATGCCTATTCCATATGGCATTTCGGATACTTATGCGATATGATGATATCCATACATCATTCATGTATTCTAATCCCTACATGAATATATTTTTCTTAGAAATTGGAATCAATCAATCGGATCATCAGGCTTCGAGTTATGGCATTTTCATGCCAACTAGTCGATTTCTGTTTGAGACAGTTTGAAATATGTATTTCCCAGTGCCTTGTCTCGATGGCTGACACTGGATAACTGTGCTCCTTTAAAGTTAAGGTGCTAAGGGTTCTATTCCAACTGGAATCACCCAATTTGGAGCACCGGAACTCAAGTTACGTCCGAAACATCCCGGACTTCTCTATGTTCAAAGCTGGAACCAGAATTTGGCTTGCACATGGTCCCACTTTGAGTGAATTTTTGGGCTATCTAGAGTCAGAATTTGGAGATACTTATTAGATATGGTTTGTTCTCCTTGAAGTCTGTTTTAAGTGGCCCTTGAATCACTCCAAATCGGATAAGAAATGAGAAAGTTATGGCGAAATACAAAAACTGGTCAAAACTGGAAAACCAGAACAGGTTGTACCGGTACAAGCTCAAGTTGTACCGGTACAACTTGGCCAAAAATGACCAGAACCGAAATTGTACCGGTACAAGCTCAAGTTGTACCGGTACTAATCACCCGAAATGCCCTAAAATGTGTGTTTTCTCACATTTTTCCATACTGGATACTGAATCAATTCCTACACTTGAACACACATCAAACCATTTCAGTCATCTTATAATCACTTTTCTACTCAAATCATCTTTCAATTCTGTATTCTTTCCTTTCATTAATCTCTCTAATATCATTCTAATATGGGTTACCACCCTTACTTAAATAAATACCAAGATTTGTTAGGTTTGAGTCAAAGCCCTAACTCAATTTCCTTCATTAACCATAAATCAACAACAAAGGAAGGATTCCATAATTATCTTGTTCCTTGTGGTTATATAACCTTAATTTCAAGAAATCTAAGGTTAGGATGCAATTCTATCAAAACCCTAGATTTAGAGATAAGATATTAACTAAATCAAGCCTTAATTTCCATGTGATCCATACAAAATCCATACTCAAAGTAGTTTCCATACCAAAAATCCAAAGTTCCATACCTTTGGCTTGCTTGGCTTGATCTCCACTCCTTCTCTTCTTCTCCTCTTTCTTCTTCACGGTTTGTTCCCTCCTCGAATGAGACCAATTTTGGTCTTTAAATCCAGTTTTGCTAAGGCCTTGTTTGGCCTCAAAAACCATTTTTGGGTTAAGTTGCCTTATTTGCAAGGTCCCTCCATGTTTGACCATTTGTATTTCAAGTTCCCAAAATTGTATTTTGGCCTATAGTCTCTCTTCAATTTATGACTTTTAAGCCCCTTTTTGAATGATCTGATTTTGTCCTTAAGTTTTCTGTAACTTCCCGGGTCTCGTTTCGGTTTACGCATTTAACTTATGAAGCAGTCAAATTATGCTTACAAAATACCTAAACATGTCGAAAATGACTAGAATATTTGAGGGTGTTACAATTCTCCCCATATAAGAATTTCGATCCTCGAAATTCACACTCTAACATGTGCTTGCTCACATATCAGTCCTTTCTTTTCATCTTTTCTGAAGGTGGGCGTGACTGCAGCAAACCATGAAACTCCGTAGGAACTACATCTGTCTTAATCTTTTGGTGGTTAGTCTTGATTCATTCTGAGTCGATATCTGGGATGGGACATGCACGTTAGGCGACATTTACTATGTAGTCATCCTTGTCTGAGACTTATCCGAAGCGCTAAACCTGAAGCCGATACGACTTGTCACACCACGATTTTCGGGACGAGACGAAATCTTTGGGACTCTTTACTGATTAGTGCCCAAAAAGTTCTATTTTGAACCCTATTTTTAATAGGTTTTAAGCGCTTTTTGTGTAATAATTGTTATAATTAACCCAATTTACATATTAAGGTCCCTACTATTCTCTGCGATCTCGTTTGTGGCAATTTTTGCAGTTTTGCGAGCTAATCATGCCAACATTGTTGGTGATCCAAGCACGAAAGAATTCGAGTCAAACTTCGACATCATAGATCGAGACTAGAAGGAAAGAAAGAGAAGAAAATAGAAGAAAAAATGGGAAGAAAATGGAAGAGCGGCGGAATGAGTGACGATGGAGCATTGGCGTGGGAGAAACACAGATTTTTAACAGGCTAGCGAAAATTCACTTGTTGATAGCGAAATTTCTCCAATTTATTTATCTCTTAATAATTTTCGCTGGCTAGAAATCCCCTTGATAAATGGCGAAATTTCTCAATTCGCTATCTCTTCAATAATGGCCCGCGGCGAAATTTAGCTAAGCGAAATTGGCGGAGTGCATGTGAGGTCTGCATTTGTTGTCTCTGTCTGGTAGCTACCTATCTGCGAGAATTTTTCGCATGTGAGTGTTGTGCATAGCGAAATTGCACTTGTCATCTTTATGATGTCTGTAGGCTTTATTTTGGTGTATTACTTGTCCCTTGTATTAGCCAAAATGTTAGGCTTTCTTGTATTTTCACACATTTGGGTTGGCTATATAAGCCACCTTATAAGTTTGTAACCCTAACTTTTAATCTTTCAGTACATACGCAGCTTTTCATTTTCTTTCAGTTTTCTCTCTTCTCTCTCCTCTTTCTCTCCCTTTCTTGGTTGCCAAACACCCTCCAAGGATGACAACTTGGAGGATGAGAGGCTAAAACCACTTCCTTCTTGAGTAAAATTTGCTGAGGTGAGATCTTTAAATTTCTTGAGTGGTTCAACATTTTCATCTGAAGGTTTTGTCATTTGGTTCCCAATTTTCATTTCTGGGTTCATCTTTGAGTATTAACTTTCTTTGGCCAATACTTGGCAGCTTTTGAGGTTTAGTGTATTCTTAGCTTTAGATACACTAATATCCATTAGTTGCTCTTCTGAGCCGAAGTGGGATTAAGGGTTAGGGTTTCCTTTGTATTAAGTCCACTTTTGATCAATACTTGGTAATCTTTTAGGGTTCGAGTGGATGCTTATTATTAGATCACTTGAGATTCATTAGTTACCCTTTACGAATCATTGTGGGATGGTCAACGATTTTCCTTTGTGAGGAACCATAAATGTTAAATAAATGCTTTCTATCAAAAAGGAAAATTATTAGGGTTTAGGTTTTAAAGCCAAATGAAGATCCAGGTTAGGAGATGACTATATGTCATCTTCTCTAGCCTTGAGGGAGTAACGGGGACCTCTCGGTTGGCCCAGGATCTTAAGCTTCGATGTACTTGCTTCAAGGAGTTAATTTTACATTTATTTTATTTAAATTTCGATTTTCCAACCATCAACTCCTGTTTTTGCAAGCCTTAAAATCCAAATTTAATTCACCAATTTTGATTTCCTCAAAATCATTGTACGAAGAAAACCCATCCACGTGTTCGGCCACTGGCAGCTATCTTTGCGGTAACTTATTTCTGGCGTGGGAAAACAGGATATAAATTTTGTTGATTGGATCACCCTGCGTGACGCAGTCAAATAGGCGCCGTTGCGGGGATGGTTGCCTTGGTCTGGCGGTGAGGGCGTGGAACGCGATTTTCATCCGCAGTTTTGGTGAATTTCTTTTATATTTCATTGTCATTTTTTATTTTCATTTCATATAAAAAAAAAAAAAAAAAACAGTGTTAGGGATCGTTTACGTGTTGTTTTGTGTATTTTTGTTTCTCTTGCAAGATTGCATTTCAGTGGTGATGAATTGAGAAAATGGAACTAAGTATGGCTTGTCTGATCGGGAAGGGTAACCACTGGAGCTTACATGACAATGAGGGTATAGGAACCTTGCATGCCAAATCAGCAACCAGCAGGGAGAAATCCAAATCCAAATAGGTCACATGAGGGACTATAGAGACGATGGATGAGTGCTTTGTCATAGTGTTCCCTCGACTTATCCACCTCCTCCACATCTCAGTATGCTTCTTTGTGTAGCCTCGACCATCGACCAATCTCCCTAGTGAAGCGACAATTCTAGACCTGGCGGTGGGTGATCTTTGTGGTAGAGCAAAGGAATTCAATGCTTGATTGAGTGAAAAAATCCATGCGAGGAGAATTCCACGGACCCAGATTAGATGGGTGAGAGCGTTGATTTTGAGCATAAATGAGACAACTGCAAGATTCCATTGAAGACTGGTGATGAAATAACGATGTCCACGGAGGAGGATTGTCAAAGTGACATAATGGCGGAGCGAGTGTGAACATGATACACCGAGGGAGCTTATAGAGGATTTTTATTGAATTATGAAGGATTGTTTGAATCCTCGAATATGTGTGATGTTGTTTTTCGAGGAGAGCAAAGAAGAAATCAATTTCTTGTTGGTGTGAGGAGAGCGGTAAAACAAAAGCAGTGAAGTGCTAAAGAATGTCATTCAACCAAATCATAGATTTGGACACCCTTTACTGCTTGCCGAGACCTGCATCTGCTTGCCGGTAGCCTTATTTGACCCAGTATATATTTCTGCCTTCCTGCACCCTGACCAGCACTGCAGTGAGCTCAAGGCACTGCCGGCTTGGCTAAGTCGACCCAGCATCGACCATTACGAAAATTCAGAAAGCTAGTGGCCATTGCTCGGATTTTTGCCCTTTACATCAAAAATGGCGGTTGCTCATCGCGCCAGCACACGATGGATGGTTGGTCTTGGGTTCGGTTAGACATCGAACCTCGGCATTTCTAAGCTCCCCCTACTTTTTGTTTTAATTTTTCTTGTTTTATTTTATTTTATCGCATTTTATTTGGATTTCTATAATTTTTCTTTATAGATTTTCTTTAATTTTTAGTTAATTTATGTTTTTAAATTAATTTTTGCTTTTCTACAATTTTTCCTAATTTTTCTTGCATTAATTTTCTTTGTTTTTGTGCAGATTTTGAGCGCCAGTTGAAAATGATAGCGGCGAGCGAGTTTTCACGATTATAGCGAAATTCGCAATTCTAATGAAATCTGAAATTTAAGCTATGTGTAAATTTCGCTAAGCTAGCGAAATTTCGCTAGCTTAACGAAAATCCTGTGAGTAGCGAAAATGAAGATTTTATTTGAAAAGATGCATTCGCTAGCTTAGCGAAATGCACGGAGTTTATAAGCAAAACAAAAGCAGTGCTCATTCTGGGGCGAAATAGTGCGCAGTCTTGCTTTTTGTTTTATTTTTATTTTATTTTATATTTATATATATATTTTATATAAAAAATATTTATATATATATATATATATATATATATATATATATATATATATATATATATATATATATATATATATCAAAACCGTTTTTATATATATATTATTTTTTATTTATAAATATATTATTTTATTTAAAAAAAAAGTATTTTATTTTTATTTATATATATATATTTATTAAAAAAAAAACGTTTGTTTTTCTGTATATATTATTTTTATTTCAAAAAAAAAAATTTATTTTATTTTTATTTTATATATATTATTTTTATTTCAAAAAAAAAAAAAAATATATATATATATATATATATATATATATATATATATATATATATATATATATATATATATATATTAAAAAAATTTTTTGTCTTAAAAAAAAAAATTGAAAAAAAACGTTTTTAATATATAAAAAATTTTTATTTTTATTTTCATTTTAATTATTATTTATTTTATTTGAAAAAAATAAAAATATCCAAGTACCATTATTAGGCGTAGTAGTACTATAAACTTAATAATCTTAAAATTTTCATTGGTAGCAAAACTACTTCATTTTGAAAAAACCTGCCCATGCTCATGATTTTGGCCTCGAATTTTGTTTCATTGTAGCTTTTAAATGAACTCCGTTTAGGCGTTAACTGGTACCGTTGAAGCTTAGAGTGTAGAATCCAAATATGGCCAGAAAGAACATTTTTGAGATTTTTATGAATGTGTAATTTTCAAATTTCTCCAATTGGTCACTTTTTTCCTCTCTTTTCTTCTCCTCAACTTGTTTATTTTGAAGCCCAAGCGGAGTGAATAAGGGTAATGGTGAAGCTTGCGAAATTTCCTATCAGCAATGATCACATCGCATCATGGAGGTAACACTTCCTTCTCTAATTTTCCATTCCGAGCCCCATTTCGGACACCGAGATGTTTGGGTTGGGGGGGGAGAATTAGTAAAGGAAGTGGATTTTGTATTTATGTTTTGTTATCATTTTTTTCAAGCCCATTTGTGATGTTTAGTGGCTTGTTGGGTTCCCTTTCTATAAAGCTGTTATATAAGCGACACTTGCAATCCCGGACCCGTTTGTAATCAAATTTTTGTGGTTGCACGACTTGTGGTTTGAAAAGTTGTTGTGTCCAATTCTATTGATGTTAGATTGGTTCCATGTAGATGAGTGAATGATTAGTTGAATTCTTATTGATTTCCACCTTTTCTTCCACCTTTAGCTAACCACACACAAAAACACATTAGATTTCATTGATGGTATTGTGTGCACCCTCCTTTGCTTTGCATAACCTACCTAGTTTCGTGATACCTTTAATAGGTTAGGACCTTGTGGAAAAAGAAGAAAAACGAGAAAAGAAAAGAAATGAAAAGAAAGAAAAAAGAAAAGAAAAAGAATAAAAATTGCAATACTTTGCCTTGAAACCCAGCGTGAGCACGATTGCAGAGGTATATGGCGCCTTTAAAGCCGTGCCACAAACCTTGGTGGGAGTCAGGCAGTGTTAAGCTACATGGGTGGATGGGTGGAGTTTAGCGAGTTGTAGGTGCTGGATCTCGAAATCATTCGAAGTCGGAATTGAAACTGAAGGTTTGTGGTTGAAAGATCCTATGACTTAATTTTTAAACCTTAATTGGTTGGGAGTCATGGTGAATCCGGATTACATGGACTTTGGTGAGGTCGTTCTCGACATTGCACCCTCTGACGCAAAGGGGTAGTGGGATAAGAGGTGGGTCTGATCTATTAGGTTGGTTAACATTCTAGGTAGTGGTAGTATCTAGGTTGGGGGAGAGTCTTGGTTTGTGGTTTATTGTTGAGTGACAAATAAACACTTAGATTTGGTGGAAGTTTACGTTTGATTCACGAGATGGAGACTCTTTTGATACTCAATTTTGTATGGTATTCATTCTCTCATGATAGTTATTGGACACGGCATTGATGATTTTTACTTAGGGTCAGGCATTCCTCTTTCACGACCTTTTTGAAATACCATTTTTGTGCATACTATTTTGTTATCATTTTGTATGTTCTCTCTTTCTTTCTTTCTTTCATTGCTAAGGGACTAGCAATGTGTAGGTTGGGGGGTGTGATTAGTGCCCAAAAAGTGCTATTTTGAACCCTATTTTAATAGGTTTTAAGCGCTTTGTGTACTAGTGTTATAATTAACCTAATTTACATATTAAGGTCCCTGTATTCTCTTGATCGCATTTTGTGGCAATTTTGCGGTTTTTGCGAGCTAATCATGCCAACATTGTTGAGTCGATCAAGCACGAAAGAGTGAGTCAAACTCAACATCATAGATCGGAGACTAGAAAGGAAAGAAAGAGAAGAAAATAGAAAAATGAATAGGAAAATGGAAGAAGTAGCGAGAACGATGGCCAATGGAACGATAGCGCGGGAGAGCACAGATTTTTAAGCTGGGCTAGCGAAAATTCCACGTGATAAGCGAAATTTCTCAATTTCGCTATCTCTATGTAATTTCGCTAGGCTAGCGAAATTTAATAACTAAGCGAAATTGAGTGCATAGCGAGAAATTCTACGATTTAGCTATCTGTCTGTTCGCTACCTAACGGCCCCAATATCTAGCGAAAATTTTTCGCTATAGCGAAAATTGTTGTGCTATAGCCAGTACTGCCTTGTCATCTTTTGTAATTAATGTAGCAGACTTCATTTTGGTGTGCTTACTTGTCCCTTGTATTAGCCAAAATGTTAGGCTTTCTTGTATTTTCACACATTTGGGTTGGCTATATAAGCCACCTTATAAGTTTGTAACCCTAACTTTCTCTTTTCAGTACATACGCGCAGCTTTTCATTTTCTTTCCAGTTTTCTCTCTTCTCTCTCCTCTTTCTCTCCCTTTCTTGGTTGCCAAACACCCTCGAGATGTGACTTGGAGGATGGCGGCTTCAAACCACCTCTTCTTGAAGTAAAAAGGGCTGGCAGGGTGAGATCTTTAGAATTCTTTGGTGGTTCCCAGCATTTTCATGCGGCCGGGTTTTGTCATTTGGTTCCCAAATTTTCATTTCTAGGTTTAAAGCTCTTTGATGTGTGCTTTCTTTGGCCAATACTTGGCAAGCTTTAGGAGTTTAGTGTATTCTTAACTTTAGATACACTAATATCCATTAGTTATCTTCACGAACCTTTGAGGTAGGTTAAGGGTTAGGGGTTTCAGCGTATGTGCATCCACTTTTGATCAATACTTGGTAATCTTTTGAGGTTCGGTGGATGCTTATTATTAGATCGAGATTCATTAGTTACCACTTTCTGAATCATTTGTAGGATGAGTGAACTTGATTTTCAGCATGAGGAACCATAAATGTTAAATAAATGCTTTCTATCAGGAAAATTATTAGGGTTTAGGTTTTGTGCCAAATGAAGATCCGGTTCGGAGATGACTATATGTCATCTTCTGTAATTAACAGAGACCTCTCGGTTAACCTAGGATCTTAAGCTTCCAGGTGGCCTTTGTAGTTCTATTTACATTTATTTTATTTAATTCGATTTCCAACCATCGACTCCCTGTTTTTACAAAGCCTTAAAATCAATTTAATTCACGATTTTGATTTCACTCGAATCATTTGTGAGAAAACCCATCCACGTGTTCGGCCACTAGACATTATCTTTGCGGTAAGCTTGACTCACGGCGATACAGGAGAACTCCAGATATAAATTTGTTGATTAGGATCACCTGCGTAGCGCGATCATTTACTGATTTTTTAAACCAGTGGCTTTTGTGTTATGGCCCATCTTATAACAAAATCGAAATAATATATATAAATCAAGAAACGACCATAGGAGTGGAGTGTCAAAATCTGAACACATATAACAGGTCCCATTTACATATACAAGCGAACTTTACATTACAAATGAGCATGGAACCTACATGTAGTGAACCCTTCTGAAGTGTGTTGGCCCGGCTGTATGCGGATGTTTCTTGATGTCTTCTCCTGACACCTACACGGATTAAAAACCCCGTGCTAAGCTTCGCTTAGTGGAAACATATCTTATAACTTATACGAGATGCACATGCATATACACAATTATAATAAGTGTATAACATAGCAGTCTCCGAAATTTCATGCATTCATAACATGGACTTATACAAGTAAGCTCATAACGGGCTTATGTTTATTCGGGACTCGGTAGAGTTAGGAGCTTTATTCTTATCGGGACTTATACTTATAATAGACTTATTTTCGGTCGGGACTCCGTAGATTACGGCACTTATCTTATACGGGACTTCTACTTATAACGAGACTTATTTTTGGTCGGGACTCAGTAGGAGATTACGAGAACTTATCTTATGCGAGGACTTATAGTTATACTAAGGAGTTTACTTGTTGGAGTACGCATTAGGTATCCGCGAGAGATTACGGGCATGTCTTGGTATTGGAACTTATTCTTATACGGAAGTACTTGTAAGTACTACAAAACTTATCTTGGTACTTCGTATCTTACTTGTACTACGAAGTATATCCTTGTCTTACGGAACTTATACTGGTATTTCTGAGCACATACCGGTATTTCGGATCTTATCGTGTATTCTGAGAACTTACACATGTATTTCGGATCTCATACGTATATTACGGAAATTTATAATTGTCTTCTGGATCTTAAACTTGTGCGAAGGTACCGTGAGTCTGATAAGTAGAACTAATCATGTCGTATCACATACGGGGTTAGATCGGGCGTATGCGGATACATATCGGTATGGACATTAAGTCGAATGAGTGAGATCGAACTTGTACTTGTTCTGTCTGAGTACTAGTGAGTACTGAGAACTTAATCAAATACAAGGTACGTGGTACTACGGAGCTTAATCAGATACGGGACGAGAACTTTTCAGTCTGAGGAGTACGTGAGTACTAGAACTAGATCAAAACGGGACATATTCGAATGCAGGCTTCAAATGCGGGAGTACGTAAGTACTACGGGACTTATTCGGATCTGGGACTTATCGGATACGGGACTTATCGGATATAGGAATTATCGGATCACGGGAGTACCCGTAGGTACTACGGAGATTAATCAGATACAGGAGTACTCGTAGGTACTACGAAACTTATCGGATCATCGGATCACGGGGTACCCCTGGAGTGCTACAGGAACTTGATGAAATCACGAGGTACTATGGGTGCTGCGAGGGCCTGTCGAGATACGAGGGTACCGGTAGGTGCTACGGAGACTTAGCGAGACGGGACTTGTCGGCGGAACTTATTCGGTCTGAGGTACCAGTAGGTACTACGGTTCATCGAGACATGACGGGGCAATCAAATGCGAGGTACGGAAGTAGGTACTGCATAACATTTTCGGTCTGAGGTTAATGAAACGGAACTTATTCGAATCTTTGGAGTACGTAGGTACTACATAACTATCTGAGAGACGAGTACCCATAGGTGCTACGGGATATTCGGATACAAGGCGAACTTACTCATATACGGGAGTACGTAGGTACTCACGGAACTTATCGAATCGGGACTTATTCGGATACATAAGTACGTGGGTACTACGAGAACTTATTGAATACGGGGAGTTAATCGAAGCTGGATTATTCAAATGCTGGAGTACCAGTAGGTACTACATAGCTTATCTGAGACGGGGTACCGCGGGTACTACGGGACTTGTGGTCTGAGCGGGCAATTAAATGCAGAGGGTGCCGTGGGTACTGAACATTTCGGATGCGGGGTACCGTAGGTGCTGCAGGCTTGTCGGATACGGGGTACCGTGGGTACTGGAACTTTATTCGAGGCAGGACTTGTCGGATCTGGGGAGTACCGTAGGTACTCACGAACTTATCCCGGATACGGTACGTGGGTACTACGGGACGGATCAGATACGTTCGGATCTTTACTCTTATTCTTTATTCGAGTGTCTTATCATATGTACATCGGCTACCTGAATGGTGAAATGAGTGGGGCGCGATTGCAATAAGTACGGAAGGTGCGATACGATCTTTGGTGCCATAGCACCAGCGAGTGCCGAATGCGAGCGAGTCTTGTAGCACTAATCCAGGCGGGGAGTGTAGTAGCACTAATCGGGAGTGCAGAAGTACTGTCGGGTGCGAGGAACCTTGTCGGAGCGTCCACTCATTCATTCTTTGGTCCTAGATAATCATATGATCATATATCTTTCATAACATAAGCCATCTTAATCCTGTCTGTGATCGTGACATGTGTTTTAAATGTTCATGTTCATGTTTTCGGGTTCGTTTCAGGTTTCATATAATATTCAGGTTTCATGCCTATTCCATATGGCATTTCGGATACTTGTACGATATGATGTCTATCCATACATCATTCATGTATTCTAGTCCCTCTATGAATATATTTTTCTTAGAAATTGGAATCAATCCAATCGGATCGTCCAAACTCAAGTTATGGCATTTCATGCCAACTAGTCGGTTCTGGGTTTTCTTAGAGGACAGTTTGAAATATGTATTTCCCAGTGCCTTGTCTCGATATTTGACATTGAATCTTTGTACTCCTTTAAATTTAAGGTGCTAAGGGTTCTATTCCAACTGGAATCACCCAATTTGGAGCACCGAAACTCAAGTTACGTCCGAAACATCCCGGACTTCTCTATGTTCAAAGCTGGAACCAGAATTTAGCTTGCACATGGTCCCACTTTGAGTGAATTTTTGCTCTATCTAGAGTCAGAATTTGGAGATACTTATTAGATATGGTTTGTTTTACTTGAAGTCTATTTTAAGTGGCCACTTGAATCACTCAAATCGGATAAGAAATGAGAAAGTTATGGCCAAATACAAAACTGGTCAAAGCTGGAAAACCGAGCAGGTTGTGCCGGTACAAGCTCAGAGTTATCTTAGGTACAACTGACAAATGACCGAACCAGTGGCCCTGGTACAAGCTCAAGTTGTACATTTACTAATCCTGAAATGCCCTAAATATGTGTTTCTCACATTTTCCATACTTTGATACTCAAATCATTCTACACTTCAAACACACATCAAAACCATTTCCAAGTCATCTTATAATCACTTTTCTACTCAAATCATCTTTCAATTCTTGTCTTCTTTCAAAACCTTTCCATTAATCTCTCCCAATATCATTCTAATATGGGTTACCAACCATATACAAACCAAGTACCAAGATTTGTTAGGGTTTGATCAAAACCCTAACTCAATTTCCTTTCATTTAACCATAAATCCAACAACAAAGGAAGGATTCCATAATTATCTTACTTGTTCCTTGTGGAGTTATACCTGACCTTAATTTCAAGAAATCTAAGGTTGAGATGCAATTCTATCAAAACCCTAGATTTAGAGATAAGATATTAACTAAATCAAGCCTTAATTTCCATGTGATCCATACAAAATCCATACTCAAAGTAGTTTCCATACCAAAAATCCAAAGTTCCATACCTTTGGCTTGCTTGGCTTGATCTCCACTCCTTCTCTTCTTCTCCTCTTTCTTCTTCACGGTTTGTTCCCCTCCTCCAAATGAGACCAATTTTGGTCTTTAAATCCAGATTTTGCTAAGGCCTTGTTTGGCCCTCAAAAAACCCATTTTTTGGGTTAAGTTGCCTTATTTGCAAAAAGGTCCCTCCATGTTTGACCATTTGTATTTCAAGTTCCAAAATTGTATTTTGTATAGTCTCTTCAATTTTATGAGCTTTTAAGCCCCTTTTGGACCATTGATTTTGTCCTTAAGTTTCAACAACTTTCGGGTCTCTCGTTTCCAGGTTTCGCATTTAACTTGTAAACGATCCAATTATGTACAAAATACCTAAACATGAAAGCGACTAGGGTATATTTCGGGGGTGTTCACGATTACTGCGTGATACCTCGGTCTGAACAAGGTATGCCTTAGCATCCGAGTTGATTACTTTTGTGTTCATATTGTTCATTATTCAGATACATTTTATATAAATGTTTGCCTTCATAAACCAGTAAAAATGAATAACAAGGACACAGTACAATAGATACCCGTAGGTACCATACATTACAGGACAAGAAGTGGCTATAAATGGAGTCCACTTAATGGCGCCAATAGAGCGAGTCTTTGAATATGCGAATAATGTGCTAAATAACGCATGGAGCGGATGTGCTAATTAGCATGGAACGAGAGTCTTGAATAGCACTAGTCCTGATTCACTGAGTCTTAAGTAGGCATACAATTATATGTGTTTCGGAGCATTTTATACTGGTCTTCATAACATTCATGTTATACTCTTAGTCAATTCCTATATTTTCCTCATGCATACTGAAATGTTCATGTCACATACATTCTATGTAGTAATTAATAATGTGCATCTTGTATACATATATGGATCCTTTTTTCACTTCCTAATATCGTCACCCAAGCATCGCGACTCTGGAAATATTAACTAACACATCCCAAGTCCATTTCCAACTACAAATTTGACCCAGTAAACGAGGTTTTTAGACAAAGTGATCTTCTAAAAAAATGTTCACCTATGTCTTAAGTTTCCAAAGGCTTACAAATCAAGTCATTTGGACCTTTAAATTAGGAGATATGGCCACAACGTTATGGACTACTCCTGAACAGTTTCCATGGACAGTATTGTGTTCTAAATTGGACAAATTTCTGGGAACAATAGAGACAAAATGTGACCATACTTTCTTCATGAAAGTTACTCTCCTGGGTGTCTAGTTTCAGGTGGATTTTTATTCACATCATTGGATCAGTATGACCCAATATATAGTCCAAATAACATGAACTACTCCCATGGGCTAGAATCAGTATCTTACTGTAAAACTCATTTTTCGGGTTTTTAGAGCAGGATTTAAATCTCAGTCTCTTCTAAAAATTTGTAGGTATGTCTCTTAAGTTTCATCTCCAACTAGAATCATCCAAATTGGAGGTCTGTGGAACAAGTTATGGCTAAAACAAAAACACAGGTTTTAGGAAATTTTGGACAGCACTTCCCCTAAAATACCTACATGTCTCTTTACACATTTTGAGTCATATCACGGAAAATTCCAGCCAAGCAAAGCAAGATCAAACTTGACCTCAAACCCAACTCAAAGTAACAAAAACACCATACGGGAGAGTTCGAGTTTTTCCCTTACAGATTGTCAAAAACTTCAAGCCTAGATTTTCCTTCTCTTCCTTTCATCTCTTCTTCCTTCCCTTCATTTCCTCCTCTTCACATGAACAAAGGAGAGCTCCAAAGGGAAGCAAACTAAAAAATAGGCTCTTCTAAACCCCACCCGGATACCAAACATATCTAAGCCAAAATGGAGAATCTCCTTCTAGAAGACAAGTTGTTGTCTTAATGCATTTGGCTCAAGTTTTTCCCTTTGCTCTTTAGTCCTCCATCTTTATTCAATTTAACAATCAACTTATCAAAACTCTACAATAACATGTAACCTTTTATCTTAATGTCCCTTAAGACCTAAATGACAAGTACCACTATCTTTTGACTTTCTTTAATAATTCCGATTATATCATTTTTCACACTTAACTATTAAATTTCTGAAAAACACAAATTTGACTTCCCTTATACCCTAAACATGTCATAAAACTACTAGAGTATAATTTTGGGTGTTACACTCTAGCCGTATTCAATTTGGCCACCTGTGAGAAGGTCTCTTGATAGTCTCCACCATAAGTTTGTGTGTACCCTTTCCAACTAACCTCGCTTTGTATCTCTCAATTATCCCATATGCTTTGTATAAATGACTGCTGTTTGCCATGGTCCTTTTCCTTCAAGTAAGTAGCAAGGTGTCTTTGTTCTTCAATAGCGCATCCATTTCATCTTTTATAGCTTGAGTCCATTTTGAGTCCGTCAACGCTTCTTGTGTAAAGCCTCTTCCCCCGACCGCTTCAAGTGAGTAGACGTCACACATAATAGAGAATTATTAACCTGACATTAGTGGGCTCATTTCAAGCATTTATTCATGAAGACATAAACTTATAAAACTACCACCATAGTGGTGTTTAAATTGTCTTGTACATATATGTTTGAGTCCAAGTACTTGTATTTACACAAGTTGCACTATCTCCAAAATATTATGTTTACATTTTATTACAACAAAAACCAATTCAGGGACCTACATCAGAAGGACTCCTAATCTTTATTTTGGCAGCAGGAGTGCGAGATGTGGGCAGAAATTCCAATTTAAGACAAGGGCAAAATCGTAATTTTAGATTACAAAATTGTAAATTTCGATTAAAAATCAGCGAAATTAATTCTCTAGATCTCGGATGTGAAAGCAGTTGCCATTGGGATAGATGCCGTGAAATACAGTTAACACGTAAAATTTCATGCGAGACATTTGGAGTCGGCGAGTTTTGGCGTCGTCTCGGAATTATTAGATGAAATCGATTTTCGATGCGACAAAAGTCACATATAACAAGTACTCATGTACCATAAGTGGTATGAGTATATAATTGATGAAAATGGATGGCCGAGATAGTCTTAGAATATCAAATGCGAGGCATGCTTGTCATTTTAGAGAAGTTTAAGTCCCTTCTGAGACAAAATAGTGTACATGGCTGTCTTCTCCACTTAAAATCAAGGGCAAAACGTGATTTGGGGGAGAAAGAGGTCAGGGAATAACATAAGCTTGAAAATGGTGATTCTAGAGAGAGAGAGTCTCGACTTATATAAATACTGCCTGTCAGACTGGATGGATCGACGGAGCGAGAGAAGGGAAAGCGTTCTACGTAGAGGTAGGCTACGTGGACCGGTTGCGGTTTGACAAACTCCAAGAGGTAGGGGTTTCTCCCTACTTGTGTTTTATTCCCATTTTAAGTGTTTTTCGATGTTTCGGTTGGCTTGAGGCCTTGAACGGCCATTTGATCGGTCCCAAAGCTTGGGATCGAATTGATTTAATTCTTTGCTTGATATGAGATGGTGTGCCCGAAATTAGTGGGCTGTTTGTGTGGAAATTTTGCATTAAAATGCATGCTTGATATGAAGAAAAATGTCGGGAATGGGCTGTTGATCGGTCCCAAAACATGGGACCGAATTATGGAAATTTTTTTGGACATTTGGGACAATCGAGTGAAGCCCGAGAGAGAGCCGTGTGGGGTGTTAGGTTGGAATTTATGCATTAGGATTCTATTTTGGTGTTTATAGGCCACAGAATGGGTAGAAATTCGGTTCAAAAGTGGGAGGTTGGACAAGTGGAAATTTTGCAGGTGGAATGACTGCTAACTGAGATTTAGGCGGTAAGCAGATCCAGGGTTTGTGTGAATGGCGTAAAGGTCGTGTGTTTTGGTATGAACTTGTATGAAATGAATGACTTGAGTTGGTGTGGTGTAGAAATTAATAGGTTAATACATAAATTTAATGTGTTGATATAAGGACAATTTTATGGAATATAATTGTGGGTGTAGGCCATTAGTAGACTAGAGATTATGCTTTCAGTGAGCATGTTGGGAGTTGATTGATATTGTTGAATTACATGTGTGTAATTGTAGTTGATTGAAAATATGCATATTGACATGTGTAAATGATTTTGAAAATGGCGTAATGCGTTTTCGTATGCATTTGGAAATATTTTAGAATTAGAGTGTGAGTGCATGTGGTATTTTGTAAACGGATATGGTTGCGAAAAGATTCCACATGATGATATTCGGAGGGCCAGTTGGGGAGATAGACGACGGATCATTTGGATGAGGACCATAGTTACATTTGAAAAAGCTCACCAACCAATTCACCTCGGAGGGTAGTCCCATATTTTTACCTAGTATTTCGGTAGTATATTTTCAAGAACAAAAGTTTTGTTTTGGAAATGATTATTTTCTCATACATGGCTTAGGCAAGTGTGAGTGAGTCGGTGAGGACTCGTGACATGGGGTGATCATGTAGACATTCAAGTAGGATCATGTATTTACTTGAGTGTGTGTTTGCTAGACATTACTTAGCGCACTTAGGTGGTGAGTAGCCCACTTGGGCGATTCCACTGCGAGCATTAGCTCATACAGTCGGTAGAGATTATATTTTTCAGGTACGAGGAGCGCTCAGAAGACAATTCATTTGAAGAAGCAATACATGATTTTGATGGTTTTTGGACATAACATGTATTGAACTTGTAGATGTTAATATATGTTTGTATAAAAGAAGTGTAATCAACTATTGAATTATTGGAGATAGTGGAGAATAGTTGTGATATCTGTTTTTATGAGTATTGGTTATGGAGCCCCAGTGGCCGTATTGGATGTATTGCATATGTTAGATTTGTTTGGGACGGGTGCGCTAGCCGAGTTATTCTGGTGTGTATTTGGGTAGAGCTCCCAGTACAAAGGGGCCTGCCCAGATTTTCTAAGTGGCGTCTTGTAGCAGGCCACCGCTTGTATTAGCGGGTTGCGGGTAGTCAGGACTGGGTTTGGGGCGTCACACGAGATGTCCCTGGCGACCTCTTCAGTACCTACACGGATGAAACACTCATGATAAGTTTCAAGCTTAGTGAGAAAACAGATAACATATATGACCACTTGTGGTGGTCCTTAATTACAGTATACATATGTTTGAGTCCAACTACTTGTATTTACACAAGTTGCACTATCTCCAAAATATTATGTTTACATTTTATTACAACAAAAACAAATTCGGGGACCTACATCAAAAGGACTCCTAATGTTGTGTTGGCCCTGGCAAGTGTGAGATGTCCCTGGCGACCTCTTCAGTACCTACACGGATGAAACACCCATGCTAAGCTTCAAGCTTAGTGGGAAAACAGATAACATATGTGACCACTTCCAACTACTTGTATTTACACAAGTCGCATTATCTCCAAAATCTTATGCTTACATTTTATTACAACAAAAACCAATTCGGGGACCTACATCAGAAGGACTCCTAATGCTGTATTGGCCCTGGCGAGTGCGAGATGTCCCTGGCGACCTCTTCAGTACCTACACGGATGAAACACCCATGCTATGCTTCAAGCTTAGTGGGAAAATAGATAACATATATGACTAGTTGTGGTGGTCCTCAATTACAGTAACATGTAAAAGAATTCGCATATCAGAATGTTCGATCTCCCATAGGAGTACATAACATAAGTTTTATATCATAAAGTATCCCGTAGGTACACTATAAGACAAAACTGAGATATGCCTTAGCATCAGAGCAGATTACTTTGTTTTCATATATTTCATTGTTCAGATACTTATCATGTAAATGTTTGCACATGAGCCGATGTGATGAATGAGAGGTATGATATAATAGGTACGAGAAGGAGCGATGCAGTATTGAGCGAAGTTACGAAGCACTAAATAGATATTAATAAACACGAGAAATATGAGTGTCGTAGCACTATGAAAAAGTGCCGTAGCACTAATCAGACGTGTCTGTCATACAAAATAGAAGTATCGACAGGAGTGCCGAAGCACTAAACAGACGTGCCTATTTATTCACTATCCGGTCTTAATCAGACCTATAATTATATGCATTTTAGAGCTTTTTATACTAGTATTTATAACATTCGTTTAGGCTTTATAAAAATAGAAAGCAAAATAAATGGAAAATGTAATAACGAAGCACATGAAGGCGGGTTCAGGGTGAAGTGGTTACTTCAGGGAAGCATCCCTTCGCCCAGGTGGAGTGTTAGGCAGTGGGTCTACGGTTCGCATAGGCAAACACTCCTTCTCTTAGGCTAGCAATCCTTCACCTAGGCGGAGAGGCATCGAGTTGGAATATAAATGAGGCATTTTTGCCCTATTTCACTGGACACATCCAATCCAAAACAAAACAAATTCAAACCAAATCACAAAACCCCACTCAAGCCAATCAAAAACATATTTATGGAAGAGTTAGGGTTTTCCTAACACATACATAAACAAAGAGGAGTTAGGATAGTTTCCTAACACACAAATAACAAGGAAGGAGGTTGGAGAATTTCCTAACCTTGATCTCTTGACACCTTTAAAGTACCTTTCCTTTCCTTATCTTTGCTTGAACAAGTTGAACCAAGAAATGGAGAGAAATCAACCCAAAATTTGGGCTCTTCTCCAAACTGTATGTCCTAGCTCTCCAAAACCCCAAATTAAATAACTTCCCATTCTAGAGACAAGTTTGTCTCATACCTCTTTTTAACTCATATTTTAACTCTTGCATTTTAGTCCTCCAACTCCCATCAATTTTCAATTCAACTTATCAAAATTCTACCTTAACATATTGTCACGCCTCTTTTACCATCTAACTTGTGACGCCCCCAACACGGGATGCACTGATACCACTTACTTGTAACTATCTTTTACTTTTTACCATACCATTAACTTGTTCATTCATGTACTGTTAAACATGTAACTTTAAATATATTCTGTAGTAGCAAATTACAAAATATGTATTCAAAACTCCATAAATGGGAGTGTTCAACGAATACAAAATTTTACATTGCTTACAAAAGCAAAACATATATAAAAATAGACCGAAAGGTCATCAGTGGGCACCTTGTAGTGTGTTGGCCTTGGTTGCTTATGTGGATTGCTCGGGCTTCTAGTTCCTGCTTCTCGGATGAAACACCACCCTTGCTAAGCTTATAGCTTAGTGGGAAATAATACATGTGGACGACCTCTAATAAGGGTCATCACACTTTAGACAACCGCATATAACTTTAACATTCATTTACATATACACATGCTTATTCATGTTTTGAACATATCATTTATAGATATGCTTCTACATATATCATCCTTATTCGTCTTATCATGTTTCATTCCATATCATCTTTCATTTACATTTTTGCTTCTTGTACTTATCACTGTATACGTATCATCACATAGCAATGCTATGCTTCTTATATTATGTCATATCATTTACATATTCTTGTCATTTATCTTATCTTTCATGCTTGCAAATACATTAGAAGTGGATACGGAAACTATAAGGACCCGAAGGTTCTATATCATTAATACTGAGCAATGAGCTATAAGGACTGAGATCTTCAGTATCATTACGAACAATGACCATCTATAAGAGGCAGAAGGCGTTGTTATCATTATGCGAGATTAATGACCATCTATAAGGGCATGGGTATTATTATCATTGTAAAACTGATGACCATACATAGGGCGAAGGCATTGTAATGACCCAAGCGGGACCAGCGATGATGTCACGTAGACTTGTTTCCCTAATAGGCATGCCCATTTATCCCTTTACTAGGTTCTAAGCAGACAATCTGTTTCTTTTATTTCATTTACAATATATATCCCATATCCTCGAATAACTATTGTTATCCGATAATCATATGCAATATTTTCTTATCATTTCCGCATGCATCTTTATTCTTGTATTATTTAGTCATTTATACATTTTTCTATATGCCTTCGTTACACATTTATCTTTTCATCCCTTAACCAAGGGAGAACACTTCATTTTAAACACATTAGCAAATGCGGACAAGAAACAATGTTTGCCCTACGAACCCTTTCATTAACTTATTAGGATTCTCATCAATCCAATGGACGATTGTTAGACTTATCGGAAGAGAGGAACAAAAACAGAGCTTATAGGTACGCCTAGGCGGACTAGAAAATGCAAAAACCCTGGCTCGGGTCGGCCTAGGCAGAGCTCTACGCCTAGGTGTGGACTCCTATGCTTAGGCGTAGGTGTGTCGGGTAGAACATAAATGGTCAGTTTTGGCCATTTTCCCCGGAATTCTTTTAACCAAATCAACTCATTTCAAAACAAAACTACAAAACTAACTTAGACCAACCAAAATACACATGTACTGAAAAGTTAGGGTTTTCCCTAACCCAACTTAAACAAATATTTTCCAACAAGTTCCATACTAGTATTCCATATAATTTCCATACCTTTGCTTTTCTTGCACTTATCTTCTTCTTTTCTTCCTTCTTCTTCTTCTCTTTCTCTTCTCTTCTCTTCTCATTTTCTCTCAACCGGTTTGCCCTAACCAAAAGCTAAAAATGAGACATTTCTTAAGGCCTTGTTTGATGCAGCCATTTGGGTCAAATGTCGATTACGCTGTTGGTCCTCCCAACTCCCCTCTATTTGCAAATCAATTTATTCATATTCCTACTTTAGTCTATAATCTTAATAAATTATGACCCTTGGGTCCTGAATTGGTAAATTACTAATTTACCTTTAACTCTTGTATTAATTCCAGATTTTGCTTATTTTATTTTTAGCATTATTTTATTCCAAAAAAATATACATTTACTTTTATTATACCCAAAACATGTTATAAAACTGTCAGGGCATAATTTGGGGTGTTACACATATCTTCTAACTTAATGTCCATTAAGTCCCTATTTTAACAATTTACCATTATCCTCTTTACTTCTTTAATAAGTTCGGTTATATCCCTTTTCACACTTAACAAATTTGACTTTTATTATACCCTAAACATATCATAAAACTACTGGGGTATAATTTGAGGTGTTACAATTCTCCTCCCCTTAAAAGAATTTTGTCCTCGAAATTCATACCTCAATTAAAGAGTTGCAGGTATTGTGCCCTCATTGTTGATTCTAGCTCCCAAGTTGTTTCCTCCATATCGTGATGTTGCCAAAGCACCTTTACCAGAGGAACTTGTTTGTTCCTCAATTGTTTTACTTCATGAGCTAGAATGGCCTTTGGTTCTTCATCATAAGTGAAGTCTGATTGCACTTGAACATCTTGTACTGGCAAGATGTGTGAGTCATCATAACGGTATTTTTGAAGCATTGAGACATGGAATACATTATGTAATTTGGCCAACTCCGGAGGGAGAGCCAAACAATAAGCTACTAGTCCAATTCTTTGTAAGATCTCATAAGGTTCGATAAACCTTGGACTCAATTTTCCTTTCTTTCCAAACCGGAGTATTTTCCTCCATGGTGATACTTTCAAGAAAACCTTATCTCTGACTTCGTACTCTATTTCCTTTCTTTTCAGATCTGCATACGACTTTTGTCTATCACTAGCAGCTTTTAACCTTTGCTGAATGACTCGAACTTTTTCTTCTGTCTCTTTCACTATGTCAGGACCAATGACCTTATGCTCGTTTAGATCAGTCAAACATACAGGAGTTCTGCATTTCCTGCCATATAAGGATTCATAGGGGGCTATACCAATACTTGACCGATAACCGTTGTTATAGGCAAATTCCAAAAGGGAAATATACCTATCCTAACTTCCGAGAAAATCTAACATACAACCCTGAAGCATGTCCTTTAACACTTGAATCACTCTTTCAGATTGTTCATCTGTTTGTGGATGAAAGGTTGTACTAAAGTGGTCAGTACCTAAGGTTAATTGTAATTTTTGGAGATCCTTAGCGTAAACTATGGATCCTTGATCGAGACACTATTATTGATGGAATCCCATACAGACGGACAATCTCATTCACATACGATTACGCTAAGCGATCCATGGAATAGTCTAGCAGGAGTGGTAGAGTGAAAGCGGACTTTGTAGAAGTTCAATCGCGTTACCCAGGCTAAATCGTGCTTCTTTTGGGTGAGGGGAAAACCGGACACAAAATCCAAAGTAATGTTGTCCCACTTCCATTGTGGAATCGGGATGGGATTTAACAGGTCGGACGGTACTTGATGTTTAGCTTTTACTTGCTGACAAGTTAGACATTTGGATACATACTCTTTTATATCCTTTTTCATCCCTCGCCACTAATAGTATTGTTTCAAATCCCGGTACATCTTATTACCTCCAGGATGCATGGTGAATATGGTATTGTGGCTTTTATACATTAACTTCTTTTTCAATTCCTGGACATTCGGTACACATAATATATTCTTGTAAAATAAACCTCCATATTCATTTATAAAATAGTTAGTCTCATTTCAATTTCTAACTAATTGTACCCTTTGTTATAACTTGACATCATTTTTCTGAGCACCAATCATCATCTACCTCAACTCAAGCATAACTTTTAATCAAGCTAACAAAGCTCCATCATATGCAATTCTCCATGTACCGTGTTTCAGGGACAAAACAAAATGTGTTTTTCTACTTAAGGCATCCGCCACTACATTAGCTTTTCCTGGGTGATAATCTACTATGCAATCATAGTCTTTGAACAACTCTAACCACCGACGTTGCCTAAAATTCAGTTCCTTCTGAGTTAACAAATACTTAAGACTCTTATGAAATGTAAATATTCTACATTTTTCACCATATAAGTAGTGTCGCCATATTTTCAAAGCGACGCTCTGTTATGATTCGAATCATGTGTGGGATAGTGCAGCTAAATGCGGTTTCAAACGTCTTGAGGCATATGCCACCCTTTTCCATCTTGCATCAATACACATCCCAAACCAATCCTTGAAGCATGCGCTATACATGGCGTATTCTACACGGGTAGAAATTTGAGTCGACATTGGTGTTTCTTGGTGTTTTTCTTTAATTGATCCCGAGTTGATATGAGCTTAACCTAACAAGAGAGGTGAATTGGCTTTCTTAAAAACTTTTTTCAAAATAATAAATCTTTAATTTAATGCAATAACAATAAATTAAAGAGATAAGGAGAGAAGAAAAACAAAACGGATTGCCAGTGGCTTTCGGCTTGCGTCCTTTGCTCGTCCACTCTCATAACCTTCAGCGGTAGAGGTTCCTGAAGTGGTAAGCTCGACCAGAGCTTCTTTGAACCTAGGATAAAGTAAAATGATAAACATGGGGCAAACCTGGGAATTTCTCTAGATCTCGGATGACGATGAGGGACATATCGTTGAGTTCGTCTCTCGAAATCTAAATACATAGTCGAATTTCGTCGAATTCCGAGAAGGTCGGAATTGCAAGTATTTTGAGACAAACGGACGAATGAGAGGGTGACACATGGCATGAAGATGCATGCCATGTGGCACCTGATGAGAGGAAACTTGGCACTTGGGTGGAAGCGAGTATGCCCTTCTATCTTGCGTGAGAGGATGGTGGGAAAGTGGGTATGAATGACATGTGGAATGCTATGTGTCATGAGGAGAGAAGGAAGGAGTGTTCTACACCTGGGTAGTGCTCCACAAGGGGGATTGTTCGGTGGAAGAGGAGAGTAAAGGGAAAAGAAAAAGAAGAGAAGAAAGAAGACAACGGAAGGAAGAGACGGCGAGTTCTAGTTAACAAACATAGGGTTACGGCGGTGAACGGATGCGCCGAGGTAGGGGTTCTCTCCTACTGCGGACAGTCTTTGTTTAAGAGCCGTGGAAATGGCCATGGCTTGATTAACTAGTGGTGGGTTGGTTTAAAGAATAATTTCGATGAAATTATTGTTGGTTGGGGCAGGTTTCTAGGTCGTAGTTTTGAAATGCGGAGTTAGGCCCGGTGTGATCTTGTAGTTTGGGATGCGAGTAGGATGATCTTGGTTGTGTCTTGTATATCTTTGTTCTCACGAGATTGGAGGTGAAATCAAGTTTTGTGTGTGTGCTTGTTTGAATAACACATGCGATTGTGTGAGAAAATGATGTTATGCATGCTTGTTATATATTAACGATGCTTAGTGTGAAAGCATGTATTATGAGTGTTGCATGTAGTTCCCATCATTACATGTCACATGAAGATATTATGCGGTGACATTATCATTGCATGTGCCGCGGGGTCATCAGCGTGAATCGGGTGTGAGTGCATGAATAAAATGGAGTATTGGGAGGATTTGTCCGGTAATAGTGATTAGGAGGCTATCCAATAAGTATATCGGAGAGTTTGTCAATGAACTCTATCGAAGGGTTGTCGATAGGGGTTCTTGGAGATGGTCGGTGGTTGATACTCGGAGGTTGTCCGGTGGTTTACTATTGGAGGTTGTCCAAGTGTGCAAAATATTAGGAGGGTTGTCACGATGTCGGAGGTTGTTCAATGAGTTTAAAAAATAAAAAGCTTTTGTTTTGAAACTAGTTTTCATACATGGCAAATTGAATGTATGAGAGAGTCAGTGAGGACTGGGCATGACATAGAAATTCATATAGAGATATGCATATTTTATATGAATGAGTGTGAATGATTTTGTGGATTATGCCATTGCATGTGCACTTAGATGGGGAGTAGCCCTTGTAGGAGACTTTCACTACTGGGCATAGCTCACCTTTGTTATTGGGAAAAATATTTTTCGGGTGGAGGTACACGAGAAGGCAACTTCGCAGGGTCTTAGTTGAGAGGAAGATGCAAGATGGCCTGTGTGTTCTTTGTAAAATTATGGGTAGAAAACCGGGTTTTTGTTTAAAATGACCCATTTGTCAAAATTTAGTGTGATGTAAATAAAATTGTAATTAAACTCGGATTATATGTTTAATACAATTTGGTAGGCTGTGTCTTGCCTTGAGGATATTTGGTTATTAATACGAACCGTAGGAGTCGCTCTATTTCGATCATATGTATTAGCCGAACTTTAAGACTGATTTTTTGTTGGGCAATAAAGGGAATTTGGCCCTATTTTTTTTGGTATATTGTAGCCCCATCAGTAATCTTGATGTAGGCTTTCAAATCACCAAATGTCGGACCTCTATTGAGTTATGACCTTTTACTCGGGTCTGAGAGGATGGCGTGGCGGCGACCTCTTGGGGGCGGTGAGCTCTTGGCCGAGCTGACCTCTTTGCCTGGTGGCTCTTGGTGGTGACCTCTTTCTTGTGAGTTGAGCTCTTACGGCCAGAGCAGCGGGGATGAGGCGTGTGTGGCCCAGAAACTCAGCGAGATGGCGTGTATGGCGGCTTCAGCGAGGATGAGGCGTGTATGGCGAGCTCAGCCCGAGGATAAGCGTGGCCAAACTCGGCGGGGATGAGGCTGTGTGTGAGCTGGCGAGGGGATGGTTGTGTAATGGTCATGCTTGAAATCGGCGAGGGGATGGAGTTGTGTATGGTCGAGCTGACGAGGGGATAGGTTGTGTGGCCCAGCTCGGTGTATGGCGGGCTAGCCGGGGATGAGGCGTAGGCGGAGCTCGGCGGGATGGTGTGTGTGCTTCCGGCGGGGATGGGCGTATGTGTGGCGAGCCCGGCCGGGGATGGTTGTGTGGCGAGCTCGATGAGGATGAGTGTGTATGGTGACCGGCCGGGGGATGAGCGTGTATGGCGAGGGCTTAGCATGGATGGCGTGATGTGACCTCAGGGGATGGCCCGTGTGGTAGGCGACCTCCTTTGGCGAGCCACCTGCGTCTGGGAATGAGTTCGGCGGCCTTGACCCGGAGACCATGGCTTCCTCTCGTCCGAAGTTCGTTTTGCTCGTTCTTGGACTCTATGGAAAGCTCTCTGAGTCTAGAATCTAACCATATGGTTGTGGATGGCATTTGGTTCCCACATAGTTTCTAAAAAGTTGATCATTGCACTAAGTGCACTAATTATTGGAGTGTTGGATGAGAGGTACTGTTATGTGTCACTGCTTGATAATTAAGTGACACGTGAGTATGAGTGAATGAGGCTATTATATAGCTTGTTGTAGGTTGCCCATGGAAAAATATATATATATAAAAAAAAAAAGACCCCCGGGATTTGGGGTGTCACAGCTTGGTATCAGAGCCTTGGTTTATAAATACTTAGTGTTGGAGCGGTTGATCAACGTGCGATTAACTGTCCCGAAGAATTTAGGTACCACGATTACCTTAGGCTAAATGGGCATGGGTTTAGATCATGCATCCATTGTGCGATACGATGGTGTTGCATGATATTATGCTATATATTATGTGGTGTAATAGCGGTGAATAGTATATAGGAAGTATTGAACACTAGGGTGAGAAGTTAACCTTAGGGGTTCGGAAAAATAAATAAATAAATAAATAAATTGCTATTTGATTTATGTAGATGGAAAGTCAAGGAAGGGGACTCAAGGGTCGCCCACGAGGCACACCACCTATTTTGATCGCTGGGCCTTTGTGGGGCCATGGGTCTTTGCATTCTTTGCCACATTACCTGGGGGTGAGTGCGGAGTTGAGACAGGAGGACAGAATAACCTCCAAAGGTTTATGGCACATCACCTTCCAGCATTTAGGGGAGGAGGGGACCCGATGGTGGCGGACCATTGGTTCCGACAAGTTGAGAGAGTTTTGGAGGCTATGAAGATTACCTCCGACGTTACAAAGATCAGGCTAACTACATTTCAGCAAGAGGGTGAGTCTCAGGTATGGTGGGGTTGGGTTAAAGCCTCAAGAAATTTGGAGGCAATGACATGGGAGGAGTTTAGAGAGCTCTTCATGGGCAAGTTTTTCCCGGCATCTTCTAGACATGCAAAAGCCCAGGAGTTCCTTGAGTTGAAACAGGGGACGATGACAGTACTCGAGTACGTGGCTAAGTTTACAGAGTTAGTGCGTTTCGGGGATGATTATGTGGCCTCAGACATGGCCAAGGTGAGAAAGTTCGAGGATGGTTTGAAGTTGTCCATCCGGGGCAAGATTGTGGGACTATTACGCAGGAACGCCGTTCTATGGTCGGGGCGACTTTGGCCCGTAGAGAGAAAATAGATGATGCACGGAGCATTCGAGATAGTGCTGGTGATGCGGAAGGAGGTAAGCCTTCTTTGAGCTCGGGAAGAAAACGGGACTACGTTCCCGGGGTTTCGGGGCAGGGGCCGCGGCTTTGGGGTGGCTTCGATTAGGGCTCTGGCGGTGGGACCCAGATGACATGTTATCATTGCCATGACTGGACATCATGAGGCAGGATTGCTTACGAGAGGCAAGGACCTAGAGTCATGGGACACACGGAGTCCCGGTCATCGGTCAGGACACACTCAGACAGTATGTTCCTTCTTACCCTATGGGCCGGGAATAGATATCGGTCGAGTGCGGCAGACGCCGTTTGTTTAAATGAGGCCGGAGGCCGGAGCATGGGTCGAGGTTGAGCGGGGACCACGATGGGACCGGGGACCGGGGCGTGTTTGGATTACACCACGGGACGGAGCCTGGTCAGATTGTAGTTGCTCCCTGAGGGTATGTTCCTAACTCTCGCTATGGGCGAAGTATTGTTTGGTCTCAGTGCATCTCATTCATTTATTGATGCATCTTGTGTGAATGTTCTGGGCTTAAAGGTTGAATCCTTGGAAAAGCACTTGCATGTGAGTTCTCCCCTAGGAATTAGGGTGAGGATAGATCAGATATGTCGGGATTGTGAGTTAGAGATCTCAGGGATTCTACTCACGGTAGATCTTCAGGTTATGGACATATCAGACTTTGATGTCATTCTTGGCATGGATTGGTTGACAGGACACCGAGTCGTCATTGATTGTGATCGTAGGAGGGTCTTGCTACACATAGGAGAACATAAAGTGTCCATTTCGAGGGGATCGCATGATGCTTTACCTCGGTGGAGTGTATGACTCTAGATGAGCAGGTTGATGGGTTGGCCTAGTCGCCACTTACCTTGGAGAGACGAGTAGGACGGGGTTTGAGTCTACCTCGGGTGGTATGAGTTTGAGATGTTTTCCCGAAGCAGGTTACCAGGATTACCTCCCCAGAGGGATGTAGACTTTGTCATTGAGCGACACCCTGGTACGTCGCCCATTTCTATGACTCCGCATAGGATGGCGCCAATTGAGTTGCAATAACTCAAGGTCCAGATACAAGGTTTATTGGACAAGGGTTTCATTAGGCCAAGAGCACTTCCGCAGCAGGGCGCTCTAGGTTACGTTTTGCTAAGAAAAGGATAAGACCCTTATTTGTGCATTATTTCTGAAACGAGTTGAACAGGGTGACGATCAAGAATCGGTATCCTTTACCGAGGATTGATGATTTGTTTGATCAGTTGAGAGGGGCGCGGGTGTACTCTAAGATAGATCTCCGCACCGGGTACCATCAGTTGAGAGTTAGGGAGACAGATATCCCTAAGACAACGTTCAGAACACGGTATAGGCATTTCGAGTTCACAGTGATGCCCTTCGGATTAACGAATGCACCAGCAGCATTCATGGATCTCATGCATAGGGTCTTCCACCCCTACTTAGATCGGTTTGTAGTAGTTTTCTTGGACGATATCTTGATCTACTTCGAGACAAAGGAGGATCATGAGGATCACTTGAGGGTCGTTCTCCAGACCCTGAGAGACCATCAGTTGTATGCCAAATTCAGCAAGTGTGAATTTTGGCTTACTGAGGTGAGATTTCTAGGACACGTCGTGTCGGCTTCAGGTGTGTCAGTAGACCCTGAGAAGGTTGAGGCTGTTATGAGTTGGGAGAGGCCGAAGTCGGTCTTCGAGATACGCAATTTCTTGGGATTGGCAGGATATTATAGGAGGTTCATTGAGGATTTCTCCCGGCTAGCATCACCTATGACTAAGTTGACCCGGAAGGAGGTCAAGTTCGAGTGGAATGACTCGTGTGAAAGGGCATTCCAGGAATTGAAATGGAGGCTTACTTCAGCTCCTATTCTGGTAGTCCCGAAAAGGGGACAGGAGTACTCAGTGTACTGTGATGCTTCAAAGGACGGACTAGGATGTGTTTTGATGCAGTCCGGGAGGGTAGTGGCTTATGGTTCTCGACAGTTGAAGAATCATGAGCAGAATTACCCTACACATGACATAGAGTTGGCGACATCGTCTTCGCCTTGAAGATTTGGCGCTACTACTTATACGGTGAGGAGTTCGAGGTGTATTCGGACCCGCAAAAAGTGCGAGTATATTTTCTGGCGGGACCTGATATGAGACGCGCGGATGGATGGAGTTCCTAGAGGATTATGACTTCACTTTGCATTACCATCTTGGTAAGGAAAATGTGGTGGCTAATGCACTCAGTCGGAAGTCACGGGGAGCATTGGCTAGTATAGCTTCCCGGGAGTGGCGGATGCTCGAGCGTAGGACGGTTGGCTTCTGATCGACAAGCGGGCTCGATGCAGTTGGGGAGTTTAGTAGCTGCGTCTGCGTTGGCGAGTGATCGAGTCGAGGCGGGCAGCGGAGATGGTGTCCATCGGGTAGGGTGCGATGGAGTGCGGTTGGCGGGCTGGACCGTCCACGATGGTAGTCTTCGGTATAGAGGATGGGTAGTGGTTCTCGGTTGGAGTTGAGGAGATTCTCGGGAGTTTCAGCGCTCGATTTGGAGTGCATCGGGTGGCGCAGAAGATGTACCAGGATCTTCGTCGCTAGAACTACTGGAGCAAGATGAAGAGACACGTGGGGGACTTTGTTTGATAATGTCTCACGTGTCGACGGGTTCTTGAGCACGAGGAAGCGTGAGGTACACTTCAGCCATTAGAGGTGGCTGAGTGGAAGTGGGAGCACGTCACGATGGACTTTGTGCTTCACTTACCACGAACATCGCGTAGACATGATGCGGTGTGGGTCATAGTGGACCGGCTCACTAAGTCGGCATTTCCTGTGATGCGGATGACCTTTATCTTTGGAGGAATTACGCGGCTACGTATATCTACGGTGTTAGGTTACATGGGTGTCGTATCCATCGTATCGGACAGAATCCCGGGGTTCGACACACTTTGGAAGAGTTTCAGGAAGGCCGTAGGACCACCGATTGATGATGAGCAGCTTTTCATCCCGCAGACGAGATGGTCGTCGGAGAGGACTATCTGAGGTTTTAGAGGATTATCTTGTGAGCATGCGTCTTAGATTTCAAGGGTAGCTGGGAAGAACATTTGCCCTTGGTAGAATTTGCTTACAACAACAGTTATCAGGCAAGCATACAGATGGCACCCTATGAGGCCTTATATGGGAGGCCATGTCGATCTCACCGATTGTTGGACGAGTGGAGAGCTCCACCCGCGGGTCACGACTTGGTCGGGAACACCATCGAGAAAGTGGGTCTGATACAAAAATGCCTTCTCACGGCTCAGAGCCGACAGAAGAGTTACGCCAATAAGCGGCGACGACCTCTAGAGTTTGAGGCGGGTGATCATGTCTTCTTAAAGGTGATGCCTAAGAGAGGAGTGGTCAGATTCGGTAAGCGGGGAAAACTATCGTCGAGGTTTATTGGGCCCTTCGAGGTACTCGAGAGGGGTGGGGAGCAGTGCATATCGATTAACGTGTCGCCCGAGTTTATTGGGTAATCCATGAGTATCCATGTCTCTATGCTCCGAGTACACTCCGGATCCAGCTCATGTAGTGGTTGGGGCGGGCTTGTTATTGATGCGGGATCAGGGACCTTCGAGGGGAGAGGTTTTGTGCGTATTATAGGATGGCTAGAGCAGGTTTTGCGATACAAGACTGTGAGGCTAGTGAAAGTGTTAATGGCAGCAGAGAGTGAAGAGCCCATAGGAGCGTGAGGACACAATGCGTACCAGATATCCTTTCCTCTTTGAGGACGAAGGTACGTGGTTTAGTCATTTGGCATTTAAATGATTGTTACATATGCATGTGATTGTATGTATATGTGTGTGTGAATTTCGGGACGAAATTCTTTTAAGGGGGGAAGGATGTGAGACCCTGAATAAAGTAAAATGATAGACATGGGGTGCAAACCTGGGAATTTCTCTAGATCTCGGATGACGACGCGGGACATACCGTTGAGTTCGTCTCGCGAAATCTAAGTACATTGTCGAATTTCGTCGAATTCCAAGAAGGTCGGAATTGCACGTATTTTGAGACAAATGGACGAATGAGAGGGTGACACATGGCATGGTCTGCGTACCATGTGGCTTTTGATGAAAAACTTGGCACTTGGGTGGAAGCGAGTGTCACCTCCTATCTTGCATGAGAGGATAGTGGTGGGAAAGTGGGCATGAATGACATGTGGAATGCTATGTGTCATGAGGAGAGAAGGAAGAGGTGTTTTACACCTAGGTAAGTATTCTCCACCTAAAGGAAATTGTTCGGTGGAAGAGGAGAGAAAAAAGGAAAAAGAAAAAAAAAGAAAGAAAGAGAAAGACAGCCGAAGGAAAGAGAACCGTGGTTCTCGATTGGCAAATAGAGGAGTTACACAACGAGTGAGCGGATGCACTTGAGAAGGTAGAAAGTTTCTCTCCTACTCTGGTTAGTCTTTGTTTAAGAGCCATGAAATGGCCATGATTCTTAGAGTAGTGGTTTAAGAATAATTTCGATAAAAATTATTGTGGTTGGGGATCGGTTCTGAGTGCGAGTAGTTTGAGCTAACGAGTTAAGGCGATTGTGATCTTGTAGTTTGGGATCTTAGTAGGATGATCTTGGTTGTGTCTTTGTATATCTTGTTCTCGAGATTGGGGTGAAATCAGTTTTTGTGTTATTGCTTGTTTGAATAACATGCAGTTATTGAAAAATGATGTTAATATGCATGTGGTATATAGTAGCGTGATGCTGGTGTGAAAGCATGTATTATGAGTGTTGCATGTAGTTCCCATCATGCATGTAACATGAGATATTATGCAGTGACATTATCATTGCATGTGCACGGGGTCATCGCGTGAATCGGGTGTGAGTGCATGAATAAAATGGGTATTCGAAGGGTTTGTCCAATAAATTATATCGGAGGTTTGTTCAATAAACACTATCAGAGGGTTGTCCAATAAGGGGTTCTCATAGATGGTCCAGTGGTTCGATACTCGGAGGTTGTCCAGTGGTTTACTATTCGGAGGGTTGTCGAGTGTCTGAAAATATTCGGAAGAGGTTGTGATATCAAGGTTGTTGATGGTTTCAAAAATAAAAAGCTTTTGTTTTGAAACTAGTTTTCATACATGGAAAATTGAATGTATGAGAGAGTCAGTGAGGACCGGGCATGACATAGACATTCATATAGAGATATGCATATTTTATATGAATGAGTGTGAATGATTTTGTGGATTATGCCATTACATGTGCACTTAGGTAGGGAGTAGCCCTTGTAGGAGACTTTCTCTACTGGGCATAGCTCACCTCGTTGTGGGAAAAATATTTTTAGGTACCGGGTACCAAGATAAGGCTTCATGAGGTCTTAGTTGAGGAGGAAGATCTAGATGGCTATCGTGTTCTTTTGTAAATTTATGGGTAGAAAACCCGGTTTTTTGTTTAAACAAGCACATTGTCAAAATTGGTAACGTGATGTAAATAAAATTGTAATTAAACTCAGATTATATGTTTAATACAATTTGGTAAGGGTTGTGTCTTGCCTTGAGGGGATGTTTGGTTGCGTCTGAACCATAGGAAGTCGCTCTATTTCGATCCTATGTATTAGCCGAACTTTAAGACTGATTTTTTGTTGGGAAATAAAGGGAATTTGGCCTTATTTCTTTCTGGTATATTGTAGCCCCATCAGTAAGCTTGATATAGGCTTTCGAATCACCAAAATCGGACCTCTACAGCCCAAGTTATGACCTTTTTACTCGGAAGGGTCTAAGAGGATGAGTTGTGGCAGAGCTCTTCTGGCCGAGCTGACCTCTTTGGGCGGGCGAACTGTCGAGGCGAAGGCTGACCTCTTTCTTGGCCGAGCTAAGATCTTCTGGCGAGGGCGGCCTCTTTGAGGCGGCTGAGCTCTTCTAGCCAGGGTTGACCTCTTTGCGCGGGGCGGGCTCTTGTGGGCTCGGCCCGGGGATGAGGCCCCCGTGTCGGCGGGGAGCTCCTTGGGGGATGGCACGGCCCTTGTGAGCCCGGGCTCGACCAGGGGATGGCGTGGCCATGGCGGGCTCGGCGGGGATGGGCGTGTGGGTGAGGCTCGGCGGGAATGGCGTATTGGTAGAGCTCGGCGAGGATGAGTTGTGTGTAGAGCTCGGTGTATGTGGCTTCGGCGGGGATGAGCTGTATGGCGAACTCGGCCCGGGGATGGCGTGTATGGCGGGCTTCGATGTATGTGGCCCGGAGCTCAGCGAAGTTGGGCTGTGTTGTGTGGCTCGGCGGGGATGGTTTGTGTGCGGCCGGGCTCGGCGGGGATGGCGTGTGTGGGCCCAGGCTTGGCCCCCCGGGGGATGAGCCCATGTATGGTGGGAGCTCGGCGTGGATGAGCTATGTTTGCTGACCTCGACGGGGGATGGATGTGTGAGGGCCTGAGACTGACCTCCTTTGGCTGAGCCGACCTCGTCTAGGGAATGAGCTCGGCAGCGCCAACTTCGGACGACCATAACTTCCTCGTCCGAAGTCCGTTTTGCGCGTTCTTAGACTCTATGAAAATCTCTCTGAGTCTAGAATCTAACCATATGGCTGTGGATGGAATTTGGTGCCCACATAGTTTCTGAAAAGTTGATCATTACACTAAGTGCACTAATTACTAGAGTCTTGGATGAGAGGTATTGTTATGTGTCACTACTTGATAATTGAGTGACACGTGAGTATGCGTGAATGAGGCTATTATATAGCTTGTTGTAGGTTGCCCATGGAAAAATATATATATATAAAAAAAAAAAAAAGACACCCCCGGGATTTGGGGTGTCACATTCTTTACACTTGGATTATGGCTTCAATGGGCACCTTTTCAAGCTATACACACTCAAGTTCAGCTCAATCAGGCTGTACACCGGATTATGGCTCCTAATTGGCTCTTCAAATATCCTTCAAGCTATACACACTTGAAGCTTTCTCACTTAAGCACAATGAGACACCCTCTTAAGCTCTCAAGATATTTCAATTACAACTCAAGCTTTTGATCAACACAAAGGTGCACTCTACAATATGTTCATGTAAATGAATGCACTCATAATCTTAGTTTGAGAATTGATTCACAAGATAAATGATGTTTGAGAGGATATACAATAAGTCTCTTAATTGTTTAGTTATCCCCCACACTTTATTTATAGAGTGGGAACTCGATAACATTTAAGCTGCCAACCGGTCGACCAACCGGTTGACCGTTTCATGTATACTAGCCATTATACCCAGAATGTTACCGTTTTATAGTCATTGGAATTTTACCGTTGTCCACCCGGTCGACCGTTTCATCATGTGCACTCCAGGTCACTATTTTCTAGAGGTTGAAATATGACCATTGCACTCAACCGGTCGACCATTTCACATAACCGGTTGACTGTTTTCTCTTATGGTCTTTGGATGAGCTATTGCATCCAATCAGTCACATTTCACACCTCATTCGGTTTCTAACCGGTCGACCGTTAGCTCTACTGGTTCACAAGAATGGAAAACAAGCCTTCCTAGAACCAACCGGTCGACCGTTTAGACCAACCGGTTAACCAGTTGCCTAACCAGATGACCTGGACAGCTCAACTAGTTTCTTGACAAAAAAAGTTGTTTTGGGTTTGTTTCAACTCCGTTTTGCACCAAATCAGTTTCTAAATTTAAATAAGTCTTTTAAGCACATTTTAAGCTCCAAATAACTAAGATTTGAAGAGCAAATATGGGTTTTAAAAATATTTAATCAATTTAAAGTCAAGCCAAGTGAAAATCACAAAGTATGCAAAGAATGCCAAAAAGGCCCTGAAATGGTCACTTTAGGTTCTTTTCATTCCAAATCAATTTCAAACCTTAGAAAAAATTTTTGAATACATTTTAAAATTTAAATGCATAAGGTTTGATGCTCATACTTGTGTTTCAAAAAGATATTCAATTTAGACATAAAAACCGAGTTATGAAGGGCTTATGCTTGTAAAGATGATATCTAAAGTGCCAATCATTCACCTTACATGAATTCCTAAGCTATCAAAATCTTCACTTGATTGCTTAAACTTGGAATCTTGGTTGCCCTGTCATCTTGATTCTTAATATTTAATTTAGTGAACCGCTAAAGTGTTTGATCAACTTCATCATTATCATCTTTAACTTGTATTATCTTCATTTGATACTTGATCAATTCCAACTTGTCACTCAACTCAACTCAACTTTAACCATTAGTAACCAATAACCTTGGTTTGTTATCATTAAAACCTCAACTAAGAGAATGCCCGCCAGAGTTAACTTGTGATCGAAAACATGGCCAGAAGCGCTTGTCATCCCGTTTCAAACTTCACCTTTCTGGTAAGTAAGTGAGAGTTTATGTGAGAATCCCTTCTGACGATCGATGTGCCATCTAAACCCAAGAAACTTCTCACATTTGTTACATTTTGAGGCGGTTTCCAATTTACGATCGCTTCAATCTTCGTAGGGTCAACTCTAATACCCTTCGTAGACACAATATAGCCTAGGAATGATACTTCCTTAAGCCAAAAATCACAGTTGCTTGACTTTGCAAACAACTGTTTTTCTCTCAAGATCCGTAACACTATCCTCAAATGTTGTTCATGTTCCTGTGCATCCTTAGAATATACCAAGATCTCATCTATGAATACCCTTTACAAAGGCGGTCCCGAATAAGATTGGAATACCTTATTCATCAAGTCCATGAATGCGGCGGTGCATTAGTCGACCAGTATTCTTAAGCTCATAATGACCATATCAAGCTCTAAAGGCTGTTTTTGGGACATCAACATCTTTCGCCCGAAGTTGATAATATCCCGATCGCAAGTCTATCTTCAAAAATACACTCGCTTCTTCAACTGATCGAAAAGATCTTCTATTCTCGGCAACGGATATTTATTTTTCATTGTTACCTTATTTATTTGTCGATAATCAATGAACATTCGAAGAGTGTCATCTTTCTTTTTGACAAACAAAACCGGTGCACCCTAGAGTGAAACACTAGATCGGACGAATCCCTTATCTAATAGCTCATGTAGTTGAGTCTTCAACTATTTTAGTTCAGTCGGAGCCATACGGTAAGGTGCCCTAGAAATAGGAGTTGTTCCACATAAAACTTCAATAGCCAGATCTACTTTTCTTTCGGGTGGTAAACCCAATAATTCCTCGAGAAACACATCAAGAAATTCCTTTATCACTAGAATATCTTCTAGATTTACCTGTCCCCTCTTAGAGTCAAGCACCAAGGCCAAAAAGGCTTCACAACCTTTTCTAAGAAAACGTCGAGCTTGCATAGCAGAAATTATATTTGACACTGATCCGGATTGGATACCATGTACATATACCTCCGACAAGTCAGGACATTTAAGCACTACTGTTTTCTTATCACAATCAATTATAGCCCGATGTTTAGACAACTAATCCATCCCCAATATCAAGTCAAACTCATGAAAAGGCAATGTAATTAGATCAACAGAGAACTCTCTATCATGGATCACTAGAGGACATTCTTATACACTAAGTTGACACTAAAACTATGCCCTAGGGGACTAGTAACGTGCATGTCATATGCTAAAGGCTCTACTGATGGTAATTTATCACTCAATTGGTCAATGGATATATAAGAATATGTAGAACCTGCATCTACCAAAGCATGAATTTCAGTGTCATGGAGAGAGAAATTACTTGCGAAAACCCCTGGTGCATCCTGATCTTCGCGAGCTCTCATAGCATAGGCTCGAGCTAGGGATGTAGTAGTAGGGTGATTTACTATTTCTGATGTAATACTTCTTCTCGATGCCCTGAACTACCTCGCCCTCTACTCCTCTCACGAGTCAATGGAGGTAAATTGGATCCTCCTCTGCTACTTCCTTGAGGATTTCTAGAACTCCCAAAATCCTCGCGGACAGTTCACTATAGGTGGTATGTGCTTCCACATCGAAAACAACCCCCGATTATCCATCTGCAAGTACCAGGATGGTGTTTGTGGCAGTACGGGCATTCAATTCTTTCTTCTTGTTGGGTTGAAGTACCTCTACCAGAACTCGATGTCATTGTAGATCCTTGCTTTCTACCTCTAATAGTTGAACTATGTATTGATTCAACTTTAGACTCTCTAGGTCTTTTACCTGAGGAGGGATCACCTTTGGAGAACTTTCTCTCTGATTTTCTTTCTTGACTCATCATTTTAGATTTCTCAATTTTCATAGCCACTTGCACCAGTTGGTAGAAATTCACCACATGCAATGATGTAACAATTGTGAGGTACCTTTTTATAAACTCCTTTAGGCCATCCTCAAACTGTCTACATTAAAAAGTTTCGTTAAAATTGGTTAAGTGCATGCCACTAGGCTCAAACTCTTTCTCATGTTACGCCCTTTGTCATTTTCCCTTGTTTTGATTCGGGAGGTACTTCCCTTGGTCTCTCTGTCATTGGTGACATACTTTAATACGAAATTCTTAGTTAAAGTCATGAAATGGGGTCAGGAAGTAGTGGATTTCTTAAAACTAACTTCCACCAATCATAAGTTGCACCTTGCAGAAGTGAGACCGCACATTTAGCCATATGTTCAAGGGGACATTTCACTTCGTCCAAAGCCCTTTGTAGTTTCTCAAGCCAAAACTCAGCTTTATCAGACTCTTCCAAACTTGTACCATGGAATTCTTCTACTCCATGCTTTCTTATCGAATCAATCAGAGCTCTAGGGGCTGTGAGTCGATCTAAGACCTTGCCACATCTTGAGAAATTTTTAACAACGCTTCAGTTGACACATGTTCACTTCTAGTTGAGTCGGACGGACCAGAAACATATGGATCAATGTCCATAGGATTGACACTCTCAACTGTTTCTTCCACAGCTTCTTGGGATTGGTCCATTCTAGTTAATATACAAAACAAGGACATTCGCATTAGGCCAACACAATACTATGTAGGTACGTTTTTTAACCTAATAGTTTTCCATAAACGCCTAAACCTAGGCTCTGATACCACTAAAACTGTAACGCCCCTTCCCTAGACCGCGTCAAATAAGGGGACATCACAAAGAACAGAGAACTATTAACCTGACATTAGTGGGCCCATTTCAAGCATTTATTCATGAAGACATAAACTTGTAAAATTACCACCATAGTGGTGTTTAAATTGTCCTATACATATATGCTTGAGTCCAACTACTTGTATTTACACAAGTTGCACTATCTCCAAAATATTATGTTTACATTTTATTACAACAAAAACCAATTCAAGGACCTACATCGTAAGGGACTCCCACGTCGTGTTGGCCCCGCGAGTGAGATGTCCCCGGTGACCTCTTCGCACCTACAAGGATGAAACACCGCGATGTTTCCGCTCTTAGTGGGAAAACAGATAACATATATGACCACTTGTGGTGGTCCTCAATTATAGTATATATGTATTATATTTCGCATATCAAAATGTTCGATCTCCCGTAAGAGTACATAACAAAAGTTTTATATCAAAAGGTACTCGTAGGTATATTATAGGACATAACTGAGATATGCCTTAGCATCAAAGCTTATTACTTTGTTTTAATATATTTCATTGTCCAGATACTTATCATATAAATGTTTGTCTGCATAGACCAATAACAATGAATGAGAGGGACGCAATACAATAGGTACCCGAAGGTACAGTACAGTATTGAACAGAAGTGTCAAAGCACTGAACAAGCGTGGCAGCAATATGAAACAGGAGTGTCGTAGCACAAATCAGATGTGCTTGTCACACGGAACAGAAGTGCCTGTCGCACTAGACAAGAGTACCAAAGCACTAAACAGACATTCCTATTCATTCACTATCTGGTCTTAAGCAGGCCTACAATTATATGTGATTCAGAGCTTTTTATTCTTGTATTTATAACATTCGTTTAGGCTTTATAAAAATAGAAAGCAAAATAGGCAAAGAAGAGACAAGAGCAAAGTTTGCCAAGAAGACGGGTTCGCCGGGTGAAGTAGTTCACCTAGGTGAAGCATCCCTTCTCCTAGGCAGAGCAGACATGGGTCGGATGAGGGTCTCGGGTTCGCTTAGGCGAACAGGCATAGGCAAGCACTCCTTCGCCTAAGTGGAGAGGTGTCGTGTTGGAACAGAAATGAGGCATTTTTGCCCTATTTCATCGGACACATCCAATCCAAAACAAAACAAATTCAAACCAAATCACAAAACCCCACTCAAGCCAACCAAAAACACATTTATGGAAGAGTTCGGGTTATCCTAACACACACATAACAATGAAGGAGGTTGGAGAATTTCCTAACCTTGATCTCTTAACACCTTCAAAGTAGCTTTCCTTTCCTTCTCTTTGCTTGAACAAGTTAAACCAAGAAATGGAAATAAATCAACCTAAAATTTGGGCTCTTCTCCAAACCGTATGCCCTAGCCCTCCAAAACCCCAAATTGAAGAACTTCCCATTCTAGAGACAAGTTTGTCTCATACCTCTTTTTGACTCATATTTTGGCCCTTGCATTTTAGTCCTCCAACTCCCATCAATTTGCAATTCAACTTATCAAAATTCTACCTTAACATATAATCTTCTAACTTAATGTCCATTAAGTCCCTAATTTGACAATTTACCATTATCCTCTTTACTTCTTTAATAAGTCTAGTTATATCATTTTTCACATTTAACACTTAAATTTCCAAAAAATACAAATTTTATATTTATTATACCCTAAACATATCATAAAACTACTAGGGTATAATTTGGGGTGTTACATCTTGAACATTTGTGGGACATGACTAGAGGAGAGTTCTTGCACATATGTTTTGAGGGGTTCAGAGAGTCTCTTTGTTGATACATAATTGGCAATTGGATACTTTGACCTTCGTTCATTATTTGGAGAATATCTATTTGGTGGCTTGCCAAGATTTTGCCTAAAAGGTAAAGTATAATCAACAGAAGTATCTATGTCATTAGAGCTTGAAGGTGTGATGGGAGAGCTTACCTCATAAAAATTCTCAGGAGACGGGTCTTCAAGTACTCAGGAGGTGGGATCTCTATTTCAACTTGAGTGGTGGTCTTACATGGGATTATATCAGTTGTAGTTGGTTCCTCATTGACTACCAATTTTGTAGTAGAAGGTTCCACCAATTATGGACTATCACTATTCAGTAGTGGTACTGGTAGTAGCCAATTATGTTCTTCATTTTGTATCTCCTCCTGAAGAGGAGGATTGGAATTGGAAGGAGAGTAAAAAGTTTCATATTCCAGAAAAGTGACATCCATGGTAACATAGGTGCATTTGGTAGTCGGATCATAACATCAACACCCTTTTTGAAGCGAGGCATATCCCAAAAACAATCATTGAATGGAACATGGATCAAGTTTGGTGCGTTGATTTTTATGTAGATGGACAAATGCCACACAACCAAAAACTCGAGGAGGAATCATCAAGACGAAAGGTAGAGAGACATGTGAGGAAAGAGCTTGTAATGGTGTCTCAAAACTTAAGACTTTAGATGGCATTTGATTGGGAAGGTGCACAACAGTAGTAACAACATCGACCCAATGTCGGTTAGGTACATGTGCTCCAAGCAACAAAGCACAAGCATTCTCAAGTATGTGTCGGTTCTTTCTCTCAACAATGCCATTTTACTAAGGAGTTTGTGGACAAGAGGTCTCATGAAGTAGTCCATGCTGACGAAAATAATTCTGAAACCCTTGATTCATGTATTATTCGCCATTATCTAACCTGAGAACTTGAATTTTAGCATAGAATTGAGTTTGGACCATTATATGGAAAGATTGGAACACATGAAACACTTCTTCTTTATGCTTCAACAGGTATAGCCATGTCATGCGAGTACAATAATCAACAAAAATAACAAACCAACGAATACCAGACATTGAAGTTATCGGCGAAGGGCCCCACACATCAAAATGAATTAAAGCAAATGGAATATTACTTTTATTCACGCTTAAAGGATAAATTGTTCTATGACTCTTGGCCAAAATGCAAGTATCACGTTTAAAATCAAAAGTTTGCATGTTTGTGAAAAAATCTGGAAACAAATGTTTCATGTATCCAAAAGATGGATGTCCCAACCAGCGATGCCAAAGCTAAATATGTTGTTCTTTGATGTTAATCTGGTGATGCACATGATGTGCTTGACCAACACTAAGATCATCCATGTAGTAGAGTCCCCCCTTTTAGTACCATGCCCAATTATCTCCTTGGCGAGAATATCCTGAAGAAGACAGAAGGTAGGATAGATGAGTACAACACAATTTAGATCTATGGAAATTTGACTAGCATATAGTAATTTATGAGAGAAAGAGGGAACAAGCAATGTATTATGTAATGAAATAGTTGGTGACAAGGTCACAAGTTCAGCTCTCTTGATTGGAGATATAATCCCATTGGCATTAGCAATCAGAAGTGTCCCTCAGATTAAATCACAACCGCTGCACCAGAACGTCGCTGCTTCCAATGTCCAGCCACCACAAAGATATCAACATCTTACTATAAATGCTGTCCAATTACAGATATTATTCCCATGATAATATCCACTGATAAAAAGAATTAGAGGGTTTCAGAGGTAAACGCCATGCCCTGATGTCCCATCTCACTGTCACCCTGTCAAACAACAATGAGATAGCCATGAAGCTTTGTTAAATTCTCCACTATGCTTTAAATTACCATAATGAGAGCACTAAGTTCCATCAAAGGAGGTTCATGATTTAGAAGACATACCAGATTTTCCATTATTCAAAGATAGAGAGCCTGACGGCATTGACTGTCCTAACTTAATGCTCTTGGAAGCCATAATAGGTAATCATAACCATTTGCCGAGTTGCTTCTCTTTTGACATGTGCATATGCTTGCTCAACAATAGGAAAAGGATGCATTTGTAATACATCTACTCGAATCTTGTCAAGTCAATCGTCAAGGCCATCAAGAAAAATATACACCCTCTCTTCTTAGAAAAGAGTATTGTAACTTCGAATATCATCAACACATTTCATCGAGTTAGGGAATCCCCAGATTGTTGAATCGTGCCACAGTAGGTGTTATGAATCAACAAAATTTATAACCTAAATTACTCATCACGTAGCTATGGACCAATGCAAAGATAGCGCTCTAGGATCGAACAAAGGATGGGTTTCTTCGTACTCAAATGATTTATAAAAGAGGCTCAAAATGGTGAATTTGTTTTGGATTTGTGGATTTGGTGTAAAATGTGTGTGAAGTCAAGGGTTTGCAAACCGAAAAATAAGGTGAAATAAAATATAAAAAGAACTCAAGCATCGACCACCGGGTTTAAGGTCCTAGCTAACCGAGAGGTCCTTTCGGGTCCCTTTCCCTTCGCTGGTTGGGAGGATGACCTATAGTCATTTCCCAAACCGGATCTTTGTTTAGCTATAAAAACCGAACCCTAATAATTTTTCCTTTTGAAAGATGGCATTTAACCAACATTCATGGTCCCAGACAGTGAAAACCTACCTCCTGGACCCATCTTACAATAACAAATAGAAGGAAACTAATGAATATCATTGAATCTAACAATAAGCATCCAATGAACCTTAAAAGATTGCCAACATCAAGGTCAATCAAGATGTATCTAGGAGATTTAAACCCTGTGAGTGAAGGATAGGAACATAATGAAAAGTGGGCCAAATGCCTACGTTAAAAAATGTAGGACCGCGCCTTTACCTCAAATCGAAGCCCAAGAGTCTCTCCTCTTCAAGGAGAAAGAGGCCTAGCCAACCATCCTCTGAGTTGTCATCCCCGGGGACAGAGTGTTTGCAGCCGAGAAAGAGAGAGAAAAGGGAAGAAAATGGGAGAAAAGTTAGCTAAATGGGGAAACCGTCGCCCACCGTCTCTATCAAGTGATTGATGTCCATTTGTTACTGCACTGAGGCTATATATGCCTTCGTAAAAGGAAATTACAAAACAATATGAAAGTCAACAAATTACAATGAGGATATTTTGGGAAGAAAACAAAAATTGTAACAAAAATCAAAGCGTAAAATGCGTAGGGAATGAACAATGGCAAAATCAGGAATGTCACAAGGAGCATAAATAAAGGCAACAGAGGGGAATGAATTAATCCCGCATAATTTCCTCGCAATCCAATTTTCTTGCATTTTTCGCTTTCTTCCTTCCCGGGGTCTCGACCGCAATGCCAGTTTGACTCAATTCTTCGTGCTTGGATCGACTCAACAATTTCGACATAAATAGCTTGCAAAACCGCAAAATTTGCCAAAATAATGACACGCAGAACAGCAAGAGACCTTAATGTGTAAATCAAAGAATACGATTAGTACATAAAAAGTGCTCAAAACCTGTAATAAACAGGATTCAAAATAGCACTTTTTGGGTACTAATCAATTGTCACAAACAAGTCACACGTCGCTAGAGATCATATACCTGAGAGGTATCACTTCCATTAAAATAAGTAGTAGCAAAAGCATCCCACACCATTTTTGTAGTGGGAAATCGAATAAAGTTACTAATTAGGGACACATCCATGGAGTTAATCAGCCAGCCTTTGAAATGGCATTGTCTATAAGCCATTTTCGAAAGGTTGGGTTAGTTTGAGAAGGTTGGAGAAGATCACCATTAATATATCCCAATTTGTCTTTGCCGGAGATGTACATCTAAAAAATTTGGGACCAAAAAGCATAATTGGTGTCGTCCAACTTAATCCCGATCTAAGCAATGGATTTATTCAAAACTTCAGCCCTTCTGCTACTTAGTTCAAGAAGAGAGGAATTGGGTTCGAATTCATCACCAAGGTCTAGGTTTTTGATGTTTACCATTTGGACTGGAATAGGTGGTTCTACCATTCGGATGGAGGAGGGGTTAGAAGGTACTAGAAGAAAAGGTTTTTCCATTCGGATGGAGAAGGGGTGAGAAGATGATGTCACGGATCGGTATGCTCTGATACCATAACAACTTTTGTGGGGAAAAAAAATCTCCTTTTTCTTTTCTAGTTATTAACAGAGAATAAGATCATACATATACACACGTATAAGCCCTATTTTATATTTGGTATACATAATCCCATGAATCAAGGGATTTACAATCAAATATTCACATCCACTGATTTTATTTTCTCTAATTTGACAGCTCATGCCAATATAATTTAATAATTACAATGTATCTAGCCACACATATTTCACCAATCACTCACTTACTAGTTTGAGTGTCAATATATCACTAATTCATATGCACATGACACCATCTTATTAATCCATGAACACTTGATACCATTATAATTAGCTCATACTACAACATCAAATTCATTCTTATCCAAAATTCTCAATAAAAAATGTGAGTATCCTGGCCTTTGGGCTAAGACCTGCTAATCAATAAACCCAGTGCTCACACAGACCCACTGCCTGCCCGCCACATAAAGCAGCCTAAGGCAGCCCATTATATTAAAACCACATAGGAACTGATCAAACGGTACAATCCTAGAACCCTTCTAGGGTCCTGAGTCCCCCAGTCGGTCGTCCTACCTCATACAGAATCTAATACGTCTCAAAAACATTAATCCTTAACAAGAGAGAATTGATCTTTAATAAGGAGAGAGAGAGAGAGAGATCTTATCACCAAAATCATGAGATTATCTTTCCTACAATCAAAGACAAATTAGAGTATTAAACAAGATTTCCCCACTGAGGGAAATGTATGCAACCCTAACTGTCATACTTCATTTTTCTTCTTTTCCATCCCTTTTGTTGACTTAAGCATCGGAGAGGGGACTAGCACACTGTCGTCGGTCCCCCTTTTTTACAAGTTTATATCACGCCGCTAATGCCCCGGATGACGGACGAACCAGGTACTGACAATTAGCGTCGTCTATGGGAATCGAACAAAAAGTCCCATCGACGACGTGCAAGAGCTTGGCTCAAACGGCTTTCTAATAGCCCTTCTCCACTAGTAACTCTGACGGTTCCCCTCCCCACATTTGATTCATCTGACACAGTTGTAATGTCAAGCAATTTGGTGATTTAGTTGCCCGAAGACCAATTTCTTCATTAGCTTCAAGATATAGAGCTGAAGCCCACAAGATCCAAGTCCAGGTAGCTCGATTCTCCCAAATTAATGGCCAGCTATATAAACGGTCCCTAGGCCGGCCCTATCTTAAGTGCCTCACTCACCAGCAGGGACAGTACGTATTGGTAGAACTCCATAATGGGATATGCGAAAATCATCCAGGCGACAGGATCGTCGCGCATGGAGCTCTTGCAATTAAGTTACTATCGTCGACCATGTGCGTGTGAACTACGCCTATGTTAGGAAGCGTGTGATCGCTACTGGCCGACAAAGCCCCAGCCTCAAAGCCCCTACCAAAATTTAACAACCATAACAAGCCCCGCCCTTCTCTCAAGTGGGTATTGACATAGTGTTCCGCCTAGAAAGTCAGGGCATCGTTGCCACCGACTACTTCAACAAATGGATAGAGGCCGAAGCCTTCGCATCCATCAAAGACAAAGAGGTCGTTCTATTTATATGGAAGAACATTGTGTACAGGTTCGGAATACCCCAATCAATTGTAACAGACAATGGGTCGCAATTTGATAGCCTAGTATACAGGAACTTTTACAGCGAATTGAAAATCAAAAACCTATACTCGACCCCATGGTACCCGCAAAGCAATGGCCGTGCGGAATCGTCTAATAAAACACTCCTATCAGCTCTAAAAAAACGCCCACATTCAACCAAAGGAAAGTGGGTAGAAGAACTACTAAGAGTATTATGGGCCTACAGAACTGTTGGAATCCAGCGATAAGAAAACGCAGTGGAAATAAAAAAAATTTAACGCTGAACTACATTAGGATTCAAGCGGTTTGATGAAACTAAACAATGAATCAAAGAAATCCAGATCTTACCTCTTGTAGACCGAATCCTTTTCGACTAGTGCAGATTTTCTTGATCACACACACGCTGAAACTCAAATAGAACTCCTTCTGGAAACGATCTAGCGCGAATAAGCCAAGACGATGTTGTGCAAACGCTTCTAAAGGTATCCACACGAACGACTAATGGATGGGATGGATGCTAGAGGCACCTTATATGATAGGTATTTGTCCCACAAAACCAAAAACACCTTAGTCTTCCAAAACTCCTAAAAGAATTTCCTCAAAAACGCCCACTTCAAAAGAACTAATCTACTTTTAGAGATAACCCCATATTTATATCAAGTTTCCTAAACCCTTTTATTAAAAACGAATCTAAACCAAATCTCCATTAACTATTAATGGGCTTGAGCTTGGCTTCTGGCTTAATTTTCATGGGCTAAAGAGAGAGCCTTTCTTAACATCCCATTATAGCTCATTCTTAGCAAGGCAGGACCCTATGTTCACTCAAAGTCGGAAACTGCCCAAATCATATTCTAGTCTATGTTATAATCGTTTCTAGCAAGACATTATAACTACCCAAATCAAGTGAATTCGATGACTCGAAAAACCTTACCATAGTATGATATTAGTCCTTTCTCACACGATGTCTCAATTAAGCACAAAGCATGGATGCATTCATCTTTATATAACTTAATCGTTTCTTGATTCTCAAGTAGACTGACTAAACAAATGATATTGATAACTCCTATCAATCTCATTCCAGCACGGCCATGCATTTCTCAGTCTCACTTATAAAGAGGCTAATAGACATCTCACTTAATTAAGAGCGGGACAAATTCCTTCACTATCAATTACATTCTCCACATGATTTTCTCGCGATGCCCAACCATAGCCTATATTACCATCCCGTTAAAGACGCCACAGGATATCGCCAAGACACGAAGTTCTCATGTAGGAATCTAAGGGAAATTCGTGTCGGAGGACTCAAATACCACTACTCGGCGAATGAGAATTACCGATGACATAATCCATGTAAAGCAGACTTCTATCCTCGGGGTCCTGCTGACTACCCGTCGCACAGGAATCGACACGCATCGTGTTACGCGGTCACACACATGAGTAAATGGCCACATGGGGCCCATACATCCATAATACTCATAAAAATATAATCAACTATCTTCTTATAGTTTCCATGCCTCGTTTTTACAAAAAAGATTTATACATATGTACAAAATATTTACTCAAAAGCTACATTTTGGCTTTCTTTCTCAAAGCTACCCCATCGAAAGTGTCGCTTCCCGGATAATCCTCTCGTACCTGCAAGGTTCACGACTGGTGAGCAGCTCAAGAGAAAGTTTCCCTACAAGGGTTACTCCCCACCTAAAATGCATATGCAATGGCATATATAAACAATCAATCACATTCCATACAATTATTTTCTATTATATGAAATGTCTATATCATGCATGAGAGAAGCAACCCCTCATGCTCACGACCCAAGTCTCAACCGACTCCCTCACACCTGGAATGCCAAGCGTGAATAAAACCAGTCACACACCCTGACTATACCATTGGAGACCCTCCAATTTTAATTATCAATTTCTTTTTCCTTTCATTTGTGGGTTTGATTGTGTTTACACAAAGAGGGACGCCGCACGCCTTTCAACATTTTCACGAACTTACATCGCCGGATTCATGTCTAACCGTGACAACTGGGACTTTCACCCCGGGGGATCGACCCAACTTGCTCCGCCCCAAAACATGTAATTTATCATTTGATTACTTACACACTGTGAATCTCTACCTTGGACTTTGTCCCACTTTTCCCGAGCTCACGACCCATCACCAACACTGATGAATAAACCTTACCCTGCACCCACACCCGACCTGACACGATGTGACCGTGCATATGAAATGCATGATGCCAATGCATTTTTTTCCTCATGTTACATGCATGAATGAGCACTACATGAAACATTTACACTTCATGGAAAATTATAATTTATACATATAATCTACCTCCATGCAAAACATATTAATACATCAAATAGCATGCATCAATATTATATATTTCCACACCACGCATGTTATTCAAGCAAGCACTAAATAATACAACTAGGTCTCAAAATTCGACCATTCAACAGAAATTTTACCGTCCCTTCACAACATGAACCAATCCGGTCCAAGCATCATTATCACAACAACAAACCACAACACCTAGAAACTTTCTGCGGTTCAAACTCCTAACTCCCACAATGGCGATCAGAAACCGGTCATGGTACCCATACCCTTAGTCCCAAGCAAGGCTCTAACTAATTTTACATGGCCTCTCATGGCCTCCCACAAGCAACCCCTACCATTATAAAGCCTTAAAGCAAAGTAAACCAAGTAGGAAAATATCCTACCTTCTTGAGTTTGTCGAAATTCGACTCGTGTCCACATCGTGATCCCACCGCTGCACCAACTTTAGTACTCGAACTCGTCGAATCCGATCACCAAACCCTAAAATCCTTCCTTTCCTTTCCTCCTTTCTCCTTTCCTCCTTTTCTCTACGAATTCCTTTTCTCTTCTTCCTTTCTTTCCTTTCTTTTCCTCTTTTGCTTTTCTTCCTTTTTCTCATTTATCATCTCACCTCTCTTTCACTTTCTCTTAATTTTCTCTTCTCCTTTGCCATTCTCTCCCATTTTGGATGAGTATTGACCGTATGGTCAAAAGAAGGAAACTTCCTTCTCCTTTCCTCAAGCCAAGTGTGTGGCTACCCCTTTTCCATTCACTTTCTTTTATTTCATAACTCCCCTTTATGACATCATGCACTCAAGCCACTATCAGGATTATGGATTCCTTTCCACACATGGCTAATTGGGTGAAAGACATTTTTAGCGTTGTTGTCACACTTTTATTAAGGCTGCTGTGGCACCCCCAACCTTGTCATGTGTCATCCGACACCCCACGCCTCGAAAAACGTGAAATCCCTACCACCTTGGAATCTAACGAAATTCGACGTGGTAGCTCAATTTCGTGAGACGATTTCAACGGAGAAGTCCATTTCGTCATCAGAGATCTAGAAAAATTCTGGATTTTTACCAAAATTACAATTTTGCCCTTTTTGAGAAAATTGGAATTTTCTCGGGTCTTACATGTAGTATTTCTCATAGCGGGTCAGTCCAATAACATGAACTTAACATGTATTTATGTCTCCGAAAATATCTTATGTTCAAGGACGAGCAAAACACTTGTGTCTTCTTCTCGTAAACATGTATTAATAGTCTTACTTCATTATTATTCACAATAATGATCGACTATGGACTGCTGAATAGCATTCTATGTTTTGTTGGGTTTACTATCAAGTCACATACTTGATGACATAAAGCCGAGCTAACTATTCAAGGATTTGATTTTATCGTTAAACTACAATTTAAATAATACAGATAAAAATGATAAATGTCTCATGTATATAAACATATAATGACAATGTATATGTCACTAGGCTAGAGCATATCACTAACAAGAACAACCAAATTCTGCCTATTGTGGAATCACCGTCATTCTTGGCATATGGGATGAGCTATCATCCCCACAAAATCTGATGCCCACCATTCTATTAAATAATTCGAGAAGCAAATGTCAAAGCAATAACCAAAGACCTAAACACAATAGACGAAAGCCGAAGCTGGTGGTCAGACGCGATAGCATCATACCAAAGAGGCCGGCAAACTTGCACAACTGGGCCGTAAAGCTTCAGACATTCAAGCCAAGGAGTCAGCCTTAAGAAGTGGTCTTTGAAACACTAACCCAAAGATACGAGAAGTTCCGTTAACTCGGGAATGACCATATTAAATGAAAACCAAGTAGGAACAGTCGGGTCTTATGCGTTGAGCAAACCAAACAAGACTGTTGTTCCTAGGATGTGGAACGCCATGCATTTTAAGAAGTATTATCAGTAGTGTATTCTTTGAGGAGATTATCATCAATAAAAGATTATCCTTTACACACTTCCTCTTAAAACCTACAATTTCTTCTTTCGAAAAGTCTAGATATGGTTGTTGTCCTACTGGCATTCTAAAAGTCCAAATATGGTTGTTGTCCTGCTAGCATTCTAAAAGTCCAGATATGGTTGTTGTTCTACTGGCATCCTAAAGTCCAGACATGGTTGATGTCCTGCTGGCATTTTCAAAATAAAAGAAAAGGGGAGCTCAGACATGGCTGTAGTTGTACAGGGATTTTCAAACATGACTCACATTCTACTGGCACCTCCGTATCTCGTTAAAATGCGCTAAAAAATGCCAAAGATTGCAAGGAAAAATATGTATTCTGGTGGCAAAACAGCGCCTCTTACAAAAATCTCCTAAAATGATCAAAATAAATAAGGGAAAAAGTCAGCCCTACTCCTCTACGACGATGCCCTCCATCGGGTCCTTCATCGTTTCAACCAGATGTACCTTCACTCTGGCTTCAACCGCTGGGCCGGGGGCACCCTCAGATTCGCAAAAACTCTAGGAGGAAGTGGGTTACCGAAATGTGCATACCGGAATCCTTGGCCAAGCCACCGTAGATGCTATGTTCAAGCGCACAACATCCGCCCGTACTATAAGAGAGTAACTGCCTGGCGGCTTTTGATACTTTCCACCATGGCTTCCCTTTGTTCGTCGCCTGGGGAATGAAGAGCGCACACCTCATCCCCTCGATGCCTTGAGGATCCAAAGTAAGAGCAATGTTCGCCAACTGCCGATTTGTGCACCCTCAAATTTCTAACTCGCGGCTTCGTCTTCCTCCGCAGCCCCCAAGGCATCTCGAACCCTAGTAAGGTCATCCTCTGCCCTTGCCTTAGCCTCGCCCGCTGCTACAGTTTCCAGACGAGCCACCTTAGCCTCCTACTTGGCCACGTCCCTTTCTTTCTCCACCCGTTCAATCTTCTCCACACTGTCTTTGGCTTCTTACTTCAATCGTTTCAATTTAGATTCCTCTTTGGCCAAAGAAGTGTCCAAGGCCTGATGCTTGGACGCGACTGATTAGGCATAAAGCCGTGATCTCTCGGCTTCATCTAGCCGAGACCGAAAATCCCTATGCTAGCTGGCCATATTCCGGATGGCCGTCATAGCCTGCAAATGAGTAGTTAGAACGAAATTACTAAACAAAAATAGTAGCTAAGTAAAGCAACATGTACCAGTTCTGCTGATAGGTGAAAATCATGGTTGGGAATGAACATCCCGTCCTCTGCCACCAACTAGAAAGCCTCCTTATCCATATAGATGGGGAACGGGATGAAATACTGCTTTGCGCGTGCCGCCACCGGCACTCGGAATTAGTTAGGATAGAGGTCGCATATATGCACAACCGGAGGCTCCGCATGGTTAAAGGGGCTCCAGCGGTGAATGATCTCCCGAGCACCCTTTAGATCAAGGGCAACCATGCCCGCCGAGGTTGGATCCTCTCATAAAGAGGAACATACGTACTCAATAACAACTGGTCAGGCGGCCTTTTCATGCTAAGTACGATATTTGTAGGCCTAGGCGGGGGTAACAGAGTAGCAGCTACCCCCAAAGGGGACCCCCTCTCCCCACTCTCATCACGTAGGGCCCCACCAGAATCCCCTTCAAAGGCCGACCCTACCCAGGGCACCTCTCGAAACGACCAATCGTGGCTCATTGGGAGTCCATTGGAATTATTACACAATCTTTCTAGGCCTCTTCATTTGGCGAAGACCGCCTTAGGCGCTTCCCATTAGATGTGGGGTCAAAATCATTATCCGAGTCCACAATCTGCTTCCATGACACACTCCCCCAACAAGCCAGCCCTGCGCGCCGCTCCTCCCGTCGCTACCGTGATCGCGCCTCGGTACCGGGCCCATCGTGGCCCCCGGCCGCCATATCGTATGTACACGCGCGCCTCATTTTCCTTCCTAGCCGTGTCGCGCCCTAAAGACGCCTACAGTTATGCCTGGTCACGATACAACACAGTGTATCGTGACTCAACCACCAAATGGGTAGTAGCCCATTCCAGTTTCTGCCTCTTTTTTTTTTTTTTCATCATTTTTTTTTTCATTTAATTCTGAACTATTTGCCCAAAATTTCTTAACCTCCTAAGGTTTTATTTTCTCCTATGCTACTTACCAAGCATACAAATCACACCACACAATCACACATAAAACACAATACATGAAAATTTAATCTCGTTCCGTGGATCGTTTAGGTAATCACATACCTAAATCCTAACATCGAGCCACACCAAGTTGTGGTGCTCTCACACCTTACAACCATGGCCTAAGCCCAAGTCCCCCAAGCCCTAGGTAGTCGTATACTCCATGCCTGATAATTAAACTCCGCTGACGCCCCAAAAACCTGGTCATGGACAACCACAACCCACGAATATCTGCGGATGTGGTAAACCCGACACCACTCACATGAAAGCCCAGTCTCCTTGTATTAAGTGAGTTTTACCGTACAAAACCTGGGTCCCAACAATTAACAATGACCACACAGGTCCACATGCGAGTAAAATAATGGCCACTGGGCCCCCGATCAATACTCAAAATACATCAACTAGATACACAGTTCAAGAGTTAATAAATTACTTTTATTCAACATATATTAAAATTTACAATTTTAATACATGTTATACAAAGTCTCTACTAAAGCCATTAACCCGGCTTTCTTTCCAACAAGTGGCCTCTAGTGAGCCGTCGTCCCGTACACTCCCGTATTCGAAATAGTCCTCCTCGACAAGGTGAGCAAAGCCCAGTAGTGAAAATTTCCTACGTGGGTTACTCCCCACCTAAATGCACATGCCATGGCAAACAATCACATTCAAGCAATTACATGAACCTACTCGAATGTCTACATGACCAATCCCATATCTCAAGTCTTCACTGACTCCCTCACATATGCTTAAGCCGAATGCGAGTAAAATATCCAGTTTTCAAAACAAAAGCTTTTTGTTCTTGAAAACTCACTACCGAATTTCTATGAAATACATTGACTACCCAGGCGAATTGCTAGATATTTCTCCTAAATGTAGCTCGCGAGTCCGCCTCCGAGATGAACCGTTGGACAACTTCCAAGGCACTTTCAAAATCTTCCGTCGAAATTCCTTCACAAAGATTTTCATTTTTCACTTCATGTCATGCACTCACTCCACATTCTAGGGGTGCCCTGCATATGGAATGCATGATGCCAATCTCAAAACATTCATGCTAATATATTCACATGCATATATTAACATAATTAATTCAACAAATCATGTTATTAAATTCACATCAATAACACCAAAATTAAACACATGGGCTAATTAGCAAACACAAGCAATTCATTTTAATCACTTACAACACACATTTTCACAATTCAAGAAATCTCATCACTATTCATGCGTAACAATGAAACCTCGGGTCACAATCGCTCACTTCCACCACCACCTGGGATTTTCCACTTGATCCAAAGGTTTCAGACTGACACAACCGCCTTAGACTATCCCTTAACTACAAACATGGCTCTTAGCCAAAGAATATCACAGGCAGGGAAAAGATTCCTACATCTTGAGTTTTCTGACTCCACCAAATCGGTATCCACGTTGTGAGCCTCGCCGCAGATCACTTCAGATTCGCTTCCGTTTGAACCGACGGTCCGAACGATCGCAAATCTAGAGAGAAGTCACAATTTCTCTCTCTAGATTCACAAATCTAGCACCCACTGCATCTCCTTCACGTTTTGGTCTTTTAATTTGGAGAAGATGACACTATTGTCTTTTGTATTTATTCTCATTAACAATTTTAATAATTCCCATCATGTCCCCTTTTTTTCACTATTTTGACACTTTGCACAATCTCGGCCATTCATTTCCATCATCTCACTAATCATGCAACATGTGTCACATGAGCACATGTAGTAGGTGACTTTTGTCACATCACATGTCTATCAAACTCGTTTTACCGCACCCGACACCCGGTGCTTCGAAAAACGTGAAATTTAACTGCCTCTAATCTACCTAAATTCGACACAGAGATTGGGGATTACGAGACGACCTAACGGTGAAGTCCGTTTCATCATCCGAGATCTAGAAAAATTTCGGGTTTTGACCGAAATTACCGTTTTACCCTTTTTCAGAAAATTGGAATTTTCTCGGGTCTTACATTTTTACTCAACTTTTACACACTCACAATTAGCCCGTCACGCTCTGCCTCTATTATCTCCAGTAGTCGTCTGATGATCTCCAAGCCAACCTTCTCTATCCTATTGACTAGTCGGACTCGCCTACGCTTACCTGGATAGCATCGGGAAAATAGATATGGGTCAAAAACACGAATCATCTAGAAAAACATAATTCGAAACCAAACTAAGACCAACCTAGGAACATAAGAGATTGGTTCACATCACAAGGGAGCCCCAGAGAGTCAGGCGTCTTGTACCATAGGCCCCTAACCAGGACAACCCCCTTCGCCCTCTGTCTGGGGAGCCTGGGGAGTCTGCCAGAATTGTAGTCGGGGACCACGGCCGATACGGGACGACCCCCGGTCCCCAGCTTCAAAGTGTAGACAAAACATATCTCTGCCAACGAAATATCCAACTAGTAGAGAAAGTTAAGCATGCTACAACCCATTAAAATCTGAAAAACATTCGGATGAACAAGCCGCCAGGAGGAGTCTTCAGCGATGTGCAACTGTTTCACCAAATGGCCTTACACCGGAAGCGAAGTCCTAATGTGAACTGTTCCCGGGTGAAGTAGTCGGCGTTATCCACCGTCTCAAGAGAGCCGTAGTTTGCCCATCCGATCTTAAACTAATGTTGTCAAGGACCCTAAGAGGGAAGACCTCGGGGCCTCCATGGACATAGAAGACACAAGGCTGCTCGTAGTAGGCGACTCCCGGCTGGACCCCTTCCTACGCCTAACCTGACTAGTGGAAGTCTCCTCTTGACCCCTCATCATTCTACAGGTAAACAAAGAACATGGACCAATGCGAGGATCTCTTGGCAAAACAATAAGCAAAATCAACACCCTAGACTGAGGAGCTTCCTAAAACTACTGGGACGCACCTAGGAATGGGTATGTCCCAAAACGCAATGTACGATTCCGTTACAGAAACTCACGGCGATTGAAATCACGATTCAAAAAAAAAAAAAAAAAAAAACAATCCCACAAACGAAATCTAAAATAAAACCCACCGAGATTTGAAAATGAGTTCCGAATTCAGTCTTTACCAAAATCTCTGAGGGTCACTAAGCTCAAAGGATTTCGAGAAAAGCCTCAGAAAAGTCTTAGGCGAAAAGTTTCTGAATAACAACAAAGAAAATAATGCCTACACCCCTATCCCTATATAGGGCAAGGCGTGAATAGGCGCATTAAATGCACCGACAGGTCAGCCACAATATCAGGAGACGTGCGCCTCCTCTCCCACGCTTGATAATCACAACACGTTTCGTCTTCCAGGAAATCAAAGCGCCCCGCCCATTGAATCTATCGATCGCCGAAGCCCAAAGCTTTATGGGCCTACGCCCGCCTAGATGCTAGGCCCCACAATTTGCCTTTCAAGGCAGCCCAGGCCCACTAGCCGTGCGGGATACAACAAGCCGAGAAATCCGAAAACGCAATCATATCCGCAGAAGTGGCTCGTAAGCCATTCTAAGGACGGTCATTCTCAATTTTGGCAGATACGTAAAGAATGTTTGATGCACAAGTACGCCCAAAAACCAAATCTTATTAAAGTGCGCTAATAAGCATCAGTGGTTACACAAAACAAAAACAAGTGCGTCCAAACAACCGTGATAGACCCATTACAAATACGTCCAATCAACCATGCCAAACTGATCATCGAAAGAAAAAAAAAAGGGCGAAGAAAGAGAAGAGTCCGGTGACGCCTGGATCAAGGTTTTCAAAGGCGCTTTCGCTCGAAGCTCCTCTGTGAGACGCTTTGCCTCGGGTTGCTTTCCACACGCGTCAAGGCCCTTCTCTTAGCCATACACCCGACCGTTGCACTCTAGAGGGCACCAAGACAGTAGCATCTACCCCAACATAAAGATCTCAAAGGAAGGCCGCCAGTGATAATCGACCCCCTGTCCATGACCTCCAAATTCGATCTCGCATGCGCCTAGCAAAGAGCCTTGCAAAGGTGATGTTGGCATAGTTAGGCCTCCCATCTAGAACACCTGATAGGTCAACACATACACCATATTTAAACACACAATATCCATTAACAACGAATAGTTATAGAGATCTCTGAAAGCCTCCCTCCATAACCTCTTCACCTTCGCCAAACTATGGACACAGGTGAGTGAAGAAATCACAATAGTGAAAAGAGGATTTGTGTAATAGAAGAGGAATCCATTGGCAACTTCATAAACTTCGGAGGTTCAACCCCATATATATATAGGTGGAACTTCAGAAGACGCATTAAATACACCATCGGGACATCACATGTCATTGATGCATTGGAACATATGCGCATTAAAAATATACAATTCTCCATACTTAAGGTCCCAAAACACAGTATTTTTCCCCAACTAGAAGAGCATGATCCTTCAATGAAGAAAATGGGCATTTGCGGAGGTCAGTGGCCTTTGGGCTCCATACCGCTTAATCAACAGCTCTACCGTATAGGCCCATTGCTTGGCCCGCCACATAAAACGGCATAAGTCAGCCCATTATATTAAAATCACATGGGAACCGATCAGACGGTTCATTCCTAGAACCCGTCTAGGGACACGTGTCTGGGCTAGAACCCGTCTGGGGGTCTCGAGTCCCCAAATTTACTTATCCTATCGATACCTGGGTGGTTAGATAAAAATGAATATGTTAAGGAGAAAATTACACATAGGATATTTATCTACCTGATCTCCCAAAATCCAAACTGATATGCCTCAAAACACTTGGAATAAGAGAGAATGATCTGATAAGGAGAAGATCTTATCACTCAAAATCACGAGATTATCTTTTCAAAAATCAAGGAGAATTGGTCTCAATAGCGAAAAAGAGAGTGCCTTAGTCACCAAAATCATGAGACTATCTTTCCAAAATCAAAGACAAATTGAGTATAAACAAGAACTCCCCAATTTATGAAAGCAAAGTGCAACTCTAATCAATATATTTCATTTTTTCTTCTTCTTCACTTTAATGACTTAAGCATCTGGAAGATGCACACACCAAATTACTCCAGCCCTTTTTTCAAGTTTAGATCACATCGTTGATGCCCCGGCGACTGACTGAATCAGTGTGGACCAATAACAAAGCCCCTCTATAATCAACATTTTAAGGGCAAAAAATTTTGATCTTTCATAACTTATTGTCATTTTTCTCTAATCATTTTCACTTCTCAATATATTTCACTTTCCCTTTAAATTAGAATATCCCACCATTCTAACCAATCTCCTTTTATGAAAGAATCAAAATAATAACTTATAATAAGATGACAAAATATTAAAATATATATTTTTAAATATTTTGAAAGTCCTATCAAGTTAGACACAAGCAAGTAAGAACATTACCAATTAAAATTTTAAAAATTATAATTTTACCTATTTTTAATTAAAAAATTTGCCTCATTTTTCCCCAATAAAAAATATATGAACTTCATGACATAAATCCGAGATTTTCAAGATTTAAGAAAATGAAATATATCTGACTTTCACTTGCACTCTATCACATTAATTTTAAGGCAATGCAAAAGTTATAATATAGAGATTATGAAATGATGTAATCATGAGAGATAGCTTAATTAATGTAACTTAATAAAGTTACTTAATGGTCATTAATCGAGTTCCTTTGTTAGAATGATTAGAAGTTTACATTATTGTTAACTTCTAGGTTCCGTGTAATTAATCACTTCAATGATTTACAGAATTCATCAAATCGTAAAAAATACCAAGAAAGGTAAAACTTATAAAACAAAATCCCAAATTGATTCATTATTTACATAACTGCAAAGCTCAACTAAAATACAAAGAAACATACATTTAATATTATCGAATGTTGGTTTTTACAAGACAAAAAGATTAAATATTAACATTTTGCTTTGACCACCAACGTTCAAATTAACCTTTCAAGCATATTCATCAGAGGCAGGAACTGAGGCATAAGATCCAATGAAAATGTCACCATACACCAATCCTGCCAATCCCCCTCCGACAAGTGGCCCCACCCAATATATCCAAATCTCCGAGAAATCGCCGCTGGCCACCGCCGGACCGAATGATCGGGCTGGGTTCATCGAACCGCCGCTGAACGGACCGGCGGCCAATATATTGTCACCAACTACGAACCCTATGGCGATAGGCGCGATTATTCCGAGCGATCCCTTCTTGGGATCGGCGGCGGTGGCGTAGACGGTGTAGACCAATGCGAAGGTTATAACGATTTCCATCACCAGGCCGCCGACAGCGCTCATCCCGGCGGCGACGCCGTGGGTCGGTATGCTCTGTGAAAGAAACACAAGGAAAGGCGATTAAAACCCTAGAATTTATGTTACGTGAAATTTTGAAAGAAATGTAATTAGCATTTACCTCCCCGTTGGTGACGAATTTAAGAAGAAGGCGGGCAACAATGGAGCCGAGACACTGAGCTATCCAATAGAAGATGCCGGTTAGGATGGTGATGTGGCCTCCGATGGCCAATCCGAAGGTGACAGCTGGATTCAAATGGCCACCAGAGATGTTGGCAGCTATGGACACTCCAACAAACAGAGCGAAGGCATGCGCCACGGCCACCGCCACCAGGCCGGGTGGATCCAATGCTGCATTTGATGTCAACTTGCCTATACAATCAATAGTAGAGTTATAATCATACCTATTAGTTCGGTTTTGGTTTTTGTTTTAAGTAATTCTTAATTTCGATTTATGTTTAGGTTTATAAAATACAAAAAACTGATTAACCAATCAAAAAATAAATAAATAAATAAATAATATATTAAAATTATAAAATACAATATATATAATATATATTTTGAAAATAAATTTATATCTAAGTCAACATTGTCATATAATTTAAATTTCATATATATATATATATATATATAACATCCTTTTATATTTTATCAATATAATTCCACTTTAATATTCATAGTTTCTTGAATTTTGTGGATGAATTATAATAATAATTTTTTTGGTTAGCTAGTTACATTAATATTTTGATATAATGTTTGTTTTTTAAACTGGAGGAAGACATTATGTACCAGATTTCATGCTTATATACTTATATTAGTAGTATATAACAATATATAATATAAGACACTTTTTGGACCTATCTAATCTCATCAAACCAAAACATATAGGTTGTGATTATTTTGGATGTAGTTTCTATTTTTATTGAAGTTGTTAAAACATGTGGTTGATTAAAAAAATCGTGATTAAATTATCTAATATCATACATTTCATATATTATTTGGATGTATTATAAATTAACCAAGTGCTGTCATGGGATTGCAAATGAATTAATAACAATTTATTCATTTTTTTGTTGCATTTTTTATTGTATTTATAGTAATTATTGGAATTTCAACTTTAATATACAATTAGGTTAATAGAACTATGCCCACCCTTAGCTCAAAGAGTCATAATGAGCTACGGGCAATCCAGTTATTCGAGCGGGTCGAGCCAAATTTGGTCCGCTTTTTTTCGAACCAATAAAACAGTAGCCAGTCTGCACTAATTCAGAGTGAGTCAGACTCAAATTGCCTTATAAAACCAAAAAATCTTATCAAGCCCGAATCAGGTCATAATACCAAATTTGGCTCGATTTTTTCTAGTTAATAGTAGTCCATTTCGACCCTAATTTCGAGTGGGTCGGGCTAGTTCAACGGACCAGACTCAAATTACCAGCTCTAAAGTTAGAATCCTTATAAGAATAGGTACACTACATCGTCAATATATGTGGAAAAAAAAACTTGGTTGATTTGATTAAAAAGACATTTTGGAAATCTTAGAACCCGTTTGTTTCCTGTTTTTGAAAACACAGATAACACTATATTGGTGTTCTTTGAAAACTGTTCTTATTCTTTAAATTTATTGTTCTTTATATTTTTCAGAATAAAAATAAATGGAACAAAACATGTTCTCCTATTTTCTTTGTTATCCTTGCTTTTTAGAACATAAAATAATTTTCAAAAACAGGAACCAAATAGGCCCTAACCCTCCATCAAATTTTGACCTTATTTTCATGAAAATATTCTTTTTGTTTTCTTGCAAAAATAACCTATTTTTATAAAATACATGTAATGAAAATTTGAAGTATTCGAGGTTTTTAAATCAAATATTTCTTGCCTTTTGAGGCTTCGATCAAGTGAAAAATTGGTATTATAGGGAACAAGAGGTATTATGCTCCATTGTAAAAACAGAATAACACAACCTGATATTCAAAGTAAATAGATGTAAAAGGAAAAAAAATATTTATAACATAAGGGTTAGCTTGGTTAGTCATGTTTGGGTTTGCTTCCTAATGATCGTTAATTCGAATCTTATTATAGGTAATAAAGGATCTTCCGGGTTCTTTTAACTCAAGGAAGCATGGGATTAGTTGAACCTAGCTACTAGGACAGCCATGCTTGTAAAAAAAAAAGAAGTAAAAAGTAGAGTTATTATTTGCAAGAACTTACTAAAAGCAATGGCGGATCCAACCCCGGCAAACACGAAACGAAGAGTAGCAATAAACTCGGACAGATAGGCCTTGAGAGACCCAGCATTGAAGGAATCACCACAGCTACCAAAGGCTACCTTCACCATTGTTGGACTACACTTAAGTCTTTGACTATTTAAAACAATGTTTCTGAAAGATTAGGAAGAATGCATGGTTTATATATAATATGGTGGGGGGGGTTGTGTGGGGGCTAATGGGAATAGTGCTTAGTAAACTAGGCCATAGCCGGCACCGACCAATATGCAGGTGTGGAATGATTGGCCTTGGGCGGTTCGACTCACCGACTTTTGTTATATTAATAAGCATTATAAGCGTAGTGACAACTAAACTTCACTTTTAATTTATGAAGAAGGAGACAATATTAGTTTGGAGCCCTAGTTAAGATAAGCTCTTTCCGAGGGTATATATATATTATTAGAGAAGCTTCATTCATGATATTACAAAATGGTGGAATGTGATGTCCTTCACGTTAGAGGATAAATTTATTTGGGTTGATCTATCCACAACCAATAAAAAAATAATTAGAGCGTGAAATTATATATATATATATATATATATATATGTATATTTCTTTTTATTTGTATGATAATTTTGTTTCTTTGTACTTGGTCTAATTTTTGAAATGACTAATACAAAAAGTTATGAGGATAATACTTTTTTGTTTCCTAATTTGATTTATAGTATACTTTTTTGTCACTCATCTTATTTTTGCTAAAGAAATATTAAACGAGGAGATTGTTTGAGATATTTATTGTCATAACCTTAGGTAAAAGTGTGTTACATGCTTCAATCATCTGACTGAAGCTATAAGGGGGTATAACATGAGTTGTCTTAAGCATGAGGCACCAGTTAGTAGACAAAAAAGGTGGTTGTGGGGTTCAATACTTGTTGCCTGCATTTCCAAATTCTCTTAACGTTGAGAGGTTTTTATACATCTTGTTGAAGGATGTTGTTGGGCTTGTGGGAGTCTAGATGGTATTTAGAGAATACGGGGATCTCATCCTATGTGTCGCTGTGAGAGAAATAGGTGAAGGCGACGTTAGAGAAAATAAGAGTCTTGTCTCATATAATACCAACTGTAACTTGATTGAAGAAATCCTTTTCATCTGGGTTCATCCATGCAAATGTGAGCTTGGTTCAACCGTATAACCAATTTCTTGTGTCCCTACATATATGTTTATTTATTTACGTGCCTTTATTTCTGACAAAATCGCATTGTTTTTATAGATGGTGCATAACTTGGTCCAACATATCCGATGCACCAACAGACAGAATACCTTTCATAACAATTAGATTTTCATTTCAATTATTAAAATTTTAACTATAATTTATTTTGCACTTGAGACTTGATTCAAATAATCTAGAAGTGGGATGGGTTAGAGGAGGTCTTAGACTTTGAATTCATATAAGAACTAAGTACTCCAAGGCAATATGTAAAGTGATTAGAAGTAAAATAAATAAATAAATAATAATAAATAAAAATAAAAAATAAAAAATTTATTAATCATTAAAACTAAATTTATGTATTTATTTTTCTTCCATTCTTTGTCCCATTAGGGCTCCAACCCAACCCTTGTCCAATTAGTCATATGTGGCTGGGTATAAATTAATTTATTCTGTGTTCACATGTCACTTTTAAGTCATTAAATTGATTTGTCAAATCTCTATTACTTTAATATTTATTACTTTTTGTTGACATCAATACTTATTACTTAATAACTTAAATTACCTTAAAGTTTCTTTTTTTCTTTCCAATTACCTTAAATTTTTTTTTTTCTGGATACATATTAGTTTTGAAGTAATAAATTATCTCTAATGGTATTCAAATTTGGTACTTCCCCTTTTTATATTTTATGTCTGTTTCTCGATAAATGTTCTACTATTTAAACTAGGTATAATGGACTCAATTACCTTAAAATTTTACTATACTAAAGTTGGTAATTTAAAACTTATTACTCAATTCTTATTTCAAATATTAAGATTGGTTAACAAAATTAGCTTAAAACATATTTTAAATTATAAACTATAAGACAAAACAACTTAAGTAATAGTAGACATTGTGAAACAATGAAAGGTGTGTAGCAAACTATGATAAATAAGAAAGAAAAGGTAAAGTAAAAATATGAATTTTAAAATATATTAATTGTATTTTTTTAAAGTTAAACATTTTAGTTATAATGTAATAAACTGTTTTTACATTGATTCAAACTCGGGATATTTTGAAATATTGAGTATTCTATCATATGAGCGCGCATGATGAGTTAATTGTGTTTATTATTCCTTAAAGTTGTTTTATACGTTTTTTTGTAGGAAGTTGTTTTACTAAATACAACATAATTTATTTATATAATGATTTAAATTAAGTTATTAAATAGCTTTAAATTATTAAATTATTTTTTAAAATATCCACGAAATATGTCTACATCAATAATTTCATTTACTGATATATTTATTTATTTATTGTTGCACTAACTACCATGATGATGCAATAACCCAATAAACTTAAAAAGTTGACTCATAATGAATTGGGTTGTTAACGGGTGGGGCATGTACGGTAGTTTTAAATTCTTTTTCCTTTTTAATGTATGTGTAACGAAGACTTCTAATCCAATATGAAGAAATGGAGGGGAATTACCTACTTTTCTAAAGTTTTGTGAAAGAAAATTTAATGATCAGTTACATAAATTAAAGGTGGTTGTATGAATTATCTTATTAAATTCCGGTTTTAAAAAATTGTGGTCCGTTCTAGAGTTTCAAAGGCAATTAATTGCGTTACGCCGTAGTCAATAAGTTCTAGTTCAATTGGTTTAAAGCGATAGATCAAACACAAGAATGAGAAGGACTAGGATTCAAAACTTTTTGAAAATAGAATGCTACATTATTGTAATTTCAAGTGAATAAAAATAAATAAATAATTATATTTATATATTATTTCAACCTTTTATAAAAATTAAATAATTTAAAATTTAATGAACTTCTTATTATTCAAAATATATTTGATATTTAACTATTTTATGATAAAATTATATATGAAAAAAAGGCCATGTAAAATTACACAAAAAAGAAAAAGTATATAATAAAAAAATAAAATGTACAAAATAAGTTTAATTTTTAAACAAATTTGAACCTTATCAAAGTTAGATTCAAATTGGTTTGTAAAACTTTTTATGGGGAAAATGTTAAAAAAAATTCACAACTAAAGAGTTGATTAAGTGTGAATATTCATCATACCTTGCTCATATGGTAGACCGCTCAATATTTCAAAAAAGTCAGTGCATAGGGAGAGTGCGCTCCCGAGTTCGAATCCTAGCTAGAATAGTTTATTACATTGTAACTTAAGTATTTAGTTGTAAAAAAAAAAGTGTGACGGTTTAAATGCCTTTTGATGATGCCTTTTTCAACCGGAACTGGGCTGGAGCGTGTTGGGTCGTTGGGTTGGACCAAGACTCCGCCGAGATCGTTTGGCCGCAGGATCACGCACGCTCTCGATCACAGCTCCGACGCGTGACTTTCCCGCAATAAGAACCACGAAGAGGGGCCGCATGAGATGCCAGCCTCGGCCGCCCGATGCCTAAGCCGATTCCGTCCGAGAGAAAGAGAGGATGCCTGATTGCTTAGAATTACGCACCTTAAAGGTTTGAACTACTTTGTATTTATACGGACATTCATCCACCTGACGATGATTAGGGTTCTTCCCTAGAGGATAGATTTCTCATGTAGTCACCTAGATTTAGCAATGGATTAGTCAAAGGAGCTTATTTGGAGTAATCCTCCTTCCTTATCGGGGGTATCCGACTAACGACCTCTGTTGCTTTTCTCCTTCCCTTTATAATGTGACTCGACGGGATCGACCGTGACGTATTTAGGGAATATTCTATCTTCTCGTTATTTGTAAAGATATGGTTTAATCACGAGTATGGGCCTCCCTATTTTCCAAATCCATGTTTTGGGCCTAATGAATCGGGCCTCTGTTCGGGCTGCTATGTAAGGACACGGGCGGGGTATGGTCCTCATCGCCTCTTTCACGCGAATGAAATGCCCGCCCGCTCAGATCTCATCACCGCCAAATTTATACGGACCGCGTGGGCAAGGGTCATGGATTAACTCGCGACGGTTGTTATTTCCCGCGGTTCGCTTCGATGTGGGATTAATTAACCCACCGCCGCCACGTGGTGCGCACGATGGCTCTCCCTTGAGTTTCGCGCCTGTTTTTCATACTCCCTTCGCTCTCGCTTCGTCGACCTTCCAGCTTCCGCCACTTCCTTCGCCTCATAATTCTCGCTGTTTTTATATTTTTCATGCCTCGTATTTTGGTCTCGGATTTTCTCCGTCTCGCTTAGTGTTAGGTCCTTCTCGCGCTTCCTCTCATTCCCGGCCCGTGATCCCCGGGCCCCGTCAGGTTTCTTTCTGACCGATGGCGACGAGGCTCTGTGGTTCCACTGCTCTGATTTCATGACACTGCTTGGCCACGTCATGGGTCCAAATTGTTCTTCCTCTTGCGTATCGATGACTCTTCTCGTTGACGCCGGTCCCGGCAAAGGCCGGGGCGTTCCCGCTTGTTCGACAAATGCCAGCCTCAACCCGCTCCCGAGGCGCCTCCCTTCCTAGGTAAAGGTAAAAGCAAGATAAACCCGATCAAATATCCTAAGGGCTCTGACTCAGACCGTCGACATGCCGCCGGCGGGCCCTAGTAGGTCAACTCTTCATATGAATCTACTACGAAAGGCACGCGCCTCCCCGTGCCCCGAATATGGTCCCTGATGTTTCGACCTTACACCGCCTCCGTGCCTGCATGGTCTCGCCAAGTTGCTTAATAACGGCCCGCTTTCCTCTTGCATCACTTCATAAAAGAGGTTCTTCAATACTTCAACATCTCGCCTCTTCCTACTGGGCTCTAATGGTCAGTATTTTAGCCTGCGCTTATCGGGTCTTTTTAAGGATGTAGGGCCTGTGTCCCCAATGTGGCTGTAGGTTCCTTCATCTTTTCAGTCCGATGGCTACTACAGAGGGTTTTATTTATTTCCACTGTGACGCCTTGGGTCTCCTCTGCATCCCTGACCTTCCTCTCACACCTGGCCATGGAGTGACGATATTTCTTCGTTAGCTGGCTCCAACTCGGGAGTATGACTCCTCGTGATTGTGGGTGATACTGGTGTGCCTGGGCACGGAGCGCCTCGATAACCTTCGTGAGTGTCAGAATACTTTGGTTTGATTTATCTAAAGACGATCGAATAATTTCCGACCTTGCTTTCCTTATGCTTCCCAGATCCTGAGGAATTATAACATGAAGTCGAACCCATGAAATGCTCGGCTGTCGCCTAAATGATTAGTTAGGCTTTGTTGTCGCCTTATGTCCGTGATAATGATGACTTTTTCGGTTCTCGCGCTCCTTTCTTCCTCGCAAATATCCTCGACCGCTCATCTTATGCTCCTTAATCCTAAGCTTTTCTTTGCTTTTAGTGAGTTCTAATTTCTTTCCCTTAGTATTCCATCTGAACCTTCTGCACAGAGTCCTTTTCGGCGTCCCGCTAGAGATAGCTTTTCTTTTCTTTTCTTTTTTTTTTTTTTTTTTTTTTTTTTTGGGCTTGGGACCCAGGACATATGTAGCCTTTTTCTTAATGTATATTCATCTTTATCTCACCACCTTCGCCTACTCGTGCTCTTCAAGCATGTTCCGCATGAACCGAATGGTCGACCGAAGGCCTGAGTTGAGCAAATATTTTCAACCGAGCCGCTAAGGCTCCATGGCTGACCGCCCGAAATGAATTGATTTCATAAAGCCGCTGGGCCTGTAGACCGTCGGGCTTGTCGCTGTGATTGTCGAAGAGCTCGTCAATGTGAATACTGATAGAGCTCGCCCAGGAACTGGGCCGGGAAGAGCCTATCAATGCGATTAGTCGGGTAGAGCTCGCCCATGTGAACTCCGGGAAGAGCCGTTTATGTGAATCGTTTAGGTAGAGCTCATCCATGTGGAACCAAGCCAAGTGTGGCTCGGCCCATGTAACCGCGGGAAGAGCTCAATGTGAACTCGCTGGAAGAGCTCGCCAATGCAACAGCTGAGTGGTAGCTCGTCCATGAACCGCGCGGGAAGAGCCGCCAGTAAACTACAAGAGCTCGCCCAGGGGGCCACAGGACGCCGGCAGAGCCGTTTGAGGAGCTCGCCGTGGAGCCGCTGAAGAGCTCGCCGTAGGAGCTACTGAAGAGCTCACAAGTAGATCGCAAGAGCTCGCCCATGTAATAGGAGCCCACAAGTAGAGCCGCTTGGAGGAGCTCTGGGCCGGAGTCGCTGGGAAGAGCCTGCCTGTAGCCACTGGGAAGAGCCTCGTCAGTGACCAAGTAAGAGCCCCGTCCATAAATAATGTGGAGCCTCCGTCAAGTGCAGAGAGTCGCTTTGGAGGAGCTCCGCTGTAGAGCTATTGGGAAGAGTCACGTAGAGCTTACCGGGAAGAGCTCACGTAGACTGTTGTAAGAGCTCTCGTCCACGAATAATGGTGGACATCGCCAACAGAAATTACTGGAAGAGCCGTCAGTAGGAAATGGGCTGGGAAGAGCTCGTCAGGTAGAGCTTGTTCGAGTGAACTGAGGGGAAGAGTCATATCGCGAATAGTTGTACCCGCGCTAGGCCTTGGTGGCGTCCCAACTGAGTGGCGATGTGGGGCCGAGTGGAAACGTAGCCCGAATGGTCTCGACTCGAGGCGCCGTGGCCTCGTGCGAGTAGGTGAGCTCGCCAATGGTGGCGCTCCAGCCGAGCGGGCGATGTAGCCCTGAAGGATCCGACCCCTCGTAGCGTGACTGCGCAGAGTAGACTGCTCGCCAATTGAGCACGTGGGCTCGGGGCGCCGTGGCTCGCGGCAATCGAAATTTCGAGCTGATCCGACTGTGCAACGTGACCCGTGTGCAGTGCACGCCCGCCGCTGGTGGCGTTCCAGCCGAGTGGCGATGTAGCCGAGTGGCGATGAAGCCGAGTGGCGATGTAGCCGAGTGGCGATGTAGCCGAGTGGCGATGTAGCCGAGCGACGATGTAGCCGAGAGGCGATGTAGCCGAGTGGCGATGTGTACCAGTCGGGTCTCGACCCTCGAGGCGCCGTGGCCTCAGGCGCAGTAGATGAGCTCGCCAAAGGAGCAACCTGCGCGACACCATTCGACTTCAATTTTCTTGGAAAAGTGAGAGCGTTTTTAATGCTAATTTATGGAGAATTCAAGCTGCCAGGCGAATTTCTCCGAAAGTGTTTCGCCTTCTTGGCTGGATGGCGGCTTTGTTGCTCTATAACCCATTTTGAGATTCTTCTTCTGCTTCTGGGCTTCTGGGAGCCGAGATTATGTCGCTCTTCACAGGGGGGAAGGTCATGGCCTTGATTCCTGCCGCGCGCCTCCCGTGGTCGCCGATCCGTCTCGCGAGTTGTTCTAACTCTTTGTTAGACGTTGATCGTGAGGCGAGCGCTCCACCTCGCTCGCGGTTGACTTGTACGCTTCTAACGCGTCGAGGCTCCGCTTGTCTCGCGTTGTCGGCTGGTCCCGCATCCTGAGGATTAGCGCTACTCCCGCTTTGTGTTTCGAAATGCGATACCACGCGAATCGAGAAATCGCTATATTTGTAAAGGAACTCGGTTGCTCTACGCATCTACGCCAACCGATATTTTTTCTAACCTGAATCGGGTCGGAGCGTGTCGGGTCGCTGGGTTGGACCAAGACCGTACGAGGGATCGCCTTGGGTCGGGTAGGATTGCCGCGAATGTCGCATCAACAGTTCGACGCCAAGACTTTCCGCAATAAGAACCGTAATGAATAGGCTGCGAGGCGTCGCCCGGGGCCGCTCCGATGCCTAAGTCAGATTCTGTCTGAGAGAAGAGAGGATGCCTCGATTGCTTAGAATTAGCGTACCTTTTAGTGTTGGAACGACCTTGTATTTATAATGGACATTCATCCAATTTGATGAGATGATTGTGGTTCTTTCCTCGGGAGGATAGATTTCATGTAGTCACCCTTAGATTTATGCAATGGATTAGTCAAAGGAGTTTATTCGAGTAATCCTCCTTCCTTACTGGGGTATCCGACTAACGACCTTCCGCTTCCTTCCCTTTATAATAGTGACTCGATTGCACGACCAGACGCCTTTGCGGAATATTCATCTTCGTTATTCGTAGAGATATGGTCGATCGGCCGAGTAATGGGCTCCCTATTTTTCCAAACTGCTTCGGGGCCCCTAATGGAGCCGGCCCTCAAGGTTTCGGGTCTTCATACAAGACACTTACGGGCATGGTCCTCATCGCTCCTTTGGGCTGGCGAATGAAATGCCTGGCCCATTTCTGTATCCCTATCACCTTTAATGAGTGTTAAGATAGGGCCTTCAAACTGTGGTTGACAACAATTAAGGTTTTATGTTTTCTTTTTGTTTTTAACTCATAAATGACACTCAAGTGATAGAACGTTCACTGTTAAAACATGTATAAAATCATAGGGAGGGGGTATTCAAGAAAAAAAAACTCAAAAATGACGTTTTTATAATATTTTAAAATTAGAAAACTTTTTATAATTGATTCCTAATGTTGTTTAAGTGTAAACAAGTACATTTTTCCATTGGGTTTGAAATTGATCATTCTTTGTCTCAAGGGTCTTACAAGAAGATAGTTACTTCAGAGATCGAATGTGATGAAGATTTGATGAAAAAAAAGGTGAAGTCTCTGGTATGACTAAGAAGTAGTTTGGACTAAGGTTGTAACGACTCAGCCTAACCATGTAGATATTGTCCGTTTTGGGCCCAAAGAGCCCTCATAGCTTTAAAACGCATCTACTAGATTGAGAGGAGCTCATACTTATGTAGTGTCAAGAAGTTTCTCCCCTATCCGATGTGGGATGTGACAAACACCCTTCATACAAACACAACGTTCTCATTGTGTCCCATGGGATTACAGGGTCAAACAAACAAACGCCCCCTTACGAGGCTAAACGGAACAAACCCCCACATCGGGGTCAAAGATCGGCTCTGACACCATTTGTAACAACCCGACCCAACCATATAGATTTTGTCCGCTTTTACCCTAAGAGGCCCCACGGCTTTAAAACACGTCTACTAGGTTAAGAGGAGCCTATACTTAGATAGTGTCAGGAATTTTCTCCCCCATCCGATGTAGGATGCACAAACACATTCACCCCCCCCCCCTCTCATGCAAACAAAGGTCCTGTTAGTCCCATGGGATTGTGGTCAACGAACAACACTTCTACGCTGGGCCAACCGAATAAACCTCTCACATCGGGCTAGACGCCGATACCATTATGTGGACGAGTCCGGCCACCATAGATATTGTCCACTTCGAACTCAAAGGACCCTCCCGGCTTAAAACGCGTCTACTAGGTTGAGATGAACCCATACTTATATAATGCCCGAAAGTTTCCCCCCTATCCGATGTAGGATGTGACAGACTGCCAATTTTGCCACAACCCACATCAGATAGGGGAGAAACTTTGTGACACTATATGAGTATGGGCTCCTCTCAACCAAGTAGACTTGTTTTAAAGCCGTGAGAGCCCCTTAGGCCCAAAGCGGACAATATTTACATGGTTAGGCCGAGTCGTTACAAATGATATCAGAGCTGATCCCTAACCCCAATGTGGGGGTCTATTCCGTTTGACCCCGTATGGGTGTTTGTTTGTTTTGCCCTGTAATCCCATGGGATACAACGAGAACATTGTGTCTGCATGGGGGGTGTTTATCACATCCCACATCGAATAAGGGAGAAACTTTCTGGCACTATATAAGTATGGGCTCCTCTCAACCTAGTAAACGTGTTTTAAAGCTGTGAGGGCCCATTGGGCACGAAGCAGACAATATCTATATGATTGGGCCAAAGCTCTAAATGGTGATTTGTGAGCTAGGTTCCCAATTCTAATGTGGGGGGTCTATTCCGTTTGCCCCGTGAAGGGTGTTTGTCTGTTTAGCTCGCAATCCCATGGACACAACGAGGACGCTGGTGGTTCCGCACGGGAGTGTTTGTTACATCCCACATCGGATGGGGAAGAAACTTCATGGCACTATATAAGTATGGGTTCCTCTCAACCTTGTAGATGCATTTTAAAGCCATGAGGGCCCGTTGAGTTCAAAGCAAAAAATATCTACATGGCTAGGTCGGGTTATTACAAAGGTTGTTTCCTAGTGTGGATGCATGAGATGTCCGGACTGTGGCAGAGTGCTCTCAGATGGCACCAGTTTATTAGCTTGGAGGCCAAGGAACTAGGGGAGTAAGTTACCGATGGGCTTGAGATCTATATGGAAAGTAGATAAATATCAAATCACCGAAGATCAGATCGTCTAAGTTATCAAACCAAATGTAGAAACAATTTAAGATTCTATTCTGAAGAGAATACTTGAGCAACAATTTTCCTAATTCCATTGTGATAGCTTAAAGGAAATAACATAAAATAGAAGGTAGGGTTGGAGTCATATTAGGATAATGATCCGGTCTTATCTAGTCTTCCAAGACCGAATCCACAATTATATAAATTGGAGGGTTTGGAAGATGCTCAATGCGGATTCCAAGAGCAGAGCTTGAAGAAGACAAGCGAAGTCCAGATGCAATGAAAGAGTGCGGAGCACAAATACTTGGTTGAAATATTACACGTTAAAAGCCTTTCACCTAATGAGTTCTTGTTACAATCCTACGAAGTGCAAATATAATAATAATAATTATTATTATTATTATTATTACTATTACTATTTGAAAGTTAGATATGACTTAGCAATCTAACCAAGAGAGGTAGTTTCTCAAAAACTTTTCCAAAACAATGAGAAATCAATTTAATTCAAGAACTATAAATAAAAACATTATGATAGAAAGTGAAAATTCATATTTATAATGGTTCGGCACACCCTTGCCTACGTCCACTTCTCCTCGACCTTCAATCTTCGATGAGGATTCTACTAAACTTGAGCTCCAAAACAGAACTTGTTCTTATACACTTTGATTTTGGCTCCAATGGGCTCTTCACAATCTCTTCAAGTTATACACACTTGAAACTTTAACTCTTAAGCACAATAAATCACTCACTAGATCACTGAAATACAAAGAAAGCTAGGATGAGACCAATGGTGCACTCTAGGTATGTAAGTGAGGATTGAATGCACCATGAAATTTGAGAATGAGAGTTAATGAACAAGAAAGTTGGTCATTGTGATCTTTAATGCAATAAGTCTCATAGCATTAAATGATTCCTAACACTCTATTTATAGAGTGAGAACTCGGCAACAAATTAAGCTACCAACCGTTTGATCGGTTCCACCAACCGGTCGACCGTTTCATTAAATGCACTAGTCGTTGTGCATTTAATGCATTACTGGTTATCGTTTTATAACCGTTGAACTTGGCCAATTGCTAAACTGATCGACCGTTTACTCTTTTGAATTTGAAGGATAAGTACTACATCCAACCAGTCGAGTTACACAACTCAGCCAGTTCCCCACCGATCGACCGTTTCACCAACCAGTTTTAAAAAGTGCTACTAAACTCAAACGGTTGAGATACACATCTCAACCAGTTGGTAATCAGCCGATCGGTTCAACCGATAGACCCTAATGGATCTACTGGTTCAACTTGTATATCACAACCGACCGGTTGAGGGTTGTGGCTCTGCCTCAGCCTGTTGAGCTCATAAAGGCTCAAACCCTTGTGTTTTTTATTTAAAACCTTTCTACACCTTAGGTGTTCCATTGAAGCACATTTTAGGATTATTAAACCTAAAGTTTTATGCTCAAACTCGAATTTTCAAATAATATGCAATTTTTAGATTTAAAAACCTAGTTGTGAGTAATGCATGATAAATGATAATATCCTAAGTGCACCAATGATAATATCCTAAGTTTACAAAGTCTTCATAGTGTACTTTAAAGTTTAACTTGGAATCCCGATTTTGTTTACTTCTTGAACTTGATTTTGATTCAAATTTTAGATGAATGATCTAGCCTTTAAGTTCATAATCGCCTGCATTTTGTCACTCAGCTCAAGTAAACCATTAGTAACTGATTATCTTAGTTTCTATCATCAAAACTTCAATTAGAAGTATCATTAGGCCAACACTATAATTACTATTATTATTTTTACTATTATTATTACTATTACTATTATTATTATTACTATCATTATTATTACTATTACTATTATTAATATTATTACTATTATTACTATTATATTATTATTACTACTATTATTACTATTATTATTAGGCCAACACTATTATTATTATTATTATTATTATTATTATTATTATTATTATTATCATTATCATCATCATTATCATCATCATTATTATTATTATTATCATTATTATCATTATTATTATCATTATTATTATTATCATCTTAGAAGATGAAACAATATCAAGGCTAATAGTATAATGAATCGGCTCAAAACCTATACATTTGATAGTTGAGCCTACACATTTGATGTTACCATTATCACTAAAATACCTATGATTCCAATTATGCAATATATTGACGACCATTAAGTTAATTTCTTATCACATATTGAATATACTTTGGTAGTTTGAATCATCTTCACACAAATAAGCGTTGGACTACGATGACGACAAACAAATGTCGCACTAAAACGACAACAATCACACGTCACACCAAGACAAGGACAACACATGTTGCATCAAAATGATGACTAAAACACGAAATAACAAATAAAAACTTAGATTTCGTGGAATAACCATTTTACTGAGGAAGAAAATGATAGAAAGAAGTATATATGTGTGATTTCAAGTCAATAATTATCAAAAAAATATCATTTCTTACTTAAAGGAAAAGAGGTTAGTAGAAAAAAAAATTGAGAGAAAATGAGGCTTGGGATGCACTTTTATTAGATTTGGATTTAAATTATAAAATTTAAAATAAGTATTGATTTTTTATTGGTAAAACTTTTGAAGTGACAAATACAAAAAGTTAGGAAAGGGAATACCTTTTTGTTTCTTAATTTGATTTCTAGTATATTTTTAATTTTAAAATTTATTTTAGATAAATTTTAAAATCATGTTTGTCTTTAAACTTATATTTATTCATAAAAATTTAATGAAATATTCACTACAAGAAGAAAGCCTTCAAGCCTCAGATACTTACAACCGCATATAGGTGGTAATTAACAAGATAATTAGTCTCCAAATCCTAAAGTAATGCATTAGTAAATTAACATCTCCCTCCTATTCACACTTGTTGGAAAAAATGGGTTTAAGCATAATAAATTAGCTATCTTTGAGCTAAAATTAAAATGGGTCCCACAAACTCTCAGAGGAGTCCACCAGAATGGCCCTCCTCCATGAGGAGATGAAGATTATATATTGAGTTGCCAAAACCATTGGGCGAGCGAATTGTATATCGCTCCAAACATCACCACTTGAAAATGGTAACAAAGCTTTAAGCTTGTGTCCCACATGTGACTTTAACAAAGACTCTTTAAAGAAAGATATATATACCTACCTTTGTAGCTGCTCGACCTAAGGGCACCCTAGCTTTGTGGAAAATGAGACCTTAGCACATACTTAGTTCACTACACAATATCACTGCCACATCATAAGACGACGGTCTAAGGCTGCTATGTATACATATCCTTAAGTTTTTTTTTTGCCTTAAATGCTATGAAACCCAGAGAAAATCTAATTTTTCGAAAATTAAGAAATTGCAATTTCTGCATTAAAATTAAATTTTTCAGATCTCGGATGACCAAACGACTTCACTGCTAACGGGCTTTGCGAAATCTAGCTACCACGCCGACTGGGCGACCCGAGATAGTCGAAATTTGCACGTTTTTTCGAGAGACAACGAGTTGTAATGCGCGGACACCAAGACATTTTGGAGCGGCTCACAAGGTGTCACTTGTCAAAGTGCACGAGTCAACTTGAGCTCAAGTGTGGGGCCCACAAAAATACATGGCATGGATGCCATTGAGGAAAACCTATGGTAGATGGATGTTGGATGAGCAGACCAAATAAAGTTCACCGATGCATTGACTACGTAAGAATGAGGGGACACAAGAGGAATAAAACAAAAGGGAAAAGAACAATTTCGCATTTTGGCTGAATACGCAAAATGGAGTAAGACGTATTCTGTAGAGAAAGTCCAACTCTCTCTGTATTTCGCCGGACTCGCTTATCGCCGTGCCAAGAAGCAAAGTTGTTCTGATGAGGTGGCAAGCACGGCACCGATTCGTTTCGACAACCTGCGAGGTGGTTTTCCTACTGATGACCCTTTAAGAGCTTTATTAATGCTGATGATATGAGGCCGCGAGGAGTTGCTGATCGGGCCCCAAACTGGGACCTAAATGTCAATTTGGGGACATCGTTGATAGTCCACTCGATCGCTTGTGTGGTTTTGTTACACTTATGCATTAAATTATGGTTTTGGTGTTGTTAGGTCGGAATGACATAGATTTTGCCCACAAAGTGGAACCGATAAACAGAGAGGGCTTCATGGACAATTTGCATCGCACGGATGTGGGACTCGTTAAAAACAAATTCCGTTGCTTGTCGGACCGAAAATGGTCCATGTGTGATGTAACCAAATATCATGCAAGATGAATGGCTTGGAGTGTGTATGGAAATAAATTGTTAATGCATGAAAATTTAATAATATAACACGAAATATTAATTATATAAAATATAATTGCAGTGAGAGCCACTGAATTAAATTGGATTGTTGATTAGCCCTTGTGAGCTAATTTTGATATTATTGATAAGAATTGAATAACATGATGTTGTGAGTTAATTTTTGTTAATATATGCATGTAAAATATGTTAACATGAATTGTATGAAAATGGCATAATGCATTTAATATGCACTGGGTAAAACTTTAGAATTAATAGGTATGAGGCGATATGAAAGAAAATGAAAACGAAATGGTCAGTGGGAAAGGAATTTCAATGGAAGATTTTCCCAGAATTGGGTTGGGAGATTGTCCAACACCACGCCTGAGGAGCCTATGAATTGTTTTAGAGTTATCCAACAAATTCGCCTTTGAGTGGTCAGTCTTTAATAGATTTTACCGAAACTCTAGAGTATGTTTTCGAGAACAAAACCTTGCTTTGAAAAATGCTGTTTTCTCACATTTGGCTTAGGCATGCGTGAGGGAGCCTGGAGGGCCTGAGAAGTGGGAAGAATGAGTCACATTCTCATCCATATCATGCAGACATTCAAGTAGGATCATATATTTGCTTGGAGTGTGTTTGCTACCATTACGTGCACTTAGGTGGGGAGTAACCCATGTAGGAAATTATCACTACTGGGCATTGCTTACCCTGTCGAGGGAACATCATTTCAGGTACATGGAGTGTTCGGGAATACGGTGCTCATTAGAGGCCGCTTTTGAGAAGAAAACCGGATTGTGGCTATGATATGTAATTTGTAAAACATGTATTATAAATTCTAAATTTTAATATATGTTTCAGCATGGCGTAATAAACTCTCTTGAACTATTGTAATATAGTTAGTTAGATTTTGGTGAGACATGTAATGGGCCCAATGGCCATTTTTACTATGCATGGGTCTCCATGATATGAGACACAATGTGCTTCCACGGTCGACGGGTTGTCAACGACCCCGAGTTTGGGGCTCACAGTACTGGCACGAGCTTAGGTATACGAATACCTAGGGAGCTCGAGTTTGGGTATCCATTAGTTTAGTCTTGAGGAACTTGGGCTTAGGTCATGGTCATTAAGGTGTAAGAGCATCACAGCTTGGTATAGCTCGATGTTGGATACTAGAGTTATAGCTTAGTATCAGTAAGTTAGGTATACGATGTACCTAGGACTTGATGGGAAACGAGTTAGATCATGCATCCATTGTGCATTTTGATGAATAAGTTGTGATGTGTGATTGAATTGTGTGATTTGTGTTCTCAGAGTAGCACAGAGAAAATGTGGAACATTAGGTCGTAGAAAACATAACCCTAAGTTCGAGAAAAGTTTGTTTGAGAAATTTCTGGGGCAAAGGTCCATAATTAAATGAAAAAAAAATGTGTTGAGGAAATTTTTTTTTTGAGGTTTTACAGAGTGTAAAACAGGAAAATGAAAAAAAAAAAAATTGTGATCTTGTAGTGAGTAGAACAAATGAAAAAAAAAAAAGAAAAAAAATGAATGAAAAAAAAAAAAATTTGTAGGAGCTGGAGTTTCCAGTGCTAGGTCACGATACAAGAGATTGTATCGTGACACAGGGCAAGGGAGGCAGGGCTGGGGCGCGCAGCAGGCGCTGCGACACGGCGCCCAAGTGCCCTGCGATACGGCTAGCACGGCCCATAACACGGCCGGCCCACACGCAAGGGCGAGCGGCAGAGCGCGCGCGTTGCCAAGCCACAGGGAGTGTCGCGATACAAAGTTTTGTATCGTGGCGGAGGGACAACCTTTGTGTCGCGACACGGGCTGCAACACGACGCCCAGCGCCTTGCGACAAGGCGCAGGAGCGCTGTTACACGCGCGCCGCCGCCGCCTCCGCACCGGCCCGGGTTCGGGGCTGGCTATGTTTACAAATCCTTAAGTTTTTTTTTTGCTTCAAACGTTGTCGTTTTGAGACGAGCGTAGGTTACCATTAGGAGTTCAAACGCTGTCGTTTTGGAATTTGAATGAACGGGCGTCTTCTCCATAGATGCGACTGTGTCTTTCTGCTATGAACAGAACATGGAATTTGAATAAATGGGCTGCCTTTCCAGACATATGTGACTCGTGTCTCGCTTGCCATGCACGTAACAAACACGACTCCAAGCCTGCCATGACTGTACTAAATGGCCAAGGAGCTTTGTGCTCCATAAATAGGGACAATCAAGCATTTAGAATTGAATTTCTTTTTTCCCATCTTCATTTTAAGAGAGAGCGAGTTCTGCATAAGTACTGGTTTGATAGCCAACCATTAGTAGTGCTTCCTTTTGCGTTGGGAGATCATTTTATCCTAAGAGACGTATTACCAAGAACTCGAAGCACCACTGCGAGAGCAATAAATTGTCTTAAGGAAATTGTATTCAACACAAGACTTGATCAATTTCTGATTTCTGCAAGCAGGTTCCATTTTATTGCATTACCGTTATGTTCATCATTTTTAGTTCTAATTGTCATACTGATATAGCCGATTCAACAATCTTAAGACAATTTATTATTTTCTTATATATATATATATATATATATATATATATATATATATATATATATATCGCTTTGAATTCCCAGCTTCCGCCTTCCCGTTTCAAAAAAAAAAAAACAAAAACAAAACTAGGAAAATCAAGAGAACTATAGATCTAAAATACAGAACTCAAAACTATTAACTTCACTTCGTCAGTCCGTCTGGCTTTTTTACTATTCCTCAGTTTATGCAGGAATTATAGAACTTCTAGTACACTGTTTTGATTTAATATTGTTTTATTGAATATTCTGTTTCTGCAAGCAGTAATGGCTAATGATTCCACTCCTACTGTGGTGCCTCCTCCAACGCCTGTTATGGCGCAAATGACTGAGTCATGGAGAGAAGCCGGAAAAGTTTAATTGGACAAATTTAAAGAGGTGGCAACAAAAGATGTTGTTCTACTTTACCACTTTAAATTTAGCCCGTTTCCTTCGAGAGAATGCTCCCGCATCATGAAAATGAAACTGAGTAAGGCATCACACAGGAAGCTTACGGAAGCATGTTGATTTCAGGTCGCAATCCATCCTCGAATGGCTCGACAACACACTGTATAATGTGTTTTGCGCCTTCAATACTGCAAGAGAACTGTGGGAATCCTTGGACAAAAAATACAAGACTGAGGATGTAGGGCTCAAGAAGTTTGTAGTGGGAAAATTCCTAGACTACAAGATGCTTGATTCCAAGACTGTGATCAGCCAAGTTCAAGATCTACAAGTGATTTTGCATGACATACATGTAGAAGGGATGTCTCTTAGTGAATCCTTCCAAGTGGCTGCAAATATTGAAAAATTGTCACCCCTATGGAAAGAATTCAAGAATTACCTAAAGCATAAGGGAAAGGAAATGAGCCTCAAGCACTCTGAGCAAGAAGGCCGGTATCGTATAACACAATCGTGCATTCAAAAGAAGCGCAAGGCCATCATGGACCCAAGGCCAATGTTAGGAACACAGACCTCCCATAATAACAAGAAGAGGAAGCACAATGGTAATGGTCCCAAGTAAGGTCCTACGAAAAAGTTCCAAGGCAAGTGTTATGTGTACATTAAGCAAGGGCACCGTGCTAAGGACTGTCAAAGAAGAAACGCCCTCAAGCCAATGTGACTAAAGTGGATGGCCTTTTAAACGATGTCTCGGACATGAACCTCTCAGTCGTAGTCTCCTAGGTGAACTTCATTGGCAAAGAATACCATGAAAACGGTGGGTGGACACAGGGCTACTCGTCATGTTTGTTCGTTAAGATGTTCTCATCATATCATAGCATGTGACATGAGAATAATCTTTAGGTTAATTTTTTTCTCTTATTAGCCAAGGAAAGGTAGTATTAAAGATGACATCATGAAAGGAACTTACTCTCAATGATGTGTTGTATGTGCCAAAATTCGAAAGAATCTAGTGTTTGATCATTGTCGAGTACATAGCGGCTTCAAGTTGGTGTTTGTCTCAGACAACTTCATCCTCACCAAAAATGGGATGTATGTGGGGAAGGGGTACATGAGCAATGCGCTCTTCAAAATGAATGTAATAGCCATTGTACCTCCTATTAAGAATATTAATAAGAACACGTCTTCTGCTTATATGCTTGAGTCTTCAAATGTGTGGCATGGTAGACTAGGACATGTTAATTATAATACTATCAAGGCAAATTAATTAATATGAATGTTCCAGCCAAATTTAAAATAGATCCAAATCATAAATGAGATTTGTGTGGAATCTAACTTGCAAGAACTTCTTTTCAATCAATTAAAGAAGTGGTGAACCTCTAGAATTACTATCCGCATATCCGTGATCTCAAATTTATTCAACTGAGGTTGTAAGAAATATTTTCTACATTAATTGGATGATTGCACAAGATATCGTTATGTTTACTTATTAAGAAGTAAAGATGAGGCATTGGAAATTTTAAATATTTCAAGAATGAGGTGGAGAACCAACTTATGTAAAGATCAAGGTGATAAGAAGTGATAGAGGTGGTGAATATGAAGCACCGTGATTTTTGTTCACAACATGGCATAATACACCAAACTACCGTGACCCTCATTCACCTCAACAAAATGGGGTTGATGAAGTAAGAACGTAACTTTTAAAGAAATGATGAATGCATTACTATTAAGTTCGACTACCTCAAAATTATGGGGGAAGCAATTCTTCGCAAATTATATTCTCAATCACACCTCAAAAGAAACCAATAATCCCTATGAGTTGTGGAAAGGTCGAAGACCTTCTTACAAATACTTAAAAGTGTGGGGGTGTCTAGCTAAAGTGGCGGTACCTATACCTAAAAAGGTTAAAATAGAACCAAAAACAGTTGATTGTGTTTTCATTGGCAATGCACATAATAGTAGTGCTTATCGCTTTCTGATTCATAAATCAGAAATTTTCGATATGCATGTCAATACTATTATCGCGTAAAGGAATGCATCTTTCTTTGAAAATGTATTCCCTTACAAATCCACACAAGAGTTGAACTCGGGCAAAGAACTCATGATATCAATAAGCAAGAATAAGGCCAACAAGAAGATGGGATGAATCCTGTGACGCAAAGAAAAAGAACTAGAACATCAAAATCTTTTCGTCCGCATTTTCTAACGATTTGTTAGAAGATGAGCCTCAAAGCTTTAAAGAAGCAATGTCGAGCCCTAAAGCTCTATATTGGAAAGAGGCTATAAACGATTAAGTAGAATCCATTTTTCAAAATCATACGTGGGAACTAGTGGATCTTCCACCAGGTTTAAAACCTCTAGGATATAAATGGATATTCAATAAGAAAATGAAAGCAGATGGATCTATTGATAAATATAAGGCCGTATCGGGTTATCAAAGGTTACAAGAAAAAGAAGGTTTGACTATTTTGATACCTATTCACCGCTTACAAGAATATCATCCATCTGAATGTTAATAGCTATCATAATATATTAATAATCTTTGAAATACATCAAATTGATGTAAAGATATTTTTAAATGGTGACTTCGGACGAAGAATATACATGGAACAACCCAAAGGGTTTATCGTTCCAGTCAAGAAAAGAAAGTTCATTTCGCTTTGTTAAATCCCTTTATGGATTAAAGCAAGCGCCAAAGTATGGGCATGAGAAATTTGACAAAGCAGTAATGATGACAGTTCAAATCAACGAAAGTGTGAAAATGTGTATATGTCAGAACAATCCAACGGGGTTTGTCATTATTTGTCTCTATGTTGATGATATGCTCATTATGAGTAGTAATAATGAAGTCATTAAAACTACCAAGAAAATGTTCAACAATAAGTTTAACATGAAAGATGTGACGCCCCAAACCCGGGGGTCCGTTGACTACCACAACTACGGAATACAAGTGGATGCCTGCCATCTCGACGACTCGTAAAAACTCCAGAGTCTCCTCTTTATACTGTGTGAGCTCTACTCCAAATACAACACTTGCATGAAACCCGTCCTGGGCAAATTCAATATAATCACATGATACAAATATGGATAAAACGGCCTCTTGGGCCCATACCACAATATCCATAAAACATACCAACTATATCCACAGTTCTAAGAGTTCAAACGTTTTTACTCTTATACAACATATATATTAAAATACTCGAATTCTAAAACATGTAAACATCATCAAAGCCACAACCATTAATCCTGGCCTCGCACGCCTCCCCTGCATCTGCAAAATAATATCCCTCTGACGTGGTGAGCTAATGCTCGCAGGGAACGCCCTAAGTGGCTACTCCAGTGCGCAATGTTCCAAATAAACATACTACATTCAAGCAAATGCATGATCCTACCAATGTCTATACGACCAACCTCGCATCACGTCCTCACCGACTCTCTCACACTCGCCAAGCCTCGTATGAGAATTATTGTTTTGTTAGTTTGTGAACAACTCCGATGAATATATATCACTGGGCCAAGCCCGACGATTGATATATTATTTGTTTCGTGGACTACCTCGCATGAATATCAATCGGGTCATCCGACGATTGATATTTTTCATTTGGACTACCCTCCGATAATTAATATTTTAGACTCACTCCTCGAACCATTTTCTAGACTCATCTCATGCACTAACTCCTATAGTCCTAGGATGTTCCAAAGGCATATGAATGCATGATGTCAACTCCAATACAGTCTAATCACATGCAAATATGTAAACATGCACATATCCACATAATATCCAATCACACAATCATGTCATGTAATTAATCAATTCATACATCAAAATTAGCTCCCTTGGGCTAATGATCATACACGAGAAATTCCACTTGAATCACTCGACCAAACATATAATTTTACAAAAATTATTTCATGATCATCAAGCTGAACAAGAAACCCTAGGTTAATGCTCCTCTGCATAAATTCTGCTCACCTAGCGAACCCGGTTTCACGGCCATTTCCATTTCACACAAACCAATACATGATTTATTATGGAAAGCACAATTTGACATCCCAAACTGAAATTGTATGTCACTGGGCCGCTACTGGGTTTCAAAATTACATCAATTCCTGGCCCCAAGGCTCGATCGATCAAACGGCCGTCTGGGCTAGCCTCAATCAACCGAAACATTAACATGCACTTAAACGAAGAATAAACCCAAGTAGGAGAAACCCTAACTCTTGGAGTTTGAGGAAACTCCCAACCGGCATCACGCTGGCCCTCTCCGCAGCGCCTCTTTCTTGTCCCGAAGACCGCCGACGGTCGGATCGCGTGTATTTCTAGAGAAAAGTCAGAGACCTTCTCTCTAAAAACCTCCATTTCCGTCATAGCAAATTTACCGATCTTTTCCTTATTTCACGCTTTTGTTCTTATTTTTAAGTGGGGAAGACAACTCCTATTCACTAATTTGTCTTTTAGTGACTTAAACTAATTCCTATAATGCCAATTTTGGCCCTCTTTCCCGCTACATTCTAATTATTTCGCCGTCCATTTCCACCACATTTACCATACTTACGGCCATGAGTATCGTGTCATATGACTTCGTCGCGAACGGTAAAATCGCTTTTACAAAGACCAACCACAATGCCTCGAAAAACGTGTCGACTCCGACTGTCTCGGAATTCGACGAAATTTTACGTGCTAGCTAGATTTCGCGAGACGATTCCAACGGTGAAATCCGTTTCTTCATCCGAGATCTAGGTGTTTCCGATGTTATACTTGGGATAAAGATCTCTAAAACATCAGATAGACTAATATTATCTCAATCACATTACATGGAGAAAATTCTCAAGAAATTTAAACAAGATGACAGCAGTCCAACGAGAACACCTCTAGATGTAAATCTATATTTATCCAAAAATAATGGCAAAGCATATCACAACAAGAATATGCACAGCAATTGGAAGCCTAATGTACGCCATGAATTGTACCTGCCTGCATAGCTTACGTTGTCGAAATTGAGTAAATGCACGCAATCCAAGTACTCCACCATTGAAGGCAATAGTTAGAGTTTTAAGGTATTTGAAATACACCCAAAACTATGGATTGCACTACTCAAAATATCCAGCAGTACTTGAAGGATACTGTGACGCGAATTAGATATCCGACACCAAAGACTCGAAGTCCATAAGTGGCTATCTATTTACACTTGGTGGTGGAGCGATGCCTTGGAAATCTTCTAAGCAAACGTGCATTGCTAGATCCACGATGGAATATGAGTTTATTGCACTAGATAAAGCTGGTGAAGAAGCAGAGTGGCTTCGTCATTTCTTAGAAGATATTCCAATGTGGCCACAACCTGTGCCTGCTATCCGCATTCATTACGATAGTCAATCAACAATTGGAAGAGCATAGAGTCATATATATATAACGGTAAGTCTCGACATATTCGTCGAAGACATAATACCGTAAGACAACTTCTCTCTAATGGTATTATGACCATTGAATACATAAGGACAAAGAGAATATCATGGATCCGTTAACCAAAGATTCAATTGCAGAGCAAGTAAGTAACCATCGAGGGAATGGGTTTAAAGCCTATACACTAAAGAGTCACCATAATGGCAACCCAACCCACCGACCGAGATCCCAAGATTCAGTTCAAAGGGACAACCGAATTTTGTGTGACTCATTAAAGATCACTACGGAGAACAAATCTCCTACTCGTTTCTATTATCAAAGTAGTGATGTCTACAGCGTTGAATAGGGTAAGCCACGCTTTTAATGATTCTTATATATTGTTAAAGACAAGTGGGGTATAGCATAATACCTTCCATAAGAAGTCACCTATGTGGGAGGGAGAACCTGGTCTGCCTATGAGAATGATAAAGGCTAAATTCTCTAGAAGCACCTATGAAAACCAGAATTGCTCAGTAATAAAATGAACACAATCGTGAGAACCAACCGTGTTAGGAAAGATTCTGTATGAATGTTATTGTCTTGGTTTACACAAATGATTGAACAGTTCAAGACATCATGTTCACTGATCAATCAGTAACCCTGATAACATTTTACAAGGGAAGGTTCAAGGCCACAAGCTACCTTCCTCTATACAGAAAATTTCCAACTGAACTCTCTCTTAGTGTCAGGACGTCATTTGCATTACTACCAATTTCATCTTGGGATTGTTGGAAAAAATGGGTTTGAGCATAATAAATTAACTATCTTTGAGCTAAAATTAAAATGGGTCCCACAAACTCTTTGTAGTGGGTCCACATGGGAATGTGTTTTCCTCCATGAGGAGATGAAGATTATATATTGAGTTGCTCAAAACCATTAAGGAGTGAATTAGAAATTGCCTCTAAACATCACCACTTGAAAATGATAACAAAAGCTTTCAGCTTGTGAAAAAGCTTATGTCCCACATAGGATAGGAATAAGACTTTTAAAGAGTATATGTACACCTACCTTGTGTTGGGTTTGGGCCCTAAGGGGCACCCTAGTTTTGTAGAAGGGGGAGGACCTAGCACATGCTTGGTTCACCACATACGAGAGCGCATCACGCCCGCCTAAATCCCGCACCAAACCAGCCGGCCCAGTGCTCGGTTCGTGGCCGGTTATGTATACATCCTGAGTTTTTTTAGCCTCAAACTGTCATTTTCATGATGAGTGTATGTCACACCCTCGATCCCTAACCGACCCGATCATGGATCCAACCAAGTCCCGGGCGCGAGACTACCTTATACTATATATATCGGGACTTCATTGACCTCGTTTCTTCTCGTGAGCCGCACTTCGTACTGGGTATACAAACAATTTCGTAATAACAAAATCATTTTACATATACAAAGAACTACCACCGTAGTGGTGTGTCCATCACAATCTATACACATATATAAGAGTCCCTTTACTTGTACTATTACAATTTTATTTATTACAAACTCGTAGATTGCTAGCGCCATGAGCACCTATCTCGAGCCTACCGCTGGTCATGTGAATGTCCCGCCTTCATCCTTGTCTTCGCCAGACTACATGGATTGAACACCCGTGCTAAGCTTTACGCCTTAGTGGGAACATAAGTACGGACAACCACCAATGGCGACTGTCAGTTTATACATATGCATTATATATATCTAAACATATTTCTATAACATAATTCCTTATCATCTGATATTCCTATTTCATGTCAATATTTTTCTATTTCATGTTCTATTTCTTTAGCATATCCTTTACTTATACTTTTTCTGTATTCCTATTTCGAGTACTATACGTATTCCTATACTTGTCCTGTGTTCATCTCTCACGCTATATGTCTTTTCAATGTTCTTATTCTTTGTCAAGTTACATAGCATGTCTCTAGTCTATGTCTTTTTCATCTTTCGCTCTAAGTGTCTTTATTGCATTCTTTGTACCACGATATCATATCATTCCTTATCTATCACATACATTTTTACGTTCTATTCTATCATATACTTTCAGGTTCGTATTCTTTTCGTGCTTTTCCCTCAGGTCGCTTAAAGCCAATACTTTCATATTATATCTCTATTTTCATATTACATGAGTTTCTATCTCATCGTTCATAAATCTCCCATAGGAGTATAATACTTATTCTTTTACTATCATAATATATACTATCATCTTGTACTTTTACTTCGTTTCAGAATCGTTTATATTTCATCGTAGATACAAAGGTTATGCTTCTCATATCATGTCATATCATATACTTCTTGTATTTTCGTTAATTAATTATAGAATCGATTATCATGACAGATTCGAGAATCTGCTATGTTTGTCATTCAAGAGCAATGTGAGCCTCGTGCTTTCATATATTGTACTTTCCATATGCTTTTCGATACTATGCCATATGGCTTTCCATTCTTTCAATTTCATACTTGTACTATCGTATACTTTCGTGGTTTCGAGGTACCCGTAGCCATGTAGATTAATCCGGAAGACATTCAAATTTTTACTTTATTCGTCGAGTCTTATCATATATCCGCTTGACTACCTAGACCTATAAGAAATGAGTAGATGCAAGATACTGGCACCCGGCGTACACATAAGATCGAAAGCCATAAAGACCTCGCCAGAGTACCTGAAAACTGAATGTGAGTGCCGTAGCACTAATCAGAGTACCGGCATTTCAATCGGGAGGCCGGAAGATAATCGAGTACCAAGATAATCGTGAAAGGTCGGAGCACTAATCAGGACGTCCACTCATTCATTCTTTGGTCCTAGGTAGTCATATGATCATATGTCTGTCATAATTCATAATGTATATTAATCACATTTTGTGTTCATAACATATTGCTTTTCATGTTAATGTTACTTATTTCAGCCGTTTTCATATTTCATATTTTGCTATCATTTAATTTGTCTCTCGTATCATATATGTAAATCATATCATATATCATGAATGTATCTTATGCATCTCTTTGTATTCATGTAGTCATATATATCTTATCTATTCATATCTGCTATATCACCATGCATCATAACATTTATACATTTCTATCATGATTTAACTATTCTGTACTTTCTATATTCCTATCATGTATACTTTTACTCATTCATATATTCATACATGTACCATCATTCACGCACATGTACTCATTTCTATGCTTTGTCATCTGCTTATCTCTATTGGTCTTAGCATTTACATATTCCTATCATGTGTTCCTAGCATGTTCCATTTTATTCATTTCGGTATAACTATCATATATTCCTATCATTTACATATTACTGTCATGTCTTTATCTATTCATACTTTCTATATTTCTATCATGTTCCATCTATTTGTTTATGCATGACAATCATATGTTCACATTGTATACTCTATATTCATATGCTCTATCATTCGGTAATCGTAGGCTATCATATCTTATGACATATCCTATCATATCTTATCATATTCTATAATCTCTATACCTATCATTCTTATGACATATCCTATACTCATATCATATTCATGTTTTATGAACCCATCTATACATATTGCATTTCTATATTTTTCTTGTTTCATGGCTATTACATATAGCACTTCATATACTTATGAAGTATGATGTCTATGAAATCACACCTCATTCATATATTCTCATTCCTCTATGAATTTAGTTTACTTAGGAATTGGAGTCAATCCAATCGGATCATCCAATCTAAAGTTATGGCATTTTCATGCCAACTAGTCATTTTACCTATTTTTCTGGTGACAGTTTGTATTACTAATTTTTCCGGGGTCTTAACTTCATATTTTGACACTATGTCCTTATAATCATTTAAATCTAAGGTGCTAAGGGTTCTATTCCAATCGAATCACCCAATTCGAGTAATCAAACTCAAGTTACGTCCAAACAACCTGACTTCTATGTTCAACACTGAAACTAGAATTAAGTTTGCACATGGGCCCACTTAGAGTGTATATTTGGGCCACGATCAGAATTTGGCGATACCTTCTTAAGTTTTGTTCTCCTTTGAAGTCTATTTTACTGGCCACTTGAATCACTCAAATCGATAAGAAATGAGTAAGTTATGGCCAAAATACTAAACTCGGGTCAAAACCGGAAAACTGCAACAAGTTGTACTGCACAAGCTCGTTGCACCGTACAACTTGGCCAAAAATGACCAGAACTGAAATTGTACCGGTACAAGCTCAAGTTGTTACTAATCCCCCGAAAATGCCCAGAATGGGTATTTTCTCCTCTTTTTCATGCATTTTCCTCCATAGATCACTCCTAATACATCCTTCATCAAAAACTAACATGGAATCCCTCTCAAGAACTCCACAAACACTTTTAATTTGTAAAGAATCCTAGATTCATACCAAAATTCACCCAATTCTCTACAAACTTCTGGAATTTTGAAGGATTCCATATCTACTCCTTCTCATCTAGGCTTTTCCACCAAACTTTAAATCTAGAGTTAAATTGTTTCGTTTAACAAACCCTAGAAAAGGAAACCAAATTAATGGCCAAATGAAACCCTAGCAATTCATAATCCATACATAAAAATCTAAGTTCCATACCTTGGCTTGGAGTTTCTTTTTTTTTCTTTTTTACTTCTTCTTTTCTTCTCTTCTTCTTCTCTTCTCTCTCCTTCTCTTCTCTCCCGTTTTTCTTCTTTTTCGGGAGACCAAAATATAAGATATTTTGATCCCCAAATTAAGGCCATGTCTGCCAAGACAAAAACCCATTCTTTGTTTTAAGTTTTCATAATTGCATTTGCCCCATTTCTCTTCTTTTATCTCTATTCCATCTTTTCTATATTTGCTTTTAATCCCATCTCTTCATCTTATAACACTTAAGTCCTCAAGTGGTAAATTACCACTTTACCCTTGGCTCTCGAATTAATTCCGGGTCTTTGTTTTATTTTCCGTAAATTCCATATTTAGCTTTTAATATACCCTAAACAAGTCCGAAACTCAAGTATGGTATATTTCGATGTTACAAAGGTAGGTTACCATTGGGAGTCCAAACGTCACATTTTGGAATTGATCGAATGGGCGCCTTCCACGACGCGATGGGCCATGAGCGAGTCTATAAATAGGACACACAATCAAGCATTTAGAATTGAATTTCTTTTTTCCCATCTCCATTTTAAGAGAGCGAATTCTGCACAAGTACTGGTTCGACAGCCAACCATTGGTAGTGCTTCCTTTTGCTTTGGGAGATCATTTTATCCTGGGAGTATCGACGCTAAGAACTCACATCAGCGAGGGTAATACAAATTGTCTTAAGGAAATTGTGTCCAACACAAAACTTGATCAGTTTCTAATTTCTGCAAGCAGGTTCCATTTTATTTCATTACCGTTCTATTCGTCATTTTTAGTTCTAATTATCATACTGATATAGAAGATTCAAAAACACTTTCCCTAATCGAGTTGACGAGGCCATAGATGTGTGCTTTACCAGAAAGAATTTTTTAGTTTTTGGATCTTATCTTTTCTTAAAAATTGGGAAATTCATCTCTAAACTCTTTCCAACATGGTTGAACATAGTTAATTTTATAGCTTATGATAGGTCAGGCCCAAAAGGCCTAAATCCATGTTGAAGCCCAATTATAATAAAAAACTCAGACCCATGAAGATCCAGCAGAGCCAAGGAGGTCTAAGCCCAATTAAAACTCATCAGCTTACTACATCACTGGGGAAGCACCAAGAGCCTTACCCTAGCCGCCTTGGAAAGGGTCAGCCCTCTCCTCATCCCGACCGGTCTCAGCTGAGAGCCCCCAACCACCCTCGGCCCGCTGAGGAAGCCAGCAAGAACCCGCCTATAATAGATACTTAGTTGCTATTGAGTCGCCCAACCTGTTAGGAGGTGACTATAAATTGTAAGTTCCACCAACACTTAGGGGGCATCACACTCTACAGAGCACACCTATCTACTACTTCTCTAAACTTATACTCTCTGCTCTTTGCACACTTGAGTTAATAAAAGACCGAGCGACTCTAGCCATTCAAAAGTGGACGTAGGTCACCTCGAATTCAACCATCAGAATTTCGCTCACTCTCTTCACCTTAATTACTACGCTTATTACTCATTCTTGACAGGGTGCAAAGCCACAGCATCATTATTCAGGTCGTCTCGTGGGAGTCTTATTCTCATTTCTACTAAACACTTTTTCTGTTCAATCAATGGCAATCACAACCCGGTCGATGAACCAGCCTGAGGATATCCAACCAAGAGAAGAGGTGGTTGCCCTAACCAATCAAGTCCTAAGCACGCAACAGGTGTTGGAGACCATGCACGAACTTGTGGCCTAAAATAAGCAAATTCTTCAACTAATGCTCAATACGCAAGGAGGAGCACAGCCTAGACCTCAAGTGAGAGGAGTTCCACTCCTTGGATGTCAAGGAACTCCACACATGGGTGCTCCTCATTCGAGTGCCACCTTTGGAGCCCATTTGGGCGCCCCACCTATGGGAGCCCCCTCGCGCCCAAAGATGGGAGAGAGCTCCCCACGAGGGACTTCCACTCCTCCCTCCTCTAGCCTCGTACTTCTCACGTGGAGACCCTCATCTCCGCAGGACGAGTGGAAAACCAGAGTATCAGGGCATGGGAGTCATGTTCACGACAATTCAAGAGGAGCTCCCAATTAATGGGATGAGAAAATTAGAGAAGTACAAAATCAACTAGGTGACGTCTTCAACGCCATGAAGGCATAAGGGCTTAAGACTGTGGACTATCTTGTTAGGCGGACTGACACGCCTTTCAAACCAAATGTGGCGAATTACCCCCTCCCACAAAAGTTTAAAATGCCATCGGTGGAGACCTTTGATGGTAAGAAGGATCCCCTAGACCATTTGGAAACCTATAAAACTCTAATGCAACTGCATAATGTCCTCGATGAGATCATGTGTGTGGCGCCCTACCACTCCATGTGGGATCCGCTCGATAATGGTTTGCCAAGCTCACTTCCAAACCCATCGCTCCTTCGAGCCGAAAGCAGTCCTTCATGTCGCATTTTATTGTGAGGGCAGCCACCACCGTAGCTCATTACCACCGCTTAGCATAAAGCAGATAAAGATGAAGTCTCGAGTGAGCTACCACTGCTTTAACGAGGAGGTCCTTCGTGAGGAGCCCGATGACAAGGTCACATGACGCCTTCCCGGGAGGCCTCCCGCTGCCAAGCTTCCATCAGTGACGGCGCCCACCAAGAAGTATGTCGAAGTGAAATAAAGCCCAAAAGTACATGAATGCAGAGGACATCACAAGGGCCAAGCGAGTTAAGTCATCCAAAACAGGGGAGAAGAGAAAGGAAAGAGACAGAGATGACAAGAAGGAGACCAACAATAAGCATAGCAGGACAGAGAGGGTACCCGTTAAGGACCGACTCGGTCCTGCTCCTCAGAGGGACCGACAAGCCTTCACTCCCCTCAACGCCGTTGTCGAGCACATCCTATTCCAGATCTAAGACGACTTTCACAAAGAAAAGCAAAGCCTGGGCCACAAAGGCATCCTCCAAACCCTTGAACCTAATCATAATTATCGCTTCATAGCGACCATGGTCGTGACACCTACGACTGCTATGACCTCAAAAGACAAATTGAGGACCTCATTCAACTTGGACACTTTTTTACGCCACAGGCCTATGGTGCACCGCCACCACCTCATAATCAAGAAGATCCACACCCCATTGGAGAAATTCACACCATTTCAAGAGGACTTACAGGAGGAGGAGAATCCCTCTCCGTCATGAAGGCTCCTCGCCAGAGCTTAAATTCCTTAATGATGCATCCACCATCCAAGGCACCCAAGCATATGCAACATGAGGCTTCAAGATTCCACCTTCTCAAACAGTGACTCGAACGAACCAAAGACCCCCGACAACTCTCCGTGCTCATCATAACCGTTGCCAATTTCCAGGTGTGAAGGATCTTAGTGGATAGCTGCAGCTGGCGGACACTCTATCTACGTTGTTTACGACAAGCTCAACCTAGGCAGGGAGAGACTCCAACCCATAAGATCACCCCCTCACTGGTTCTCATGGAGAAGTGCAACTTCTGTGATCTATCACCCTGCCTCGCTCACCGCGACGTTGAAGACCCCAAAGTCTACGTCATGGTCAACTTTCGTCATAGATCACCCACGCCCTACAATATCACACCAGGCACTCGCTTCATCATGTTAAGAGTTTGACCTCCCACCACCACCTCATTCCAGCCTAACCCCGAATGGAGTCGGAGAGATACGAGGAGACCAAATAGTAGCAAGAGAGTGCTATGTCTCCTCCATGAAGACCAGAAAGCCACATGAGGCATTGCAAGTAGAGGTCCTCGACCTGGTAGATGACGCTCACGATAGAAAGAGAGAACCAAATAAAAATCCCGAATTCTAGCCTTAGATGTGTTGAGCATCCCAGAATGAAGGTACATTGGCTCTTCTCTCTAAAGACGGTCTCACAAACACAGATTTTCAAACGAATATGGATATTTTTGCATGGTCACGCACCCGCGGATCACCTCGCCGCACCACCGCCCTGATATCACCCCGCCACAACCCCACTTATTAAAGCTGGCGGCGCCTTCCGACTCCAAAGGGGCCTCAAGCCGATGGACAAAGAAGTAGGGAAGCTGATAGAGAATGGGCCATGGCAGGTTGAGTTGGCTACCTCGACGGTTTCAAATGCGGATGGCAACCGTGCCACTGAAATACGCCCTGTCAATCCCATCGAGCTCAACGCATGTCCAAAAAGATATTATCCGCTACCACCGATTGACCTCCTCATCATCATGCTACAAATGTAGCATGAACTACTCACCTTCCTAGATGATTTTGGGCAATAACCAGACGCGATGTGCACCGCCCAAATCAGGAGAAGACTTCCTTTATCACTCCGAAGGGGACCTACTGCTATAGGGTCATGCCCTTCGGGTTGAAGAACGCAGGGGCAACCAATCAACGGTTGGTGAAGAAAATGTTCCAGTTCTAGATCGGGCAAACGATGGAGGTCTATGTTGACGACATGTTAGTGAAGAGTCTTGTCAAACCAAACCATATTGACCATCTCCAAGAAACCTTCAACATCCTACGGTCATACCACATGAAGCTGAATACTGAGAAATGCGCCTCTAGCCGTAGTGGTCAGCAAAAATTCTTAGGCTTTATGGTCAATCGAGGACAGCTGAACCCCTCACAATATCAAAGAAACTGATGATGAAGTCACCTTCCTCAACCAAGGAGCTCCAGCTGGCCTCAATCTAAGAATTGCAAAGACTTAATGTGTTCGCCTCCAAGTCTCGCAAACAAGTGTCTACCTTTCACTGTACCTCCAAAGGCTCCTTTGAGTGGGGACTCAAGGAAAGGAAGCCTTTCAAAGGCTCAAATCCTATTTAGCTACACCCCCCCATCCTTTCACATGCTACTCTAGGAGAAACTCAGATTTATACCATTCGCCTCACCCACAAGCTCACCCTGTCAAACAAAGATGAACTGGAAGACCCATCTACTATGTGAGTAGAGTATATGTAGTGGGAGCAGCTCGATATCTAGTGGCTTGAAAACTACTGCTCGCCCTTAATCTCAATCCAGATACGCCTACGACACTACTTCACCAAAGTCACAACATTGCCAAGCCGCGACACCAAATCCTAAAAGGTCCCGAAAGCGACGTATCCGAGGCTCCTTATGGGCAAGTGTTGAACCCTAGTGAGCTGAGATTCAATACCAACCAAGGGCGGCCATCAAAGCACAAGCACTAGCTGATTTCATTATCGAGCTTACTTCAGCAGAAGAGGAGAACAACGAGTTTTTCACCTCGCCCGGTGAGGACACCCAACTACCGAAAGAAGCTAGTGTCCAAACCCCTTATGGAGCTCAAGTTGGTGTCCAGACCCCTTCTGGAGATAAAGTTGATGTCCATACCCCTTATGGAGATAAAGTTGGTGTCTAGACCCCCTCTAGAGCCCAAGTTGGCTTCCAAACCCCTTATGGAGCTCAAGTTGGTGTCCAGACCCCTTTTGGAGATAAAGTTGGTGTCCAAACCCCTTCTGGAGATAAAGTTGATGTCCTGCACTCTAGTGGAGCCCGTTGGTGCCCGTAATCCTCGAGAGGAAGTTGCGTCCGCACCCCCCTCTAGAGTCATTGGCATCCGTGACTCTTACGGTAGCCTCAAGCTAGTCCGACCCCTTCCGCATGCTAAAGTTGGTACAAACCCCTTTAGAGATAAAGGTGTCCACCCTTTATGGAGCTCAAGTTGGTGCTCATGAAAATTCAGATCTTTCCGAAAGAAGCGGTGTCCAACCTTCGAGTTCAAGTTGGTGTCCAAACCCTTCAGAGATAAAAAGCTGGTGTCCGCACTTCAGACATACAGCGCCTGCATCTCCTCCCCAGAGTTAAGCCGCGCCTGCATCCCTCTCGAGATGAGGCAGGTGCTCAGACCCCCTTTGCAACTCAAACTAGCGCCCTAATAGCACAGCCTCGTGCACTGCCTCCCATGGATGAAGCCTTTGAGCATTCTTCTCTATCGCTATGGAAACTTTACGTCGACGGCTCCTCGACCGGTGGAGGAGGTGGAGCAAGTCTCGTTCTGATTAGTCCCGACGGTACCCCCTTAAAGTATTCAATGAAGTTTCACTTCATTGCTTCCAATTATGAGGCAGAATACAAATCCCTTCTCTCTAGATTAAGGTTGGCAATAGAAATGGAAGCCCAACACCTCCTTTCTTATAGTGACTCTCAATTAATAGTCAACCAAGTAAAGGGAGAGTTGGAGGCAAAAGGCACCAAGATGCAAGAGTACCTGGCTATAGCAAGAGCCTTAGCCGCTAAGTTCTAGTATTTCCAATCGCTCACGGTCCCAAGGGAAAGATAACATGGCTGCATACCCGCCATTCGCCCTCGATTCGAAGCCCCTCCAGAGCTAACACTCACCACTCACTCGTGCTCAACGCTGCCGGAGATGGGAGCTCACTGCATACCTAACTCGTGCATCCACTGAATCAAACTAGATGACCCCGATAAGAGCATACATCTAGAAGGGTACGTTATCGAACAATCCCCTCGAGGCCAGGAAGCTTAAAATGAGAGCTTCAAAATTCACCATCTTACAAGAAGGGAAGCGCTCCTCGCTTATCATAGATAAAGGGCCTTTCAATTCGAGGAAGTTAACTACGCATCGCGGATCCACATGCAATAAATCCTTGTGGGAACTCACTCAGAGGACTCCTCGCCAACAAGGCACTACGATAGGTCTACTGCTGGCCTACCATGGTAAGGGACGCCTGCAGAGTCTACCGGCGAAGTGACAAGTCCCAGCGGAGCCACCATCAGCACCTAAAGCTACCACCGTAAGAACTAATCTGCCAACACAAGTCCGTGCCTTCTCTCCAAATGGCATCGACATCCCAGGGCCCTTACCTCTCAAATCTATGATAGCCCCCTCCTCACAAATTCTACAAAGCTCCTCTCATGAGCCGCCTTCACCTCCCCGCTCCGCAGCAGCTCCCTTTGAGCATGGCCCCTCTCCCGGTCATCATCACAAGCTTTCCAAATTTCTCTCCTGAGCACGTCCTCCATGGGTCTCCAAAAGCCCGGCAAGCTCAAGATTAGTGGTCTTCCTCATGGGCCTCCTCAGCATTAGCCTCTAGTCAGCTTATATCTTCATGGATGCCAAAAGATCTATCTCCCCAAAGTTTAATCGGACAGCATGTGCGTGGTGTGTGTATAAATGTACGCCATGTGCGTAAGTGCACGCCACCCTTAACCCTAAGTAATATAGTACCAATGGTACGTATATCAATCACGGGGATGTGTGTTAACATGTATGGGTTTTGCTTTTGATAATATCCGAATAAACGTGACTGTAAGAAAGATATCGAAAGTGAGTAAATTTCAACTAAGCTATCGGCTTCAAATGAATTATCGGTATCGTTAAGACTGGTTATGTCTCCCCGTCACTTTCGATGGATTATTACTAAAGATGCTATTATTCAATGTATTTATAATTTGTCGATGGCTTGGGTGATCTTACTTACAAGATATCCTCTTGAGGTGTATGTCCTATTCGTGAATAGAGTTGAGTATATTTCTATCCCAACTCAGATAGCTTCCTCAAATGCTTAAATGTTCTAAACTGCCGCCATATTCAAATATTCTGAATATTCTTATTTACCGAAATCAACTAAAGGTCGCTTCATCAGATCTATGGATATCCTCATCTCGACCTCTGATTCCAAAATATGGTTATGCTAATGTTGGCCGTACATCACCACATATAATTGAATTATATATAAAGGTGGAGCAAACAATTTTTATAAACCAAATTTAATAATATAAATTACCTATCTTCAATCCATGAACATGTGACAAGGTTCACACACCAGATATAGATCTAAAACATACCTAATACCTAAATTATCGATATTAAATAAGTAAAACATCATCTCATTATCCAAAAATGGGAAAATACAAATCACGCTCTTCTTCAGACTTGATGTCGCCACGCTCCGGGATTTCCTCGTGCCCCAGTCCGTACGCCTCCGACACCCTCGCACTCCTAAATCCCGGTGCTTTAACAGATACGGAGGGCAGTCCGCTACTCACCGCTGACGTTGAGACGCGCCACGACGCTGAGATCGCCGCGACGTCGCCGTTTGACTTTTTTTTATTGTTGACCCAACGCCGCGACGCCGATCGCCACGACGTGGGGACGCCAGCGCGCGACGCTGGAACGCCGCAGAACGCCCGTACCACTTCATGCATTGCTTCACTCGCCCAATTTGCTTCCAAAGTTTGCTCTTTTCACCTCATTTGCACCTCGTATCGCCGTAGAATCTTGCCATGCCTGTGTACGAGCCATAAAAATACATATTTAAACGTAAAATAAAGCTAAAAACCTAAGATAGGCGCAGGTATACTCTGAGTGTTTTAGGCACTCATCACACCTCCAAACTTAATTTCTTGCTTGTCCCCAAGCAAGAATGGACTCTAAACAAGACACACACTCGACATACTGAAGTCTAACACTAAGATAGTGATGCACATGCCGATAAGTAGGGATCAAATCGGGACCGACTCATATTGTCTGTCGCTCTGAGTTCACAGATGCACAGTGTTCGACTTCTAAAACCCTGCTGAAATAGTGTGCGATCAGTGCCTCAAATCATGGTATTCAATAACCTTTCCCAAGGACCCTATGTGCCGAATGAATGACCTCTAAAGGTATACCTAGTTCCGACACCCCCAAACTTAAGCTCAACTCACCTATTCAAGAAGCTAACTAAGAAAGGATAAGAGCGCACCCTTTTATTCATACCAAAAATACCTAAAAATCTCCCTAAATACCTCAAAAAATGAAGGAGAACTAGTGCCAAGAAGTTTTAGATGAGTGTTCCTCAGAATGGGATCCATCGGGTGACTCCCCACCACAAGCAGGCACCGTATTAAATTCCTTCAAACTTCACCCCGAACACTAACCAAACTCGGGGCCCTAAGTCGTGGGAAGGATCCATCTTCCGTCTCCATGTGTAGCAGCAGCAGTCAATGACCCCACCGCTGGCTTAGGCATTAGGGCTTGAAGCCCCCGATCTGCCCTGGATTCATCGGGATGACCCACTTTATTCTAATTCTCTGGTGTCCATCTTTCCTTCCTCCTTCCTCTTCGATATTTTTAGTCAGGCCTTAATGGCAATCCTCTTTGATTGGGTGTCCCATCACTTAGATGGTTAGAGACCCTGAAGGTCTGGTCGATCTTTGGGTGAAGTCAGGCCCCCGGCACCTATGCATACCCCGCCAAGGTCATTAGTGTGTGGAGTGATAGTAGTCAGCCAGAATTCAGGTTTCTTGACTACCCGAATTGGTTCACTAAGCCTCCCACCTATTCAACCTAATTATCGGAAAGCATCAAACATCATACATGCATCCGTTTCCATGTCAATAGTGAATTCATTCAAAAGCGATCTTCGACTCTCAACATGGCACACATACAATGGACTACCCACACAGCGAAACTACTTCACGATAAGAATGACTCTAACACACACGCAAACAAAAACTAATACATGTCTCATCAAATTAAATTGAAAAGTAACCGAAACTAAACTAAACACAACTAACATGCTTAAACGAAAGAAAGAAAAGAAAATATTGCACAAATACGAAAATCGAAACACAACGAAACAAATCTAACCAAAACTCGACACACCTCACACCCCAAACAAAAATAACACCGTCCTCACTGGCAATAAAAGAACAGTAGAGGGTAAAGAGAACTCCCCTGGTGATCACTGCGGTGGAGGTGGTGGCGGCTGGTGGTAAGCGAGAAGTCGGTGCAACTGGGCCTCGCAAGGATCGCCGCCATCAAGAATAATGGCTGACGCCAAGACAAAGACGCAGATCAAAGACGGCTCTGATATCTCGTGATGAGGACTTGGTGGTTTCCCTGGTCTCGCCCTGTATCGCATCAAAGCAGTTCTATGAGAGCACCTGTCCCTGGGCTCGTGAGGGATCGGGAGGCCGCTCCGCGTCGCGCCGCGCGCTGAGCGACGAGATGAGGATCGCCAACGCCCTGGGACGTCAGGAGTCCAAAACAGCCCCATAGTCGGAAGCTCGCTCGTCCGAGGTCGCGGGGCCTTGAGTCGACCTTCTCGTAGTCGTGGCACACCCGATTGTCCGCTGATCGATATGGCTTTATCAGTGTACCACGCCATCGTCGCCGAAGGGCACCTACTGCTTCGTACAAGCCAAAGATGAGGAAAGTGGTGCCTGCATTCATTTTCAAGGTCCCTGCTATGGAGGATAGCATCCTCTATAACCCGCCCAACATCAAAAGGTATATCCTCGTATGATGTATGGCTGAAAGTGCAGGCACGCCATGTCATTACACATACTGCCGTCAATAAGACGCCATGGGATGGGGCTCGATGCCGCATCTAGGTATAAAGGCCAAATGATGTCATCTGGAACGGATCGCATGGCTCCTCACTACAGCGCCCACCTCACCCCGGCCATTAGTCAACAATCTAATGACCCTGGGTAGCTCTGTGGTGCTCAGAAGTCATCAAACGGCTCCGGCGGAGGCTTCATCTAGACCAGGTTAACTTCTACTGATCGACTCTCGCACTAAGCTCCACTAATAATTCCCGCACCCGTGATTTCTTAAGGATGTGGGAGGCTAGATTACAGAATTTTCTTTCAATACACTTTATCGGCCGCCGGATGAGGTGGTCGCAAAGTGCCCGCCATCCCTCAGCCGCAATCGCTCATGGGAAAGTCATCGTGGTGGTGAAAACCCTCTCCTTTCGATAAATGAACTGCCTTAAATGAAAGAACCTACCCGGCAGCACCCTCATTCACGAACCCGCAGACATCATAAGCGCTCTGGTCTAGTCTCGCCGATCGACCTCGCCGGTAGTAATTTCGCCGCTGCATATTGGGAGTAGGACCGAGATTTCAAGTGGGGTAATGCAATGGTGATGACACCAAATTGGCTCACCCAACTGACCTAAACAAACTAAGCAAACACTTAGAGTGCACTAGGAAAACTTAAACTAAACCAAGTGTACTAATGACCCTAAACGCAGACTCAAACAATCTAAAATAAACCTGACACACCCTAAATGTGAACCTTAAAAGACTCGAGAACCGACCGTGGGATGATTATACCGCTATGAGCTAAGTGCCAGTGTGAATGCGATGGTGACGACCGTGTGTGATGGTGACGGTGATGTGTAAAGAGAAGGTCTGAGGCGTTATGAGCCTCCGACTCTGTGGTACGGGCGCCCTGGCAGAAGTGAACTGGGTGGCGGCCGTGCGGGCAAAGAGGCCAGGTTCAGTGGTGATAAAGGTGAGAAGAGCAAAATGTGTTGTGTGTGGCCTTGGGGTCAGTGGGCAACGCCGCGACAAGCCGGGGCAATCGCCGAGACGCTACGCAGAGGATAGTAAAGCAACGCCGCTGACGTCGGTAACGCCGCGACGCCCAGATCGGTACTAAACAACGCTTCTCGCCGCCGCCATCAACGCCGCGACGCTCCGCAGACGGGCAAGTATCAATCAACGCCGCGACGCTGAGATCTCACGTCGCGACGCTCCGTAGAGTAAAACTAACGCCGCTGACGCTGGAAATCAACGCGACGCCCGCAGACACTCAAAATCAACGTCGCGCGAAGGCAACTTCACGCCGCGACGCTCCAAAGAAGGGAAATCAGAGGTCGTCGCGAATGTTATACTCCAACGTCGCGACGTTACAGAGAAGGCTTCAAAAAATTTGCACATTAAGTAGCCCATTTATAAGGGACCCTCCCCTCTTGTAAATGTGACTCTCCTGACTCAGAATGCTCCCCGTGATAAATTGATCCTCCTCGCACTCCGCATTCCAGTCCCCGAAGTAAAACAACCAAGAAGAGATACCGACACGACAAAACCAAAGAACCCAATATCATCGAAAAACAAACACAAAAATGTCACTAAGAGAAAGGAAAAGTGCAAGAAAAACTCGGGTTGAGTTCCCAAGAAAGCTTATGTTTAATGTCGCAAACACTACTCTTAATCTCGTGCTCCTGGAAACCCAGCCTATGATTGCCGATCACACTCGCCTGACAGCGTCAAAGGAATGATCTACTTGTCTGCAAGAAACTCGCCTCCAAAATATGGCTTCAACCGTTGGGTGGTGACTGTGAATGTTCCTTTCTCATGATGTGTAACCTCTCTCGTCACATGTGAAAAGACTGTCGTGAAAGGCCCCTAATTATCAGACTTCAATTTCCGAAAGTGAGTTTTTGTGCAAGAATTGAACAAAGAACTTGTTGTCCTTCACGTGGAACTCTTCTTTCGTAATGTGTTTATCGTATAGCTTTGTCTTTTCCTCAGACGCTGCTGCCATTAGCTTCGCTCCCGACCCGCCTACCATCGAGCCGCATGCCGCTTCTCACCGCGTAGTGTATCGTCCTATTCAACTATCGAGTTCAAAAGAGGCTCGACATGCTCCAATTCCACTCGGAAGATGGCATGCTTTGCCATACACAAGTCTCCAGTGGCGACATACCCAAATAGTTTTAAAGTCGCATGCAGACGCCCGCAGTGCATCCTCGATCTTTAGACTAATCCTTCCCCTGAACTGTTAATCCGCCTCTCGTAATAGACTTAATTTCGATTTGACACCTCTCACCCATTTGACCGCGGTGGTATGCAAGAGATGTGCGATGACGATCCCATACTTTCACAGAAACCTCACACCACCTTATCAAGAATGAGTACCATTATCCGTGGATCAAGCACCGAGGGGTTCCAACCCGAGAATATGTCACCGCGAAGAAATCGAGCCACGACCGCATCGCTGGTGCGGGTCTGCACTGCTTCCACCCACTCGATACATACCACGCGCCACGCGCTGTGTCATATGTGACGAGGGAAATGGTCCCATGAAATCCATCCCCCATAAGTCAAATAGCTCTACTTCCAGAATGGGGTGCATGGGTGGTTCGTCCTCTAGGAAAGTCACTCCATTCTTTGACATTTGGTCACATGTGGATACAAATGACGAAAGACTAATAAGGTAGCCGCAGAAGCTCCACTAAGTGCCTCGCGACGTCTGGCCACCAAAATGCTCCACTTCGCATGGTGTAGAGAGTGGAAGTGGTTCAAGATACTGCTCATTTCATCTTCAGCACACATCTCCGGGATCACTCGACAAGATGTTGTCCGAAAGAACTGGCTCCTCCCAATAGTAAGAGTTTCGGGAGCAAAAGGAAACCGTTTTTTCGTTGATAGTTAAATTCTCAGGACTACCTCGCTGACATAAATAATTCATAATCTCAAACCATGAACTACCCTCTATCTTCAATAGCTGGGTGATTCGCTTCATCCGAAAGTCATCATTCACCGAATATCATTGCGTTTCGCTTCCTCCAATCGTGAAAGATGATCCGCCTACTCAGTTCTCGCCCTTCTTGCCTTTAATCTCAACATCAAATTCTGGCAAAAGAAAAGAATCCACCGAATTAATTCCGGTTCGCATTTCTTTTAGTCATCATACTTAATGGAAGGAATGATCGCAGTAATCACTAATCTTATCACAATCAAATATGGCCTAAATTTGTCGAAAGCAAAGACGATAGCCAATAGTTCTTTCTCTGTAGTGGCATAATTCAGCTAAGCATCATTCAAGGTTCTACTTGCATAGTAAATTACCTGAAAGATTTTCTCTCGTTTCTGCCCCAACATCGGGCCTAATCGCAGGTCTTAAGGCCACACATAAGTTCAAATGGAAAGGACCAATCCCTGAGCTAATGACAATAGAGCCGATACTCAACTTATCCTTCAACACCGAAATGCAGCTGCAAATCAGAATCAAACTCAAACGGGATCCTCGATTAGAAGGTTGTGGATAACCACAGAATCCGGCGAGAAACTGACGAACCGCCATAATCCAAATGCGGGCCTAAAAACTCGAATTCCTTTAATGGGATGAGGGTGGAGGCAACTTTTCATCGCTTCGATTCATCTGTTATCTACCTCTATCCTCTTTGCCGAACCATGTCCAAGGATCAATACCCTCTTACTCATAAAATGGCACTTTTCCCAATTGAGTACTAAGTTGGTCTCCTCACATCTTGCCAGCACAGCTCTCAAGTTTTCCAAACAGTTGTCAAATGAATTACCCAATACCGAAAAATCGTCCATGAAGATCTCAATTGTCTTTTCAACCATGTCAGAGAATATGGCCATCATACATCGTTGAAAAGTGCCCGACGCATTGCACAGCCCAAAGGGCATTCGCCTGAATGCGAATGTTCCATAAGGACAAGTGAATGCTCGCCTTTCTCCCCATCTCAGAGAGCTATAGCACTGATTGTAGCCTAACCATCCAAAAGCAATAGTATTCATGACCATTAATCGATCCAAAGATCCGATCTGTGGAAACTGGCAATGGAAAATGATCCTTCCGGAAAAGGCTTCTGCCTCAGCCTCGATAATCAATACAAATCCTCCAATCCGTGAATCGGCTCGAGAAGGCAAAGAAGATGTTATTTTCGCCGACGACGCCTGTTCCCCTCCCTTCTTCTGGGCACTACTTGAATCGGACTTACCCATGCACCGGCCCTCGAAATGGGAGCAATCACCCCAAGATTCAGCCATTAGTTTTTAAAACTCCCTTCTGACTACCTCATCATCGATTCAAACTCCCCCGCGTCCACCGAAGGTTTATGTCTATCTTCTAGTAAAATACGAGATGCATGCACATAGAAGGGCGATCCCTTTAAATCTGGGCTTGCTATGAGACCATCCGAGTGCATGCTCAGATCTCTAAGGACCTCAATAACTTCTCTTCCTCTAGTTCACCGGCCAAAGATGCTTAGATGATCACCGTGTAGTAGATGCTACTCCAAAGTGCACACACTCAAACATAAAAGTGGTGAGGGCTCTGTCCCAACTTTAGTATTGTCACCATGGACTGGAGTTTTAACTCCTTCACCTAGAGACTCGCGATGTTTCCTTCATTGTGTCCGAAAGAGTCCATCCATTTAACATATTCTTTCCGCCTCTTCGCCCTCAAGCTCCTGACCTATTCACTAGGCTAGCTTCCCAAAGGGTTTGAAACCACTTTGGCAGACATAATTATACTCTACTATTTCTCGCCATGAATAGCATCACCACGATCTCACCGCTTCAAACACGTTAACTCGACTTCATCTTCCCGCACTCACTTCCCGCCTCCGGGATATCAACCTGCTCCCACTGCAAGAAATCCGGCCTTACCCAAGATTACGGGTATTTCTTTATCTTCTCCATATCTAATACAATGAAATCAAGGAAGATAAACTTGTCAACTCCTTACTAGACATCTCTACGACCCCCTCTCGATGCTTCCAAAGATCTATCACTGTTTCAAGTGTGACTATACGCAATCTCTCACCTAGTCCCAAACGCTTGAAAATGGGATATGCATAAGATTAATGTCAGGCACCTAAATCACATAGGCTTCCTCAAAGATAGCATTTCCAATAGTGCACTGATAGGTAAAAGCTTCGAACCGCCTCGGGTCCTTAAGCTACAGCCTTCTCTGGCATATACCACATTCTCGCTAAGTTAATCAAGCTTCGAAATCAGCCAATCTTCTTCTCTTCTCGATGTAATGTCTTTCATACCTTATATAATCGGGCATCTCTGCCTAGTGGCACAAGAAACTGATATTGATGGTAATCTTTAACACGCCCATGAATTTGAATCGTTTATCCAAATTTTATGTTTTTAGGACGCTGCAAGGAACTCGCGGGCCGGGCCTTTGCTTCGTGAGAGCCCCTCTCACATCGCTTATTGTCGCTCCTTATCTCGCATCATCATTCGACCGGCCGATGACTTTCTCGCCCCTACTCAGAATCGACGTCGTCTCCAATTCTCTACCACTTCTCAACATAACTTCAACATAACCGCTTTGACATGTTCATTCCCATCTCTTCAAGCCATTTCTCTCGAAGTTGCTTGGTAAGGAACCCGTTGCCTTTCGTCAATAAGTTTGAAGTATTCACCCATTCAGACTTCCAAATTTCTCATTTATGCCGCCGATTGTTCAATCGGGCTCTGTTCTCACGCATATTCGCTCGGGTCTCTATCTATGAAAGCAGCAGGAGGTTAACATCTGTGCAAGAGCTTGTTCTAAGTCCACCTTTTTCTCAGGAGGTGGTTCACTAGCTCGGTTCGATGGCATATTGTTCTGGTTATTCCTCCATCCATAACTCATCATTCCTCAATCGCTCGACTCGATTATTACGCCACCGCCTTGATTTTGATTCACAATTGTTTCCATACCGCCTCACGATGTGATCGACCCCATCGGAATCCCCACACATCGGGCCCGCCATCATAGTTTCAATCGATATTCTCGCGGCTATCAGGTTTGCCTCTCTCATGTAATTCACACACCTCGGCCGGGTCGGGTCTCGTATGGTATCTCGCGGCTCCTTGCCGCCTATTTAATCGCTTAGCCGTCACCGTGCTACATGATTAACCGTGATTGTCGAGACCCCATTATCCGTGCCACCCACCGTGTTTATCGGATAACCTTCTCTTCAGGCCACTCCATTTGTATTGCTAAAAGATCTTCTAAGATTTCATAAGCTCGTCTGTGGTTTTCTTCATCGTGGATCCTCCGTACCCGAAAGGCCAATCAACGTCTAGTCGCATTCTCAAACCATTATAAAAGTGTGAACCTCGCATCCGTACCGTCACTGGTGTGGCATTTTCAACAGCCGTGGAATCTATCCCACGCTTCGCCCAAGTTCTCCCCAATCGCTCCAAACGTGACGATCTCGTACAAGTTTCAGAATTTTCGAAGGTGGGAAAAAACTTAGTCAAATTTCACTAAATCGCTCCATGAAGCAATGTGGAACTGGCGGAGCCAATTTGTTAGCCAATGCTGGGCCTCATCACCTAGGGAGTGAAATAATCTCAACATGAGTGCTTCTTCAAAAGAACCCCATCAGACAGATCGTGATTTTAAAACCCCCGCTGAAGTCGGTCAAATGCATATTCGTTCTCAGCGGTACCCATGAAACAAGATATTTCGATTCAGAATGTTACCGACTTCGCTCAAGTTGCCGCCCGAATGTGGGTGGTCGCCTGATAGCTGTCCTAACGATCAGCGGCAAACTTCTCTAGTAACATGAATGGATCATCCGGGCCGTATAAACACCGGGCACGTGAGTCCCGCCGCTATTCCCCATTTCGCCTGCGGGTTCATTCCGCTTCAATGTCAAGATTCCCGCTCTTCGTTTCCGGCGATTAAGTGATTTCTAACTGCTCGCTTTCTCGTTTCCTACAGACATTCCTGCAAAGTCTCTTCCTGCCTGTGGATCAAACAGATGTCGGGTCAACTCTGATCCCGACGTCGCATATACTTAATTAACTAAACCAAGAATCACACCTAACCAATAATACTAAATTACCATCACTTTGTAAAAAACAAATAAAAACAAAAATTTCCCGTGAGTAATATCTAATCGTTTTTATTCTCTATATCACCCAATCATCACTGCAAGAACTACGCCATAAAAACTTGATAGGCATAAAGCGTGGTGTGTATAAATGTACGCCTATGTGCGCAAGTGCACGCTGTCGCCAAGTAATATAAAGGTACCAATGGTACGACATCGATCCACTTACGCCGTGTGTGTCAATACAAAAGGTTTTTCTTTTGATAATATCTAATAAATCGTATTGTAAGAAAGAAATCGAGTGTAAATTTCAACTAAGTTTCATTGGTTCTAATGAATTATCAGACAAGACTAGGGCACACCCCTCATTACTTTCGATGGATTATTACTTAAAGATGCTAATATTCAAATGTATTTATAATTTGTTGATGGCGTAGGTGATTCTTGATTTTACGATATCTCTCGAGGTATATCCACTTATTCTGCAACAGAGTCGGTATATCTCTATCCCAACTCAAGATTTAAATGCTTAAACGTTCTAACCTCAAGTGCCACCTTCGTGGATCTAATATCTCTATTTATCGAATCAACTCAAAGGTCATTTATCAGATCTCTCTGATATCCTCATCTCTAATCTCTGACTTCCAAAGATATATGTTAATGTCGTAAGCCAGACATCATATAATTGAATTATAGATATAAAGCAGAGCAAACAATTTTATAAAACCAATGAATAATATAAATTATCGATCTTTATCAGCGAACATGTGATGGTTCAATGAAGACCCAGATATAGATCTAAACATAACGCAATACTAAATTACGACATTAAAGATGTAAAACATCATTCGTAATATCCAAAATGGGAAACAATACAAATCACTGGCTCTTCTTCGAGATCGATGTTATCACGCCTGATTTCCGCCCTAGTCCGTGACGCCTCGACATACCTCGACTCAACCCTTGGTGCTTTAATGATGGAGGGCAAGATTCGCTACCGACGCCGCTGACGCTGGGTAAACGTAGGCCGATCTGAGATCGCCACGACGCTGAGACGCCGCACGCCAAGGTCGCCACGACCATCACCACCCAACGTCGCGACGTCAGACGCCACGACGTTTGAACGCCGCGACGCCCACCAATTTCATGCATTGCCTTCCACCGCTCCAATTTGTTTCCAAAGTTTGCTCTTTCACCCCATTTGCACCTCCGTATTCGTAACTCACGCTCGTATCAGCCATAAAATACATACATTAAACGCAAATAACGCTAAAACCTAAGATAGCGCAGTATACCGAAAGTGTTTTAAAAATTCATCACGCCTCGTGGATTCGCCACTACAAGCTCACTTGCTAGTCGTGACTAGTAGCTTCAAGCTCGCAACCGCTTACAAAGAAGGGAGCTCCTTCAGATGACTTCATTGTTTCGCCTTGGCTATTATGATGATGAGCCCTTGAAAGTAGGTAGACAAAACGCACTGCGCAACGCCGACATGGCAGCAGCCGGAGTCTTCATAAGCCGTAATCACCCAACTAAATGCCCCTCCAAGTTTCTCGAACACTCCGGGCATCGAAGGCAATGACGGGTCGGGCCCAAAGGCCTAAACCATGTCGCTTCCACTATAATCAAAACTCATACTCATGAAGATCCAGCGAACCCAAGGAGGTCCAAGCCCAATTAAAACTCACCAACTTACTACATCACCGAGGAAGCACCAAGAGCCTTACCCTAGTTGCCTTGGAATGGGTCAACCTCTCATCTCGACGGTCTCACGGAGGAGCCCTCAACCACCTCGCTCATTGAGAAGAAGTCAAGAGCTTCGCTATAATAGATACTTAGTTGCTATTGAGTCGCCCCAACCTGTTAGGAGGTGACTATAAATTGTAAGTCCCACCAACACTTGGGGGGCATCACACTCTACAGAGCACACATCTCTGCTACTTCTCTAAACCTGTACTCTCTGCTCTTTGCACACTTGAGTTAATAAAAGACCCACGACTCTAGCCATTCAAAAGTGACGTAGCACTTCACCATCCACTGTGGCTCCCGCCACTCTCTTCACCTTAATTACTACGTTTATTACTCATTCTTGACAAGTGGTGTGCAAAGCCAATTTGTGCATCATCAGCTTCCAAGAAACATTGTAAAGGCATATTAATTGATGAAATTTGTGTTGGATTTTGACCTCTTCTAATCATAGTAAGTCTTCTTTATTTCCATTCTCAATCCTATCCAAATCTAGACATAATGTCTTTTACAGTATGTTGAGAGGAAGGTACATGTTTGTATCCAAATTTAATTTGTCTTGACCCAATATTTATTTAGGCTTGAGCCCTAGTCTATGGTTAAAAATTCAAATGAAATAAGCCTAGAAAGAGTTCAAAAGTCCTTGTAAAAAGCTAATGATATCTTTGAAATTTTAAAATTTTTAAAGATTGGCCAACATAAGATAAATGGGACTTTTTAAGGAGATGGCAAGAAAATAGAGAAACTTGAGGAGATGGCAAAAAGATGTAGACGGTTACTTGAGGAGGTGAGATAGTGGAGAAAAGTGAGGTAGTGAAAAACTTGGGTAGTTATTCAAGAATGCATATAAAAGAATGAGAGCTCTGACGGAAGACGAACAATCAATCAATCAACAATAATGAATCACTTCTAATAGTTTAGTCATTCCAATATAATTTTTCAAGTTTTTTTTTATTTTTGCAATACTTTGTCATTTCAGTTTTCCTAATGAAATATAACAATTTCTTCAGCAATTTTTACAATAATTTCTTCATTTCAGTTTTCCTAATGAAATACATTAATTTCTTTAGCTTTCAATTTATTTTGTTCAATTTATTTATTGTGGATTATTCACTTAGATTCTGGAGAAATGTCAAGAGAATCAAGAAACCTAATTTTTGTCTAATCAGAAGTTTGATTTTCGACATAATTTTTAATTTAAAAACACTTTAATTTCCTAAGACGCATGTGCACCATTCTAATTATCATTATGTATGATGAAGTGAAATTTCAAAAAATCATCAATAATACCATGATGCATCTTTCAAACATGAGGAATGTCATTGCTCATCGTTTAGCGTGGAACTACCTAGTATTTAGTATGGATATGATATCTTTATCTGAGAGACATTCAATTCATATGATTTTGAAAACTATAACAATGAGTGGTTACCTCCTTCAAATTGCTTGTGGAACTTATTACCTCCTTCGAATTGTTTATGGAACTTATTGCATGTTATAGATCTCAATAACGGACAACAATTCACTTCAACTCAATAGTCATGTCCTTTCTTCAATTAAACAATCATTCCATCTGTTTAGTAAAATCTGAAAAGATAGATAAAATCAATAATTTTCTCATAAATATAAAAAATAAATTAATATAAAATCATCCTAAGGGAGAGGATATTTCGGGGCAATTCATTGCACGACAAGGCGCGAGTCAAATATATAGTCTTATTTAAAAAAATTAAATTAAATTAATACGGCGCCCAAACACCCCGGCAGGAAATTAACGCCAGAATTTAACGCCAGATTGAAAAATGCGTATGCGCAACCGGACGACGCTGTTTCAAGCATCATCACGCAGAACGGCAAGATTTTATTTCATAATCGGCCGCTGCCGACAACGCCGATTAGATTAGCTGAATGTCGCCGCTCACCCGCAGATTTCAACCAATTCAACGTCGCTGTCTGAATCTGGCAAGAATTGATTTGCTTAAGTAAGCAGGTTGGGCTTTTTTCCTTATTCTCCCCTTTCTCGCTCTACCATTGCCGCTTCCGGCTGCTCATTCCGCCGTCCCGCCCAACCCGCCCCGCTCCAAAGGGTTGCCCCGTCTCCCCTCTCCGTCCCCCGACTCGTAAAGCATTTTACCGCTCCTACTCTATTTTTCAGAATGGGTGTCATTCTGCTTAAAATGTTTAGTTAAATGGGCTATCCCCAAAATGCTATATCATTTGATTTTCATACGATCAACAAAATGCATTTAACCCAGATGATGATTGTCGAAGGTGCCGTTTTGTTTCTTCCAGCTTCTTTCACTTTAAGTACAAGTTCTTCCTATATTTAATTCGTGAATGAATTGTCCACTTTATTACCTGTTTCCTTCGTTTTTTAGTCTATATATGTGAGCTAGTCTCACTGTGCTTCTCGTTGTCATTTACAGCTGTGTAAGATGGAGTGGTTAGATATTTCTTGGTACTATATTATAATTCAGAATGAAATTATTCATGAGATTTGGGCTTGATTATTTAAAGCTCATTTTGTGTTGAAAGAATGATGGTCCTAATTCGACTCCATCAAATTTCTTAGCTTCTTAATTCATTCACGATCACTTGTTTTCATATCTTAAACATGTTATAGTGAAAGCCTGATTTCAATTTTTTTTTTTTTGTCATATCTAAGATTAGTTTATAAATACTATTATGTAAGCTTATTTGATTCATAATGATTGATGAACCGTTATTTTATGTGGACGAGTAGGTATACTAACAAACCACATAAATCGTATGTGTTCTTTACGATTTCTCATCCTGATTTAATGTCTATTTTAATCACAATATATAGGAAATACTAAATATAGGGTAAATTGAGGGAGATTTACTCAACCTCTAGTCCTAATAAAGATCGAATGAATGTCAATTTATTCTCATCTTTCATCATTTTCTCATCAACCAAAAGCAAGGTAATACTGCTTTTCTTTTTTTTTTTTGATATCAAGGTAAATACCATGTTCGTTTGAGTAAAGAAAAAAAATTAAAATAAAGAAAAATCTAAAAAAGTATCAAATAATTTAAAATTAGTTAAAATTTTCTATATTTTTAAATTATTTAATTTTTACATTTTAAAATTAATAAACTAGTTTTAAAATAACAAATAAAAATAATATATTTAATTTAATAATATAGACAAGAAATGGAAATTTTAGCTACCTAATAGTTTTATTAGACAAATTCCATGAGGTTTGTTTCTAGTTTAAAAATGAGGACACTTGCTTGTTTTATTTATGATAAAGTTGATGTGGATATATGATAATTACCTCCTCATAATATTTAATTAAATTTGAGAAAATTTTGTACAAATAATTATGTCTCGTCTAACAATTCCCGTGACATGTTACTATAATGACAAATATTGAGGAGTCAAACAAGATGTCGAACATAAGGGAGCCAAAACTGCTTATTTGTGCCTTGATTTAATGGCTGAATGCAATTTTCAACAATTGATTGATATGATATACTTGAAGACAAACCATTGACAAACGAAGGTTCAAATTAGTACTCATTTGTGGTATCCCCTTAGGTGCGGAAAGTTCCCCAAACCTTATCCAAGACGATGACAAGAGTGAAGTAAAATGTTGAACTGTTAACATAACAACCATCGAGGAAATTGAACCCAGATGATGTTCAGAAATTGAGCCGCACAATTGAACTAACTGTGGTGGTCACATATATATTTGTTCGCGACAATAACAATGCGTTGCACAGCTTTGACTACGCCAGGTTTCAGTATCCAATACCATAATTTTGATCGTCTTGAGATGATGAAGATGCAATACACAGAACGAATATTTGTTACGGTAAGATGTTGACGATGAACGCCAGTGGAGATGATGGGGATGTCGGGTTGGATCGACATGCATCATTCTTTCGAGCTTTCAAACCAAGTTTCTGAGAAATGAACATGGATATATGTTTCTCGCACAAGCACCATCTCAGATAATCAAATCACCCAGATGATGAGATATCGATGAGGCATCCTCGTTACTCAGCCAATTTACCACCAACACCTCCTCAATTTCAACATGTTGGAAAAACCGAGAATGTTATCGTAAGTTGTCAATTCCATGGTGCAAATTTACCACAGAATTCGAGGGAGAATTCAATTGGGCAAGTTTAATTCAAATCGGAGTCGGTAGAGGGGTCGCAAAGATTTTAATATTTCCCTATTAAAGCACACCAAGAGTATGTCGTTGTTGCATCCTCAAAAAATTGCTCGCTACATGTAAGAAGGTCAAGAATGTCATCATTCCATGGAAGCTGCAATGGTTGTCAAAGACATTTCCTTATTTGTTATCACCAATATACCGGCCGCATACTGTACTAATCCTGCTTGAACCGGGACTATCATCAACTAGACTCAATTACTTTACTCATATAAAGACATTAATCAGTAATAATTCATCGACTACTACCATATCGAAAAGTAGTGTGATGGAAAAAATGTGATATCATCATCATACAAAAAGGCGCTGATGAAAGCATAAAGCAATTAGATAGCTTATTCGTGACTTCTCTCGGCCATATAGAGTTGCCACGCTTGTCTCGGCATAGAGCAAGCAAATCCAGACAAATAGTTGTTTGAAAACATGTGAAACTAATATGCAAGACCAGATATTCCAACGTGCTCGTCATCTGTCATCCATCAAGGGTTCCAAATATCGTCGTCCCGTTATGAGTATAGATGGTACACACATTTATATGGGAAGTATAAAGGCAAGTATTGATTGCTATGGTGTGACGGTGAAATAATCAACTCTGCTTCAATTGGCATTTGCTATTACGTAAGGCGTAGAATACTCGATAGCTGGGGGATGGTTTCGCATGTATAAGAAATCTGCAGTTACCCAAAGGATTCGAATTACAAGAGCACGCATGCATCCGTGAATCATGCAAAGAATGGCCGACCTCATCTTGGTCAAGTTACACCATTTTCCTATCACAGGATTTGCATGCGTCATTTCGCTAGCAATTTTATGACCAGGTTCAAAGATAAAATTTTGAAGAATTTGGTTTGCCGAGCAGCTTTAGCGAGTACAAAGTAACTAAATTCAAAAAGCATAAGGAATACAATCGGGAGAATTTATTCGGGCATTACAATGGCAGAGGCAATCCTTTCAGGCGAGGGCTCTTTCACATGACGAAGGTAGAAGATATGGGTTAATGACAACAAACATTCGCAGGTATTTAATAGTGTCCTTAAAAGAGCTCAAGCCTCCCCAAAGAATCGCAGATTAAGATGCTGACCTTTTCCGTTTCACAGCTTACTTGTCATAAAGAAGAGAAGTAGTGTTAATAGAATAGCATCCACCGAGCAATTCACCCGCACGTTGATGCATCCGTAATGCGGTTGTTATACGGTTCGATGGAAATTATCCTTTACGATCACGTGAAGTACCGTCCCATGTGTAAAGTCATATGCGCCGAACCTATCGCACAATCTCACATGAAAAATTCGCACATGTGGAAAGACATCGAATATATGGCTTTCCATGCAGCCATATCATATCGCGATGTCGCATCACCGTTGATTTCCGCTTGCTCAGAGAAGGCTACTAAGCACTACTAAGCCGTATCATGACACATGGGCACCCCTTTTCCATCCAATATTCAATGAAGATGAGTGGCCTCTCTTTATGATGGCACTGCGATCGTACTCACCCGAGTCAATGCGATGCCTTTGAAGTGGACGCCCCAAATCAACCCATGCATAATGAAATGAATGTTGTGGAGGGGAAAACCCGATCACATGCGGAAAAGAAACAATCGGGTCACAATCTAAGGCTCTTGTAAGAATATAACTCAAGTTCAAGAAATGAATGTGTACGAACATATGAATGTGAAATACCAAATATTTACCATTCGTCCTCCACGCAATCCACCCGCACTGTAATCCTTATGGGACTCGCTCCCATTATTTATCTGCATATTGTTAGTTATTGTTTGAAGACATGGTTCCGTCTTTACGCCATTCTTTCTATGTAAGATCTTCTGCTATAAATCCATGCTCACTACTGAGCCAAAGGGTGTGCTTTCTTTCATTCGCCTTATAGCTACCTATAAATCGTAACACCTGTGAATTCAGATAGGTATAAGTTAGGGAAATAATAATGATAGGAATTTGTATAGGTATAAGTTACGGAAAATAATAATGACAGGAATTTGTATAAAAGATAAATTAATGAAATAATAAATGACATTAAAGAGGTATAAATTGGAAATAAAATAGGTATAATGACATGAAAGAGTGTGTATAATGACAAATCATAATAGGTATCAATTAATTTAATGACATGGAAAGAGGTATAAATTGGAAATAAATAGGTATAATGACATGAAAGAGAGGTATAATTGACAAATCATAATAGGTATCAATTAATTTGAATGACATGAAAGAGGTATAATGACAAATCATAATGTACAAATTAATTGTTAAGGGTAAAAAGGTAAAATTAATAGACACTCATAAATTAGAGTAAGAAAAGAAAATCATTTAATTTTTTGAATTTCTCCCATGGGTAGAATTCTAAAGGATTTATTTCGCTTTTCTGATTCAGGGTTTGAAGAATAAATTTCTAGGTAAGATCTTTCCTCATTTTATTTTTCTAGATTTCTTTGATGCAGATTCCCTCCTTTTAATCTTTCTTTCTCAGCCTTTAGGATCAACCCTCAAGAAGTCGATGATTCTTACTGCTCCCAAAAAAAAATAAAATAAATAAAATAAAATAAAATAAGGATTGGTGGTATTATATTGAATTACTTTGAGTATGAGAATGAAAAAGTATTTAAGGATAATTTTTGAAAGAAAATAATGATAAACAAATAGTATAAATCTGAAACGCTAATTTCATAAATATACGATTTGATAAGTATTTAAATATATATGTATTTTGCAAGTAAATATTTTATTAAGGATTTGAGATTTTATTAGATAAGAATAAGGATTAGAAATAATTATTTAGCAATTATAGGAAATAAATACATATATTTGATAAGATCATAAAATAAATAAATTCATTAAAATCAGATCCAAAGGAATATGAGTTTTATAAAATTTTGTAAAACTACTCCAATTCAAATAGTTAATACTCAATATTTAATATGTCTGAGGTGAACAAAATAATATAATTGTTAAGAATATCAAATTAGAAAGTTTAAGAATAAATAAGCAATGATGATAGTCTCTTCCTTTATTATTTTAGGAGAAATATTTCATCGAGGTGAAATTTTTCTGATTAACTCTTTCAACTTTATAATTTTCTTTGAGGTAAAGGATTCTAATACTTTCTAAAAATTATTATTTTTATATATATGTAATGTAAGGGATATTAATGCGCATTTAAAAAGAAAATTGTTTGTTTTTTACTTCATTTGGAGGATGAAAAATTGTTTTAGCTTCTAATTATATATAATCTTGGTTTATGAAAAGTTTTACTTTGTTTTATTTATTTGAATTATCCATAAGAATTTAAGAAATAGTTTTGTAAGGGACAAATTTTGAGAGACGGTTTGTTTACGAAAGAAATGTAGGGAGATATGATGCCTTGTAAATTTGAACTTTTGAATGAAATATTTGACTCTGGTTAGTTCGGCCCTGTCAACGGAATATAATAGTTGACACTATTTGGCCCTTGTCAACGGGATATAATAGTTGACACTATTCGGCCCTTGTCAACGGGATATAATAAATACTTTTACATTTTCTCATGTGAAATTAACATCTGAACCCCAAATTTCTGTATTGCTAGAGGTTACTAGTACTAGTAGTGTTTGGTTCCTGCTCACCTTAAAAGGGGAGAAATTAATTACAAATAGCCACCCATTTGAAAGTCCTAATATAACTAGCACCATTTCGAGCACATCTACGACTGCAGAAAAATATGATTTGATTTTGATTTGATATGAAAGTGTTTGAATCAATTCTTGATATGAAATGTTCGATCACATTTGATATGAAACCCGGTTTGAAATGGATGTAGAATGTTTTGAAGCAGGCTTTTGCTAATGTTCCAACTTATTTTTGAATCAAAAGTTTTGATGGTAAAAACATCTCCTAGTTTGTTATATGATTGAAAACTTTTGATCCATGAAACTATATTAAGATTTTTATTGAGCTTTTAAATTTCACTCCCTTTCGTTGACATATTTTCAGGTACTTAGTTTCCGCGACAGTGGCTGCCGGGTTTGGGATTCGTTATTTATTAGGATTTGGATTAAATCTTGTGTTGATCATGCTTAATTCAATAAGTTCATGTTTATGTAAAAATGTTGGTTTTTCTAAAGTTAATTGAGAAATGTCATTTCGATTCATTTTATATTAGTACAAAGTTAGATTTTAGAGATCCTATATATTGTTATATTCTGAACAACTTTATATGACATGCATAATTGAGATTTGAATATTTAGAAGTAATTTTTATTGGCATGAAATTTTGAATTTGGAGAATTTATGAATTTAGAAGGTTGCGCATTTACTCTGAATGTAAGACCCGAGAAATTTCAATTTTTGGAATAAGGGCAACATCGTAATTTTGATTACAAAATTGTGATTTCGGTTAAAAATCTGACCACTTTCTAGATCTCTGGATGATGAAACGGATTTCACCATTGGAATCGCCTCGTTGTAAATCTGGGGCTAGCACGAAAATTCGTAATATTCTATATGCCTAATTGACACGCTGGCACGCTGCCGGTGTCGTAAATCCATTTTGGTTGTGACGGTTTACATATAACAAGTACTAAGTGTACCAAAGTGGTTTGAGTAGAGAAATTATGAAAATGATCACGGTAGTGCCGAATATCAAACTGCAGTTGAGGGACATAATGGTCATTGATGGATTCGATTTTTGCTCACTAAAGGACAAAGCCGTAATAGTGCTTCATCTCCTTCAAAAGCCAAAGCAAAAAACGTGAAATGCATTTTGAGATCCAGTGGCTCCATTTATGAGAGAATTCTTTTAGAGAGAGAAACTTCTCTCTAGAAATACACAAGATCCAACCGGTTTGCCAAGGCCTTTCCTCGGGTCGAGAAAGAACGGCTTCTACGCGATAGCTATGCTGTGACTCCGGATCAGAGTTTTGACAACCTGGGTGAGGTAGACTTCCTACTTGAGTTTATTCCTATTTTAAGGTTTTGTCTTATGCTTTGATTAGAATGAGGTCGTGAGGGGTCACTCCTCCGATCGGTCCCAAACTCAATCGAATTGATATAAATTTTTAAACAAAAATTGGAGCAGCCGTGTATGGGTACGGGCTGTTTGGGTGCACAGGTAATTTGTATTTTAAATGTTTGCTTGGTATGCATTAAATGGAATGGCCGTGGATTGCTGGTTCACTAAGTGAATCGTTGATTTAGATTCGGGAATAGTGAATCAGGGTTTCACCATTCCAAACAAATAGTTTAAAAATTATATTTGAAAATATGTCAATGAGCATTTAAATTAAATTGAAACATGATTATTAGCCCAAGTGAGCTAATTTGATGTTTGAAATGATAATACATAACATGTTTGTGTGATTAAATTTTTATGTGAATATATTCGCTATATTTGCACGTGATTGCATCAGACGTGAATCAAGACACACGATTCACATGCACCGAACATCCCAATCATGTAGATAGCCATGAGACGCAGTCTGTATAAAATGGTCGAGGGTAGTCTAAAATATTAATTATCTGAGGGTAGTCCACAAACTAAAAATATCAATCGCCTGAGCGGCCCAATTGATATTCATCGGAGGCTGTATTCACAAACAATTAATATATCAATCGTCTGAGCGCTCCAATTGATATATATATACATCGGAGGGTTGTCCACTAATAAAACAATAATTGCCAAAGGCTTAGATGCAGTGAGAGGAGCCTGAGGAATTTTATCCGAAGCTATCGTGCAAAGATTCAAGAGCATCAGATTCGCTGAACGCTATTACTTTAACATCAGACCTGCGACTTAGCTGTGAGCAAACTCACTTGCACATTCTAATAGCTTTAAATTTCCACTCGCCGCACCCCCTTATTTTACGCTGTGCACAGAGCGTGTGAGGGGACTCGCTCGTCCTGCAGGCCGAGATTAGAAGAAAAGGTGATTGTGGCTTTGGCTCGACGATATTTACGTATTGTAATTCGGTTAATTTTAATATATGTTGTATAAGAGTAATTTACTAACTCTTAAAACTATCGATATAGTTGGTATATTTATTTAGTATCGCTTATGGGCCCAAAGTAATGCTTTACTCATGTTGGAAATCATGATTGGACCGCCATCGTATACGCAGTGCATCGCACGCAGGTAGCCTCCGCACAAAGGAGACTCCGCGCATTCGTCGGTGCTCCGTAACCCGACATTCACTGTATTCGCTGGTCGACTCCGCAGTCAACTGACCTCGATCCGGCGCCATAATCGAATATGATCGGGTAACGACAAAACCGCCATAAAGAAAAGCGCATTGCCGCTTTCACACTTCAAACCTTCTCGTGTTGAAGTGCTCGAGGGTGGAGATCACACCGCCGAAGAAGAATAGATACATAATGGAGTAACGTCGACTTGATGAACCAATGCAGGTTTATTTGAAGGTATGAGTGATGATTAGTTATCACTCATTCACCCTGTCTCGCGACCTCAAGATTTTTGACTTCTGCTGACGGCTTTAGCGATTTGGGGCTTAGTTATACTTTGACAGAATCACTTATGACGTGACTCCTGCATCACCCCAAAATAGTCGTTAATTTGATGATATACCTCCTCCACCCGAGACTTTGCCCCTATGAGTACCGGGCGTGGCTATAGATATTCGGGGACTTTGGTTGATCAAGTTGAGGCAGCTAGAGCTACTCTGAAGTAATGCATCAAGGACAATCCTCATTCAGTAGGTAGCTCCTTTGACGACTTTTAAGAAGTTGAGTCCCCTCATTTTTCGTGTGTACCTCTGATCCAAATGAGGCAGAGGCTTGAATTATGATGATAGAAAATTCTTTATTGTCATTTATTGTTCTGAGGAGCAAAAAAAAAAAAAAAAACCTCTTATGCAACATTTATGTTAGACAAAGAGGCATCACTGTGGCTCGGCGACTGGGTGAGGCTTTGAGGATTAGGCCCATTGTTCGGGAGACATTTAAGGAGACATTTTGGCGTATAAGTACTTTCCGATAGTGTTCAAGACAAAAAGGTGGGAGAGTTTTGTCCGTTTGGGAACAAAGAGATTTGATGAAGGCCTAATATGAGGCTAAGCTTACTCAACCATCACGTACGTCTACGCTGATCGCTACAGGAGGAAAAGCAAAAGTTTCGTGGATGGACTAAAGCCTTATTTGAAGAATAAGATATCAATTCGGGTTGGGTGTTTATTTAGAGGTATAGATGTGCAGCCCTTATCATAGTAATGAGCAATGGCACTTCACCAAGATAGTAACAACAGTTAAAGAGGAATGACATGGTGCTCATGTAGTAACCAAGTACGTAAAAGCTCGGCCCAAGTGAATCAAAGCCGATTTATTATCTTAACTAGAACTTGTTTAAGTTTGTGTATGGGGATAGTTGAGTGACATGTTAGTTGATAGTTCATATCCGTTTGAGTATTCTTAGCATTCTGTACAAAGGTATGTTAGATAAATGATTTCTTGATGACTAGTTAAAGTTCACTACACTCTAGTCAAAGTTCACTACACTCTTTTCCTTTGTATTGTTTGTTGGTTTAGTGAATATACTTTAATCAAGATGAAGTATGATTTGAATTTGTCACTTCTATAGAACATGTCATTATGGACAATATGGTGGTTTGGAAGTTATATTATGACGATTGGTAAGAAGGATATTGAATCACTTTAATACTCCTTAAACATTAAGGTTTTGTTTGATTTGAGGATGAATTAAGGAGCTTACTACCTTTTATTTGTTGGATTGTTTTGGGAAAATATTGTCTTTCCATATTCTAGCTACTTCCTTGTTTAGCTGAAGGAATCACGTGGATAAATTTGTTACGCATAAACTAAGTCTTGCGAGGTAGTTATTTGCTTAGAAATGTTGTTAAGTCTTTTAAGTCAATGTGATGAGTGATGAAAACAATTTGAAATTTGAAAGGATCTGATATTGTTATTAAAGTTTGAAGTTTCTTAGGATTTATTGAGTACTACAAATAAATTATTAAGAGATCTCTAAGATTATCTTATATTTTCGCCGATATAGAAAGGTTAAGTTTGATCGGGTCTTATAATCATGATGATAACCTCCCCATAGAGTTGAAAGAGCAAATTGGTGCACCTTATTTTGATTATTTCCTATTGCTCGCGAAGATTTGTTTGCTAATGATGCCTTTCATTATGATTTTATGTTGTGTTCTTTATGCAACATGGAAAATTGATATATACTTATAGACATTTTGAAATTACAGATAGAGAAAACTACCTTGTTATGATTTCCAGTTAGGTAAAATGATTTTAGCACTTAAGATGCTTAAATACTTTTTTATTATGATTTACTAATAGTTTATGAGAATTTGAAGTCTTTGTCTTCTTAAAATGATTTTTAAGCAAGAAATAGAAGATATTGATACAATTACTTAAGGATTATGATGACATTATTAAGTACTAATAAAACAATGAGAATCTTGTGATTTATGCCTTAAATAGAAAACAATTGATTCCTTGGAAATCATTTAAGGTCATCACAAATGATTAGTATATGATTTGGGATGTTTACAAGTCTATGTTATACCTTTGGATTTTAGAGTTCTTATGTTGAGCATTATAGTGCAACTAAATTTGTTTGGAGAATTAAGATCTTATAAGGAATTATTTGAAACTAGTTGAACTTTTGGAACAATTGATTATGTTTAATAAGATAATAAGATCTTGAAATTTGGGATTAGACTTAATGTCGTAAATAATGGAGACATAAAGAGACAACTTTTGAAGGAGGTTTATTACTTTAAGCTTATGATCTACCCTAAAAGGATGCAAAAGTATAAATATTTTAGACAGAATTTTGATGGTCATATATGAAGTAAGGTATTACATTATTTGTGACTTTGGGTTTAGTGTGATTGTATATGGAGGGTTGTATCAAAGACCTAATAGTACTTTGCAACTACTTTATATTTCTAAATGAGTGTGAAAACTTATTACCATGGATTTTATGATAGGGTTACTAAGAACCTTAGTTGATGACAATGTTTCATTATGATGGTTTGGTTATAGATAAAGTATAATAATTTTTCTATCGGATTAGCTTCTCGATATTAAGGAGATTTTGATAATGTATGAAATATTTGACTTTATGGGTATATAATAAGAATTCTTATTTTATTTTTAGATTGTGACTACTAAAAAAAAAAATCGAAGTACTAAGTTAGTATTGATAGTAGCTTACTTAGACTAATGACTAATTGGAAGAAAGTAATCGCAAGTTGGAAAATATGTGTCGAGATATATTGTTTTAGACTTGAAAGTAATCGTAATGAGTTCTTACTTTTAGTTAAATTTTTTTGTAGAATAGTTTGCTAGCAATGAGATTTATATATTTAGAAAGGTTTATGGTAGAAGTTATCTCAGGTGTTATGGATCATATTAGAAGAAAAAATAACAATACCTAACTTGTAAGGACTACTGAAAAGATAATTCCGATTGAAGAGAATTTGGAAGAAAATCAAGGTACACACAAGTGTTATGTTGATAATCCCAAGCAATATTTGGTATTTGAATTTGGTGATTTTGTTATCTTAAAATTTGCTTATTGAGTTAAATTGAGATATTTGGAAGTTGAAAATCTGTTGAGAAAATGAAAACTCAGTCCTTGATTTGTAGGCTTGTTTGAAATATTAGAGAGAGTAGGTACCTTATCATATAAAGTAGCCTTTGCCCATGCCTTCGTTTAAGATTCATAATGTTTTATACGACCTTGAGGAAATATGTTTTTCGATGCTTCTCATGTTGTGGAGTTGGAGCCTATTTAGATTTCTGAGGACTTGACCTATGAAGAGGTGTCTGCTCAAATTGTGGATGTGATGAATAAGGTTCTACGACGTGCTGTTGTCAAGTTGGTAAAAGTCCAATGGAGCAATCATAGTATCCAAGAGGCCACTTGGGAGTTTTAAGAAGAGATTTGCATAAAAATGACCTCAATTATTTCAAGATTTCAGAAGTCGTTTAGAGTGACTAAACTTTTATAAAGGAGGAGAATGTAACACCCAGAATTTGTATAAGTGTGATAGTTAGTGGAAAATAATAATGATAGGAATTAGAGTAGGTATAAGTTACTTAAAAATAATAATGACAGAATTTGTATAGGTATAAATTAAGAAAATAATACACATGAAAGAGGTATAATTGGAAATAAATAGGTATAATGACATGAAAGAGTGTAGAATGACAAATCATATAATAGGTATCAATTAATTTAATGACATGGAAAGAGGGGTATAAATTGAAATAAAATAGGTATAATGACATGAAAGAGGTATAATGACAACTATAATAGTAACACTAATTTAATGACATGAAAGAGGTATAATGACAAATCATAATAGGTACAAATTAATGAATGAGGGGTAAAAAGGTAACTTCTTAATAGACACCACAGGTATAAATTAGAGTAAGAAAAGAAAATCATTTCTATTCTTGAATTTCTCCGACGGCAGACCCAGCGACGCATTCCGCTTTCTGATCGTATTCAAGAACAAATTTCTAGGTAAGATCTTTCCTCATTTTATTTTTCTAGATTTTTTGATGTAGATTCTTAATCTTCTTTCGCCTTAGATCAACCTCAAGAAGTCGATTAGATTTCACTCCTCGCTCCCTAAAAAAAAATAAAATAAATAAAATAAAATAAAATAAAGATTGTGGTGTCATATTGAATTACTTATATGAATGAAAAAGTATTTAAGGATAATTTTGAAAGAAATAATGATAAACAAATAGTATAAATTTGAAAATGCTGAATTATAAATATATGTATTTGATAAGTATTTAAATATATATGTATTTTGGCAAGTAAATATTTTATTAAGGATTGATTTTATTAGATAAGGAATATGATTAGAATAATTATTTAGCAATTATAGGAAATAAATACATATTTGATAAGATCATAAAAATAAATAAATTATTAAAATCGTATCCGAAAGGAATATGAGTTTTATAAAATTTGTAAAACTACCTAATTCAAATAGTTATCATTTGAACAATTTATCAATATGTTCAGATGAACAAAACAATATAATTGTTAAGAATATCAAATTAGAAAGTTTTAAGAATAAATAAGTAATGATGATAGTCTCTTCCTTTATTATTTTAGGAGAAATATTTCATTGAGGTGAAATTCTGATTAACTCTTTCAAAGTTTGAGTACCCTTTGAGGTGTAAGGATTCTAATACAAATTTTTCGAAAATTATTATTTTATATATATGTACGTAAGGATATAATATGCATTTTAAAAAAGAAAATTGTTTGTTTTTACTTCATTTGAGGATGAAAATTGTTTAGCTTAATTATATATAATCTTAGCTTATGAAAAGTTTTACTTGTTTTATTTATTTGAATTACATCTTTATGGATCAAGAAAGTAGTTTTGTATGATTGTACTTTGAGATTTGTTTTGTTTACGAATGTGGAGATATGATGTTTGTAATTTGAACTTCTTTGAATAAATATTTGACTCCTAAGCATTTCTACTGTCAATGGGAATAATAGTCGACACTATTTGGCCTCGTCAACGAGATATATTAAGCCGACACTATTCTACTTTTGTCAATGATATAATAGTTGGCCTTTACATTTTCTTGGTGTGGAATGTAATTGATTTGAACCCCACTTCTGTGGCTTGGTTAGAGGCAGCCATTAGTACTAGTGTAGTGCTGGTTCGTCCACCTTAAAAGCGAATAATTCATACAACACCCATCTGAAAGCTCCCACATAACTAGGCACCATTTGATATTCACTTAATTTAGGAAAAATATATTTGATTTTGGATTTGATATGAAAGTGTTTGAATCGAAATTTGATATGAAATTGTTTGGATCACATTTGATATGAAATCGGCTTTGAAATGGATGGCAATGTTTTGAAGTATATTTGTTAATGTTCCAACTTACTTTGAATCAAAAGCTACGAAAAACATCTCCTATTCTATAGCTATCAAAACTTTTGGATCTGGGCGAAACTATATTAAGATTTTTATTTGAGCTGCAATTTCACTCCCATTCGTTGGACATATTTTCATTTTTAGCTCGCAGAGCGAATGGCTAGTCAGGGGATTCGTTATCATTAGGATTTGATTAGAACTTTATGTTGGATCATGTTGACTAATAAGTTCATGTTTATGTAAAATATTGGGTTTTCAAAGTTAATTGAGAATGTCATTTGGATTCATTTTTATATTAGTACAAAGTTAGATTTGGGAGATCCTATATATTGTTATATTCTGAACAACTTTATATTTATTACCATAATTGAGATTTGAATATTTAGAAGTAATTTTATCTAAGTACGAATTTTGAATTTGGAGAATTTATGAATTTAGAAGGTTTGTCATTTACTTTGAATATATGATCAGAACGGACAAAAATCCGCTACAAGAAAAGGCATTGTCAAGCCACACTTCAAACCTTCAAATCGAAGGCTTGAGGGTGTGGAATTGACAAGCCATGCCTCCCTAGTACGGCTTCAGCATGCGACAATAAACTGCTTGAAAATACCATAACTATCTGTGTGTGTTAAAAAACATCTTGGTAAACTCATCCTTAATTGCTTTAGCATTTATGCAGAACTTAGTACCTAGCACCCTTTCTTAATGTATTATTTTTATTTTGGGATTTCTATTATCATATGAATTTTGTGCTTTTGAATTTTAGAACTTATTTTTCAATTTATGTGTTATGTGTTGGGCTTCCCAGTTGAGTTATTTTTGCCATTTCAAATGGCAATTGATTTTATCATTTAAAATACCTCTCTTTTTTTATCATTTGTGTATTTAGTTGTCTTTCTTCTGAGTCTTGGAATTGTTATCCTACCCAATGTGTTCCCTAAGTAATTTGTGACACTGTTAAGCAGCACTCAGTATTTTTCTCCTAAGTAATTATATTGGTGCGTGCTATGACTTCAAAGGTTAGTTACCTAGTGAAATTCTTAAAATCTTAGTAAGCCCCTGCAACTTTTAATGATTCAATAATAATAAATAAAAATGGCAGCAATGTGACTTAACTTCCTGTGGTAGATTTATCCCCACCCTCAAGGTAATGAAAGATATCAATATAAATTACATTGCTCTGTTGTAGTTACAATCTCCCTTTTTAAATTCTCTTTCCAATTTTGTTGGAAAACCGCCCATAATCTGATGCACATGTATAAAAATTCTTGTTATAATTGTTATAAATCTAAGTTGCATTGTGAGATTTTACGCCTTTTCTCAGGGTACTGACTGAAGCTGGTATTAAGGTTTCTGATGATGAAGAAAATGATGTAGCTTTTAAGAAGAGCTTGATGATGACGATTTTGGAGATAGATGAAGTAGTTATACCCCAGATGCAAATAAGAAGGAGGCAAAGCCAGTTGCCCCTGTTGGATTGGTTGAAAATTACAAATCTTCAAATTTTGAATTCCTATATCTTATTTCTTTATTTAAGATTTTGAATTAAAAGCGAATTAATAGAGTCACAGCAATCCATCATTGACAAATACTAGTTCATTGCTCTAGCAAATTATATTGATTTTTGCAGAATATACGGGTTTATATGGTCACAAGTTTTGAAAACTGCTTTTTTATTTTAAAAATAAGGAAGTAGACAAAGCCATACTACCAAGTATGTTTACTCATGAAGAAAATCTCTTGGATGTGGGGGGTGTTAAAAAGACGGCCTAACCTATTTATCACTAATTGATTGTTAAACATTTTCTTGCCTCTGAAAACAGAATAGAAAATAGTGGATAGATCAAATCAATCTTCTAACTTGCAGTCTGATTTTTTTTTTTAAGCCACCGAATAACTCCATTAGATTACTTTTTTGATGCAGGTTCTAAACTTCTTTCCCATATATGTAATTTGAATTACCAAAGTAAAAAGTTAAAAACATTTTTCCTTTGCTTGTGACTGGATAAATTAAAATTTATGATTAACTGAAAATGATATTTAAGGTTAAATATATATATATATAAAATTTTTATCATTATGTACTTACTACCCCTGTTGTAGTGGGTTGAAAATTAGAAATTCCAATTTTTTGAATTCCTATATCTTATTTATTTATTTAAGATTTTTAATTCAAAGCCAATTAATAGAGTCACAGTAACTGGTCGTATTGGACAAATACTAGTTCATTGCTCTAGCAAATGTTAGTAATTTTATGCAAGCAGTAATATAGCTTCATGCTTGCAGGGCAAGTAGAAAATTCTTCGTTTTCTATTCAAACTTTTCAAAAACCACGTTAGCTACAATTGGGTTAAAAATAAAATTCAAAACAAAAAGAATGAATTCACTATTTTCAACATTTTATATACGACCGAAAACTGCCAGTTATAAGCTCTTGTTTTCGAATTAAATCGAAAAACAAGGGATTTTATTTTCAATATTTTATAACTTCATTTTCAAGAAAAACGGTTTTACAAAACGGATTTTCTATTCTTTATTCAATCAAATTCAAGTACGAAACGTATTTTCAAAAAACGAAAAACTAAAGATAACATCGGAAAATTTTCATATTCGACTTTGGACAGAAATAAAATTTTTAAGTAACTAAATGCGCCTAAGGGTTTATATGGTCACAAGTTTGGAAAACTGTTTTTTATTTTAAAAAATATGGAAAACAATAAAAACACAGGACATATGTTTGATTCTCAAAAATAAAATATACAAAAAATACACAAAAAAGCACTACAATCAAATAACAATCAAAGTTTTGAGAAAACACACAATTGTGTTAACCATGTTTTTAAAAAATGTTATTTTGTTCTCACACTAAAGACTTTAGTTACATTGTGAACATTCCATCACATGAGTTAAATATAATGGATTTAAAATTTGTTATTAAGAACCATTTTTAAAAAACTATTTAAAAATATAACATTTTAAAAAAATATGACCGAAATACACCTTCATTTTTTTAGATCTTCTTTAGAAAATGTTTTGTATACAAATTTAAGGTATGAAAAACACTATTTACTATGTTAATCTTTTTACATATATGCATAAAATTAAATTTTTTTTAAACTATTAAAACATATCTCATGTTGTCAATAAAAAAAATATAAATATGAGAAATATGATTTCAAAGTTGTAATATCGTTGGCTTAAATATTCAGTCTATGGATTTAAAAAGAAGAGAACGTTGCAATTGAGACTATGGATGTCAAAGTTGCAATAGATTATAATCAAATACACATATAGTTATAGATTAGATGAAACGCTGTTTCTAATTGCAATTCAAGAGTTAGTATCATTTGTTGTTGGGTCAGATATTATTAAAAATAAGTCACCTTGTTTTAAAAACAAAAAGTGATGGAAACACTACACCTAATGTCGTGCAACCCAAAACATCTAAAAACCCATAACACCTAAAACCCTAAGATGCTAAAATACCCTAAAACCCTAATCGATGACACCGCAAATTCCAAAATGAACATGTTTTGTTTTTCGATAATCCTGGAGATTATATAAAATATTTATGTTTTAAAGAATAATAAAATTGCATTTTTTATGTATTAAAAAACCGCATTGAAATTTAGAGAATATTGAAATTGCATTTTTTATGTATTCAAAAACCGCATTGAAATTTAGAGAGAGCTAAAAGTGTGTTTTTGTGCATTATTAAATTCTGATTAATAATGGTTTGAACATCCAGATTTCCCATAATTCTGAGTTTCTTCTTTTTTATTGCATGCATTGTTAAAAAAGCCAAATTATTATACGACAAATTTAGAATTATTTATAATAAAAATCGGAACATGTATAAAAATTAAAATCATATATTAAAATAATAACATGTATCAATGAGTCCCACAAGACGGCGCCTTAATAGTTCTCTTAGGATGGCGCCTACAATAAACAGCCTGTTGGGCAATAGGATCCTGTGGTGTCGGAGAGGCAATCGTGGGAACCGGCAGCCATGGAGTTTCGGTAACCGGGTGGAGCCGAGGTAACTGGTGGATGAAGTAGTCGATGCACACGTCGAGTCCGACGCCGCCTACCTCTGCCTACTCCCACTCGTAAAGGGTGTAGCACTGTCATCGGTGGGGGATGGATATGATGTGTCAATGTGTGGGGTATGGAAGGTGAGGTGTCAATGTGGGGGTATGGAAGGTGACGCATCGTTCGTGGCGTGCATTTAAACGCGCAGACGCGAAGGCTTTATGTAAGTATGGTAGGGTGCAACAAAGTAGTCAAACTCAATCAAGTGTAGGGGAACCGGCCACACGTTTACACCATGACCGCCCACCATCTCCGAAGACGACTCCTAAGCAGCCAACTCCCCGCCTCCCTATCCTCTTCCTCTACTCTAATAGGTCAGATCCGTGACTGAGTCGATGACACCGGAGGCCCACTCGATGGTAATGCGGATGTGGATGCCTCCTGAGCGGCCCGCGACGCGACGCTCTTCTCCGATTCAGTGTAACGCCGACGGCACATGGTATATGTCGCACATAGCACCAGCGGTAGCAAAACGAGACCGATCGACTATGTCAACCATGGCGGTGATCTGCGTGAACCAAATAAATAATTATAATTACATACTCTATTCATTAAAATTGTGTAAAATATTTTAGAAAAACGTCAGTCTGACTTACCATAACATTCATACTACCGGCTGTAGTATGAAACCTCATATCATCCCTATGCAACCGCGGAGTTGCAAAAACGCCAGGCTAATAACATGCTTCACCGCATGTACGGATCATAGAAGTCCATCCTACCCACCATAGTGAAGCAATGATCCTCACCGATCGTATCCCATAAGGCGTACCTGAGCATGATATGTCGCCCAATCACGGGTGTCGCCCATCGCATCAATTTCCATGTAGCCGATGCTCGCAAGGTTGCCGGAGGTATCTCCCCGGCCGCATCCCAAACTGACGCAATACGCGCTCCGAACGATGCAACTCAACAGTCTCGAAACATATGAGGGGTGACATCAGGCGCCGATATCCCGACGCCTAAGCATATATCAGCTTAGTCAACCAATTCTCTCCGACGCATTTACGTCATAAGACCCACACATTAACCATTGACGCCAACACTTTTATGTCCACAAGATTTAAATTACTACATGAACCATATACTTGTGTGCATAAGTAATTACAACCATATACTTTACATATAATTACTTCCATCCGCTCAGGCGCCTAGCTTCTATCTCTAGATAGAGGAGTGACACCTGGATGGGTTAAGCACCCGTGTCAAAGGTACTTCCACCTACACCCCAACGGAAGAGCCGGTCGCTCTACCAAAGATCCGCCTCGCTGAGCGTCATGCCGAACCGTAACCATCGTCCATCCCATCAGCTACGACGCCATCGACATCGTCATCATGTAAGGCATGCGCCAATGGTGGTGCTGGATATGGCGCAGATCGCCCAAAATCAGGTCGGCCCACGTGAAGCCTCTCCCAAGACCATAGCTGAGTATACAATAAACATAAATTAAGCGATCCCATTTCGTAGCTGAAAGTTTATGAAATTACAAAATATATATATACATACCTGTATGAGTGTAATACAACCACTAATACCGCATCTACGGTCCAAGCCGCACGATACATAACTTGATATGTTGTTCAAGTACTCGCACCAATCCCAAATGGCAGTCGATGTCCGTGGTCAAATCACGTGAGTAGTGGGAGAAAGCACAGTGTGAACATGGACCCCTTTCTTGTCCTGGAACAAGAAGGATCCTATCGCGCTAATAAGAACACGCCAGACACCCCAGCCCAAAGCTACCTCATCAAGATCGTCCTAGGTCGATAACCCGACATAACCACCGGATGGAGATAGTCAACCCTCTGAGAGCATCACCGGGTGGGGTGACTCCGAGCAAATTTCACCGCATAACTCGCTAATATCGGTCATACATGTCCCGCTGACGGCGGTCCGCTGATCCGCTGTCAAGGATGATAGCAACATCCTGTAGCGTGATCGTCATCTCTCCGACTGGGACATGGAATGTGTGGGTCTCGGGCCGCCATCTCTCGACGAGACAAGTAATAAGCGGCCAATCTATGATGATGTGGCCTAATCGGTATATACCGTAGAATCCTGCGCGGATCACATATGGACGAATACGTGGATCCATCCTCCACAGGCTGAGGAAGGCTCTCATCCACGACGAGGCCCGAGAACTTCCCCGTGAACTATAATTAAATCTAAATAACCATGTTTTATACTGACTTATATATATATATATAGATTAGAGTAAACTCGAAATGTTAATTCATGAATAATAAAATACAAACCCGCCTGTCAACAATGTGGGACTCCGTGTCTCTTCTTGCACAAAGACAGATGATCCAATGACCACCATGCAGCCCTCTGAACGCCATATATATATCATGTCTGTCTGAAATACACTATACATATTAGTAAAACACATTGTGGAAAGAGTATCACAATAATTAAAGGAACTAAGGTTAGAAACTTTTATTTTAGAAATTTTTTTTTTTATATAATGTCACTCATCTTGGAAACTATAGGATTTACAACACACACACATATATAATATGCAGTAATGCAGAGCATAATAGAATCAAAATATGTAAATTCCTTTACATGCAAAGATGTATTAATAACCTTTTTCAATCAATAAAAGCACTTAATTATTTTCTTCCAGTGCCTATTAATAATTTTGAAGTATAACAATTCTTTTAAAAGAAATGCGAATTGAACAATTATTTTAAGTAAGATAATAAAAAGGAGAATTCTAATGTTAGATTAATTTCATACACATTCTGTACAATACATTTTTGTATCAGATATTTCACACACAAAGTCTTGCAAGGTGAAAATACTTAGTGTACTGATCCCACCACTACTAAGTATACTAAGTACTAACTACACTCCAACCCCATGCATGAATCATGATGGCAAATTAGTCTTGGCATTGACAATTTCCAATGCGAAAACTGAGTATCAAGGCCATCCACCTTGTAGGCCAACTTACTACCCATATTATTTGACTCCACATTGACTTAGTAAGTTGAATGACGGATTTAATTGAGGTGGCCGATATTGAAACACGACTCTCAATTAAGTCTCAATTATGGACCGTTGCCAACCCAATAATTGCTAATTGAAATACAATAAACCACACCCAATAATTTGCTAACCCAAATATTATTTTAGTAGAATATAGAAGGACTAACACACAGAAATACATTATTTCCGGGAATTAGTGAATATAGAAGGACTGAAGAAAACTCTTCAGCAAATACCTAATTTGGAAGGAGAGGAATTGAAAGGTTTTTAGGTTCCAGTACTGGATTTGAAAAGATTACTGAGACAATTACCACTTGGTATCTTAATGCATGTAAGACCTTTTTCTTTCTATAATTTCCCCCACCTTGGACGCTACCTGAAACAGTATAGATATGTTCTATCCATATATCAGATGCGTTTTCTTTCTTTTCTTTCTTTTTTCTTATCAAAAAAAATAAAAATAAATAAGTCACTGAATGCTTCTACTCTTCCACATGTAACATACTTCATCTATCACTGAATACCCTATTTCTGCAGAAAAAATTAACTGCAGCATTCACAATGTTGACAACCTCAGCAAGTTAATTTTCTGATATGTCACTTGCCAGAGGACCATTTTATTATCTCCAAGAATCCATAACAGTTCAAGAATTAAGGCATCTTTTTATTACACTAGCGGACAACCAAGAGGTGATAATGAATACCAACTTTAATATTTCTACTGTTGATGAGTGCAATCAGCTCAAGTGTTGTCTAATGGTTCTTGCAGAAAATGAATTATGCTGCCAGCAGGGAAAAAATTTATGTCTTATAACTAGACATGTAAAATTAAAATTAAAAAATAAATATTAAAAAAATTAGAATATTTTCTTCAAAAGTTGTACTCTACAATATTTTGAAAAAATAACTAAAAACCCTGACTACCTGAGAATATGTTTGATATGAAGGGAATAAGACTCTAAGCATCTTTCATTTATCTCTTTCTTCCCCTTTCAGAATATCAGTTCTTTGAGTTTGAAATGAGATCCAGTTTGTAATTCATCCCTTCAGTCATAGGGTTGTAAATCTACTCCCAAGAGACTTCTTACCTGTTTTGTTTTCTTATTTTCCCTCCTTTCACTATCAATTTTCCTTCTTTGTCATTCACCTCTTCTATTCCTCATTTATCTTATTTGAAATACTACCTATTTTCTCATTTATCACATCTAACAAATTATTCAAAATATAATATTTTTAGGCCACACAAATAAGATTAATTAAATTTTAGAAAGAGAAATAAAATTTGACAAAACTCCATCTCAAATTTTTTTAATCACGTACCCAGACAAGATCATCAACTTCCTTTAAACCACAAAGTTCAACATTCCAAGCACACCATTAACCCATAAAAAGAAAACTATTAAGACTCTTGTTTGGGAAAATAATGACACCTAACAGTAGACTTACATTCTACTGGAGTAGCATGTGTAGTAGTAGTGTCTGTATTTCCTTCGCACTGTGTATTTAGTGCTGGAATCTGTTCTGTTATTTGAAGAGTTTTCTTCCAGTCCTTCTATGTTAATAATTTGTTAAATAATTTGCTAACCCCAGTCTGTGCTGGAATCTGTATTTCTTCAAGTGTCTGATGTCTATCTCACAACACTCTGCAGTTAGTAAGAAAATAATGCTTCTGGGATTCTTATGCCAAACTATACATGAATTAATTTAATTTTCTTCCTATTTTTCCTGTTTCCATGCTGTTGTGAAGTGAAAGAGTATATCATGTGAAGGTTTACTCCAAATAGGTATGGAAAAGGAAAATTTTTTATCACACCCCATCTTTGGCTATACACAAAGCCAGCCTTTGGGAATCAAAATGTCTCATTCTTTACCCCACTAATCAGTAAAGAAAGATTATATAAACTACCTGTAGTAGTTTCCACAAACTTATCATTTTTCAGCACGAGATTGTCCTCGATTTTGTGTTCAAACCATTCCACATATGCAGGATTAAATTCATGGTTTAAAAATAGTAAATTTTTTCTCAGAAAGGAGTAAGAAAGGGACGTGCGACCTAATACTAGTCAATCACAATAGCGGATAGAAGAACCTTTCTTGATATTTTCCCAGAAACAAAAAAGAAATTGGGGCATGTTAAACATCTAAACAGCCAAACAACCAAACAACCAAATAAATAAATAAAACAAAGATAAATATTAGCCTAGCTCAATAATTAGTCCTCATGTGACGTTCTACAAATAAATAGAACCAATGCACAATTCAATAGATAAAAAAATATTTGGATAACAAAGAAATCAAACACAACAAAATAAAAAATCACGCAGCATCAATGCTCAGTAAGAAAATCAAACTATTGAGCATTCACCAAATTATATAAAGCTCTATTTCAGGACTTCCGACATGCTACAAAGTAAGGGAAACGTGGCTTAAGCTTCGACCTTTGGAATACTTTTTTCTAATTATTTTATTCAAATATTCTGAAACCTCCATGTGAATAAGCATAAACAATAGATCAAAGAGAGAGAAAGTGAGTGAATATACCCAGAGAGTAGATATCCTAATCTGGGATCGGAGGCATTTCGGCTGCGGAGCGGATCGGGCGTGAGAGGAGAAGAAGAGAAGAAGTGAGGAGAAGGGGCGCGGCGATCGGGCGACGAGAGGAGAGAGCGGGGAAGAGGAAAATGGGAAAAAGCGCGTCGACAATTTGTCGGTGATTCTTGGTCGTTGAACGGCGATATTTGGATTAGTTCCGTCGTAGTTGTGAGCGACGGCATTGAATTAATCCAAATGCGCGGTGTCGGCGATGTGGTCGCGAGTCATCTGTGGATTCAGCGACGGCCGGCGGTCATGAAAACGCGCGGTCCGGTTGCGAGAACTACCGTTTTAATGCGGGCGTTAAAGTTCTTGGCATTAAAACTCTGCGGGGGTATTTTGGGCCAATATTAATTTTATTTTATTTTTTTTTTAAATAGCTTATATACATACAAAACTCAAAGTTATGTTCATGTCGGGCACAAGTTACGCTCATGCATTGCACATTCATATATTGTGCTGTCCTTGTACCTCCAACTATTGTTATGATTCGTTGATTGCTGACACTAACAAGGGGATTCATAGCACCCTTAATCACTCGTTGCATTTTAGGCAGCCATTTCCAGTAAAAAAAAAAATATTTACTTTATTTTTGAAAAATTATTTAGAGGAACTGTGAGTAGCTTCATCTAGGGTTTAAAGATTGTGTGTAGCTTCAACTAGGGTTTAGAGATTATGGGAGACCTTTTGTCTTTTTGAGGGAGACTTGACACGAGGACGATGTTCCACGCGTCCAACCTTATAGTCTTTTTGTCTTGTTTGGAAAGAAAGTACCCATTTTTTTGGGCAATTGTACGTTAGGGTCTTATAGACCTCATAACACCCATGAAAACATATAAAATCCAACCGATCCAGAAACTAAACTCAAATCGAATTGATCGGTTCGATTTTTCTTTTATATAATTCTCAGTTTTGATTTAGGTTTAAGTTTATAAAATATAAAAATCATAGTTTTTGTTAATAAATCGAAAAATATAAAATATAAATTTTATACTAAAATTATAAAATATAATATATATATATATATATATATAATGTATATTATGAAAATGAAATTTATATATAAGTTGACATTATCATATAATTTAAATTTTATATACATATCGTGTAATCCTTAGTACTAACAAAATCAGTAATATGACTATCATAATATTTTTATTCTATTTATTTTATCTAAATATGTTTAAATAGAAGTTTAAATTGGGTTAAGGCATTTTGGTCTTTTATTATGCATTAATCTTATATTAAGATTAGTTACAATTAAATATTGGCTTAAACATTTGAAATTAGTATTTTGAGAAATAATTATAGTTAAAGAAGCTAAGGGTAGTTGTCGATTACAAAACAACAAAAAAGATGGACTAATCCAGCGAAATGGTAAGGCGTGGTTGGGTATGACACCAAGCGTGTCGACCATGTTGTACTAAATGGGAGATATTTAAATGTAGGTAGAACTTTTCCAAACCTTATCTTCATGAAATTGGGGTTAGAGGAAGGAGAAGGAAGCTCAGAGAAAGAGAGGGTTTTATTTGAAGAACAAAATGTTATAATTTTTTTTTTTCTAGATTTCTAAAGAGTTATTAATGGTAGATCGAGTCTTAAAAAAAAATGTTTTAGTTTGTATTAGTATTTATTCTTAGCCATCTTTTTATATAAAATCTGGAAGTTTAGAGAGAGAAAGCGCAAATTTTTATGAGGAAGAAGAATATGTAGTGGTTTTTGCTAGTTTAGGTTTCTAATTAGTTGGTGATGGATGCTAATGGCAAATTTAGTTTATAAACTAAGTTAATTAGTGTTAATTACATTATTATGTATTTAGATTTTAAGTTAATTAGGGTTACAAGTAATTTGAGTTTAGTTCTTTGTAAATAAAGTTTTGTTGGTTGTTGTTAGGTTACTTTAGTTGAAAAGAAATATGTGATTAATTAAGTTTGGGTATACTCTTAACTGCTAATAGATGGAGATTATGAGAAAATAAAATAGTTAATGCATAACTTAAATTTTATTTGAAAGGCATTAGGTAAGGTTAGAAAATTTGGGGTTTTAAACTAATTAACATTTAATTGATAATATGAGTTAATATGAGTTAAGAAAGAAGTACTATAACCCGAAATACATTCTTTTATTTCAATTCCTTGTAATTAAAAAGAGTTGTCTATGTAAAAGAATTTCAAATGAGACTTCAGTGAAATGTAGGGAATTTTATACCATTCTATGGTTTATCTTTGATGGTTTCCATTAAATATATTGCAATCTTAATAATTAATTGGATTTATGAAACATGTTATTTTGACATGATGTTCATGTTATTGTGCATGGTTTCTATGTGGTGGACATGGTTTATTGATATGGTTTGGTTACGCATCAAGGATGATTCGAGCAGTGACAATTCTTATTGAAGATATTAATGTTGATAAGCACAGTGTTACCTTCCGATATATTATTATAGGACCATGGGTCCTTGGGTGAAAATCTAAACCTCGATAAGGCACCTGATAAAGATGTATGGGTTTAGTCCTGCCCTTGGATGATAATTTTCAAAATCTGAGGGTTATTACCTTATTGGAGGCTTTGGTATCCGTAATCCCAGTGAATGAAAATGTATGTCATATCAGACGACAGCATAACCAGTTCATCTTTGACATCATTATCTGGTCGTGGAACATGGCAGCATACTTATACTCAGTTTTCGTTTTATATAACGAAAAATATTATATTGTTGCATATCTTTCATTTTTGTGCGATTGCGAAAATAATTGGGTTCGTCAAAGTCCTGTACGTGCGCGGAGGCGGGGATCAGTTATCTGGGAGGCGTTGTCATGTCGCCGTTACACGGTAGGGGCGAGTCGTCTTAAGGACACGACGTTTTTATGTTGGGCTCGGATTTGCTTTCTGCTTTCTAAGTGTTTGTTTGCACTGCAAGTTTGTTTCCTTCAAAAAAAAATTTTTGTTTACGATGCTGACGACATTAAAAGAGCTGAGTCTATTACATGGGTTGTAGTCTGAAACACCAAGGTTAAGTTTCTACCCTTGGGTGTAAGTCCCAAAAGACTCGGGATAAGAGTAGTCCTTGGATGATAGTCCTATAATAGTCATTATTATGGTTGATCTCCTATTGAAGCGGTTGATGATATATATGTATATTGGTGATAATAACCGGATATCTTGTAGAATATAATGGTAAAAGTTGTTGATCAAGTTGAAGAGAATGAATGAGATGAGCAAAAGACGAAGACATTCAATCTTACATGCATATTTGATATTACTTCATACTTTATTTATGGTTACAAATGTTTATCATGCATATTGTTATATGTTTAATTGAAGCATTAAGGGCGTGCATAGAATGATTATAAAGTTTTTTATTGAGTTGTGAACTCATCCTATCTTTCATCCACCCTTAGATGCAAGTATGAGGACCCTGCGGAACTGATGATTGAGTTTTGTTTGGATTCGGTGTTTAGATTAGGTGTTTTAACTAGTAATTCGAATTTTTGAGGTTTGACACTTTGTAAATTCACCTTTGTGATGAAATATTATCTTATGTCTTTTGTGCTTGTTAGTATGAGCTATCCTAAAGAGACAAGGGATTTAGAATGTGTAAAGTGTGTGAAGAACTAAGTTCGAGTTGTTTCTAATAATTGAAGTACTTTTGTATAATTAATGTTGAGGTTTTCAATTGTTTTGTTTTATAATAGGTATTCTCCTTCAAATCACCTCTTTGTATAAATTTATTTGATGATCAACCTCTTCCATAATATTGAGTATTTATGGAAATATATATATATATATATATATATATATATATATATATATATATATATATATATATATATATATATATATATTTATTAAGTTTCACATTTCATATATTCAGTATTAAAGGAAAAAAAAAAAAAAGAATTTATGAAGGAATATGGATTGGAAATCGAAAACATGATTTTGTTATTGGAAGATGAATCATTGAGCTGATAACTCTCTTCATCGGATAAAGAAGAGTTTTTTTTGGATCAAGAGAATCTTCGAATGAATTGAAGATCTGACTTCTCTGAATCTTTGACTGATGATGATCTGACGTAGCAGATCTAAGTGGTCTCAATTAATGGAGGAAAATGGATGGAAAATGAGAGAAAAAGAAAATTGTACGGCTTGGTGACGAGACTCTGTGTTTTTGTGGACTGTGACCGTACACGTGTAAAGTAAAACTGTTATTATTTTTTGTTGCTGTGCTTTTAGCCTTTGTTGTTTTTTATGGAAGTTCATTTCTAGGTTCTCAATCCAAACAGCCCTTTGAAAATTGGTTTTTATATCTTTTAAAACTTTAATTTTTTATTGTGTTTAAGATATTTTTAAATATATTAATGGATTGGCTTAAGTAATTAAATCCATTGAGCATTTTTTATGATTATTAAAGTTAGTTTTGACCTTTTAAGCCATGACATTAAATATGATAGAAAGTTTACTTAATAATAATGTTTTTTTAAATAGCTATAAAAGAATGTTTATAAATGATTTTGAATTGTAGGAGGAATAAAAATTTGTCTAGAGGTTCATGTATAATGTGAAAATTTTAAATATTCTCTATGTGGGCAATTATAATTTTGCAAATATAATTGAAAATAAGAAAAAAAATGTTTTTCTATGATAAATTTGTACGTAGTATCGTGGCACAGTACACAAATCAAACACGTGGTCTTTATTATTATTTTATTATTATTATTATTTTATTAGAATTAGTAGTCAGATATAAATAACAAGGAAAGGCAAGAAGAAAAACACGAAGAAGGGGTGATTTGATTTAAAAGCCTTGAAAATGAAAAATATGTTTGTTATGGAAGGTATTCTCCTTGTTGGTGCATCAATTGGTGTATCAAATTATACATCATTGTAGGAATAATTAAATTCTGATATAAATAAAAAGATATAAAAATAAATGTACATATGGATACCGGCCGCGCAGTATGTCACATTAGTTGAGCCATATGAGAAAATTTCTTATATATCAATTAGATTGGTTAGTGCTTTATATGAGACATGCTTTACATTTTCTAACAAACCTTCACCTAATTACCATGCCTTGAGTAAACGTAGAGCGAGATATATAGATTCTCGAAGCGTCATCTAAGCTCGTAAGCTGACTACATTCTTGATAAAATATATAAAAACATAAATAATATGTAGAAATTGGACAATACCTACAACGGTATTCCCAGCCAGCTAGCACCTTAACTGCGTGTCTTACATTTTTGGTATATTTGCGTGAAACGTGTCACATGTTATAAATCCTCCAAGGAGATGGCTATAATATACGAGGATCATGTTTCATATTTTGGAGCATTGGTAGTTGATTTCCTTATTAGAAAATAAATGATCGAACTGGATTAATTTCGCTTGTATTAAGCATTGAGAATATTTTCTTTCATAAAAAATCATCAAATATAATCAAATTTAAAAGATTTGATCTACATAATATTTCCTAGTCTTCATATTAGTCGTGAGAATATCATTCGCGATCTTTAGAATATTAACGGGAGAATCGGATTTTCTTAATAAAGTAAGTCTTGCTCGTCATTTGATCTATCGACACATGTACCAACCTTAAAATGACTCATATTCTGCCTTTTATAGCCTTAATCAAATAACTGAAACAAGCAATATAATTTTGTCTAAAATTATGATAATAAATTTCTCCAACAAGCCTTTTTAAATTACTGGTCAAATTCTTAGTTAAACTGTTAATATATTAAATATATAATTTATATTTTACTAAAATTAAAAATTATATTATATATACAATTAAATTAAAATTTTATAATATTTATCTTTCTCTATGGCTTTTTTTTTTTTGTAAAAATAGATGAATTTATTGATTCAGGTTAACAAGAAGAAACATAAAATAAAAAATATTAAAACATTTAAAGAATAATGTGGCATCTAAGTTAATAGCAAAAAGAAAAGGCTTAATGCCTGCACATTTGAACATAAAAATAATTATTTTAAGTTTTTATTAATACAAATATTTATATATGTTTATTCATTAATTCACTTATTTCTATAAATATTTTAAAATTTTTCATAATCATAAAAATAATTGATTTAGCTTTTATTAATATAAATGTTTATATATATTTATATCCTTTGTAATAATTTTTTTTATTATGATATCGTATTTTTATAATTAAATATTAAATGTCTTTTTCAGTAATTTTAATGATATAAAAATGTTTTTATACATATGCAACATGTTACAAAAAACTTTTATAAAATCATTTTTTCGGATTCCTAAAAAAAGGTTTATGATAGAAATGAAAAACGTTTTGATTAAAACACATTAGCTTGAGTGTGGCCCAAGCGCAAGATGCAATATCTTGTATCTAAATACATCATATTTACCCATACCATTTAGAATGGGTTTGAATGCAAACTTCGTCCTTCTTGACTCATAGTGCTTGGAATGTAACTTCTGCATCCTTTGACCGTAGCTTACCGAATAATTTTTTATTTACGTGAAAATGGCTTCCCACAAATTCTTCAAGTACTTTGAGGGTCCTTGGGATTAACTATCGCCACCTTTCAATCCATATCCAAGATGAAACATTACCCATTATGAAAAATTGGATTGCATTCAGACAAAAAAAATCATACTTAACTCTCAAAGTAAAATCGATCACTTCCACAATCCAATCTTTTTCTCCTAGCTTTGTTAAACAAATTCAAGCAAACTAGTGTAAAATGATTACTCCGACAACAAAATAACAAGAAGATAATGGTGAAGAGGAGAAACTAAATTTTGCAATATGTAATTTCAATGGGAAATTAAGAAGGTCAATTCTCTCATTTGTTAAAATATTGAAGAAAAAAAATATTTGGATAAGAGTCTAATAATCCTCTGATGAGTAGCCAACCAAAATTGGACTGTAAGATTTTTGTAGGTGGAAGTTGTTGAATGGGCATTTGGAGTTTTTCGTTTTTTTTATGAATGAAATTAAAGTGTAGCGGCTGGTTTATTTTTTATTCCTAAACAGTTATGCATTTAAAACCTTAAATACCAATTAAGGTTTTTGATTTTCTTAGTTTTCTCCCGAGCAGTGACGAGAGTCATTAGTCTAGTCCTGAACTCTATTTATTTTGGAGTTCTGTGTACTCTTTGTGATCGATTTCAAAAAACCCTTTTACGTAGTCTTTTTTGAAGTTAGATGGGTAATGGAGTGCAACGTTGTATTGATTAGCGAGTGGTGCATATGTGCTGTTGCTATGATTCGAAATAAATAATAATGAAAAGCTAGTATTGAATTTATATAAATTCAAAGCACATTTAGAATTAGAAACAGAAACTTCTCCCTTCTACATGTAAAATGGTTTGCTACACACCAATTTGCAAGAAAAATTCACATATAATTTATATAATACAATTAGAATTGATAACTTCTCCTATTCTTTTTTTATAAGTACATAATTTTGTCTTCACTAAGGAACCTAGTCCTTTCCTTTCCCTATGTCCACCCTAACTATTAATCATTGAGCTAGGTTTCATCGGCTTTTCCCATTCCTTTTAGGTACAGAATAATTTGCCACCTACTAATTAAATAGTAATTAAATTTCTTTTTATAAATTCTTATCTCATTAAAAAAATTCAATTACCATATTTATTTGTAGATTAACTTTAATTTAACGTATTTACATGTTAATCTTATTTTGTTTTATTTTTATTATTTAATTAGTGAAATCTAAATTTAGGTACTTAAAATCAATAACTGTTTCATCAATTATTTATCGCATGTAGTAATTCAGGCCCGATATTTTAATCCCAATCAGAATTAATGCCATGGAAATAAAAAAACAATAATCTTTTTTGAAGTTAAAAAAACAATAATCTTTATAACTGTATATAATATAGTGAATGCTTATTTTCATATCTATATAGATAGTGAATAACTATATATATTGTAATTTTTTTTGGTAAAAAAAAAAGTTGTATATAATAAATACCTTTTTATTTCCCTTGCCTAAGGGCTAAGGCCTCATTGGAGTTGAGGCAGTCTTGCTATTCTCCGATATACCCCCTTATTGAATACATCTATTAAGTGAAGGATGAAAAATAATCACTTTCACTTATTTTAGGAAAGTAACCTTGAGTTAAGCTTAACTCAAGTGATAGAGCCGTTTATAATTATAAACAAGCAAAAGGATTTAAGGAGGGAGTCTGAGGACATAATTTTAAGATTTTTGTCAAAAATAATTTTTAGAATTAAGAATATGGTAGAAATTAAATTAGGAAACGTTGTCAAAAAATTAGGAAACAAAAAAGTATTCTACTCCTAACTTCTTATATTAATCATTTTAAAAGTTTTACTAATCATAATAATATTAATATTATTTTTTTTTTAAAGTTAAGTAAAATGTTAATAATATTTTTTATTTTTTTTATATCTGTTCACTTTGCATAGTATATTATAGTATTTTGTTTTTATAAGAATTCGAATCTATATTCTTTTTTAAACTTATCCTACCTTTTTACCACTTGAACTAGATTTCAAGGGTTAAAATATTAATAATATTATCAATAGCAATGATAACAAGGATAATATATTTGTCTAAATATGAGTAACTTTTTAAAGAGATTTATTTTAAATAAATAAGTGTAGAAGATAATTACAAATGAACTTTTAGCAATAAGCTTTTAAAAAATTATAAATTCAGAGAACTAATAAATCAAATTCAATTTGAATAATGTTATTTTATTTTATTTTTTCAAAGACATAGTTAAATACAAAAATGAATAAATAAATAATATAAGTTTAGAAACTTACTTTTTTTTAAAGAAAAATTAATATTATTGATTCAAACTATTGATCGAAGATACAAATAGCTAAAAACCATATATGATGGCTTGATATTAATTAATAATATAATAAATCGGCGTAAAGCTACCATAAATTTGATAATATAGTTCTTTAGAATATACGGGACTCCAGTTCTTCAAAATCACCAGCTGACCATAATTTAATATATTGGATTGATGGATCAGTTTTTATGCATGCGAATCGCCCTAAATAGATAAAGCGTTTATAGCAGAGACAACAAACAATCACCACGTCTAGCAATGACCAATAGTAAAAAGCAGCGACAATCTGAAAAGGGATAAAACTTAAATCTTAAATGGGGAAAGAACACTATATTAAGCAGAAAATGAAAAGAAAAGATCTGATTAGTGATTTGAGACCCAGAATTGCCCGAAAAATCCACCGCTGTATTTGAAGAAAATAGGCCTCTGAAGAGCAGATGAGAGAAAAAACAGAGGAGGGCGAATTATTAAATTGTTCTTTATAAACGCATTTTTTGTTCTTGATTACAAAGTTAGAAATAATATTAACATAAAAAGCTATTAGAATTCTTAACGTTAGTTTAATATACACTTTTGTAAATGTAATTGGGATCTAGTAGATGGTAAATTTGGGAGTAGATGATTTGGTTTAATTTTCTTAGATTTTTAAGTGATTATTTGAGGAATGGATCAAAATCAAAGTTGGGAAGTAACTGATAAATAATTCATAGAATACCAAAAAAATTGACTTACAGGTTTCAAGGTTTCAACTTTATGGAAGCGGAATAGATGATCAGTTGACTTGCGTTACTAGTCGATAGAATGATTACAATGCGAAAGAAGCCTCACATTTCTAACCTAAAATAAATGCTTGTATAGAAAAGCATTTTCTTCACTATTATTTTAACCTTAAAAACGCCCAAGAAAACCTTTTATTTTATATGAGAAGTTTTTCACTTCCGGCTACGTGCATTTGCCCAAAAGCAATTATATCATATGGAAAATGGGTTGGGCTCCCATTATAGGGCGGACCCAAGACCCAAACTCTAATATCTCCCGCTCGCACATTAATGGGATGCTTGATAAACTCAAGAGAACACATTCACCATTCTTTGTAACAATTCATACTTGGATAATAGGTCGTGCAACTAGCATACTCTAAGAGCTCGACTTTATACATCTGTTAGGAATATATAACATCTCAGGAATGAGCTTTAGAGTGGAATTATAAGTAATACGATTGCTGCTAGATCATTTTATCACATTTTAATGACTCTCATGATCTCATTCATTATTATATTTATATTCTAATTATATTTAAGTAAACTAGATGAATAATAATTGATCAGCTTGATGAATCTGGAGTGAATGTAATCTTGATGATCTTCCTCTTCTCATGATTCTCTTAACCTTAATTTAACTCGCTTTCTAGGAATGTCTCGTTAGATCGAATCATTCATGATCCTTTAGTAACATCCTAAAATAGAAAACATTAGATTAAGTCTTAAGTAACTTATATGAGTCATGAGAGTACATTTGTAAGGTTTGTATTACCTTAGGGTCTCACAAAATAACAGTTGAGCTCATTCCTTATATTACCCTTGTAGGTCAAAATTTTTCACATATGGTATGAATTCATGTGTTGCAGAATTGTTCGACTTTCCCATGGAGCATATGTCTTCCTTAATTAATTGAATGCTGCACAAATGATAGTACAGACACACCCAGTATCGACTTGAGTTGACTTATCTACTCTTTGTTTATTGCATTAGAACTCGCATCTGGCATTATAGACAAATATGATAAAGTGTATACATACCAAAAAAAAAATTATAATGACCTTCAATCATTTAGTAAGATGACATTCTGAAATTTAAGTCTAAGCTCTTTTATTATCACTTAGATAACAAGCTTAAACTTTGTCTTGTGATGTACATCAACAAGATGATGACGATTACCCATATGAGAGAATTGATCTCTTATCAGCCTTACATGCACTTACAAAAAGCAGTGTATCTTAAGAACATTCACATGCATATATGCAAAACAAGAATATTATCATAGACAATAATAAAGCATTCGTAAACATTGGAAAAAAAATTCATACAGTACATTCTTAGTATCGTAATCCCAGACTGTATGTTGATAAGCGTCACATCTCTTGGGATGGAAGCCGTTAATGGATCTGCAATCATATCTCGCGTAGAAATGTACTTCATGTTTACTTCTTTGCGTATCACCATGTCTTTTACAAAATTGTATTTGGTATCTATGTGTTTGGTCTTACAGTGGAACTTTGGGTCTTTAGTAAATGCAATGGTGTTAAGCGGTATCACGGTTAACTGCTGCTTGGATCGGTTAAGATGTGATGACCCACGAATGATCGAGAACCTCTTAAGTCATACGACTTCTTGTACTGCTAAAGAAAATGCCATAAATTCAGCTTCCATTATTGATAAGGCTCTACAAGGTTGTTTCTTACTACTCCAAGATATAGCGCCATTACTGAGTAAGAAAACGAACCCATAGGTGGATTTTCACTCATCTAAGTCTCCTCCCCAATCGGCATCAGTATAACCTCTTAAATGCAAATCATAGCCTTGATGAAGAGCAGTAATCGGCGGTTCATACCCAGATACCTCATGACATTCTTTTCTGACTTTAATGTATTTGGGCATAGGTTGGATTGATATATCTTAACCATACAACGAAAGTAGATATCGATCTTGTACATCATTGCGAACATTGGACTCACCGTCGGCACTAGCATAAGGAACTTTGCTCATTTTCTTTTCCATTCGTCAACCTAATCTGCACCTCAACTCTGCATAATACGGTATAATGAGGTTTCTGTCTGCCATTAAAATCATTCGTTATTTTCAATGCATCTCGAAGTAATAACTCGACGACCAGAATCTGCTCAGGGTGACCTCACCGTATCTGCTCAAGGATCGATGATAACCATGCTTTTATGTCATTAACATACTCCTTATAGTTTCCAGATATAAGTATATCATCAACATATAATGATAAAATCACAAATTTATCCTTAGACCTTTTAGTATATATGCAATGATCCTCATCAATCATCGTGAAATCATTTGAAATTATCACATTATGAAAGCGAATATACCATTGTCTCGAATTTTGCTTGAGGTATAGATGAATTTCAAAGTCTAGACTTTATGTTCATGGCCTTCCTTAATAAAACCTATAGGTTGTTCAATGAATTTCTTCCTCTAGTCTCCATTTTAAATGCAGGTTTTTACATCCGTTTGATGTAATTCGAGTCTGAGCTTTCCAGCTATGGCGAATTAAAGCGGGTGGTGAAATTTAACGAGGTGACAAGGATTTCTTCATAGTCAATTCCTTCCTGTTGTGTATACCCCTTCGCAACTAGGCGAGATTTATACCTCTCAATAGTATCATCAGCTTTGCGTTTGATTTCCATTTGTTCCCAATAGCCTTGCGTCCTTTTGGGAGATCTACCAATTCCTAAACTTGGTTGGTTCTCATAGATTCCATTTTTTCTTCCATTACCTTAATCCATTTATCTTTATCAAGGCAAGAGATAGCCTCCTTGAAATTCTTAGGCTCATCTTCTTCTTGTGGAAGAATAAAAAAAGCTTCACCACCTTCAATCTCAAATCGACGACGAGGAATGCTTGTACGATTACTTCGTCGTAATAGAGATTCATTAATCCTCAAAAAACTCCCACTTGGACTAGGATCACTCTCATTTGCATGAGATGATGGAATTAGTGCATGTACATGTGAAACTAATTCATCACCTACTAAATTCCCCCCACTTGAATGAGGTGATGCTAGTAAGTGTTGATCTATTGTCTCAAGCAGTGATAAGTCCTAACTTATCTCACCATTTTTAGGAAATTCATTCTCTAAGAATGTGATATCACGTAATTCAAACTCAGCTACACTGCCAATTTCTTACTGCCTTATGAACACATATCCCTTTGATACATCAAAGTACCTAATAAAGATACTTTTCCTTCCTCTTAGACCTAACTATCCATATTTATGAGAGGAATCATGAACATAAGCAGCACATCCTTAAGGTTTTAGAACACTTAGGTTGGGTTTTCTACCAGTCCATAGTTCATATGGAGTGGTTGCAACTGATTTCATAGGCACTCGATTAAGTATAAATGTGGTAGTCAACAATGCATCACGCGAGGTGAGTTGGCCGATGAGCTTGTCTTATCATGGGCCTTTAACCGTTTCAGAGCGTCCTGACTAATAGCGTTCGCGACACCATTTTTGTTGTGGAGTTCTAGGAATAATCAACTGATGTTGTATTCCTTTCTCATTGCACAATTCTCTTAATCGATAAGACGAATATTCTCAACCTTGATCGGTTCTTAATGCTTTTATTTTTCTATCTAGTTGATTTTCAACAAAATTCCTATATGTGTTGAAGCAACTTAACGCGAACTTATGGGATATCAAATAGACAAAACCAAATCGAGTTTAATCATAAATAAATGTGATGAAATAGAACGCTCCATGCCTAGATCTTAGATTCATTAGACCACAAAATGTCATAATGAACTAATTACAATGGAAATTCAACTCTAGTTCCTTTTCCAAATGGTTTTCTTGTAGTTTTTCCAGCTAGACAAAATTCACAAGTTGATAAAATTACTTTGTCAATATTAGCCAATAAGCCTTCTTTGGCTAACCTATTCATTCTTTATTGACCAATATGTCCAAGTCTAGCATGCCATACATTCACGTTATCCTCATAATCACGCGAAGTAGAGAACATGGAAACTTACATTCTATTTATTTCGGATTTATAATCCAAATCCATAATGAAAAAACGATCTAGAACATAACCAAAACCAAAATAAATTGTTCCCAAAGACAATTTAACTTGAGTATCATGAAAGTACCAACTAAATCCAAGCTTAAGCAATTCCAACACATAGATTAAATTCCGATAAATCTGAGGAGCAAATAACACATCATGCAGGAACAAGGTTCGACCACTTCGCTTGACTAACTTGCATGTGCCGATCCCTTTGATTTCTACTTCGTGTTATTTCCCACAAAAACCCACTTTGCTCCATGCATAACTCATCGAAATTCCACGAAGGCTTCTCGATTCTTCTCTATATGGTCTGTGGTCCCTGAGTCTACAATTCACAAAGGATGTGATTCAGTTAGGAAAACAAAGACACAAAGTTTACTAACATATGCGTAATTAGGTACCTTTTTGGGCTCGGTGCAATCTCGAGTGAAGTGACCATGTTTGTTACAATTATAGCATGTCACTTTTGCTATAATTTTCTTCTTATTACGCTTGACTTTGCCATGTTTGTTTTGCTTAGACTTCTTGCCTAGATGAACTTCTCATTTCCCCTTATTAGACTGTGACTCACCTTTGTACTTGCGCTTTCGTCATGAACCCCCATGTGAGATGGGTCGACCATGTACCGCCGGTGCCCGACTTAGCGGCTTGAGGCGATCCTCTTCCGACTCGGTGGCAATAACATCTTCGAAGTTCTTATGTTTTCATTGTGGAGTCGGTGCATTTCATATGCTCCGGCTATCAAGTGATGAGCGGATAACGGCGAACTTGTTACTCATCTGTCAAGGTATGACCAACATCTTTTAGCTCAATTATCATGTTTAACATATGTCTTAAATGTTTTTTCATTGTATGTTCAGGATGCTTCTTGTATGTGTCAAGCTTGATAGTCAACGATTTAAGTTTGGTTATAAAAGTACCTCTAAACTTCACTTTCAATATATACCATATGTCTTCTGCATTGATATACCTTTGAAACTAGTGCATGACATCATCATCCATGCTACTCAGCAATATAATGCGAGCGAGTGAGTTTTTCCTTTTCCAAGTTTCATAAGTCTCACGGTCCCTCCTATGTTGGGCCATGTTTACCTTCATGAGGTTTCGGCTAACTGATAAATTCAAAACTTCAAGAGCCTCTTGCTCTTCCAACACATATTGGATTTTCATATTCCAAATTTCATAATTGTCACAATTCAACTATTTACCCTTATTTAGTTCGGCAACAATCTTCTTAGAAAATTTGAAGTCATTTGTTGTAAAACAAAAATTCTACCTGAAGACATGCCGCGTTTATTAATGTCTAGCAATACATACATATACTTTGTTAATAATTAATTAGATTAATAAATAACACATTAAATTTTAGAGTCGAAAGGTCACTAGGTTTCCAATCATCGTCTAATATTCCAATGTAATCCAAATATTAATCTAATTAATTGAAACATTCTCTTGATTGCACAAAAAAAAACTTTCTCAAACAATTAATTAAGGCATGCATAATTAATTGAATTGAAACAATCAAAACAAATTAATTGACATAGTAATAATGTTGTCATACTTATACATTAATATTTAATGCCAAACAATAAAAAAAAAAATTCTCTAGTAACATAATTACATTATAAACAAGTTCTAATTAATGAACTAGAAATTTAACAAGAATGGAACGAACAAGCTTAAAATAAAGTTCCACAGAAAGACCAAGAAAAACTGTAGGGACCTCAGATGGACTAGAACCAGACTTAACCAGTGCAACAGTCCTCACATAATCTCTCACAAAAAATTTCACAAGTCTCCTAAAAGACTTATTAATTTTCTTATTTGTCCATAATAAATCGAGGGTGTCCCTATACTATGGAAATAAGGCAAATTTTAAAGCCTTATATTTTTTAGCATCGGTGAGCAAACCACTTTCCCAAACTATATTTTGAATCTTTTTGTTAACATTGATGATATGATCCACCATACAAGTCACAACATTGCCTGAAGTAATGGTCACAAGGTTTTCAAGATTTTTAATCATCCAAAAAACTTTGTTTCTTTGTTTTGCAGTCCTAATAACCTTAGGAGTCTTCATTGTGATTGACATTATTTTTGTAACACATATAAAAAATAAATATGCAATCATACACATAAATTACAATGATTAAAAATAAATTTTCAATCAAATTATGTGTGAAATAAACTCATTGAACTTTCCAATTTGTTATTATTATTAGGAGAGAAAAGAAAAAAAAATTAGGTCAACAGTTAAAGTCAACAATCAACAAATGTCAGATCTGGTCAATCAACCCTCAAAAAGGGACAGTCAATCGAATCGGTCAAACCTCAAAATGAGTCGGTCAAACGGGTCAATCCACCCTCAAAATGGGTTTGTCAAACGGATCGGTTAACCCTCAAAATAGGTTGGTCAAACGGATCAATCAACCCTTAAAATTGGTTGGTCAAACCCACTTTCCCACTTATGTCATTTCTTCCAAAGAACAAGGTTTGTTTAAAAAACAAACCCATATCAAAATTTAAAAAAAAACAAATTTAAAGTTTAAAAGCCTTTAAGGTCCATAGTTCCAATTGCTAGACGGAAAAAAACATATTGTATCTCGTTTTAAAGCTTGTAACTTGAATTTTAATATCAAGTTATGATCTCTCTGAGATGCCTCCAAAAAACACAAAAAAAAAGTGCATCAAAAGAGGACTGCCCAAAACAATTCTCATTTGTTGAAAACTACATAACAAAATTATTAATGACTTAAAAAACGAGGGTTCATATCTTACTCTTTTCTCAACCTAAAATAGTAAATAAGATATCAATTTAAAGTCTTAAACGTCATCTATACACTCATCTGAATATTTATATAAAGGCATAATCTTTAGATAGAAAACAACATGCAAAAAGAACCCTCTACAAGGCGTAATGCCCTCTATCCTTGTTTTTATTATTATTTTTAAATAAAGAAATAAACAATTAGAAAACAAGTCGAAATGACTCTGATACCAATGATAAATAATTCATAGAATACCAAGAAAATTGACTTACAAGTTTCAACTTTGCGGAAGCAGGTTAGATAATCAGTTGACTTGTGGTACTGGTCGATAGAGACAATCACAATGCGAAAAGTCTCCTTTGTTTTCACAACCTAGAATCCACCACTTGTTACAGAAAAGTTTTTTCTTATGTTTTCTTTTCTTCTTAAAAACATAAGAAAACATTTTTCCTTTATGAAGTTTTCCACTTCCTTCACGATACTTTGCTTTTAACGAATTATCTCATATGGAAATAGGTTAGGCTCCATTAGGCGGACCAAGAGACCAGAGCTCTAACAATAACAAAAAAATTCATTGAATTCACCTTAAGGCTTGGATCAACTGGTAAAATGGAGATAGGTGTAAGGGATGGGAGGTCCCAAGCTTGAGTCCTAAGTATTAGAACTGTTGGTTCTGTTATGTCCTTTTTGTGAACAGAAACCAAGGTAGTGAGAGATGTGTTAAGCATACTAGGAAAGTCCCCATGTAAGTAGGAAGTCATGATAATTAAAGCTATACCCACTTGCCTTAAGCTCTTATCGCCTTGTTGGCGGGGCTCCCAGACATGTCTTTAACAGTTCTTGAAACTATTTGTGTAGGTTTGATCTGTAAGAAGGTTTTTAGAAAAGATTAAGGGAGTTTAGATTAGCAATTTACGAACAAATTAGGTAAGATGAATTATCTGATTTGATGGCTAAGGAGTGCAATAACAATGTCCTTAAAGTAGATTCACCCTCCTCCGATTTGTAACCTTTGTGCAATAGGGATCCAACTCTCTACCTCTGGGATTCAACAATCAAATCTTGTCTTGAGTGCACTCCCTTGGTATGATACAATACAACTCGAACAATGATGTTCCTTCAATGTGCTTGGTATGAAAGCATTTGAAACTTGTAGAAAGTATTGAGAGCACTTGAGATAAAGATGAGTACTTGGAAGCACTTGAGTAAGAGAAAGAGGAGAGAGGGATCTCAAGATGAAATATATGTGAAATGAAGGAGGAGAGGCACCTTTATATAGGTGGAGTCCCAATGGAGCTCCCCACAAAATGTGTCAAAAAAGCTTAAAATAAAAAGTCATATTTCAATTTGACTTGGTTAACAAAACAAATTAAATTAAATTAAGTTAAATGACTTGGCCAAGTCAATTTTAAATATTACAAGATATTTCTTCACGTTATTCTCACTTAACTCTCCAAAAAGGACTATGTAATACAAAGTAAATATATATAAAAAAAAAATGTAATTAAGGTTTATTTGGAATTTGTTTTTTAAAACAATTTTCCATTTTTCAGAACAAGTTTAAAATATATTTGTGGACAATGAGAAAATTGTTTTTTATTTTTGTTCTTAATTATAGAAAATAAGATATTTTTAGAGAATATGTGTAATTATTTTTAGTTTTTTCTTTTATTCTTGGAGAATCTTTTTAAAAATCAATTATACATCAATGTGCATTGATTAATTTCAAAGCTCTCTATATAAAAATTATTTTCAAGAATATTTAAAAATATTATAAAGAAGCTAAATATAATCAAATTTTCCATAGACTGATCTACAAATTTTTACACGATCGCTTTCCAAAAATATTTTTCAAAACTTGTTTAAGAAATAGTTATCGCTTAGATTTTATATCGATTAATTTTATTAAAGAGCTCATAATTTGCAAAAAGAAAAATAAAATAAAATGAAAATTTCATTTCCTTAACTGATTCTATAAATATAGAACCAGGTATGGTATTTATGTATGGTATAAAAACTTTCAAAGGTATTTCCTATATTTTAATTACTGCTAAAAGACTTTAATTTTTTTTTAAATATCTATAAATTTTTTTGGTTAGAAAACTATTTCATGTTCTAATATGTTTCAAGAAAAATTTTCAAATAATGTTATCATTTTTTGTACTAAATATATTTTCACTTATATAAAAATTGGTTCATATAATTTTTTTTAATTATATTCCAAAATTATGGTTTCCTTCAGTTTCAATTTTCAACTTAAATAAAAAATTGAACCTCATGTAAAAAATGTCTTCAACTTTTTTAAAAAGTTGATTTAAATTAGTCGCTACGCTTTGAATAATCGGCTGATTGGAAGTCTTAAGGCTTATCGAGGTTCTGACTTTCTTGTCCAAGTATGGGAAATAGTCGTGTGATGCGCGACGACTGAAAAGTTATAATTATAAAAAAAAAAAAAAAAATCAAGCTTTTTTGAGGTAAATAGTTGGTCTGAATACTATAACTAGAATTTCCAAAAATAATTTTGAAAAACACTGTTGTGGAAAGGAAGCGGGAAGAATGATACATGGATTGTCCTGAATACTGAATAGGATAGAGGATAATCTCAGCCCTTACAAGGAGTATAAGTATCCAAGCAGCCAAACTAACAAACACCAGGAATTGGGTAACTGCTTCAAAGACTCGACAGTTTTTTTCCCTCCATCTGAGATAGAAAGAGAGAGTGCAGAGGCAAATTAAATTCCTTCATTCAATGTCCTCAACAACACCAAAGTGATAGAATTCAATTCTAGCAGCATCCTGGTCCCACGTTTTTGGGGTAAGTGTCAAGTAAATGGCGTTGGATTCACATTCTTCTCTTCTCTCAACTTTAAATTGCATCTACATACTTCCATTCAATCAAAGAACCAGTCATTCAAATCACAACCCCCATTAAAGAACCATCTCTCTCTCTCTCTCTCTCTCTCTCCCCCCATGCCCCTCTCTTCATCTATGTCCCATGCTTATTCTCAGTTTGCTAAGATATTAATCGTAATGATGGAATATTTTTCCTTACCATAAAAAGATACTTTTTTTTTCCTTTTTTTTTTGTTATTCTTAATGTGGGTATGGTCTTATTTTTTATGTGGGAGAATGATGTGAGGATTTGGGATCAGATTTAGATATTTGTAAGAAAAATAATGGATGGTCTCAATGTAGAGGGGGATGAAGAAGCAGCTGGGAAGAGAGGAAGTGGAGATCCTGGGGCATATTCCCATGGCCATGCTCGACACAAGCGTTCTAAAAGGTCCTATTTCTTGTTTTTATTTTTTTATTTTTTATTTTTTATTTTTCTGCATAAGCAACTCTGTTTTTAGGAAGTTTGGGAGACGGGATTTTTCTGTTCTTCTGTTTTTTTCCTGAGAAAATTTATTGTTCTTTCATTTATGTGTTGAACTGAAAGTGGGTGGTGATCGGATACTGAGATGCTTGGAGGTTATGATTTTTTTTTCTTTGTTAATAGATGGTTTATGGGTTTCTATATCTGTTCATGTGCTTGTGTACAGAGCAAATTTTTGATCTGTTGGGTGGTTTCATTTTCATTTTAATCCTTTTTAGTCAGCAGATGATTCTATTTATGTATGATTTTTTATTTTTTTATTTTCTTACTAAGTAATGTTTCCATCAACTACCTTAAGGTGTCCTCTTTTAGGTGGTTTGGGTTCTTTGAAAGTCATTCATTCTGTAGATGGAAAATTCAAATTTTGAAGATGAATGTGCTTTGAATCAATGAACATTTTAGGGCTCATGAGTGCAGCTGATTAATGTGAATCAGTAGGAGAAGAGGAGCGGCACAGGTGATTGACTAGTCAGTGTATGTGAAGCAACAAGCCATAGAAAAGCAATTGAAATGTGATCAAATTAAGATTTCTTCGATTAAAAGAAAAATAATCCATTGCCGCCTTCCCCATAGGATACCCTTTATCCTTGTTCTGTTTTTGTTTAGATTTTGAAGTGAAAATTTATTATATTCACTCACATTGCATGGTAATTAGACCTTGTCTCTCCTTTTAGCATTCTAAATGGGCTTATGTTTTTTTTTTTTTTTTCTTTCAGTGCATCTGACCGAAACTTGGATGGTTCAAGAGATGGAGTTTCTCATTCCACACGAAGAGACTTGAAGGAATCACATAGAAATCCTCATGTAACAAATGTTTTCTTGGCCTTCTAATTTGATCTTATTATAATAATGTATTATGATAATGACTTTTAAATTGAGGACCTGTGAATTTACAATTCATGGTTTTTTTGTTGAACCACAAAGCAGCTGTCACCTTCAACAAGGACTTGTGGGGCACCAAATACTATTCATGAACACTCCAGTCATATTAAGAGGAATACTTCATCAAACCATCGAGTCTCCTTGGAGAAAGACGTAAGTAAATGATTTGATGTCCTCTTCTTTCACTAAATTAGATTTACACAAATCCATGCTGTTCTTTTCAGAGACAAGTTGGCTTCTATGGATTTGTTTCTTATCGTGTTTTGAGTCACAACTTCTCACCTAGTATTTATTGGAAACCTGGGAAATAATTAATCCTTTTTCCTTGCAAGATGTTTCATTCCTATGAATGAAACATTTGTCATCAGAATATGATGCTCCCAGTTCATACATTTTTATCCCAAAATTTCAAAAGCCTCTAATTTTTCACCATGAAGTTTGGGTTCCATATAAAACTGGTTCCTCTTCTTTTTGGGATAAGTGGTGCTGAGAGAAGATATTTTCTAAACAAGATCCTTCTGCTTAAAGAAGATATACATTTTTAAGAAACTGTCTGGTCTGAATCATTGGGTAATCCATGCTGACTATATAGCAAGGCATGTATTTCCTTGTGATTGCCAGATGGCAAAACTCCTATGCTTGTTAAATAATCTATGTCGGAAACAATTCTCAGCTGCAGTATAATAATATTTTAAATCTAACATATTCTTGCTGCAAATTTTGTGTTAATTTGCAGATTGAGCAGCTGCAATTGCATTTGCAGCAGGAGAAATCCATGCGCACTATGCTTGAGAGGGCAATGGGTCGAGCTTCTAGTACATTGTCACCGGGGCATAGGCATTTTGCTGCTGAGGTAAAATTACCTCTGAGAACTCACTCTAGGAGAGATTGTGCTAAATTTTCAACCATTGCTGATTGAAAGCTACCTTTTGATTTGAACCATCAGAGACAGTAAATAGGATATTTATTCAGTAGAAAATCATGAACCTTTATACTTCTTACTTATTCACCAAAGAGGGTGCCACCCTTTCCTGATGGCTTACCTAAACATAAATACTTGTGGAACAGAACATGAGCAATAAGGCATGGTTTGGAGCGCTTCTATGTAACCTGTACCCATCTTGACTAGCATTTTCCTATTGATAATCTTCATACCCACCCTACTACTTTGCTTGAAAAGTAGGATTATCTGCAGATGGGTTTTGTGAAGAGAGAAAAGAGAGAATCCCTAATTTTATTATATTCACAGAAAAAAGAAAGTACCTCTACATTACATATCGGACTTATATATATACACATTCATGGGACCCACAATCTGATAAGAAAATAAAAAAGGAAAAGTGTCTGATATCTAGCACTCCCCCTCTCAATTTGGAGCATATGTCATATGCGCCCAGGCTTATTAATCTCTTTAGTCTGGGGCCCATACGAGAGATTTAGTAAAGATATCTGCAGGTTGATCGTTTGAATTGACAAACTAATAACCGTACATCCGGATGTGATCTTCCTGCCACAATGAAGTGGCGGTCGAAACATTATGTTTGAATCGCTTTCGTGGAAGAAATTTGGATTGGATCACGATATGCAGCGTACAGTTATCTGGAATGAGCTTCATGCGATTTCATTCTTCGAATCGACTCCTAGAGAAGGTGTCACCGACCATATGGGTTCTCATGTTGCCGGGGTCGCGCTCAGAAACACACAGAGCGCTGGCTCCGCGGCATGTTCATTTCTTACTCTTCGGGATGTTAGGTTTACCGCAGTGAAAACACGGTGCCACAGTGGAGCGTCTATGCGTGGGTGAGTCGACGATCGCATCTGCTATGACGATAACCTGGGGTATGACCTCATTCTCGTCTGACACGCCTTGGCTGGTGTACTTTTGATATATCGAAGAATCGGATTACGTCGATGCATTTATCGTGGTGGTATTAGGAATTGATTAACAACATACAGGAAAAAAAATGTCTGGCTAGGAGTAATGGTGGGGTAGTTAGGTTACTACTGAGTAAATCGATATCTCGAGGATCTCCTAAAGACTCCCACGTCTGATCTGAGTTTGACATTAGGATCAGTAGGAATGTCAGTAGGTTTCACGATCCCAACATACCGATTCTTTAAAGATGTCTAATGCATACTTAGTTGGGAAAATTCTGCGAAGCTAGTTGGTATCTGATTCCCGAAAGTATGAGTTTCCCCAGTCTTTGGATTAGAAGTGGGTGAAAAGATGTTGCTTTAGTTTACGGATACCATCGATTCTTCTTGCTGCCAATGATGATGTCGTCGCATCATGACCAGGATAAATACTGCTTGCCACAGAAGAGTTATGATGATAAAAGCCAGATAGTGCATTGTCACTGAAATGCGGAATTCTTGAACAATGAAGCTAAGCGGCCAGACCATGCTCGGGAGATTGTTTGAGCCGTATAGAGGCGGCGCGACTGCGCGCGCCCAAGCGGACTCACTGAATAAACGAGCAGTGGTTGCTCCGTACCATAAACCCCTGTGAAATGATATAGAGGAAGGCATTTTTAATATCTAAGCGAAAAAGTGGCCGGGGACACATCGCGGCGTGGAGAGAGACGAGACGGATGAGAGCAATCTTGCGCGAGGAGAATGTATCACCATATTCGAGAACCATAAGCTTTGAGTATATCCTTTACTTGACAGCGGGCCTTAGGCGACGTCGGCCTAACCATCAGGACGACCTTAGCTGTGTAAACCCCGGCCTTGACCAATGAAACTTGCAAATGGCGAAACAGCAAGATCCCCAAGGTGCGGTTGAGTCTGAAGCAACCATTTCATCTACCAATTACTATCAGCCATTCGGATGGGAAAAGAGCCTCTTTAGTGTTCTTGGAAAACAGAGAAATAGTAGAAACAATCTGAGTAGGGTGAAGATAATGGAGTGGTAGCTTTCGAAAAATTGTAAATAGGATGAAGATTGCTAGTAGGCGATTACCTTTCCGAGAAGAAGCGTAGGCGAGTTATCATGAGAGGCTGGCCAGGGATAGGAGGCGAGAGGGATAGGAAGTAGGTCGCGGGGGCCTCGACGGAAGGGAAGGGTTTCATGACACGGTGACGAATGATGATAAAACTGAAGTGGACGAAGATACATTATCAAATATGGCGGGGAGATGGGTAGGAAGGGGTAAAGGCTTCGATAATGGAAGAGACTCGGAGGAAGAAGGGTGGAGTCCTCGAAGAGGTGACATCAATGTGAGAGAAAGTATCGATCTAGTGGGAATAACAACGATGGCAGCCACAAAGTCGGGAGTAACTAGAGATGCATTTAAATTGGCCTTGGCGGAAAGCTTGTCTTGTCACCCAGGTGAGAATATGAACAAAGCAAGTCTGACCAAAGGCGTGAGGAGGAAGGAAATAAAGTGATTGGTCGGGGGAAAAGGGAATGAAAAAAGGAATCTGAGCATATATTACAGGATGAGGGCATCTTGATTAATCAAATAACAAGCGATGGAAGCAATCGTGCCCCCCAATGGAACATGATAATGAAGGGAGGAGAGTGCAGTTTTGTCTCGATAACATGGCCGATTCTTACGTTCATTACGTTTTGTTGAGGAATTATGAGCCGCGAGAAAGGCGATGAAGGATCAGTATTGGGACATAAATGAAATAAGTGCGAGAAAAATATTCCTTGACATTATCTAAAGTAACACCACGAATAAAAATATTAATTTAGGTTAGAATTTCAGCATAGATTTAAAAATAGAATATAGCTTCATTCGATTTTCATTAAAAATAACAGTACATCAGGAATGATCGTATTAAGTAATGAAAATCTGAATCTAAAGTAGACACGGTCGTGAGGACCCGAACATCGATGTGAATGAGTTGAAAGGATTTTTGCTAGATTATTATTATTTGTGGGAATGAGACACAAGTATGTTTACAGTGACGAGAGCTGTAGTGGCGTGAAGTGGAAGAAGCAGGGGACCTCTTACGGAACTTAGAAAGACTAGGGTGGCCCCGGATGGTACGTGGATGAAGAGGGGGCATAGAGTGGAAGCATGGCTGCGGAGATGATTGCGAGGTGAGGTGATAGAGGCCGTGGACTCACGTCCAGTCTTGATCGTCTGCCGTACTCCGTCTATGAGTCACAGAATTTATCGAAAAATAATGGAACGATTAAAATCTGTGAGTGAGGATTTTTCTTGATGGAAATAAGATTAAAGGGACACTCGAGTATAAAGGGCAAAGTGAGAGGTAGGGAAGGAAGGATGTATGACCAATGCAACTGGCCATAGTTTAAGAACCGTTAGCTAAGGTACTTGATGGAGGTAAAGTAGGGGTAGTAGTAAGAGAAGAAAAAAGATCTTTACTATCAGATATGTGATAGGAAACACCCAGTCTAGAATCACAGGGTCAGAGAGATGTACGGAAGTAAGATTGGGGCGGGAGGCATTCTTAGGTCACGGGCCAGCGGTCTGATGGTAACTTGGGCTGGCGATGCGAAGATAGTCATCATACTCATTGTGTGCGTGGGAATGCGGGGATGTGGAAGGCTCGGGTCTGAAATTTCTTGAGGAATCGGAATCGGAAGGCAGGCCATGTGGGCGTGTGAGGGGTCGTCGTGCAGTGATAACAGCGATCATAGTGTGAGTCGAGCTTATTCTGATATAGGTGCGGTGGGCGTTGTCCTGCTTGAGTTACCGCTAGCCGTCCTCCACAGGAAGGTTGGTGTGAGAAACTAACACGAGGAAGAATGCGAAGGGTATTAGATGACAAAAGTGCGTGTGGAGGAGATATGGAGGGAGGCGACGAGTACGTCATCCGAGGATGGAATTTGATGGGCGCGAAATTTGATCTCGGGCGGTGTGAGATCGGACGAGAGGCGATAAGAGTAAGGACCATGAAGAACTTGTCAATTTGCGTTTGTTAAGCCCGACATCACTAGTAGAGGCATCAGTGTCAGAACTCCTCCCTTAAGAAGCGATCGCTGATATAATTAGATAAATCCGTATCTGTTGTCGGATATTAGTGATAGCATAAATACCTATAAAGTGTTGGATATCATTAAGTGTATAGAACTTTTGTGATTCGAAAACTTAGAACATGTTTTGTAAGCTTTGAAGATGAAGCAAAATTTTGGATCGTATTGCCCGTATCTGACATAGTTGTGCATCTATTTTCTTCCGTGCACCTTGTTAACATTAGGTATAGCATCCTCCGATTGTAATAAGATGATCTGGCATATGACAGAGTTCCCATGAAGACCGGGAAAGATAATTCTGACTCTGATCAATTTTCTGATGTAATAGTGAAGTCCAGGAATGTGGAAATCTCGAAGTAAGGTTTGAGTTTTATCAAGCCTTAGCGGGAGTTGGATCCGTTGATTGAAGGAGCCTGTGGGAGGCGATCGCGTGAGACAAAGTCTACAGCTATGGAGACTTGAAATCTGGTATGGCTGGAGATGAAGAAAAGTGACCCTAAGCAGGGGAAAGTTACATGATGTGAGTCTGTGAGTGGGTACAATGAGGAAGTTGGATAAAGGGCTGGGGGAGTGGACCATGGGATGATCTGGGCCAATAAAGATGGCGCGGACAAACACCAGATGTAAGGTCCCATCATAGGAAAATGATCCGAAACTTACCATGGCGTGGGCGTATTCGGGAGGAATGGCGCGTGGCGGCAGCGTCTGTGAGGCTGTTTACGTGGATTCAAACATGCTCGATCGACTCGTCGTACCGTTTGGTCCGGGGACACGACGGAAGAAATTCGGCGAAGAGTCGCGTGATGAGGGATCCGACGGAGGTTCAGCGGGAGGAGAACAAAGTAAATAAGATAAGAATGCGATCTGAAAAGTGATTGGTTTTCTGTGCGGCTCTGATGCCATGGAAGGGAGAAAAAGAGAGGAATCCTAATTTTCATTATATTCGGAAAAATTTCTCACATTACATGTGGACTTATATGCTCTCCTCCTTGGATTTAATAATTACGAAAATAAGGGAAAGAGTATGCAATATATACTGGGTTGAATTCCTTTTTTCTCATCAGTTTGATTTGAGTTCAGTCTCACCATTCACCTCACAAATCGGGGATATTAAGATATGAACACTGCTCCTTATATATAAAAAAAATGTTCCACTATTTACTCTCTCAGTTTCAGATTGTACATGTACCAAAAGGGTGCTTCATTTTTCAGTTTTTATGATCCACAATAAAATATGAAATGTGGAATTACAACCCTTGATACTCTTTTTCATTTCAGACAAAGGAGTTGATCATGAGATTGGTCACTTGAAGAAGTTTGCAAATCGTGAAGCAACATTTCTCTTTCTCTATAAGATGTTTTTGAACAATGTGTTAGTCTGATACCTTCTGGAAGGCAGCTCCAGGCATACTTCTCTGCCTTTGAAAAATAGATCAAAACACTAAGTATAATTTCTAAATTTTGTTTTGCTCCTCAAAGAAAGTTCCACTTTGTCTTTTCAAGTTCAACTACCTGATGACATGAGGAAAAAAACCTTATCTTGCGATTCGAGTAAACATGCTTCACATTATTGATGCAAGGCAACATTCATTTTGAGAGAGACTTATTCAGCTATTAAGGAGTAATGCTACTTTTATATTCTCTTTATCTTTTCAAATGTTTCTCTGATGTAGCAATTTTGTTATTTGATTTTAGTTAATATCATATTATCCAATATCTAAAAATTTTAGTATTCCATTTCTATCTTCTTTTTTAAGCTGCTTTGGTTCCCTCTTTCTGTGCACATTGTCCTTTTTGCTGCATGCATATGTATGATATACTAAACCAAAGACGACATGCAGCATGCTTCTCATTGCATCTCTATTTCTATTAAAAATCATTTAAGCAAAGTTGACTGTCTTCTTATAAATGTATTCTTCAAGGTAGTATCATTTCACAGGTATGTTGAATGTGATCTGGACTAGATGTTTCTTTCGATTCGATAGGACTAGTTTTTGAAGAGACCAGTCTCTCAGGTTAGCTCCGATGAGCTGGAGTGTTTTTTTGAAGAATGAGAACTGACACGCACTAGGACCTGCTAGATTACAAGTCATGTCAGGACTCACATCTACAGATCAGTTCGGATATTTGAATTAGAATTTGATTAGCAAGTCCATACCTGGACATATTTAGAAGTAGTTAAACCAGAAGAAAAATAGTCATTACTTCAGAACCATACAAACAAAATTATTTCAGATGTGGACAGAAAAAGTCTGAGGTGACAGCATGTCAGTTAGAATATACCCCAAATTTGATCGATGCTGCGAGATGACTTGGATTAAAAGTCCTGTATGCACAAAGGTGTAATGGAGGGTAAGTCTTTTCCCAATTGATACAACCTTAGGAACTGCACCTTATGGGGGTAGCCCATCAAAGTAAATTTTAAACTCCATAAAATAAACAATACAAATAGATCCTTTTTACTTTGACAATGCAAAACTTTCCATTCAGGGGAATTGTGAGTGACAAAGAAATAGAATGGTTACACTGCTTTTAATTTAGTATTTGAAAAAAAAAATTGTTGTATTTCCATGCCATCTGAGCTCAGTCTATTTTGTTCTACAAATAGAGTCATCTTCTAGACAGAAATTGTAATGAAATGCTTTCATTTTCTTGTTATTTTAATGGACACACTTTTTTTTTTCATGTTTTTTGAAAGAAGTTTGCCCGTGATAATGCATTGAATCAATGTGCACTAAATTGATGGCATTTCCCTTTGTATCATTTTTGCATATGATACAAAATATTAAACAGTACATATAGTGACCTCCCCACTTCACACTGGAATTTTTGTATGAACATACTATTAAAATAGAATTCATTTTCCCTTTTTATCAGATGTTGTTTCTGTGGACATGTAGGAACACCCTTGTAGCATATCTATGTGTAATTCAATTTATTGATTAATCATGTAATTACTATTTTGTTGAGCTTCTTATCTCACTTGTTTATGTCAGGTACATGAAAAGTTACCTACCATGGACAGAAGTATGCTGCGGACTCTGAAAGATCATCTCTACCAGTGCCCAAGCAAATTGTCTGAGGAAATGGTCAGGTGTATGGCTTCAGTATATTGCTGGCTTCGTGGTGCAACATCTGTAAATCCAGAGAAAAATCGATCACCATTACTGTCAAGGTCATCCACTAATGTTATACTCCCTCGTCGTAGCGTTGGAGAAGACCAGGAATGGTCTTGCAAATCCATGGTAGAAATATCTTGGATATCAACGTGGCAAAGTCTGAACCTCATTGCATCTTATGCCCATTCTTCTCACCCAACTATCTCTATGAGTAGGCATCTAGCTTTTAAGTACAGTACAATGACTACTCGAATCAATTATTGTCCTTCTTTAAAAGAAATTGTGAGTCTTCGGGCATTGGGCCGGGTGATAATGAGGGATGCAGGCTTATATCCACCGGCCCATATGCCATGAACCTCTTACTATTGCCCTTTTGTTTCAGGAGAGTCATTTTTCCTATAGACAGTGAGACCAACTGACCCCATGAAATGGTTTCAATAATTTATTTTATTTGAATTTTCCAGTCGCCAGTTTGTTGCAGCTTTTCAACATCAAGTGGATGTAAGTGTTCTAATGAAGCAGATTGCAACTGCCTTTCACAAGAGTGACAGTTAATCTGGTTGAACCACGTACTATCACCATACTTTATCCCTGAAACAAAAGCATCGATAGATTAGATATTCCCCTACATTGTTCTGATTGAGCAGATTGCAACTGCCACTCACAAAGAGTGACGGTTAGTCTGGTTGAACCATGGCCTATCACCATACTTTGTCCCTTGTAAAAAAGCCTTGATACATTAGATATTCCCTTACATTGTTCAAATAGAGCAGATTGCAACTGCCACTCACGAGTGATAGTTAATCGGATTGAACCATGGACTGTCGCCATACTTTTTCCCTCGTAAAAAAAATTTAAACATTAGATATTCCCTTATATTGTACCCTATGCAGGAGTTCAGACTTAAAACTGTTTCTCATTCTCCTTTTTTTTATGATTTCAGAGTTCTCGTGGAACAATTGGAAAAGGCAAACATCAGTCATATGGAAAGCAATGCCCAAACTGCATTTTGGGTTAACGTGTATAATTCTCTAGTTATGCATGTAAAGAACTGCCTTCCTAGTCACTGAGTTGTCCTACCAGTCTCTATCTATTTAAGTGTTTACCCCGGACTTGTGCAGGCTTATCTAGCATATGGAATTCCCCACAGTTCGCTTAGAAGGTTGGCCTTGTTTCACAAGGTAGTGCACTTCCTTTCTCCAAAATCAGTTTTGGGTGTAGTGAATCTTTTGTGATTGAAGAAACCTTGGTAACTCTTTCAAAAGCAATTCCATTGCTAAAGATTCCCTGAACCTGGCTCTGTTTCTATTGCTCCCACTATAGTGACATGCTCTTCACTTCATTCATTCTATGTTGGGTGAATAATTCTTCTCAGTAGTTCAAATGCGATGACTCCTTCCCACTTAGCCATAAAGCAAACAAGCGCTGCTAGAGGCAGCAGATACTAATAATCCATAGTTCCTTTGAAATGCAACCTCCTATGTGGATTTCATTTGTTGTTCTGTCCTTGAATTTGAATAATCATCAAAACATGAAATCGATGGATGCGGTATTTCAAAAGGAAAAAGGCTTACTGGCTGAAGTTTTCCACTGGCATTCCTTAGATGCTGGAGTTTTACCTCTAACCTTTCTTAATAAGTTTTTCATCTTTTATTTTATTGACCAAATAGAGAATTTGTGTTTCTTTGGTGTAGTACAGGCTGCTTACAACATTGGAGGGCACATTGTAAGTGCAAATGCCATAGAGCAGTCAATATTTTGCTTCCGTACACCCCGAATTGGCCGGGTACTGACCTTACCTCAACAGGCATACACACAGAACATTTGCATTTGTGACATTTCTAGGTTGGATCTTAGAATCATCCTGAGAAAAATCTATATAGCTGCTGGCTCTCGCTACCAGCTTTTTCTTTAAATTTCTGAATTACGGTTTTTTTCTTGCCCCACTTATCATTGATTGATATGTCAAGGATTGGATCATGTATAAAAGACAAGACAATGCAGGAATCTAGTCATGATTTTAAAGGGATAAGGTGAATAAATGCTCCCAACTTTCGGTCGTATGTCCAATTAGGTACCTGAACTTTTTTTGGTCCAAAGATACCCGACGCTTAATGCCATAACTCAGCCATGCCCCTGCCATTACGAACTTGCATGATGGACAAACGAGCATAACGCCGTTGACATGGAATGCCACGTATATCTCTTTCGGGACCACTAATTTAACATAAAATGAGATCGAATTTGTCCCCTAAATTCCCCTGAAACTGAGATCAAAATCAAAATGATGATTTTGTTCTTGCCCTACTTTCCCCCTAATCTGACATCGAAATCAAATAGGGGCTTTTGTTCTTGCCCTAAACCCCATATCAGTTTTTTTGCCATAAATCCCCCTAATGTGACAGTAGAATCAAAAAGGAGATTTTGCCCCTAACTTCAAATCCTAACATTCGGGGCTAGAGTGAATTAGTGAAAGGGGATTTCTCAAGTGTAAAGGGACGGAACAAAAAGCTTCGAATGTATAGTTCTTTGGATTCAAATTCCATAAAAAAATGGATGTGGTTCATGTTGTCTAGTGTTTGGGGACATATGGTCCCAAAATTTGTTGATTATTTTATTGTTTATAGCAATGTGAAAATTTTCCTAATAGCTTGAGCTTGTGTGAAGAATGAATCAAAATGTAATTGGTCATAGTTCCCCACTCTATTGCAAGCAGAGCTGGATTTGGGAGATGGTAGCAACTACATTTTGATTTCTGACATTGCTATAAACAATCAAATAATCAATAAATTTTGGGACCACATGTCCCCAAACACTAGACAATATGGAACACAACCATTTTTTTATAGAATTCAAACCAGAGAACTAGACAACATGACCCATTTCATTGACACATTCAAACCAAAGACTTACAGTACCTTTCTGAAAACCATATATTTGAAGCTTTTTGTTCCCTCCCTTTATGCTTGAGAAATCCCCTTTCTCTTATTCGATCTCTGATAGCCACTCTTGGCCCCAATGTTAGGGTTTGAAGTTAGGGACAAAATCCCCCTTTTGATTTCGATGTAAAACCAATTTAGGGTTGAAGTTATGGCAAGAACCAAATCCCCCTTTTGATTTCAATGTCGAATTATGGGGAAATTATGGTGAAAAATCGATCTGGGGTTGAATTTAGGGCAAGAACAAAATTGCCCTTTTGATTTCGATCTCAGTTTAGGGGCCAAAATCGATATCATTTTACATTAAATTAGTGGTCCCAAAAGAGATAAACATTATCTCACGTGTAAGCTCCATGCGGCGTTAAAAGCAACCCCTTTTGTCCGTATCTTATTTATGTCTGAGGCGTAGATGAGTTATAGCGTGCACATAAGGGAGGTATCTTTGGGCAGAAAAAAACCAGGTGCCAAATTGGACATCACGCCCAAAAAACTGAGGCGTTTGTCGCTTATCCACAGGACCTAAAAGATGATCATTATTGGATTTTAGATCTTGGTGCATTTATCATTGCATTTACCTTCAATATATCACTGAACTGTGTATTTTATCCCAACCTGGATGTTTGTTTGGATATCCTAAGATGGTAGGCAAAGGAAAACATGTAGGAAAGATCTCTGATTCTCTTATGGATTTGGTCTATCATGGAAAATGAAGAGGGAAAACAACATATTGTAAAAGGTCATCTAACATTTGTATATTTCAAATTCTTTACTCTCTATATAAAAGATAAATAAAACTGAAGAAGAATGAGAGGAAAAAAATATAGTCTTAACTTAAAAAATAAAAAAATAAAAAAATAATAATAAATTCCTTCGTTATTTTTTTCTTCCCTTTTTCCTTATTTTTTCCTCTTATGCTTTTCATTGAACTTTCCATGATCCAAATAAAGCCTCATAACAAAACTCGTGGTCACATAATAGTTCACCTATGAGATACAGCTTGGTTCATTATCTAAAATGCTGTTTTTATTATTATTATTATTGTTGTTGTTGTTATTATTATCATCACCAGAAAAATTCCTGTCCCTTATCCTCACCCTTCTTTCTTTTGTGTTGAATATAGTGGCTTGAGACCATCCTTTCAACAGCCATGAGGAAAAAATCTGGTGAAGAAAGGCAACTCATCAGTTCAAATTTTGGTCTTATGAGTTCTCAACCCCTTGTTTGCTTTGCACTTTGTACAGGAGCTTTCTCTGATCCCGTGGTAACTTCTTTCTTCTAATACACCCCTTTTTACACAGTAATGCAGCTTAAATGTCACTGGTTAATGGTTATAGACTCTTGTATTATCACTATCAGTATGTTTTGGTTCAAGTGACCAGTATATTTTTCAGCATAATTTATTTCCATGTCTATTATTCCAGCTGAATATGGCATTAAATCAATTTGTTCCCAATCTTTGGTTGTTGAACTACTAGTTAAACTGCATTCAGTTCGGTCATAATGGACCTTAATTAGCATTTGGACGTCATGCTGTAATCTGAATATATATATATATAGACAATTTTTAGGTAATTGTCATTGGAGTGTAGGGAGCAAAGGTGAAAATACTGTGGTTGGGGATGTGATATTTAACATAACACTTTGATGTCAACCTTCAGTTTGCCTTTAGCTTTCCCCCTTTTGATTTCATATGAGCATGATTTAGCAAAGACATAAAACGCTTTCATTGAACTTTAATTTTAAGACGTCTCCATGAAATTTTCTTCCATATTAAGCATTGTTTCTGATGCCAATATATTGGACACAGTTGATTAACGGTTTCCTGTAATTTTCATTTTATTTTATTTTTACTTTTTTGGTCTAGCTGAAAGTCTACACTGCATCAAATATTAAAGAAGAGCTGGAAGCAGCTAAAAGGGAGTTTCTTCAAGCAAATGTAGTTGTAAAGAAGTCAAGGAAAGTGTTTCTACCAAAGCTGCTCGAAAGGTTTGCCAAGGAAGCCTCAATAAGCTCCGACGATCTTCTGAAGTGGGTCACTGAAAATGTTGACAAGAAGCTCCATGATTCAATACAGAAATGCATTGACCATAAAACCAACAAGAAGGCATCTCATATCATAGAATGGTTACCTTACAATTCAAGGTTCCGCTACGTGTTTACCAGGGATTTAACAGAGAAGCCATGGTGGGTATAACATTCTGTCTCAATGCTTGAGAAGGCTTATGCATTTCTCTAGAACAAATCAATGAGTGTTGTTTCAGATGAAACACCAGTAACTCAATCATCAATTCTTCAAAACCCAATGTTCCTTTCTGTACAATGATTGTTTGATCATCATTATGTATGATAAAACCTTGCATTCCTGTGATCTGAATTAGCTCATGGCCTTTTGTGGAGTAGCATTGTATATATTGTAGTTCAGATCAAGTTCCATTTATTTGACAGTGAATCTGGCTGCTATTTTTTCTTGCTTAGAAGGACCAGCTGAGTTAGTCCTACTTTGAGTTTACTCTTGTTGAGTTCAAATTCGCTTTAAAAATTAAATTTGGAGGATTTATTGTGTAGGGGTGATGAGTCTTATGGGATTAATTAAATATGCGTAAGTTAGTTCGGACACCACGATGACTCAAATAAATAAAAAATATATATATGTTCCCTTGTACAGGGGCATCAATAGCCTTAAGGAGAAAGACAAACACCCGGATTTTTCAAAGCAGTTTTGTCATTATTGTCAATGTTATTTAATGAATTTGAACATCTCGAAATAACTTTCTTACAACTTTACAAAGCGTTGCTTCCTGGAAAGTACCCTAGTGTTAGCACAAAATAGCAATCCTGATTAGACTTTATGGCCCTTCTCAGCTTCTACGTCTTTGTCCCAACTTATATTTGGCCCTGCGGCTGTAGTACAAGGAAACAGCAAAGAGACAGTGTGTCCTCCATTTGAATGCCCAACCAATCTTCATTTATGATCATAGAGCTATTATTTCATGTGGGTTTTGGGGTATTTAATTTCTCTCTTAGATACCATTTTCATATTCTTAATTTTCAGTCTGAACACTGTAGGGATCAACTAAGCAGGCTAAGGATGTTGCCTGATTTGTTACTTAGTGGCTATATAAGGTCTTGGGTGATGAAATTTGAAGAAATACCCACCACCCTTATTGAACTCATTATAGTTTCTAACATTATATATATGTATAGGTTTTTTATTTTACATTTTTTTTTTTTTTGCTCTGATGGCACACGAATTATCTCGTTGTAATACTTTATTTATTAGATTCAAACTTGTTCTTGGATTCGAGCCAGGGGTCTCCCAGTAAACTCATCCATCCCATTATCCTTGGTAGTTCTCAAGGACATATATATATATGATTGTTCCTAACCCATACATGTCAACAATTCTATAAAGATATATCAGATTTAGAGCATATATTATTTATAGAGCCAGCCAATTCTTGTTTAAATCTATAAAGATATATCAGATTTAGAGCATATATTATTTATAGAGCCAGCCAATTCTTGTTTGACCCCACATTAGATAAAGAAAATTTTCCCCATATTTTATGGAAATATGAAAAATACTAAGAAAAGAAAATAGATAATAAAAATGGAAAAAATAAAAAAAAAATAAAAATATATTTAAACTTAATAAATTCTAATTTATATATTTATTCAAACTCATTTTATTTGAGAACTAAAAAATTTAAAATATGTAAAAAAATTATTATGGTTTATTTTTTTATATGTTTAGCATTGAATTAAATATTAGAAAATCATTTTCCTTAATAATTTTTTTATTTTTTTTTTATTTTTCGGGTTCTAAATTGGAACCTATATATATACACAAGAAGGTCATTGCTAACAATTAGAATTATTGCAGTTTTGAATATGCCGAAAACCATGAAGAATCTCAAAGGGTAGCCACTGAATAAAAAAGCTCATCTATATATGATCCATTAAGATTATTTCCTCCCATGGTTTTATTATTTACTGCAATGAATTTTACATGTACAAAACGCCAAGATCAGGCCTACAGCTCCAGTACCCAATACCCAAAGCCACTAAGAGACAGCAGAGTGAAGAAGTTTGCTCATGAAAGGACTTGTCAACACATGCCCCTTTCAAATTTATGGCTGGAAGCCACCATCTTCTACAACCAAACACTGCACCATTATGAGAACTGAAATAAAAAGCCCTTCTCTTATGCCCATTCTCCCCATTAATTAATTTCCTCCCATCTTTGTCATATCCTTTAAAAGATAATTTGTTATTACTTATTATCTCCTGAAAAAACCCATCATTTCGAGTCACCTCATATTAACTTCATGGTCCCATGGGATTTATGGAGCTGTGTGTAAACTGACCTGAAAACCCACTATTATCAAAAAGAGGAAAAAATTCATCAGATGTCCTAACTCTTACTTGGTATGCTAATTCAGACAATCAAATTCTAGACTCAACTCTGCACAACCCATTAGGAAAAGTTGGCAAAGACGTTGATGGGTACCAAACAAAGCCTTACAAAAATGGCCATCTGGCATCTAAGAGCCTAGATCTAGGGCAGTACCATAACTTCAAGAGTACGGTTCTAGAAAAGTTTGTCAATTTTGAGAGAAAGCTTCATTAATTTAAAACCCGCCAATAAGAGACTTTCTTCTCATCAGTGGGCAGGTGGGGTCAAGAGACTTTCACCACCATCTTACATTATTAATTTACAATTTTCTTTTTTCTTTTTTTCTAATGAAATGCATCATAATCATTAACTTGAGCCCATATATGGAGTCCATAGATGTGGTTATCCTTACTAAACTTGAGCTGTATTTCAGGTCAAGTTCAATAAAACCATGTGGCTCCCTTGGTGTGGAAATGAGGACTGTGCAGTTAGAAAATCCAATCCTTCCCTTGTTGGCAAATAGCCCTAAACATTATGCCTCATGCCCCCATGTGCTTCTTTTTTTTTTCTTTTTATTAATCTTACAAATATGATTAGATAAACATTCACGAAAATCTTCAAAACTAATATTTATAACATTTAACCTACTGACCATGCATCTTCTCATTTCTCTTTAATAACCATTTTTTTCCAGTAACTACCAAAAGACACAACTAATCAAGTAATGATGTATTCATCTTTGTCCAAACCAGTTAGCAAGTTAAGATTCGTAAATCCTTCAATGTTCGTAAGAGGATTTGAGTAGACGATCGAGGTTGAATGGATTAAACTACCCATTTAGATTATAATGATGTATACATTTTTGTGATGTTTAATTTATATCATGATTCAGTTTTCCATTTATTTATACATTAAAATTTTAGTCCTATTTATTTGTGCTTTTTTAGTGACATATTTCATTGGATATAGTCAACTATTTACATTTTACTGGATAAGTTACTACATTTTATATAAAAGTTTCTATTGCTTCTTATTTTAAGAAAGTACAAAATATAAAAACTTTCGATTTTATGTTATTCAAAAAAAAAAAAAGTCAACAAAACAGTTTTGACCAATAAAATTTATTTTACCTTTTTGACTGTTTTAACTGTAGCTTCATTTATGTTTTGGAGGTTTTTTTAGGTGATTATATCAAGTATGTTGAATGATTAAAATAAAACATGAAACATTAAAATTATTTTAAATTTTCAAATATCTAAAAACATTTTAGATTATTTAATTAAACTTTTATGTTACAAAACATCTTTAAATAATTTTCAAAAACTATTCAAAAGCAGTTACAAAAAACAAATTAAAGAACATTGATTCTTGCAGCCTTTTTTTATAAACCTAATTTTACAGAAAGCTCTGAAGAATAATTGCTTTTGGCTGTATTTTTGTTATATAAATTTAGTATTTTTTGTGTTTTTTATGATTTTCATAAAAAAAAAAGAATCAAACATGTTCTCTTAGTTTTTCTTATTTTATTTGTTTTTTAAAACAAAAAACATTTTTTAAAAACTATAAACAAACATTCCCTAAGATTTTTTTTTTTATTTTTGACATCTATTCACTTTTGTTGTAATTTTTTCCTCTCTAGAATCCCTAATCGCCCCTCCTTCAATTATATCTTTCAAACCCTTATTCATTTGACATGAGAAGTGATTTTCTGGCAATTCATGGCCTAAAATCATAAATTTTTTCGTTTATTCATTATATTTAGATTTTATTTATTCAATAAAGTGGTTTTCTCTATACCGATATAGGTTTACATTTGTTTTTTCATATTTTTGTTGTTGAATTGTTGCGACGTATTTTATCATTGACTTATTACAATGGATAGTTTTGTCGTTGATAATTAGCGTGTTGACAATTCAATGAGTAGCAAGTACTTTTACTTAACTTTTAAAAGTAAATTTTCAAATTTTCTAAAATTTGAGGAAACAAAAACTAAAAGTTTATTTTATCCTTGTACAAGTTTTCAAAACTATTATATTTTATTGTCTTATCTTTAGAAGCCCTAAATGTCCCTCCGTTGTTCTCTCTTTCAAGCTTTTATTCACAAACATTAAGGGTATTTTTTTGGTAATTATTTATCTGAAATCACATATTCAATCATTTTTTCCCCATATATGGAGTGGTTTATTCAATATCGATTTAAGTTTGTCTTTATTTTTTATTTGTTTTTTCGTGTTTTATCATTGACCTATTGCAGTATGTTTTGTCATTGACTTTTTGTAGCATGTAGTTATATCGATAATGAGCTCAACATGTGTTTTTCGATTTCTTTAATTTAGAAAGCGAAAGTTAGTTAATGAGAGTCATTTATAATGAATAACTATTTGATAGTATGTTACAAATATCAAATATTAGGTATCAACAAAGTCATTTTTTTATGCTGCAAATATAATATTTTTAGTCTATCATTTTTTCTATCAATTTTGATGCTATGTTATTATTTGAAGTTTTTAATATTTTTGATTATGTGTTTTTATTGATTGTACAACTAACTTGAATCAATAAGTTTATCTATTAAAAAAAAAAACTATTACATACTTTTAAAATACGATATATTAGTATTTTGTTTTAAAAAATGGGAAACAAAAAATCCAATGAAACTTTTTTTTTTTTCTTACTTCATCTAAAGATGCAATAAAAACCAAGAATAAATCATAACATCTTTAAATCTTTTTAAGCATAGATCCAATCTTGTGACAGATGTCAATATCAAATAATCATTAAAAAGACCGTCCGAAAATTTAATAATAAGACCACCTACATAATTAGGCAAATTGAAAAAAACTAGGAAGAAAAATATTATAATTAATGCTACTAATGTCATTGGCTGCGTAATAATTAAATCAAAGATTATCAATTAAAACCGTCATTAAAAACTTAATTTGAAAATATAACCATTATTTTTTAATACCATTTTAGTAGAGAGCAGTTGAGACTTGACTCCAGGGGGTAAAAGGTGGAGTTATTAGAAAAACTTAATTTCAAAATCTAACCCTTTATTTTTTAATATCATTTTAGTAAGGAGCAGTTATACTTGACTAAAGAGATAAAAGTATTTAAAAATAGAATATTTATGACAAATGAAAATAATTCACTTTTAATAAAGATGTTATATATATATATATATATATATATATATACTCTCTTATATATACTCTCTCTCTCTCTGTATTTTATGTCAAAAATGGATTAATGTTGGAGGTATTATATTAAAAAAAATGAAATAAATAATAAAAACATACTCTGATTTTAAATGCATTTCAAATTTATTTACTGATAAAAGAATAGAATATACAAAAATAAGTTTGCGTTCTATAAGTTTCAACCTATTTGGCCAGTTGAAGACCTCTGTCCTATCTATTAGATAATGAGCGCTTTTCATTCGATTTTTTATAGGGCTTATTTTTTAAAACTGTATTTGAAAATAATATTTTGATGATTTTTAAAAACTGTTTTTTCTTTTAAAAAATTATTTTTTAGAACATGAAATAGTTGAAAAAAACAGAATAAACAGAAACTAAACAGGCCTAGCACATGTGCTTATTGCTTTAATGCCACGTGGAATGCAAATAATATGCGTCAATATTTTTACAAAACAAACAAAAAGAAACCGGCTCTCACAGACTACACCCACCATCTCCAATCACAGTCCCATCTCCACCGTTCTTTCATTCGTTTCACCAGATGAGGAAGTGTAGTGGACGGCGTAGATAGCGGCTGTTACCAAACCTACGTGACCGCCTGTAAAGTCACCTTCAGAAGGGTTTCCTCAGTTCGGACACTTTGCTCACCTAAAGCAACGCTAACACGTGTCATATTCCACACGTTTATACCCGTCCGATTATATCTAGTCGAGAATACCCCACTTTTTGAAATTCGATCAGGATCACACATTTTCTCTCTCATTACTTTCCCGAGAGACAAAAAGAAAATTGAAAACAAACCAACCTAGAAAATTTCTCTCTCTCCGTGCCTCTCTATCTCTACCTCTTTCACTTGTCGTTTCTTCTCGCCGGAAAGTCTGTTTCGATCCGCCGGAGAAACTGAGATTCCGGCTGCTGGCTGTCTCCGTCAACGGTTGATTTTGATCTACTAGGTCAGGAATTAGGGTTTCGTCGTACGAGGCTGCGTTCACTTTTTTCGAACCCGAGATCAGTCAAACCCTAGGGTTGTGGAGGCTCGATGAGTGTACGATTGGGGTGCAGTTGAGTCAACTGGAGGGATTTCGTCACCGGATGGAGGGAGGTAGCGTCCTAGACTTACTTCTTCTGGTACTGTTCATGTCCTCTTTTTGTTGATAGGGTTTTTGTTTTCTATACATGTATGTGCGGAGAAGGAAGGGTGTGGCCAGGGCGGAAAATGAAGGTTTTTCTTGTTAATTTGTGTGAAATGGTGTTCCTAGTTTGAAAAAAGTTAGTATTTTTTGGTTTGCACAGCTGAATTGGGGTAGATATTGTAATTAAGGCATTGAAGGAGGTTTTTAATTGTTAAGCTTTAAAATGATGAGAATATATTGAAATAAGGTTGTTTTCTTTTTTTGGGTTGTTATAGCGTTTGAAGGGTGGATGGGCTTTCCCTATTGGTTCGAATTAGGGTTTTCGGTGCAACGTAGTTGAGCACATAGTTGGAATTTGGAAACACCTGGGGCGCGTCTGATTTTAAGCTTGGCAGTTATAGATTCGCTATTATTCTTGTTTCTCAGCCCTACTGCCCATATTTTCCTTTGAAAACAAATTTTAATTTTATTCTTCGCATGTTCAGTCCTCCAATCTCGACTATGTTGTATGCATCCTTATAGACTGTTTCAGCGGGCAAAGGCCACAAATTGGTATTAACCAAATATCCTTAGCCTGTGAGATTTCATAAACTTTATTGTCTAGGAAAACCCCAGAGCTATTAATATGTAGTATTTGCTGGATTGTACCTGCTGGTTTTCCCTTTTCACGGGCATATTGCATGGTTAATTGGGGACCTGACCGACTGCATGAGAAGACAAACTATCATGTGCTCCTTTTGTCTTGGTTTCACTGACTACATTCTTTATTTTTTTTGGGTTAAAAAAATTTATTTCAAGTGTCATTACTAGTATGTTCAGTTTGAAGTCCATGTCTTATGCTTATTATATGTATATTTTGTTTCAATTCTACAAGGCATGTATATAAATTGGACTGTGCTATCAAATTTCTTTAAAGTTTTAAGCTGACCAATTCCTAATGCTCAGTTTATCAAATAGAACTAATTTTCAGTACACAATCTACTAAATTGGATCTGCGTGTTATTGGTCTCATTACACCGTCTCATGCTTACATGGCAGGGTTGATCAAGGAAACCTAAAACAAACTTTAATGTGTAATGACCTTTCATCTTCCCAGTCTGTCTAGAAAGGAGTGATTTAGGTTCACTCTTGCAGCATTTGTAAACTTTTGGCAATATGATGAAAATGAAATATATGATTATCCAGAATTGTCTAGTCTGATGAAAATGAAATATTTGATCATAAAGAGTTATTCACAAATTTAGTAAACGGGATTATGAAATTTAGATTTGACATTTGGGTTCAAGATAACACCTATTAATTTGTGAACAAATACTTATTAGTGCTTCTATGATCTATATGCATGAGCTTATTCATAGCATGTGTTTGCGTATGTATATCTATTTACATGTCCAAGTACTTGCTTCAGATCCTCTAAGGCACGCTTATTACATGTTCTAATATTGCCTGTTAAAAAAAGAGAAGCAAAGCTTCAAATGGTAATGTTAATTTGAGCTGTTCCCCTGCACAAATTAAATCAGTGATATGAAAAAATAAAGTACCATCATTTCCTATTAAAAAAATAAAATAAAGTATCAGTCATTGGATCTCAATATCAGATGTCAGTGGTTTACTTTGAGCTTTTCACATGCATTGTACTATGGTCCATGTCAAACGTGTACTTGTTGAGTGCATTATTAAAATAGAATAGCTGAAAAATAAGTTGTGGCTTAGTTTTTTAATATAAAGTTATAACTATCTCCAGTTCATGAAGTCTGAGCTGTGGGGTAATTTTTCAATATACCATTATAGCAATTTCCAAGTCATGAAGTATGAGCTGTGTGGTTAAACATTCAATTATAGGGTCTGTGTCAATTACATTAGTTTGCTTTTTCCTTTTTGAAGAGATGAATTATGATGGCGGTTCAACATTTTTATTGGTAATAATTTTGACTTCAAGAAATTTTTTTTTTTTTTTGATCGGTAAAAAGCAATATATTGAAAAAAAAAAAAGAACAGAACAAAACTGCTGCTAAGAATACAGGGCATACACTGGCAGCCAAGAAGCAAAAAAAGAGGGGGGAAAAACCTCATCACCCTTTACCTAGAGGCCATCCATTCCAAAAAATCTAAGATGGAATGCACCTCTTCACCTAGGAACACCCTTTTCCAGCTCCACAGATTATAGACAAAGGAATATTTTAATCTCTGTACAGCTATCAACCCATCTTTAAAAACTATTCGGTTTCTCTCTTTTCACATTGTCCAAAAAATACGCATAGGAATAGAATTCCACAACTTTTTACTCTTTTTGCCCACAAAAGATCCCTTCCATCTATAAATAGCCTCCTTGACGGTCTTAGGAAAAACCCAACTGGCACCCATTACAGAAAATATGATCTCCCACAAAGAGCTGACCACTGGACAATGAAGCAATAGGTGGTTAACTGTCTCTTCTGCTTGACCACAAAGGTAACACTGGTTGGGGAGTTGTCATCCCCTTTTTTGAAGCTTATCCAAAGTTAACACCTTACCCCAAGCTGCCTCCCACGCAAAAAAAGCTGATTTAGTAGGGGCATTTGGCACCCAAATACCTTTAAGAGGGATATGAGTAGCTGGCCCTGGATGCAGCATCCTATAAGCCTCCTTTATAGAATAAATACCATTACCAGCCCCTTTCCATGAAACAGTGTCCCAACCTATTAAAACCCTTTCACTTTGCAAAGTTCCTAACAACCTAACGACCGATTCCACTTCCCAATCATTGACAGATCTCACAAGATTGAGATTCCAGTGCCCACTCCCTATTGATTGGTCCCACACTTCCTCTACATTTTTATTAGTAATAATTTTGACATTATGGTTACTTATCATTTTTTTTTGACATTATGATCGAAGTGTTTTCTCAAATCAATCACTGTTGTTTCATTTTAATATTAAGAAGTGACATGTTAGCATTTAATCATGGATCTAATGCTGTTCTTCCTAGTATTTGGCAGTTCTTCAAGATATTGAGATTTTATTCATGAAATTTTACACTCATATGTTATGTGGTTAGCTTTCTTTTTCTGTACACTTACAGAATTTTGGGACTAACTCGTGCATATCTTTACAATGCTCACCATCCCTCTTTCCCTCTATGTCTGTCTCTCACTCATGCAAATGCATGGATGTACCCATGCAATTATCTCCTCATCTAACGTTTGTTTCCTTGTAGGGATACACCCATGGATTATGATGACAATGATTTTCAAAGCCAAAATCTTCGGTTAGCTGGGGAAGGGAGTGCCAAATTTCCTCCTGTTTTAGGGCCATATGCTCTTCCCAAGTTTGATTTTGATGATAGCCTCCAGGGCCATCTAAGGTTTGATAGTTTGGTTGAAACTGAAGTTTTTCTTGGCATTGAAAGTCAAGAAGACAACCATTGGATTGAGGATTTCTCCCGGGGAAGTAGTGGGATAGAGTTTAGTTCAAGTGCTGCAGAATCTTGCTCTATATCCAGGCGTAACAATGTTTGGTCTGAGGCCACATCCTCAGAATCTGTTGAAATGCTATTAAAGTCTGTTGGACAGGAAGAAATTGTTCCAGGTCAAACTATTGTCAAGGACTCAGGTGCCTGTGATGAGTTGGGAAACTTAACCGAGCAAATGGAGCATAATCTGAAACCTGATAACAGCGATCCTTCTAACGTGGGTAATGTTATAGATTCAGGACGTACAATACGCCCAGATGAGTTTCTGGGAAGTTTTTCTGTTCTTAACGAAGATGCAGGAAAAGAACTACCTCAGATTGAGGATACCTCACAAATTCACGAAGGTGACTCGTTGGCTTACGGAAGTTCAAATGACTTACCTGTTACTGAGGAAGATATGTTAATTGGTAGCAAAGATAGTGTTGAAAATCAAAGGGAAATTGATACTTTGATTAATGAATCACTGAATAGCAGTACTCAGGACGATTGTTCTGCTTCTGGGTTGCAAGTTGACAATATAATCTCCTCTATGCATGATATCATTACAAGTGCTGAGGAGTTGAACAATCAAAAGGACCCCCCAGATCATATAAATGATGTTGGTCATCAGAGTGCAGATGGCTTATCAAAAGATAATGAAGTGGATGTAGAGGAACATGATGTTTTGAGAAAAGAGGAGCAAATGGATGATAAAGTTCTCCATGGAAATTTAGTTGACAGTGGTGCTGGTAACTTGGAGCACCCTCTCTATTTGGAATCTGAATCTAGAGGAGAGGGAAATGCTGTTGAAACTTGTACTAGTAATGTTGAGCAACCTTCCATGGTGCTGAAGGGCGATTCTGAGCTGAAGATTGTGGAAGGATGTTGTGAGGGTGTAAACGAACCCGTTCGAGACAGCAAATGTGAAGTAGTGGTATTATCAAAAGACACAGAAATGGTTGATCAATTGACAGGAAGTATGCATGGGGGCTCACCCATTGCTTTAACAGATGATAGCAATTTTCCTGGGCATTCTGGTGAGGCCAGCAACAGAGATGTGGGAAATTGTGCCATTTTGGAGGTGAACTCTCATATGCAGATGACTTGTGGAAAGATCAAGGATGATCTTTTGGAAAGTGGGAACCAATTGAATAGTGAGATGTCAACCAGCCACTTGGAGTCATCTCTGTTATCCAAGGAAACCAGTAAACTTTCTGAAGGTAATTTTGATGGAAATGGAAGTCATCACGAGGGAGATATTTCTGGTAAGCTTGTGGTATCTTCTTCAGCTGAATTGCTTGGGGAATCACATACAACTGAAAATGCTAAATGCGGAGATGATGCTTTTGGAGTCCATGGAGAAGATATGAATGCTGGAGACAATGTTCCAATTTCCACTCCATCTGAATCTACTCAAATACACATTCAAAATGTGGTGTCCATGCAGAGTGGTATTCGTAACTTTGGTTCAGATGCTCCTGTTGTTGAGGAGTGCAATGTGAAGTTGAGTACTGATTTGAGTAATATAGAACATGAGATTGGGGGATCCTCGCCTGTTGGTGAATGTAGGAGAGAAAACGAGGTGGTAGTTCCTGGTGCCACAATCTGATGCTGCCTCTAGTAATGAACCAGGTACACATGAATTATTTTTTTGTTTTAATCCTTAAAATTTAGGGGCTTATTCAGCAATATTTTCAAGAAAAGCTCTTAAAACACAGTTTTGGATAGAAGGGCTTACTAGGCAATATTTTCAAAAAATCTCTTAAAACACAGTTTTTGAATCAGTTCTTAGAAGCAAATTTCAATTGTTTATAAGAACAAAATTTTATTTGAGCTTTTCCCCATGCAGGTACTGTTAACTTTGCATAAAATGAAAAAGTTCCCAAACTCCATATTTGATTGTTTGTTAGAAGACACTTATGGCAGACATTTGAAAATTTTGTTCTAAGAAAACAACATATTTTCTGTTTCAGTATGAAAAAAGTGCTTTTAAGTTAGAAAAATGTTTTTCTGTTGTAAAAAATGAAAAACTATTTCCCAAAATGGTTTCCAGACATGCTCTGAAGGTGTTGGATCTTCTAACTGTTCTGTTTTTCATATCTTTCTTTGGCAGCACCGGATGTGGTCTTCAGAGATACTGACTTGGCATCACATGAAACACTAGATGGTTCTTCCTTGCCTTCTGGTTTAGGTGTTAGCTCCGCTGATGCTCTTGTCCATATAGAGGATGGGAAACCACCTTTACTTGTAGTGGCGATTACTCATTTAGATAGAAAGGAAGAAGTTGCAGATGGAACTTCTGTGGATGTAATTTCATCGGCCGGGATGGAGCATTCTCAAGTGGGAAGTAAGATGGTTTCAGCTTTGAAAAGAATGCACTTTGTGACACTGCTGGAGAGAAGCCAGCGGAGGAAATTACTCCATCTTTGTCAATGATGAAGATTTCTAATGCAGTGAGCCAGAATGAACCTCAAGCAATGATCATTGACAAAGACAATCAAGAGTCTAAGAAGTTGGAAGTCTGCTCTGTTCTCTGTGATTCAACGGCTAAAGAGGGCGATGGTGCTGAACCAGCATTTGTTAAGGTCTCCGAAGAAGTAAGCACAAAAGAGAGCATTGATGAGGCTTCCTTAAAAGTTACAGGTGAACATTGATTTTAAATTTACCTATCAAAAACATTGATTTTAAACTTGTTTTTTTGTTGTATTATTTCCAGTAGTTAATTTGGAACTAAGTTTTTCTGAGATGTGTGGCATCTCTTGTCAGTATTTAATGCTTATCCCCAATTAAAACTTTATTCCTTACCTATTTAGAACTGCTAGGATGTTCTACTTTGCCAAACAACTCAGCTGTCATGATCCGTTCAAGTCATATCCACCCTGCTTTTTTTTTCTCTAGCTCTGCCACATTAGTGGTCCTTGTTTCATCTAGGATAGAACAGCTTTGCTTTTCAACTTGTGAGCCTTTGTTGCATATGGCCAATCTAAGCTTTGCTCTATCTACTGTTTTAATTGGTAATTAGTTACTCATCTAAAATGCATGTGGTAATATTCATCTATCTGCCCCTTTGCACCCGCTAATTGTGTTTGTTGTTTGAATTGACATGATATGGAATTTTCTATGCAAAAATATTGGTTTTTCTTCTCAAATTATTTTCCTGTTGTTCTGATATCAAACCTCTGAATGATTGATGCCTATAATTCTTTGCCAGATGTGGAAATTTCAAGAAAAGGACATGCTCCTACACCTTCTGCGCCTTCACACTTGGAGGCTTCTTGCTCTGATATTGGCCAAAGTTTTCAGAAGGAGAATGGAGCTACTTTAATGTCTGGAGATAAGTGTCAGCAGACAGCTGTCCCAAGTGCTGGAAGTGAGTTGATACATTATGATTTATCCTTCTTACGTGTCCTTCAGAATTAGACTTTTAATATTCTCTTCCTGTCATTTCCTCAATTCATCTTTACTTTTTTTTATTGGTGGGATATCATAAAATTTGTCTTTTACTATGATCTTAATATATAAGCAGAGTCTATGATGAATGCAATATTTCCACATGCGACTGTTCATCTATGGATGATTTTAACAAATGCAAAATGCATTTGCTATCAAGTGGAGAATGCTGGCAAGCAACTCTGTTCATTGATACAAAATGGAAGAAACCAAAAAATGTTAGGTTTCTATTAATTGAGCTTGTTTGACCTGTGAACTGTAAAGGAACAGTGTCAATATTTTGAACCCAATCTCTGTACCCAGTTATGTGCCCTATCTCCTGTCTAATTGCTAATACAACAAATAAGTACATTTGCTTGGCATAATTTATGATTATTGAATGAAGGGAATACTTGTGCTAATGCTTTATGTAAATTTGAAACTAGTCTATAGACTGGAACCCAGTTACATTTTTTATGAACCTGTTCCAATAAATCAGCCCTTGAGGCTATCGATCAAAAAAAGAAGAAAAGAAAAAACCATCCTTTGAGGCTTGGCTCAAGTGGTAAAGGGATGGGATGAGGTTATGGAAGGTTCTAGGTTTGAGTCCCAATGCGGATAAAAAAGAAAAAAAAACATGTACCTATCAAATAAAATAAAATAAATCAGCTTAGCTTGTTACCTGATTAAGCTCGCCGTTGATGTCCCTAGTTTTTCTCAGAAGCCAAATTTGTGTTGCCCAATGATGGGAAACTCACTTGTGGAGAGCTGTGATTCGGTTAATTTTGGAAAATTGCAAATGCAGAAAATCCTAGTGATCCCTTTTAGTTTTGTTTTTGGGGATGTGGGTATATTTTTACTGGTGTGTTTGACTTAATCATAGGAGCTGGAAACCCTATTATGTGCTATTTTATATCAAATTTCAATCTTTTATTTGTTCAACATGATAATTAGTTAAGGCCGCCAAGTTCCAACCAACTTCTGATGAAAAATACACCTTTATGTATGCTCTGATTATTGCAAAAGAGTTCTTATTCAAATTATAACCCATAGCTTTCGTACTGTAAAATTTTTAATCATATTATGATGTAAACATGAAATAGTTATCCAATGGGGAGGCAATATTTGAATTGCTTGACTCAATCAACTTACTGTCGTTGGTGTATTTCAGCATAGCTGTTTCCTGCTGAAGGGTGGTTCTCTCCCTTCTTATGGAGATTCTCTGGTGCCTGTATATATAATACTTAATCAATGTAAGCCCTTCAATAGATAAGATGATTCCTTATATAGCCTCAGTAGACAAAGTAATGGAGCCATGGATCTCTATGACAAACAGTTTGAAACTATCCTCTTGACCTATCTCCATTTGTCCTAGAAAATATCTATGTTCCTACATCCAATATTATTGAATTCTATAGTAGATTCCAGACAGCTGCCACACAGATCAGTCCATCCTCTGAAATATATTGTCCATAAAACTTGTCCTATGCTGCAAGCGTGCAGTGCTGGGTGTGATGTTGTAAGTCAAATCTTGTTAAATTTGTCAGGTCATGACAGCAAATTATGCTAGTAGCTTCACATTTAGTGCCCTTTGTGGGGGATATTTTTCCATTTTTAGCTGTATCTTTTGCTTTGATGTGTTGATCTCTCTTTGATTATTTTATAAGATGATTTCACTGAAAGGTTCCAGGTTCAAGTCTCAATGTGAGCCAAAAAAAAAAAAGATTTTACTGAAACCTGTGATTGGACCATTGCTAATTTCATCCACTATCTTGTTGCCAAATCATGGGAAAAAAAGAAATCATTACTGTGGATATCAGAATAAAAGGAGAGCAATACTGTGCTCTACTTCACATGAAAAAATTGGTAATCGTTCGTTTTATCGATTCTGATAATCTGCATATTGTAAATTCCCTTAGATTATTCTGGGACTTCGGCAACTGTTTTATCGACCAAACACATCCTTGCGCCTAGGGCAAGAATTCTCAAGTCTCAGCATCAGTTGTTCCTTAATTCCAACTTGAATCACTTTTTTTCCAACCGGATTGGGATTCTGATTTTGCAGGTGACGCTTTAAATGGCCATGAAGTTGCCTTCAGTGCTGCTTCAGTGTCAGAACATGATGCTAAGCTTCATGTGACTGATGGCGGAAAAAACAATGTAGACTCTGATAAGCCTAGCTGTGGCTCTCCTACTGTCATTAGTTGCATTGACCTCTCCGAAAGTGAAAAAGAATCCCAGCAGGCAATGAGGAGTTCTTCGGGTCAGAATGTTGCAGTCACTGAGGTAATTGAGGGGAACCCTATGAAAGGTTCTTCTATGTCCCAGGATCCTAAAGAAGATGATTCCTCTAAGGACGAGAGGAGCTTCACCTTTGAGGTGGGTGCATTGGCAGATCTGCCTGAAAGAGAAGCTGGCAAGTGTTGGCAACCATTCTCTAGCACTCAAGCATGCAAAACATCTGCGGTAAGCTTTTTTGTTTTTTTCTTTTCATTCCTTCTACCTGGTTATTCTCATAAAATCATTATAATACTTTTCTGAGGAGTCAGATGGATCCTACATAGTTTAATTCTTTGTCTTACTTTTATGTGTTGATTATTTTCTGAAGACTCTCATCAAGAACTTTTATCTTTCGTTTTTGAAGATTGTAGAGGGATCTCCTTCAATGTCAGTCTTAGGTCCAATAGATCCGAAGATGCCCCAGGAAATTTCTCGTGGAAGCCCTCGAGCATCTGATGGAGCGATTGTATCAGGCAGTACTAAAGGTACTCATGAACGTAAGCCAAGGCGGTCATCTAGCAAGGCAACTGGGAAAGAAACTGCTAAAAAAGGCAGCTATGTGAAAGATACAGCTCATGCGAGACAGCCAGAAAGAGTGGACAAATCAAGCAATATATCTCCAAGCCCATCAGGGTCTACTCAGTTTGTGCAACCCAAAGAGATGCAACACTGTGGACATGTGGAGCGCAGCAGTACAAAATCATGTGGTCCTCTTACAACACCCACATCTAGTCTTCCAGATTTGAATACTTCAGCTTCTCCATCTGCAATGTTTCAACAGCCTTTCACAGACTTACAGCAAGTGCAATTGCGTGCTCAGATCTTTGTTTATGGATCATTGATGTAAGTCATTCTTTGAGTTTTTCTTGTTTATGATAGGTGACATAAGATAACATTTTGGCATAAAGAGAGCAGAGTTTACCAAGAAGAATTTTGGGTGGCTTGCCCTTTAGATACACCACTGCCAGAACACTGGCATGCATGTCGAGAAGGGAGAGAACTGACCATTTTTGTTGTCAGTCTATGGGGTCCTGTTATCTCACTCCCACTAAGAGAACTTGTTTGATTGATGGTTATTAGTATGTGTGCCAATTTTCCAATTTGTGGACATGGGCTAATCTGTATAGTGATGCTAACTCACATGCTGTTCTAGACTTCCTCACTTGGATGGGGAGTAGGTAGGATATTTGGGGTATTCTTTTGTTGTTTTGGCTCACTTTTGTTCACGACCTGTGTACATTTGATCTTTTGTGCTATATATAATATTTGCTTTTTACTGATCAAAAAAAAAAATATAGTGCCAATTTCTTGTTTTCTTCTTGTTTTTATTGCATTTGGTCGGTTGTTGAATAGCATTAAGGGGAAGCTGACCGAGGGTTATAAGATTGTATTTGGAAGGTTGATTGTGATAGTCATCATTATCTAAAGTTACAGATTTGATCATGACAAGAGAATTTTGAAATTTCCATAGAATACAGAATATATGACTTTTATTTGAAGAAATATTTAACTGTGTTTCAATCTCCTGTTGCAGCCAAGGAACCGCACCTGATGAAGCATGCATGGCATCAGCCTTTGGACCACCCGGTTAGTTTTTATTCCTAAATTTTCTTTAACTTTTTACGTCCATATTTCGCTGATTCTTGATCTCTTGTGCTCAGATGGTGGAAGGAGCTTGTGGGAGAATGCATGGCGTGCTTCAGTAGAAAGGCTTCAAGGACAAAAATCCCATCCCAGCAACCCTGAAACCCCTTTGCAGTCTAGATCAGGTACTTCTTGTTTGAAGAGAGAATTCCCTTTGAAGTTTGCTCTAGTGTCTGACTACATTTTGGAATTAATATTTGCAGGTTCTAGAACTCCTGATCAAGCATCCATTCAACAAAGTGCACTTCAAGGTAAAGTTATTCCTTCACCTGTTGGTAGAGCCAGCAGCAAGGGTACCCCTTCAACAATTGTAAATCCCGTGATGCCTCTTCCATCACCATTGTGGAGTATTACTACTCCAGGTGATGTTATGCAGTCCAGTGGTTTGCCCAGAGGTGGACTTATGGACCATCATCAGGCACTTTCTCCGTTGCATCCTTATCAGACTCCACCTGTAAGGAACTTTGTTGGACATAACACTTCTTGGATTTCTCAGCCTACTTTCACAGGTCCATGGGTTCCCTCTCAAACTTCTGGACTTGATGGCAGTATTCGTTTTCCTGCCCTGCCTGCAACAGAAACAGTTAAATTAACACCTGTTAGAGAGTCAACTTTGTTACATTCCTCCAGTGTGAAGCATGTCTCTTCTGGTCCTGTGAGTCATAGTGGGGCTCCTACAAGTGTTTTTGCTGGGACTCCACTTCTTGATGCAAAAAAGACAACACCATCCCCTGGCCAATCCACTACTGACCCAAAGCCTAGAAAGAGGAAAAAGACTCCACCATCTGAGGGTCCTGGTCAGATCTCTTTGCCATCTCAATCTCAAACAGAATCTATTCCTGTTGTTATGAGTCATTTTTCTACATCTGTTTCCATCACAACTCCTGCAAGCCTGGTTTCTAAAAGTAATACAGGGAAACTTATTGCTGCTGCTTCTCCTACATTCTCATCTGATCAAATGAAACTAGGGGGTCAAGATGCAGAACAGAGGGGTATGTTGACTGAAGAAACTCTTGGTAAAGTTAAGGAGGCTGAGTTACATGCAGAGGATGCTGCTGCTCTTGCTGCTGCTGCAGTTAGGCATAGTCAAGGGATATGGAGTGAGTTGAATAAGCAAAAGAATTCTGGATTGATTTCTGATGTTGAAGCAAAAATAGCTTCTGCAGCTGTTGCCATAGCAGCTGCTGCTTCTGTTGCGAAGGCAGCAGCAGCAGCCGCTAAGGTTGCTTCAAATGCTGCATTGCAAGCAAAATTGATGGCAGAGGAAGCACTGGTTTCAAGTGCAAATATACATCCTGGTCAAATTCCTGCTGGTGTTAGCATTTTGGGTAAGGCTACTCCTGCATCCATATTGAAGGGTGTTGATGGAACCAACTGTTCTAGTTCTATTATTTTCGCTGCAAGGGAGGCTGCTAGGAGGAGAGTTGAAGCTGCTTCAGCCGCCTCAAAGCGAGCTGAAAATTTGGATGCCATAGTAAAAGCTGCTGAACTTGCTGCAGAAGCAGTTTCACAGGCTGGGAAAATTGTTGCTATGGGTGATTCTTTGCCTTTAAGTGAGCTAGTTGAAGCTGGTCCTGAGGGTTATTTGAAAGCATCCCAAGTATTTTCTGAGCCTGTTGTCAGATTAAACATGAACAGCGAACAAGCTGATAAGAATGTTGAAGAAGGTCCTGGTAAACTTCCTAAAGGGGCTTCATCTGATAAGAAAGAAACGCATATAGCAAACCCTGGGAAGCCACTCACTCGAAGGGACATGTCCAGGGAGGTGGTGGATGACCACCCAAGATTGGCAGATGGTATGTCAAGTTCTGTTACTAGCAGTGAGAAGGATTCTAGAGGGCAAAAGGGACGTAAGGTCTCTGACTTGGCCAAAACTATTGGGGTTGTTCCTGAATCCGAGGTTGGATCAAGATCAAATCCCATTGCTGCCCAAAATGAATATGACAGGACAACGGAGAATTTGAAAGAGAACAGTATCAAGGAGGGCTCTCTTGTAGAGGTTTGTAACGTGAAAATGATTAGTATTTTCTACTTGTGCATTGTTATAATTCAGATTCTGGAGTATTATAAGTTATTTGACTAGGCATTGTAGTTTACAAGAATGTTGTTTCTGAAAATTTTAAATGAATGTTGTTTCCATTTCTTCTTGTTGTATGTAGGATTCGATGTTGGTTATTTGCAGTATAATCTGCTTTCTTTCTTATTAACATAGTGATTTCATGTCTTAGGTTTTCAAAGATGGAAATGGTTCTAAGGCAGCCTGGTTCTCAGCAAATGTATTAAGTTTGAAGGATCAAAAAGCTTATGTGTGTTATGTGGACCTTCCATCAGATGAAGGTAAGCTATTGCATTCAATGCGCTTTGGGATTCAAATATATGTCTGAATGCATAAAATTTTTTACTATTTTTTATTGGAAAAAGGTTAGTAAATTTTTGCACAAAGTGTGAAAATGACCCTTTCTGTTAATACTTATGGCAATGAGTGACATGTATTATGGCCCTATCTTTCTGGGAAGGCTTATCCTGGAATCAGGCAACTCAAAAGTCATGTTTGCCTTTTTAGATGTTTGTGGCTGAATCTTTACAGCTATGCATTTAATTGAAATGCAACAGTTGTTCCTTTGGTTATCCATGTGTGGATTAATTAACTTTCAGGTGCCCATGCGATTGGTTTCTAGGCTGGGAGCAATTTGAAGGAGAGCATGCGTATAAGTGCTTCCCTCAACAGTGTTGTATATGGGAATATCATGCATATGCCTTGTGTATATGCGAAAGCTGTGCTTTGATCTTCATTCTATATATTACTAGGACATTTTTTCATTGTAGTTATTTTGGTCATTATACAGGGATAACACCTTGCATATGACGGTTTTGGTTTCCTGAGTTCTCATTCTAGAATATTTCTTTACCCAAAAAAAAAAAAAAATTCTAGATTACTTTTTTATTCATCTGTATCTGTTTGTTGCATTTGATGAGTCATTATTGACTTGGCTTGTGTGCCCTATTTTCGTATTTCTGCAGGATCTGGGCAGCTAAAGGAATGGGTGGCACTTGAAAGTGAAGGAGATAAGCCACCCAGAATACGTGTTGCCCATCCTATGACTGCGATACAATTTGAAGGAACTAGGAAGAGACGTAGAGCAGCCATTGGAGATTATGCTTGGTCTGTTGGGGATAGAGTTGATGTATGGGTGCAAAAATGGTATGTGCACATGATACTTAATATGCTGTTTTTGGGATGGGATAGCAATCATGAGCTAGAAATTTCAGAGAATGAAATCATTATAAATTGTACTAAATAAATGATAAATAAAACATAATTAAAATACTTACAAGTTGATAGAAAAAGAAGCTACCACTTATTGGGTTTAACTAGGTCCTTCCGCCTGTAGTCATTGTTAAATTTAAAATACAAGCTGTTAGTTATTGCAATATGAATGCACTTATCCTCTTTAATGACACCATAAGTAGAAAACAGAATCAATTGTTATAACCCTATGATTGATTCCTCCATTCTTTGATCTGAAAAACATGATTCTAAAGAATCTTGTAGTTATTCCCTCAATGTTATGATGATTGATCCCCCATTATTCCTTATAAGTAGAACTTTAATATTAGTCTCTTTGATCAAATAAAATAATGATGATGGTACTATTTAGTAGAACCAAATGGAATGAGCACATGTTAACTTGTTGACCAACAATGCAAGGGATAAGGCATCCTCCACAGTTTAAAGGTGATTATTTTGGCATATTAATGTGAGGTAAAAAAAACAATTATTTTAAAAATGGGAAAAAAAGTATGGATGGAGTTTTACCTTTTTGTGGGAGCAAAAAATATGCAGAGAAGTACTAAATTAAAAGTTTAGTTTAGTTGTCTTGCCAACATCTTGTTATGTAGAAAACAGTGACCATGGATATTCATGCTGCTTCTTAAAAATTAGTACGATTTTGAAAAAGAAACATATTCACTGCATTAAATGGAGAGGAAAGGAAGACAAGAAATCCTTTCAAGATATTAACTTTGTTTGGGATCACTGAAACCTTTATGGGATTTTCCCCTTTTAATATTTTTTTGTTACTTCATTACCTCTTTGCTATGTGTAGTTCTTAGTCACTTGCTGCATACTCTTCACAGCGCGCTTCAAGAAGTTAGTATAATCTAAAGTTTGTCATACTATTTCCCATTCACCCATCAAAGAAAAAATTTGGCCATTGGCCATTAGCTTCTATTTCATCATTTATCAATTATATACTTCATAAGATAGGATTTTTGTGGATTTTTAAAACCCTGATTGTATGAGATATTTTTACTCGGTATTTATCTTACTTATTTCTTAAAAAGAATTCCTGGGGCCTAGTTTTGTTATGAAAACTTACTGACCAAATCTGAGATAGGCGTTAGCCATGATATAATTCTTTATTTTCACTCTCTTGTCCAAACTTTATTGCCTATGTCTAAAATGACGCATGGGGCCTAACAAAGTTCTTTTTCTTTCCTTTTCCCTTCTTTTTACCCATATTCATTCTCTGTTAAGGACTTCTTGGCCTTTTCCATTGTGCTTTTTTTTTTTTCATTATCTGTAGTATTTCCATGTGCAATAAACTTAGTCTTCTTATATATTAAGCACCAAAATAGAAGTTTATTTCAATGAATATTTTTACATCAATCATAATCATCATTTGAAATTGTCTGGTATCATCTACAGTGTCATCTTTTAGTTGCTTTTCTTCTTTGTATGTTATCTCATTTCTGGTAGCACTATTTGTCAGCTGGTGTGAAGGAGTTGTCACTGAAAAGAGTCGGAAAGATGAAACAATGTTAACTGTCCATATTCCAGGCATGTTCAACTCTTGTCCTTCTGTTTCATGAACATTTACACACTTGTTACTTGATTTTAAACCATGAATTTTTCTCTGTTTCTTTTGCAGCTCAGGGAGAAACATCAGTTGTTAGAGCTTGGCATCTTCGGCCATCTCTCATCTGGAAGGATGGGGAATGGATTGAATGGTCGAGTTCAAGATTAAATGATCACTCTTCCCATGAGGTGTTATATCTTGATGTGTTTATGCTTGAATTCCTTTTGATGCAAGATTTAAACTTCTTGGTTGTTTATGTAACTTCCTTTGATATCTGGTGCCCAGGGCGATACACCACAGGAAAAGCGATTGAAGTTGGGCAGTCCAGCAGTAGAGGCCAAAGGAAAGGATAAGATGTCAAAGAATATTGCAGTGGACACTGAGAAGCCTGAAGAGCAAGGATTACTGACTTTGTTAGGCAATGAAAAAATATTTAATATTGGGAAAAATACCAGAGATGAGAATAAGCCTGATGGACCCAGAATGATACGGACTGGTTTGCAGAAGGAAGGATCAAGAGTGATTTTTGGTGTTCCAAAGCCTGGAAAGAAGAGGAAATTTATGGAAGTAAGCAAACATTATGTTGCAGACAGAAGCAATAAAATCAGTGAAGCAAATGATTCTGTTAAATTTGCAAAATACTTGATACCCCAAGGATCAGGACCCCGTGCGTGGAAAAATAGTTCTAAAATTGATTCCAAGGAGAAGAGGGCAGTTGAATCCAAGCCCAAGGTTGTTAGGTCTGGAAAGCTGCAGAATGTTTCAAGTAGAACGGTTCCTCGAAAGGACAATCTTTTGACCACCAGAACATCCGCTTCAGACGATGCCAATGTAACAGATAATCTTCCAAATATTAAGGATTCTGTTAGTCATGATGAGAATGCATCAGGGAAGCAGGTTGTGATTGAATTCGAATCATTTTCTAACACCGAGGGACAAGCAGAGGGTCCAATCTTGTTTTCTTCTCTACCCCTTCCATCTGATGCACCTTCATCTAAGAAAGTTCCTGCAAATGCCAAATCTCAACGGGTGAGTAAGGGCAAACTTGCACCCTCTGGGGGGAAGTTGGCTAAAATCGAAGAAGAGAAAGTATATAATGGTAATACTGCAAAACCTGTCCCCGAAGTTGCTGAGCCCCGTAGGTCTAATCGCAGAATTCAGCCAACTTCAAGGGTAAGATTTAGTCCTTTTGAGTGTTTGATGTTTACAGGACACATGGCATATAGTATTTTTGCTGCCTATTGCCACATAAAGTGCTCATGATGGACATTGTTGTTATTTAATAGAAATGATGATGTAAGCATTAGCCTAACTTTTTCACAACTATAATCTATGTTTGAACAAACAATTGCATTCATAATGAAATGTATCAATTTTCATTTGTAACAGTTATTGCATAAATATAAGATCAACCGTAGGCCTATCTTTATTATATTTCTTTTATTCCATTTTTTTTTATTTGAGACTTGGACACTTGTACCTTCTGTCTTCTCTAGTCTACTTTAGGTATGTCATATTGACTGAGTTTTCTTGTTGACAGCTATTGGAAGGACTGCAAAGCTCATTGATCATCTCAAAGATTCCTTCTGTTTCGCATGACAAAGGACACAAAAGCCAGAACCGAAGTGTTTCTAGAGGTAAAGATCTTCAAATTCAGTTTTTTTTTTTTTAGTTGAGTCTTGTACAATTTCACGTCTCTTGCCTTGCCTGCTCGGACATGCCTCTGAGGCATTTGTACCTGCTTGGTTGTAACAGGAATGACACCATGAATTGACACAATTGGCTTGTTTAACAGGAAATAATCATGGTTGAAGGTAGCTTCACAGTGAGGGAATCAAATCTGCAGAACTCTCAAATGGGAACTTGATGACAAATACACCACCCACCACCATAGTTTTCCTGTATGTTTATAATAGAGGAGCAAACAGAGACTAGGAATGGAAATTCTTCACTTCCTTGGGCTTAAGTTGTAAGGTCTAGTTAGCAGATGTTCATATTGATTTTTAGATAAAACAATTATGATTTGATCTGCCTTAGGTTTCCATCCTCCTAGGTTGTATATGGAAACATTCCATGTAGTCTTTTAAGATCTGTAGGCTAGCTTTTTCAGATGATCCATCATCATAACATTGCTGCTTTGTTTTCCCATCATCTTGCAAATCTCTCCCGTCCTCGGCTCAAATTTTATTCTCTCCAGAGGAGCCCCATGGCAGAGGGGCCTAATATTTAATCTGCATGATTTATTATTGAAGCGCCACACCCCACAAGTTTTTTCTTCCTATGTGGGATACTCCTCAGACCGAGAATGGCTCATTTTGCAGAGGAAGTGGTAAAATTTATCAGATGTTGCCTATGAAATGAATAATTAATCAAGACTCTTGTTGTAACTTCTTCTGAGGCGAAAGTGAAAAATTGCAATCGTGTGTGCGCTTCTGGAAAGGGGTGGCGAATAATAATGCTAGTAGTAGGTCAGATTACACTGCAGTATGAAAATCAGTTGAAGCATGACTGTTGTGGCCGTCAGAAGAGGCCGGACGACTTTCGTACAGGACCATTGCTGCCAATGCCCGGCTGGATGGATAGAAATAGAAAATAATTTAAATGATTGGAATCTGGACTGTTGCCATAGCGAGTGGTAATTGAGTCTGAGACAATGCAATTTTTTTTAAATAACTATGACATTTAAAATTAAAAGCAAATTAAAATAAAAGCAAAATAACCCATTTGTTTGTTCGAAGAGAAAGAAGCTATTTTGGCATACCTGCATAGCATATGCACCATGGCAAAAATGTTTATAAACAATTGAAGCTGGGTAGAAGTTTCTTTCTTTTCTATACAAAGATTTAGTGATCTAGGCAGATAAATTATAGGAAACCAGATACCACTTCTTGGTCTGGGCTTCACTCAAATGCCACAACTGAGTAAAATTCGTGCTAGCATTAACAAACAGGAGGAGCCTCAATATCAGAGCCAACACTATCTCAGATCTTAAAAGGGCAATGCTGAGGATTTTCAGCCTGCCAAAAAGCCATCATTCATCCTCAGAGTTTTGCCAAAAGTCACTGGTCATCCTCCCTACTTTCTTTTAGGCTTTGTAGACCGTTTGCGCTTCTATTCTCCCATTCAGATTCAGATCCAGTATATGCTCTAGAGACTAGGGTACCTTGTTCATCGTCGTTGCTTTCATCATAAGGGAATTTGAATCGTTTCTTGCAGACACAAGAGTATGGAAATTCATGGAACTCGCCTCTTCCTGGTCTCATTTCATCTGGATCTCCCATAAATCCTCTCTGGTATGTTTTTACCTTTCTGGAAAATGTATCCCAATCCATCTTGCCCCGCGCCATAAACAAAGCACTGAGCTTTTTCGCATTTGGCCTGATGGTCCTCTTATGCCCCATGTACCTCCTTTAATCAATTACAAGAACAAACCAGTTTAGATAAGTCAAACAGCCCCAAAAGAAAGAAAAAGAAAACAGGCACATAATGTGAACACAAACGTCTAGAACTAAAGATAGTTATAATAAACAACTGGGTTCTACATGGGGGGTCACCCATGGAAAACATCCAACATAGGATTTACAGTTCCAAACAGGACTAATTTATACACTTATCCCATACAGTGCATACTAATTACAAGATAATCTTCCTGGTGTTATGGACTTCCAAATGGTGTCTAATGTGGTGATCTTTCTAGGTGCTTTTATCTCATCTCTTATGCAAGTGAACTTCCCACATTACATCTCTACTCTAAGACACCATTTGACGTGATCTACCTTATTCAGGACTCCACTACACCTCCATTACAGAAGAGTAAGACGGAGTATGACGTTTGAAGTGCATATCAAATGGAGGCACTTAAATGCTTCCAGGGAGCAAAGATCACTTTAAAAGAGTATTAACAAAGTATTTAACCCAAAGGAAAACCAACGAAAAAGGTTGCGAGGGCCCATTTTAAGAATAAGAAATTGTCAGTATGATTGAAATAGAATGCAGCATAAATTTTAAATTTAAAACCTCATTATTTCTATCCTAATTTTTTATAGATGTTCTGCCCCCTTGAGACTTGGCTCAAATGGTAAAAGGATGGGATGGGGTTATAGAAGGTTCCACGTTCGAGTCACAATGTGAACAAAAAAAAACTACATTTACTTATAAAAAAATGCAGATGTTTCTCCAAAATAAAATTTATATGACCCAAGTGTATTTCATGTTTTGGAAAAAGTGAGTGCAGTGTTTAGTTAGTTTCTGTGGGGTAAATTGTGATTCCTTGTGTATGTCAATGGAGTCTTATCCATAATTCCCACACGTCTTAGTTTACTGAACAAAACCAAAATTCTTGAGATGCTAAAGATTGATATGAAAAAATCGCACTGATGCTTTTATCCTCAAAAAATTAAGGTCACTGTCAAACCTCAACTCATAAAAGCAGTTTTGCAAAGGAGTGTCAGGATTTATTACCTTCTTCCTGCAAGAATCTTGGCCATGTTTCCATTATTATTGGTGATAAATACATCGCTTTCATCTGAGACAATGTAATCAATTGCAGCAAGGCGGGAAGAGTAGGGAAGGAAGGGTTTGAGTTCTTCACTGGCAAGCATCTCCTTTGTATAAAAGTTTGGGAAGAGTTCTCTGAGAGGCCGCAAAGTCTCTTCTCCACCATATATTTCTCCTGAGGCAACATAGAGATATGTTTCATTTCCAAAACCAAGTGCCCGCAACATCAAACCCACCTCATATGGAGTCAGTGGACATTTTCCTCGTTTGCGTTCCCCCTCAGGGCTTAGATCCTGTAAGAAGAAATGAGCAAAGGGAAGTATAAAATTTGCTTCTGGTTGCAGAATATGGTTATAATGACCATGGTTTGATCTTCATGAGTATGGCACCTCTTTGGAAGACAAATGTAGGGCATATAATTTCAATCAATAACAGAATGCATATTGTATCAAAAAAAAATTATGTCCTATAAATAGTAAACTCTGCCATCTATTTGTTCTCTTGACATGAACAAGAAGTCACTAAGGATAAGATTCTCACAGGTAATGTAGCCCAACGTTTCCTTATTTCACCAAGCTCATATCTCTCCTTTTCACCACCTCCATAGTAGCATCCAGAAAATGCTAGCATATCAGGTTCAAACCTGTCGTGAAAAGGGTTTCAAATCAAGAAAAGAAAAAAACAGGTGAAAGCATTATTTTCAGTATTTCTCATCAATTTTAAAGAAGTTCTGTTCCATTTTCCCCTTTTTTGGTGGAAGGTACAAACCTCAAGTGAACTGCAATATAACGATTTGTCATATTTCGCATTGTCATTACAAGTTTCTGGCCTAGTTCTTGTATAGGTTTTGTGAATCTTAAAGCATGATAATTGACCCGGCAACGCAACTTTTGCAGCTCATCATCAATATTATTTGCAAGCCTGTAATCAAACTTCGTTAACTGCACAACCTGCAGAGTTCCTAAATCAAATCAGAAGTGAAAAAATAAAAAATAAATACATCGCTCTAACTTGAAAACCAAGTTACGTCAGGGATTCAAGTGACTATGGAGTATGGTCATCTAAAGCTGTGTCTTGACAGTTTTAATAGATCAGAGGCAGTATCAGCTGATAAAGGATCTCTAATTACCAAAACTCAAAGGAGTAAGTCAAGGAGTGATAATTTAATAGAATAAGGAAAGGCATAAACCACACAATTGAGCCACATCTCCTTACATGTCTCCTCAAAAGTATTGGCAGAACTTGATCCAGATAATATTCAGGAGTAGATTTCCTTGGTACACGCATGGTGTATGGAGGTTTTTCCATAGATCTCATGAATTTATCCGGAACTCTTTTAATAATAGTCACATCCTTTGCAAGCAAAGAAATGAACCAATCAACATCAAAAATGTTGACAAAGTCACTGCATTGTAAGTAACAGAACTCAAGTGAGAATGATGTAAGGTTAATTCACATTAATGCAAACAAGTTAAATGTGACTATAAGTAAGTTGATAGAATCTCAACTCACCTATCATCTTTCCAAAAGGAATTATGGTCCAACTCTGGTACAACTAAGGTAGCATTAAGAATCCGAGCAACTACTACAGCGTCAGTTATCTGAGTGGAGGAAATGGATCACAAATCCATGAAAAACAAGAAAAACAAGATAAACAAGTAAATATCTGAAGTGAGTTTATAATATGTGTATGAGTTAATATGGCCCTTTATACTTACTCCTGTTCTTTGTTGATTCAGCCCTCCACTTGCTGCAATAAGCAAATAGCCATTTGATGACTTCTCATGTACAGCAGCTAGATTATAATGGCATTGTGAGTAAGAGTGATATTCAAAGATAGCATATTTGTTTGCAGAAAACAGAAGAATAAAGTGAACTGACTCTTTAGACATTGGTAGAGTTCAGAATAAAGCAACAAATGATACAAAGAAGGAAATACTTAAAAAATAGCTCTCCTATGAATGAATAATCTGTTCAAACTCAGATATACATTCTCTGACATAATCTTTCCTACCACCTCAAATTGATGCAATGACAGCATGACATACATTTGCTAAAGAAAAAATGCATCAGCAATGTTCAGTTGAGTGATTACAGGGATATCTTTCATAAAGAACAAAGAAAATTATAAGAATTTCAAACCAAGAAAATATTTGCAATAAAGAACAAAACATCAAATAGTGCTGAAGTGATTGCTCAATATGTAAACATGGGGCAAAGTGCATAATGTTTCAACTTCTAGAGAAAATTCCTCGTCAGTACTGCCCTTACCCTTGGCCAACATAAATGCAAGTATCTCTATTTTTTATAACACAAACCTAACTATAAAGAAGCAGAAACCCCACTAAGAAAATTAAACCATAACAGAACATCACAAAGAAATTCTTAGATACGCAAATGTTCATGTCCTCCATTCCTCTTCCAAGATTCTTGGGTAGGAAATCCACAATGCAGACATCCCTCACAATGGAGACCTTGGAAGCTACATAGGCTGATGTCTGTGGCAATACTATTTGCAAACTCAACTAAAATGACAACACTAGGTAGAAGGAGGAGGAAACCTTAGACCATCTTCTTGTGCACTGCCCATAGGCTAGAATACTCTAGGAGGTTATATTGGCTATTGTTGGTATTGGGTGGGTCTTTTTCCTTTTTCAGGTTGGTAGGTTCTCCTTGCTTGGCAAGGAACTCAAGTGGGAAAGAAATGTAAGAAAGTGTAGAGGGCAGCTCCCCTTTGCCACTTTTGGATAGTGTGGCACGAAAGAAATAGATTGGCCTTTGATAATGAGGCCTTCTCTGCGTATAGATTAAAGAGTTCTTTCATTTGTAATTTTTGGTCTTGGTTCAACGTGTGTAGTGGGGACAGAGACAGGTCTTTGCTGGATTTTCTAACTTGGATGGTGTATAGATAATTTTTTTAGGGTTGGTGGGTTTTCCTGAGCTTTTTGGCTCCTCTTTTGGGTTGTTTCCCTTTAGTATACTCCCAGTGGACTTTTGGGCAGCTTTGCTATATTCTTTTTGTGGTTAATACATGCTGTTTGTTTACCCATCAAAAAAAAAAAAAAAAAAAAAAAGGAAATAACTACTAAAGCATCACAGGTAGAACAGCAGTTTCAGCACCAGTAATCTAATTCTCGATGTAACTGCCAGAGGTGCGGGAAATCCCCACTACCCATTGATTACTGTTCTCCAATGAAGTGCCAAAAAGAAAATAATTAACACAGAAAATAAGAGTGCTAGATTTTAATTGAACAAACTGCCAAATCTTCACTTGGCGCAAATAATAAACTAGAATAGCACATGCTGTCATAAAACTAATGACAGCAAATGTAAACGCAATTAACAAATTTTTTTTTTTTTTTTTGATCAGTAAAAAGCAGAATATCTATTAAAAAACGAGCACAAAGCTCCCAAATAGTACACAAGAGGAGTACAAAAGGGGAGAACACCACCACTCTCACTATACCCCAGCCAAGTTATCAACCAAAAGAACTTAAGTTATCACCACTATACAAACTTGGCCATCATAAGGTGAACAAAGAAAAGAGGATTTCATCCTGACAGAGGAATCTCATTCTCAAAAGGCATACTATTCTTTGATTCACGATCTAAAATAAAGCAAAGAGGAGCCGCCGACAAGAAAGTTTCCGTTTTCAACTCTTTGCGTACGAGAGGGCTTGCGAACGTTAAGCCAGTTATAATCCATGTGCCAACAAAAGGTTCCACAACATCTTAACTTCGAACAATGGATCAACGATACAATTACATTACTATATCTTTCTTCACATAAAAAACACACATTTACAAGAATTGATTCATCTTCTCTTTAATTGAATCAGAGTAAACACCTTACCGGGAAGCACGACCAAAGGAAACCGGTTTGGAGACCGATTGGGTTCCAAAGTGGAATGCGGGGAAATCTATAGGGGAGAATGGGTGGCACTGATACATAGTGCGGCCTAAAGCCAGATGATCTCCCTTTAAAATAGACAAATCCTCTTGGGAGAAGACTATTTTCTTGTTGTAATAAGAAGAACCTTTCCACCTCCTCCCATTCCCAATGTTAAAAGGTCTTTGAAAGACGAAGCCAACCCCATCAGCCCACTGAGGAGTCCCAAACCTCTGCTGCCCATCTTTGTGACTACCAAAATTCAGGCAGTGGGAAGACCACGGCGTCGTCCCCCCCGCACCGGATCAGCCTGAGACTTTCAGTCTCCGCCCACGTTGCCAGGAGCGAAGCCAGCGTTTTGAAAGGTGATCATTCTTTTACTAATGTCTTTCCATGACCCGATTGCCATAACCTCCCTAATGTCTGTTGAATTGTTTCAGGCCTCATCACCCTCCCCAAACGGGTGATGGAGCTAATCCGTACCATCACCCTCCATCACCCTCCCCGAACAATATGTCAATAATTCAGAAAATAAATGCCAATCTTCTTTGGAAAGAAACGGAAGAGCACATAAATTAACATTGAGCAAAATGGCGGCCTTTTTACTGCATCATGGTAGAACTTTGAGACTCTGGTTAAATATTGGTGTTTACACGGCTTGACCTCCACTACAATACCAAAATCAAACTTACTCTATGGATATGAAGTCAGTAAAAAGTATATTTCACTTTTTTGTGCATGTAAAGAGGTAGGAATGCATATGCAAACATGTACAAACCCCTTATCAACTCAACCAAAGAGAGGATAGGATTTACATTGTTTGAAAGGATCATTCTTCTCAGTAATAAATAACAGGTGAGGTCTTGCCCAAGGCATACCTTGCGGCTTAATTTTCCTAAAAGCGATCTGTTAGGTTTTTGGGCATATATCATGACAGGACACTACTGATGTAGGGATCTGAGTCACAGCAAAAGCACATAGTACAACCGTATAAAGAAAGCCATCATTAGCAATATTGATTTCTTGAAGTTAGTCATAACAGTTTTTTTTTAGTAGGTTTCTCAGTCAGTTCAATCACTTCCCCTACAATTCTTAGAACTTTACTTTCGACTATGAGATCAACAAAACCGGCCTTCCTTCAAGAAAAGACAGTCACTTAGTTCATTCATGCATCAGTCAGCAACACCAAATTGGTTTTAGTTGATTTTGATAAATGAATAAATGAAAAATAAGGTAAGAAAAAACAAGTTTCCTCTCAATATCATGATAAAATTGAAATACGAATTAGACTCCCAGAACACCCGTTCTATAAAGTTTGTTTCCAAAGCAAAGAACAATGCAGAATTTCCATGAATAATTTTTTTCAATTTCTTAAATTGCCCCAACTAAAGCCGCTAGTTGTATCAGCCCCAATTCAGAAAAGGTTATAGCCATCATAAGAACAATGATGAAAAATCGAGACCACAAACAGCGAAATCACATCCACACAGATTGCAGTAAACATCGCTAAACCCGCTGCTCCCAAACTCCAAGCCAAATCCAAATTAAAAATACGGCAACAATTCACCCCGACATTCTAGAGAAGCAAACGAAGGCAGGGAGAGGAAAAGAGAGAGAGAAAGGAGTTCTAAAAGGCTAAAAACAAGATTACCAGTTTGGGTCTAAACTCAGCGATAATGAAAGCTGGGAGTACATTCAAGATCGAAGCCACATGTCAGTGAAGAGACGAAATCAAACCAGAATAAAGCAACAATAAACCGCAACGACCCTTTTTGAGATCGGCCTCTTCTTGCGACCTCCATACATGCTTATGCTGATGCTGCTGCTCCTTCGCCGAAAATGTACTGCATACCTCAAGCTTTTGGCTAATACCCATTTTCCTGACACCTCCACACCACCCCCCTCCCCCATTTCTTAGCATTTTTCTTCAGACAACCCCAATCCCAATGCTACTACTTAAATTCCTGATTCAAGTCAGACTGATCATCTATTTTGGTGGGTCTCTAGACCTAATCTCAGAGTTTTAATTGTGGTGAAGAAACAGAACCTCATACTTTTTTTTTCCAGGAACCCGCTCGACTGCTGACGGGGTGGGGTGTTTTCTACAGAGGGAGAGAGAAGCACCAACAGCTTTTCAGTTTTCTCCCACTTTTCTTTAATTTAAAATTTAAATAAATGCAAAAATTTCGTTTTGAAAAACCAAAATCTTGAAGTCACTTTTTAGCCTTTTTTTTTGGTTTCACAACTACCCCTAACGTGACTTACAAGCCAGGATTCATTAATGTTTGTCACAGGCTAATTCTGGAATTTCAGTTAGCAATTAGAACTTTGAAGGGGTTGGTTGGTGTGATTAATTTTAATTAAGCCGCATATACAACTCCTGAATCGACCAATCAAAGTGCCTCCGTACTATATACTATACTCAGCAGTCAGCAGATCAGCAGTCAGCAGTCGATGGTACCTTAAATCTGACCGCTGATATTCACTCAATTCATTCGTGTGAGTGATATATGCTTTAAAATTGAGAGAGAATTTGTTTCTGAATTTTATGAACAGGAATTTTTCAGTAACTTAAGAGAGACAACGTGACTGAAACTAGACATGTACTGAAAAATAGCCAGAATTCCCACTACAATTATATTCAATGAAGCATTTCTTAAAACTAAATAATCACTAAAAAATAAGGCATTAGATTTCCGCAAAAAATAAAAAAATCTATCATAAAAATAAATCCTTTTAAATTTGAATTTACTCTTTAACAAATAATTAAATTAAAACTTAAGATATCTGTATATATATATATATATATATATATATATATTATATACATTAACTGCGTTAAAGCGATGTAATATTTGGATTTAGTGTCACTTTGCATATCACAATCTGTATTTACGGATTTGAGTGTAAAACTTTTGGGTCCCATTCTACCTTTTTATGACTTGGAACTAGGACCTATAATTTTTATTTTAAAATTAAAAGCTTATAATTATTTAATTTTCCCATGACATCCTCTAAATGGAGAAATGAAATATATAATAATGGACCTCATAGTTAATACGATAAAACGTTCAACGTTTAAATAGATATGACATAGGAAAAGAAGAGATTCCGGATTCGAGTCCCTGATAATTTATTTTGTTACAACTCAAGTGTTTAGTTATAAAAATAAAATAAAAAATGTAAGAATGGCTTTCCCATTTCATATCAATTGAAGTGTTGTTTTTCAGTTTTCTATTTCCATGATGCATTAAGTGTTGACAGCATCATATAAATTCTCAAGGTGGTGAAATTACATGAGGTACCCCATTTTTAGGACATTGATAAATGTTACAAAAAAAAAAAGTCAAATATAATTGTAATAGGAGAAAAAGGGCATGTTGATGAGATGAGGACAAATGAGATAAGGACTAAAATAAATGCTGTAGGAGGCTATGCCAACATTAGCAAAGCCATTGAATATAGAACTGCTTCCATAATTTGGACATCTTACTTACCAGTCAAGAAAGCTTCACTTCTCTATTTCTTCATCTCTGCCAACCCATTTCTATCATTGAAAGCTTTTCTTACTGTATTCAATAAATTATTTTAAAAACTATGTTTAAATTATAGAAATCTTAAGAAGTAATTCTTTTAATGTAATAATTTACAAAAATAAAAATAAAAATCGTTTAACCATCTTTAAAAATTATTAATAGTTAAAATTTGCTACAAAATGACAAAATTTTAATATAATTACTGTTGAGTGAAGCTCAAGACTATAACAGCAGAGACACATGGTTTAATTTGTCTTAGTTTTACTTTTGTTGGGAACTACGGTTTTAAGAAGAATTTCTTGATAATGTCGAGTTGAGTTTTTATATATAGACGTTAAACTTCGTTATTTAGAGGATGTAGACATTATAATAGACATGCTTTAAAGCAATGTTTTAAACTATGGGAAAAAGGTATTGTCTAGACGCTAAAATGCATGAGCTTTTTGTTTAAAGTTTTTTTCTAAAATTATTTTAAAAAAAAAAGTTAAAAACAATTCATAAGAAATTAAAAAATAAAATATACTAAAATTTTCTAACTTCTTATGTAAATGCACACCAGAAAATAAATAGGTTAGACACCATTATGATGAATAATCTAGTATATGTTCAATTTAATGCAAGGTTGATGAATAAAAAAAAGATTATGGAAATGCTCAAGTTATAATTAGGGAGTTCGAAGAAAATGATATTGTATCAGATGACACAAAAAATGAATTGGATGAAGAAATAGATATTGAATTAGAGTTCGATAAAGAATTAGATAAGAGTTAGATTATGGTAGTAACTAAAATATATATTAATTTAGGAATTATTAGGTACTTGTAGGCTTGTATCATATGTTTTGAAACTAATATGTTATTGGAAACTTGGAAAACAATTTTCATAAATCTATTATGATCCAATTATATATTGGTCATGTTTATTACACACTCCCCAAAGATAATATAGACTTATATATATATATATATATATATATATATATATATATATATATATATATATATATATATATATTTAAAATATGAATTATTTTGTTTATTTAGCAATCTTATAGTAATTAAAATAATAATATAATTATTAAATGTGTTTTCACGCCTAGGCCCGTAAAGAGCAAAAGCTTGTGCTATTTGCGCTTATGATGCTATACTTTTAGAGCGTTGCTTTAAAGTCGTGAATGTTCGTGCTTGATAAGTAATATCTATATAATTGGGTGTTGAGTCATTTAAAATTATAAATGAACTTTATCTTATTTAAACTCTAAAGCATTTTCGCAGTACCAAAAGAGAAAAGAAAAAAAAAAAGGAAGAAAACATTAAAATTTTAAAAATAAAAACAAAACGAGAAGCCATTCATCGGAGGGTTCCCAACATCATCGAATCGCATCCAAGAAGTGATTGGAAAGAGGATGATGGACGAAGGGTCACTGAGATCCAAATCAGCAAGCAAAGACTTTTCGTTAAGTTTATGATTGGAAAGACGAGGGTGGTCCTTAGAATGTGAATCCTTTTAATAATTAGAGTGCAATGTTATGCAGATGGGATCCCTAAATTAGGCTACTTAAAATGAAAATGAGTTTGGTTGAAAAAGTAATATAAGCTTGACCTTTTCAGTTATTAGATCTAAATATCCTAATATTTATTTTATGGATCTCATTTCAAAAAATAATAAGAATCCATATCCATAAAAAACTTAAACTTATACAAATTCGAATTTACTTATGAACTTTCTTCCCTAATAAAATTCTACTTGTTAAAGGACACTAGCCCTTTTATTGGTCCCACCACCCCACCCACCCAGACTAACACCCAATTGTCATTGTCCAGCAGCTTTAACCTTTACCATAACCATGAAGGTATATGAGCTGATGTTAAATTAAAGCATTAAAAGACACCAATTTTGTATTAAAATTAAAAGCTGCTTCCATCGACACCAAATTGAATGTACTTTTTAAAAAAAATAATCGTGAATATTTATATCAATTTTCAGATTCAACTAATTTCTCATAGAGATTTAAAGTTAATGATAAAATAAAATCTTTAATTATTTAAAAGTATTATAAATGGATGACCATTAATTTAACCTCAAGGCTTTAGATCATCTAAGCTACTCTTAGGGTTACCAAATCCAATGTACAATATTTTACTTATAATTTAAAAAAATATCGGAAATTATGGCATTTCAATTTTGAGTATTAAGCACTTGAGTATGGACTCGCTTATACCCTCAAACCCGGAAACTTTGATGTAACGAGAAACCGAAAGTTGTCTCCTATGCATACAAGACAAATCCTGAGTCAATTCAACTTTTATCACATTGATTTTTGAGAAGTCAATTATTTTAAAATATATATCATTTGATTAATTTTATTTTTAAATTTTATAATCTTAAAAAATAATGTCTAATATATCTGTACTTTATTTTTACATGGACTCGAGCATGAGGCCTCCAATACACTCATCCATCTTTATCATTAACCTTAAAGGAAAATATAATATCAGATTAAGAAAATATTAGGAAAACCCATTTAAAAGGGATAAAATGGAAAAACAAATTGTAAATCTAATCTTTATTTTTATAACCTTAAAATATCCATACTTGGATAAAATTTAACTCTAGACAGTCTCATCACCTCAAATTTAGTTCCCTATTGTTTTTTTTTAGTTTTTTCATTCCTTAAAGTTTTTTTCTTCAAACTTTCAAAAAATAAACTTAGATTCTTTACTTCTTTTCTTCATTTATCACTCCAAATCTCACCCATTCACTGTTTAATCCTTGTTCTCTTCTTCACAGAGGTATCTTAAGTTCAAGAATAAAACCATACCTCAATGCACCACAAGGTCGATTCAATCCTCAAATTCAAATCCCGTTTCTTTCAAGCTTGTTCTCGTTGTTGGAGGCACTTGAACAAACTTAAAAGGTGTCAAGTCTAGGTTTTTAACATAACTTCTATATATGTTAAACTTAACAATCGCTAAATTGATATTTAAACAAACTTATAGGAGATTAAATTAAGATTTATAACACAATAGTTATTTAATTTGGACTTAACCATCGTTAAGTTATATTTGAAAAGACTTAAAATGCCAGCTCTTAAGGCTGCTTATTTTTCGAGATTTAATGTCGAAGTTATTCACTTTTAAGATTAGTTCGTTATTAAAATTCATTACTATCACAAATTTAAAAAGCTCAATATAAAAAAGTCAAAAATATTTACCTTTTCATTTAAAAGTCATTTCACCAAAACAATAAAACTCATCATCACAAAGTTATAGTGCTACAATGGTTCACTATTGAGTGACGATAATATGGTTCGCACGAGGCTACCGATCTCGACTGCCTGCTTATTTTTTTAATTCCAAACCTATCTCATTTAAAAATTAACCATTATAGTATTAAATTTAAAATTCCTAAACCCGTCCCATTCACATTCGATTTTTAAGTTTTCTATTTTTATTTTTATTTTATTTATTTATTTATTTATTTTTATTATATTAAAATTAATATATTTCATAAAAATAAAATATTATGAATTTTATAAATTATTTATTAAAAACATTCTAATAATAATTATTATTAATTATATTAAATTAAAATAAAATAATAAAAATATTTTTGTAAATATATCTAAATAAAGTGGGGATGAGTAACAATACTTGAACCTGTCTCAACCCGTCTCTGATTCGGTAAAATAAACCAAACCTACTATGTAAGACCGTATAAATTCCAATTTAAAAAACAGCAAAATCGTAATTTCGATTACTAAATCTCATATTTCGTTAAAAATCCTGAATTTATTCTCTGGGATCTCTACGACTTAAACTGATTTCAATTGAATCGTCTCTCAAATCTAGAAAAGACGTAAAATTTCATGTGACTCAGATAATGAAATGGTGACGCTTTTCATGATCGCATTTCGTAGGCAAATAAAAGATTTTCGACGCGAACGAAATCACATATAACGTTTCATCACGTGCCATAAGTGGTACGAAATATAAACGATTTAAACCCGACCAACAGAGAGTTTAATGTCAAAACCGGAGAAAAAGAAACGATTAATTAATTAATCGACAATAACGAGTGACAAAAAGAGCCTACAATGCTCTTCTTCCCCAAAGTTAAGTGCCCAAAGCAAAACGTGAATCTTGAGGAAGAAAATGTCCTGTATCGAAACGTGAGATTTTATTTGCAGAGAGGAACTTCTAAATATCATGATCCCACCGCTTCAGCCTCTCATTCTCGTGTAAGAAGGGAAGTCGCCTAAGCGGGAGGGCTTCGCGCGAAGACCGGATTAGCAGCTTCTCAAACTCCTAGGTGGCGCTTCTCCCTACTGCTTTATTCCTTCTTTAATTACTTCCGAATGTTTGAGTCGAGCGAGGCCGCGAGGTCAGTCTGACGGCTCCAAACTTTTGACCAAACTTGATTTGAATTTTGAACACCTAATGGTTAGCCAGGATCGCCACTCGCTGATGGGGTTGTAGAAATTATGAAATTTGGGTGGATAAATCATGTATTGGTTTGGATTTATACCGAATGGCCGCACCGCGTCACTAAGTGAACCGCTGATTTAGATTGGGAATAAGAATCGGCGTTTAATTATTCCCGAAACAATATTCTCAAAATATTTTTGCGTTAAAAATGTCAATGAGCTCATTCAAAGTTAAATTGCTCGCGTTGGATCATTAAATTAAATGACCTAATTTTTACGTATTTAACGGTAATTTGCTGCTACGATCGCGCGACCAGATCATTAAATATATTTACGTTTATATATTTACACGCTGATTCTGGGGATCAGACAATCTTCGGCGACATGCATTCCAGGCGCGCAAACGGAACACCCTAAGACCATGTATTTGCTTAATGATTTAGCCTGTAGAAAATTGGGTTCTGGAGTACTTTTGTCTAAAATGTTAATTATCTGAGGGTAGTCCAAACTAAAATATCAATCATCTGATACGCCCAATCGATATTCATCTGAGGGTAGTCCACAAACAAATAATATATCAATCAAGCCGGAGCATTTAATTTAATTGATATATATATATATATATATATATATATATATATATATATATATATATATATATATATATATATATATATATATATATATCTATATTGCCCACTAACAAACAATAATAATTTCATAGATTTATGCCTGAAGTAGTGTGAGAGTCGGTGGAGGGACTGGATCTGTGTTTCACACATGTAAACATTCAGCAGGATCACGTATCTGGCTTGGAATGTGATACTTTCTGAACATCAGACCGCACTCCTTAAAGGAGAGTGAAATACTGCAAGGATCTAATTACCGGGAAGATTAAACACCTGTTTAAGTGATATTATTTTACAAAAAGATATGGAATATATGAGGGACGGTTTGGCCCTGTGTGGATCGAGGATTGTAAGAAAAGCCAAGGCGGCTTTATTGATTATATATGCATGTATCGGAATGTCTAATTTTAATATATTATCAGGAGAAGCAAATAAAATATCAGAACTTCAGAACTATTTGGTATATACTTGGATTCATAATTAGTATGTATTATGAGTATCGCTTAGGCCCAAGTGTCGATATCATGCGATCGATATTGATATATCGATATATTGCAATCGTTTTTACGACGGAGACAGTACAGATTCGGCAGAAACCCCCCCGTGAGCAGCGAGATCGCCCCGATTTTCGTTAAATATCGGCCACCCGACATTCACGAGTGCTTCCGCGGTCGACGGTGAGGCCAACTGACCTGGGCTCATCACACGCTAAAAACCCGACACAGCTTTAAACCAAACCCATTCCATTAAGAACGGGGCTGCTTTAACCTAAAACCGTCACTGATATCCCACTACTCACTCAACGTTAAAAACAATAAGTTAATAATTAACGTTATTAAAGACTATTCAAAGATTGTTTCAAAAGTTATATTCAAAGATTAAGTTTAAAAACAAACGCGAACCTGCGCTTATAATAATTTAGAGTTAACTATGGTTATGTTATATTTGAATAAACTTGATATCAAATCTTGGACTTAACCATTATAATATAGTAGTTATTTAGTATCAAATCTAAAAGAGAATTGGTAAAAGAGAAAAGCTAGAATTGGTGATTTAATAAAATTTAAATTTTAGTAATTTTAAAAATTAAAAGAGATTAAAAAATTAGAAACTATGTTATAGCAGGAGTTGATGTAGATTGTTTACACAAAAATAATAATAATAAATCAAAAGTCATCTCCAACATAGATGACCTTTAAAATTGATTCTCCTGAGTTAGATGCAAAATGTGCCTTTTGGGATGGCCATGAAAATGGACCCATCTCGATTATTACGTCTAATTAACAAAAACAAACCCCATTTCTCATTAAATTATGAGTTTGTTTTCCTTTTATTAATGGGTAGCGGATGCTATCTTTGGTCACTTGTATACTTTGATAAAATGACATTTATTAGAGATGTATGTCAAACAAAGTAACGTTTTATAAAAAAATAAATATTGGTTTTAGTCAAACTTGTTCAATCGTAGAATGCCACAAAGTGCAGAAATTCTATTCAAATATAAAAGAAATCTTATAAAATCTGTGCCATTATTAGTAATTATAGTTTTAATTTAAAATAAAGTCGAAGTTACTAATTAGTTGCACACAATTTTTTTTATTTTTACAAAATAAGTTCTTTTTCCTGTGTGACAGGAGGTTAAATTGAAAGATTCGTCAAAAAAAAGAAGAAGAGGTTATTTGACACATGTTCCATTTATTGTGGTATAAATGATATGATAGGACAATCCTCTGATCTATGGAGAGCGAAATCAGAGCCGTACAATGCGGAACTTTTTAACTTCGAATTAAATAAGTGCTGAGGAGTAATCGGGAGGTAAGTTTGGTACACTCGGTATTAAGCAACGTGTCTGGCACCATTGAATGAGTTGACCAATACCACCAGAGAAAAAAATTGAGAGGGTCAAAGCTGATTTTCTAGTCATCCAAACAGAAAAGAGAAAGCAACATATAGAATGAGGGAGGGAGGGAGGGAGGGAAAGAAAGGAAAATTTATAATTAAAAAATGTGAATGGGGAGGTAAAAGGGATAAAGTGGTTTAGCAGTATGATGAGGTTTGACTAGGTGGAATAACTGGCTGGAGGATAAGATGATAGATATATAAATATATGAATGAGTTGAGGCTGAATGGTTACATGGCTCCCTACTTAATAGGAAAGTACTTAATAGTGGGTGCCTGGGCTCAGGGCCTGTACCTGTGTCTGTGGGTGTTAATTAATTTTTGGGATGAATACTATATACCAGATTTAGACATCAAGGCCAGCCCAATTGTGCCTACGAATATTTCTAGTGGGATGGTGTAATTACAATTTAAAAGAGTAAATGATGACTGGTCAGATACCATATGTTATCATCGTCGTAGCCAGGCCTTTGAACTTTGAAATTTGAACTTTGAAGGGCCATGGCCTCACTGTTTGCTTATAACTAACAATAAATAATTGGGCACTATAAACCCAACACTCCTTAACACTGTTAGAGCTGATAATAATGTTTTTTTAAATAAAATATAAAAATAAATACATTAAATTATTATTTGAATAACAATAAACCACTAATATACTTACAAAGTTTGTCCTGGCTAACCATGTCACATTCATATAGCATTATCTTCATAGAAGAGTTTAAATACTCTAGTTACTGTATAAAATTATAATCAGTATAGCTGATATTAATTTAGTAAGGCAAAGGTCTTTTCATCCCCATCATATGAAACATTTTATAATATTTATATTTTACACTAAAAATAATTTAAACCCAGCAATATATATCGAAATAAGATATTCGCATATCTCCACTTCAGATCAATATAAAAATTAACCCTTGGATCTTTCCCATTTCCCCATGTAATTTCCTGCCTTGATTTTTAACTATTGAACTAGTCTCATTAACATTTATTTATTGGCCAAGATTATTGATATCATTTTTACAACATTTATCAAATCAAAAATAATTTTAACCTGTGGATATATTTCAAAATATCAAGATATTCACATAATCTCACCACAATGAGAATACGACAAATCGCTTTATTAGGGACTAAATCTGAATCATTTCTTCCTACACTCGCATTGGTTTCCTGTTCGATTGAACCTGTCCACATTTTTTTTTATTATGACTATTGATATTTTTTTAAACTGCTCCTATTAAAACAACACTATAAGCATGAGTCGACAAACAGAGGTGAGATAATCCATGTTCGAATCCAAGAACAAAATACTACAAATGATTGTAACAAGAATGAATAGAAGTAAAAACGGTAAATAAAATTAAGGCATTTATAATTTATTTTGTATAAAATTAATATCATTATGTGAAAAGGAAAATGATAAAAAATGAAAACAAAAAGATGCAACAAAGACCACTTTATTTTTCCTCATTTATATAATTCTTACATTATCAATGCCAACTATCCGGTTTAATATTTCTGAATTTGAACATTTTTTTAAGATTTATCAATTGGTTACTTGATATCAACATTTGCTTCTGCGGTAATCATCCCGTCAGACCTCAACCGATCCTTTTCCTCTCAAGTCTTAATAATCTAAGCTAGATTATACGATGATTTGACTTAATAATTATCGCTTATAATCCAAGATAATTTGAAAATATTAAATTCATTCCCTATCACCTAAAAGGATTATAACATCAAGTGATATGTCATTGTTTAAAAGGATAATTTCTATTATTTTAATAAAATCAAAGTTTATATTTTAACTAACATTTAAATACACATTTTAACTTAAAATTTAGAATATTTATTAATTTTTACACATAATAATATTTTGTTTCTTTAATTTTTATTCTGATATATTACTTGTAAAATAACTTCTATAATATGACCTAACGATGATCCTATGTAATCTCTATGCTACCTTTTTACCATTTTTAAATGAATAATAGAAATAAATGTTTCATCTGCTGAATGAATTTTAATTCAAAACTGTCATGAGTTACCTTATAATTTTATAAAGCATCCCGTATTATTTTAACTGATTAAAACTATTTTAGGTCAATATGTATGTTTCCACGATTCCAAGATATGTTATTATTATAATGGAAAATATTGGAGGACCAAACAGACGGAAATATGTTTGCAACAGTTATCAGGCTTTGACAAACGCGACGCACGCTTGAACAATTGCGATATGATATAATTGGGTTATAAACCTATGTCAAATGTTCAAATTAGTCCTTAAGTGTAAGTATCTCCTAAAAGTGAAACATATTCAAACTGTCCATATAAAGTAGATGTGGAAAATTTAATGTTGAAATCGGGTTATGTAACACCTTAATATACCCTAAATGTTTTAAAATATTGAGGGATTTTAGGGAATAATTAATTTTTCCTAATTTAAATGAACGTGAAAACTAAAAACTCAAATAAAGTGCGGTAGTTTCAGAATTGCTAAATTGTGACATGTTTTCATACATGATTATCGCCAAAGTGAAAGATGAACGACTTGATTTGTAACAGAGGATATAACTGCATGTAATAAAAGGAAAAGTAAGGTCAATAGATAAGAATTGTTATCTCATTCTTATATAAAAAAAAGTAAATAAATAGAGATATAAAGATAAAATGAGGAAGAATAATAATATAGTATAAAAAGATGATCATTTGGTATGACAATATGGATTAGTATGGATGGGCGGATTCAGATGATATCAGCCATTCATGAACTTTTAGTATACAAATTCATCATAACCCAGATTGATTTAAAGTTTTAAATGAAACCCAATTGTGGTTAAGACAGTATGAACCTCCTCTCGAGCATGGATTTGTGGAACTTTGTAGTGACTTAATAGATATGGATACTTGTCTGGGTGTTAGAAGAACCCCAACCCATATGAGCGAGCTTGGTTTAAAAAACCATTAACTCTTCTATGTTTAATAATGGGTTAGAAACACACTTGGGAGATGTTTTCTAGAGAGTACAAGAGTTTAATTTTAATGGATTTATGGCAACAAAAACCCGCGAACTTAAACTTTTCTGTCCTATGGCCGCACCTTAGATCCCATACACAGTAGCGCAGGTCCACTAAGGTGTGTCGCGTCCATACGCCGCACAATGGCGGAGGCCTGAAACAGCCTGGTATGTCGAGGTGGGAGCAAAGCCACCGCCATGAAGCCCATGCCGCCACGGAGCACCGCTCACAATATGGAAACTCTTGTGTTTCGCCTTCGCGTTCGCTGACTTTGGCCCGCGGACCAATGAGGAACTGTGTCAATAAACCATTCCATTCCGTCAGCAGAAATATGTACCGTAATCGCGCCCTGCGCCTGAAGTTTCGTCACTCTTGCCGAAGTCATCGTTAAAAACTTAATGGTTCAAACCATATGTAATTCATAAGTTCCAAAACAAATATAATTATGGGACTGGGTCAAGACCGGACATCGAAGATGACACACTTCTGTTGATGTGGACATACACGATAGTAATTTTGGTACTCTCCGATTAGTGCAATGACACTATCATGTTTTTAAAGATTACTTATACTGGTACTCTAATTAGGTAATATATTATTCTTGCCAAAGGTTTCCAAGACTTTGATTTGTGCCACACACTCAGATCAAAGAATCACCTTCTGCACTTATCAGCAATGTCCACCAGCTCAGCATAACTGGCCCAGTGAAATAAACAATGGTATTGATAAAGAACAATACACTGAATAAGAGTAAAGTAAATGTACATCGCTCACCGAATGTACCTTGTAAATTTCAGACAAGTATAAACTCAGAGGGCACCCACGAAAGAATTTCTAATACGTTATAAGCACTATAGCACCCATGGTACCTCCCATCAGCATAAGCCTCAGAACTCCTACTGAGATCCCGGAAACGCATAAGTCGCTGTATACGCGTATGTGTATAAGTTTATTTATGAATCTGTTAGTACCATGGATATCTCCGCTAATCGGTGATGCATATATATACTCGCATAAGCTTACTCAAAATGAGGTTGGGCAGCATGTGTGTAATGATAAGTCATATGTTTCCACGCTGCAAGTTTAGTACCTGGTTTAATCCTTATATGGAGAGACGCCCCATGATTTTTCGATGTCAGTCAAAATAACAAACTTAGTAGAGTACATCATGTAAAGGAGGTTTCTCGCGCTCCGACATGTAAATGTAAACGTATTAGCTAGATAATATAAAATTGGACTCAGGATCAGAGAGGAAGGATGACTAATCAACATGTGGTAGTTTATTTGTAGCATTTGCATATGATATTTTGGACAGCTATGACTTGGGTCCACCAATGTTTGAAAAAGCAAGTAAAGAGTTCGAAAGATAGTTTCGCTGCTTCTTCATCCACTGGCTGGGTCAGTGCATAAAAGTTAACAACCTATACTTGGCTAAATCAATTGTATATCGAGGACGCCCGACAAATCCTCATGAATCAATTTGTGGGTGATTACACAAATTTATCGGTTGGAGAAACATGAATGTTGTAGACTGATCACATGTAATATAGCGCCTTAGCAGCTTATAATCGATAGATGTAAAGGCATATGGATGATAAAGACCGTAAGACAAAGCTAATGATGAATTCATGAAGATGGTGATAATGAATATAATGGAAATATAGATGGTCGCTTACGATAATTCTTTTTATCCTTCCATACTCTTAACTAAGTTTTGAGAATGAGAATGACATGTCTCTATGGATGCAAAGAACTGTGATAACAACCCATGAGGACCTAATGAGTCATCCTCGTCGCATCATTAGCAACCATCACCTAATTTAAAATGGAAAACCTTGATAATGCTATTTCAAGTGATTAGACTCTATGGGTGAGGCATACTACGAGATACTCGTATGGAATTTAGAGTTGACAGTTTAACGAAACTGAGCCAAAGAGGTTGCAAAGATTACCTAAATTTGGTTAATACCCGTTATTCAGGGTCATGTAACCTCAAAAAAATTGATAGTTTTAAGATGTAAGAAGGCTGAGGAATGTCAATGTCCATGGAAGCTTTGTGCCATGTTTGTGAAAGATACTTGTTTATTTTTTATCAACAAGTATAAAGGGCCGAATACTTGTGTCAATCCTTGCTTGAATCGGGACCATCATCAATTGGACTTAAACTTGGTTGTTGTTCATATGAAGGCAATTATTAAGGCACAATTCACTTTATCTGTAGCTGCTATTCAAGCAAGTGTGATGGAGAAATGGGGATATGAAATTTCATACAAACATTAAGATATTTCAACATGTCTTCTGGTCATTCAAGCCATTCCATTTGCTGGTTCAACATTGTCATCCTGTGATTGGTATCGATATATACATTGTATAGGAAGATATCTTAATGATTACATGGATGTAATGGAAATAATGTGTGTTTCACTAGCATTTTCTATTACAAGGCAATAACTTTATATTTGGGATGGTTCTTGAATGTATCGTAAAACAAAGTAACCAACTGACGTGAATTCTCAGGTTATATCCCAATGCATATCTAGGTATTAGTGGCGTGCCTGCGATCCTCATCTGCTAATGTTCATCCGCTCACACAGATTTACATGCGCCATCTTGCAAGAAATTCTTATGACTAGCTTCAAAGATAGTTCTCTGAAAAAGTTGGTCTACAAAGTACTTTAGCGACTAAACAAACTAAATTCATGCGCGTGACTCGTAATCGGCGAATTAACTGGCTATCAACAATGGTCGGAGGCGATCCTTCAGATACGGGCACTTTCACATGATGGTGGAGGTCAAGATATGATAATGACTACTAACATGTCCACGTGTATTTAACAATGTCTTGAAGGAGCTCATAGCTTACCAATACCTAAATTAGTTTAGTTGACCTTTTTCCGGCTTAATCGTTACTTTGTTGCAAGAAGGGAACAAGATGCTAACAGATTAGCATTAAATGAGCAATACAAAATTGACAAATGTATTCTAAAGATTAAGCCCGTGGTTAAGGCTAGGTCAATGAAAATAGTTCTTTACGATCATTCCGTAGATCTACTACGTCAAGTCAAGGAGTGGTCAACACAACACCTCAACTTAAATGACCGTAAACACACATGGTAAGCCCCTTATATATGGATTTTCCAGCGTAACCATATCATGCAGCATGTTAGCATCGCCGTTGATTTTCGATTATTGTTCAATGCCACTACATCACACGCCCTATAGTTTACCCGTGAGTCAATGAACACATAGCAAATGACGCCTAAATCCAACCACATTTGCATAATGAAATGGACGTTAGAGAGGAAATCACTATCACATGAAAGCAGTGCATAATTGGGTCATAATCGCCACTTGTAAGAATAGGAATCAAGTTCGGAAAGATGTGATGTAATTCAATTTTGTAATGCGGTTATTATTATTTTTGTCTACTCCATCTTCTAATAATTGCATTCATGACTATGATATTAGTACCTCAAATATGGCGTTTAGTGGGCTTCATGATGTAGATCCTTCATATCCATCGGTCTTAGTATTGCAGGATAGACATAGGTCGCATTTAGTAGATACATCGCATGTATGTATTTATTAAATATCAACTATTATTACATATCGTTAGTGTAATGCATATAATCACCCTAAATGGTTAATCTTGTTACTTCAGTTCCGTATACCCAACTCACCAGCGCATTTATCAAGGCATGTGGACGATGGATCTAATGTATTCGCTCATATGATACTTCCGGACTCGCGGGTGATATCCGCGATGGGCCACATCATGATTGATTAGGCCACCAATCACCATCTAGCCGAGATGGCTTCCTCGACACACATGTTTCATGTAATTGGCCAGAGATGATGACCATTATAAGACGTTACTATCATTCTTGGCTCCAGATCCATGGACCGGCAAGCACGGACATGCTGAATGTCGTGGAGTTGTTTCTGAGCTGCTCTGTCATACCATTCACCAGCTCTCAAAGAATCCGCTTATCTTCATACAATGGTTATATCATCCACCCAAGACTGACGCAGTATTTATGTCACTTTAGAGCGGAGGCGCTGGTTTCATCTTAGCACCGATTGATCCTCTTCTGTTTGGCGACAAGGCGGGAGTGCATGTCCATTAGGGTGCATAATCCATTTGTACTTTCTCCCATTCTCTGAATTACTTATGACTGCGGCGTATAGTTGGGGTAGTGTAGTACTAGCACAGTTATACCGAAATTTATGCCGCGCCAGCTTGGATTCTACACGCTGTATTAGAGGTTGTATTACATTGTTACAGGTATCCATAACTTTATTTTATTACATACACATTCGTATACACAACACATCATTAGTTTGCTTACTTTTTGTTTATTTTTATTAAGCTCTACGGTCTTGGAGACTTCACGTGCTTAAAAAAAAAAGGTTGTTGGGTTTGGGCGACTAGTAGCACATCCAGCACCTCCAATCGCTCATGCCTTACATGATGACGACGTCGATAGAGACGTAACTAAGGCTGCAACTGAGTCAGAGCCAACTCTTCCATTGGGGTGTAGATGGAGAGTACCTTTGACACGGGTGCATAACTCATCCGATGTACTTCTTCTATACCGAGATCAACTAGATCTTTGTAAGTGTGACTCCCCAAAAATCAGGAAATTAGTTGTTCGACCATCATTTTATAAAGCCATGTGGATATCGTGTAACCTGATACCACATCGTATGTCCCATTCATCGGGATCCATCATTTCACATAACTAGACAGAGCCCCCTTTGTGATAGGGCTCTTCAAACTGACCATCCACGCACGAAATACGATGCAATTAGGAAAGAAACAACTTGCTTTAGGATGTTTTGGGTTTGCACAGCGAAACTCTCTTTCTTGGAGTGAGGCGGGGCCTCACTGCGAGTTTGCCAGCAGGTTCGCCTGGTGAACTCACCTTCGCACAGGCGGCGAGCATAACGTTTTCAAGTCAATTTTATACAAAATCCATTTTGAGTTTAATTACACTCCTTTACATAAAAATACACATAGGTTCAATTCCTCCTGCTTCATTTATACATGTCAAAATGAATTTACTTCAAACATTTTACAAAAATGATCACAAAACCACAAGCCAGGCTTTCTTCACTCTCGGCTCGGTGAGAACCGTAGCCCATCGATGCATTTCGGCTACAAAGTATTTATCCCATATAGGGTGAGCTACGCCAGTGAGTAAATCTACAGAAATTTTACTTTTCACTAAGTGCATTTCAATGCTTACATAACAATTTTTCACATTCATCAATTCAGCAGATTTGCAATCCTAGGTTGGAATTCTACATCGTGCCATGAAATGAGATGAGACTCACTCATGCACCATGCAGGAGTCTTCATCGACTCCCTCATACCAGATGCTATAGCTCCCATACTGAGTCTTTACTAACTCCCACCAATCGATGCCCATGTGTGATAAACGAAATCATTGATAGATTACATCAAAATGGTATTTCAAAACAAAAGTCATGTTTTTATAAACCAAAACTTTTGGATGTCATTCTTCGAATGAACATTTTATATACAAAACCATTATGTCTTTTGTGGGTAGCGGATTTTTGGAGTCTCACAGCTAGCTTCGACACCGTCTACACTTTTTGGACTTTCACCTTGGAGTGTAGTAAACCAGTCCGGGTCTTTCACCCGAGGGAGTGTCTAGCCCTTCTTGCTATTACCTTACACAAGTTTTCCATTTGTCTGTTGTCACATTTCATTGGACTTAGTCCAGCGTTAACCCACTCAGCCGAATCACGATTTCGATTGTTTGATCCTAACCATGAAATCCCGATGTTCCCATGCATATACAATGCAATGTGCCATTGCAAATTATTATATCTCCCAGCATAATGAATTTATATGGACTATATAAACCATACAATTTACCTTGTATCCTGAACAATTATATCACATGCATATAATTTCCAAAACAAACATTCATTCAATGTTAATACATTTGAACACATATTAATATTAATCAATCATAACAACAAGCATGCTATCACATATAAAACAACAACATACCACTTAATCCCTCCGAGAGCCAAAATCACACGGCATCCTAAGGTGCCCACAACAAACTGACAACTTCACTCAAGCTGGGCTCTTAAACTGGCCATGAAATCGACCAAACAAACCTTTAAATAGGCCACAATTTCAGCTAAACAGGCCCTTATCAGTCCAGATTAATTATTTTCAATCCAAACAGTCCCTAAACACTTTTTGGGAGATATCACATACAATTCACACAATCGCCTGGCAAGATTTATAAATGGAATTTAATGCCATTTGATGATAGTGAGTCCACAAGGCGAGGATTTCTTGAATAGCCACTTAAGCCATGCTTTGAGCATGCAGCTGGACACTTCACAAATAGGGCCCCGCGAGCCGGTACTTACCGGGCTTGAGTCCCCCAAAAAACACTGACATGACTTCTCGAGTTCGCTGAGTGAAAATCTGGCTCAACTCTAGTCGGACTAAATCTTTACTGAGTCTGCTCCCGGGGTTCACTTAGGCGAGACCACACTCGCTAAAGTGAACCTTCAGCCGCCTAGGTGAGAAGGCCAATCTTCCTTGAGAAGATTCACGCCTTCACCTAGACGAAACTCTCTTCACCTTGGTGAAGACCATCGTTGGAATTCGAAAATCCCATTTTTCTTTCACCCAAAACCAGGTCCACTAAGCAGAAAAACCCCTTTTCGGCCCAAAAGTGGAAAATGAACGAGTGAGTCTAACTCTTAAAGTGATTCTTAGGGAAGCCTTCTTGAAATCTTGATTTCAGTAAATACCATTGATCTTTCTTGACCTCATTTTGGTACCAGTATAGCCCTCATCGAGGCGATGAACTTTTCTTTGGCAGACGAAATCGATCGACGAACTACGCCAGATCGAAAGAGAAACTGGAGTTCTCTATTTTCTCTCTCTTTCTCCTCTCTCACGGTTTCCAGCAGGAAAGAGACTAGAAAATGGAACCTTTTGTCCTAAGCCCCTTACTTAAGTTTAAGTGAGTGGCTCACGTCGCGCACATGTCCTCGACCTGCCTAGGTCCATTTCTGCCTTGAAACAATTTATTTTGTCCCGGTTTGAGTTCAAATTATTTAAAAATGAACTTTACTTAAATTACTTTCCAAAAATAATATTTTTCTCAAAAATCTAATTTTTAGGGTTCATTAGGCACCCGACGTATCGAAAATCGTGAAAATCTGACTGTCCCAGAATTCAACGAAATTCGTTTGGGTAACTAGATTTCGCAAGATGAATTCCACGGTGAGACATGTTTCATCATCCGAGAACTAAAAATTCTAGGTAATTTACCGTTTTGCCATTTTTCTAAAAATTTCAAATTTATCCGGGTTTTACATTCGTCCTTCAGCACCTTCGCTGCCTCCTCCGTTTGCTGGTCTTTACATTACCTTCAATTGCCTCATAGTCTTCGCCTCATGAAACTGATCCGGCTATTCATGATGTATGGTCCCTCTCGAAGGTCCATCGCATCAACTAAAGCTCTCCTAATCCTACATGGTCGGATCTGGGTGTCTTGGGGCTTGTGGAGCGTGGAATCTGCGCAGACACTCGATAAACTTGGTAGTAACGCCAAGCGGGTATGCAACCGTGCCTTCTTTCGCCCAGTGCCTCGGGACCCAATATGCCTCGCGATAACTCCCGCTTAATCGAACCTGACCACTCATCTCTTAGGCATCACCTTAAAAAAGACATGATCTCCCACCTCAAACTCTAAAGGTCGTCGCCATCTGTTGGCGTAACTCTTCTATCGGCTCTGAGCCATGAGAAGACGCTTCCGTATTAAATCCACCTTCTCAGAGGTGTCTCTAACCAAATCCGGACTTGTAGAGAATCTCTCTCCCACCTTCCTCAAACATACCGGAGATTTACTAGGCCTCCCATATAGTGCCTCATAGGGTCTTAAATTTATCTTCACTTTGATAATTATTATTTGTAGGCGGAATTCCATTGGGAGTAAATGCTCTTCCTAGCTACCCTTGTGATCAGGGCGCATCTTTGTATGTCCTCCTAACATATGGATGGTCCTCTTTTAGCGTGATGCATGCAGGGGATGAAAATTTGTGCTCATCATCAACTATGTCTCCATGACTCGTTAGAAACTCTTCAAAAAAATGGCGAAATGAAACTTGGGATCCGATCAGATACTATGGATATTGAAACCTCCATGAAACCCCGAGATAATCTCGTATGGCTACAACATGCAAAATTCCTCTGTAACACCCAGAATTAGACCTAGTAGTTATTTCGAGTTTTTGTAGTATAAGAAAGAGCAAAATTTGTATTTTAGAATATAAATGCTAAATGAAAAAAATCAGTAAACTCAAGGACCCATCCAAGATTTAAGGATAAATTAGTAATTTTCAATTTAAGGACCCAAGTGGCATAAGATGAAAGATTATATGCTAAATTGAAATAAGATAATTAAAATTTGCAAATAAAAAGATAAGGACCTGCAATGCAAAGGAGAAATTAAACCCAATAGGGTTAGCGAACATAGCCTTAACATTAAAAAAGGTGAATAGGATCAAAGTACCTCATTTTGAAGCATTTGTGGTTGGGCTTAGGTTGAAGAGAAGAGAAGAAAGAAAGAAGGAGGAAGAGGAAAGAAGGAAAATAAGGAGAAGTTCAGGTAAGGAAACTATAGGATGCTAGTTTGGAAGTTTGGATACTTTTATGGAACTCTTGTTTAGAACTTTGGTTTGGGATTGTTTGGAAATACTTGTTTAAGTTGGGTTAGGAAAACCCTAACTTTTCAATATGTGTTTTAGTTGATTTAAGTTAGTTTATAGTTTGTTTCGAAATTGTGTGTTTTGGTTGAAAGAGTTAAACGAAAATGCTTGAAACTAGTCATTTACATTTTACGCACCGACTTACCCTACGAAGCTTCGCCTAGGCGTACCTGTAAGTTCTGTTTTGGTTCCTCTCTTCCGTTAATTCTAACAATTATCCATTGGATTAATGAGAACCCTAATAAGTGAATGAAAGGGTTCGATACTAATTATAAAAAAGTTACTATGAATTAGCTCTTGCCTTGGTGATCTAGTGTTGGCAAACAAATCTCTGCCTCTTTTACTAAAGGGATTAAGAATGATAAAACTGAGTTATAAAAATACATATAATTGTAGTAATACCAGCGAGGTAGAATAGTGAAAGAATAGGCATCTCGGTCGATTGCTTCAACACTCTGCTTTAGTGCTACGACACTTACATTACGTGAGCGGGCACATCTCATTGATGTCATCACATTGCAGCCCGGTGCTTATTGTACTATATCCTTTTCATTCGAGTATTGAAATTACATGCGGAAAATGCTTATATGGTAATATACGAATAATAAGATTACATGAAATTAAATGATAAAGTCGATTGATGAATAAAGTAAGCATAAATCGATCTACATTATGTTACATGTGTACCCTCGAATTTACTCCGTATATGATATATGTTTTGAACTCTCAGGAATACCGAAAGTTCTATTACAGAATTTATATACACTGGCTTCTGTTATAGAATTACGTATGTAAGCTTTGACATATGCTTTATGATATGTAATTACGTAAGCGTGGACCATAGTGGTCATATATTTCAACTAAGTTATAAGAAACCTTACGGTGTTTCATTCGTGTAGATCTGAAGAGGACATTCGTGGCATTCGCATCGGCCGGGGCAATAGCGTCGTAGGGTGGCTTGATGTAGGTTTGATTGATTTTGTAATGTAAATGTAAGTTTTTGTAATAATTAGAAAGTTATTTGTAAAGTAAATGGGACTCGGAAATATGTATAAGACAACTAACCACGCTCACGATTGGTGGTATTATAATTTTATTTTCTTATGGATTTTTATTACGATGGGCAGCGATGTTCGACGGTGAAGGAGTCTTAGTCCGTGTCGCGCCTATCTTCGCCCCGAGTAGGGGTAGGGCGTAGCCATCTCAATCCACGGATCCCCAGAGAGAAGGCTTTGGAGTTCTCTATTTTCTCACCTCAGTTTCTCACGGTTTCTAGCAAGAAGAGATAGAAAATCGGATCTTGTCTGACCCCTCACTTAAGTTTAAGTGAGTGGCTCACACGTCACCTACGTGTCTCGACACACCGAGATTAAGGTTACGTCTTGAAACAATTTATTTTGTCCTGGTTTGAGTTCAAATTATTTAAATGAACTTTACTTCAATTACTTTCCAAAAATAAGATTTTTCTCAAAAATCCGATTTAGAGCTCCGCTGGCACGGACATATCCAAAAAATCGTGAAAATCAGGCTATCTTGGAATTTACTTGAAATTTGTCTGAGTAACTAAATTTCATGAGACAAGTTCCGTGGTGAGGTTTGTTTAAGTAAATAGAGATATGAAAATTCTAGGTTGCAACTGTATATGATAATTCTGCGTTTCATTTTGAAATTTCAAATTTACTCGGATTTTACATTCTTCCACCCTTAACAGAATTTCGTCCCCAAAATTCACATGCACATACACATTCGAATCACATGCATATGCAATATTCATTTAATCACCAAATGACTAAAAACATACTTTCATCCTCGAAGCAAAAGGATAATTGGCACGCTGGCGTCTTCATGTTAAATGTTACCTCATCCCTTTGCTCGGTATTGCCTGACACATTCACTAGCCTCATAGTCTTGCGTCGCAAAAACCTGGTCTCGGCTATCCATGATCACATTACCAATCCCTCTGAAGGTCCTATCGCGTATTAAAAACAAAGCTCGCCTTAATCCCTTCGTAGTCGGATATGGGTGTATAGGAAAGCATGGAGACATGGAATCTATGAACACTCAATAAGCTTGCGGTACCTACCTCGAGGTACCTCGAAGGGTCAGACTACCTCGGCCATAGCTTTCCCGCTTATAGAACTTTGGCCACTCCTTTCTTAGGCATCACCTTGAAGACATGATCTCCCGCTCTCAGGCTCCCAGAATTCGTCGCCATCTATTAACGTAACTATTATGTCGGCTCTGAGTCGTGAAAAGATGCTTCCATATTAAGTCCACCTTCTCATAGGTGTCTCTAACTATATCCGAACCCCGAAGAGGATCTCTCTCCCACCTACATCCCGACGGTATTTGGAGATCGGCAAAGGCTTCCCATATAGTGCCTCATAGGGTGCCATCTGTATGCTCACCTGATAACTATTGTTATAGGCGAATTCCACTACGGGTCAATGTTCTTCCTAGCTACCCTTGAGATTCAGGACGCATGTTGTAGCATGTCCTTTATCTTTAAAGTCGGATGGTCTCTGCAACACTGCTCATCATCATTTGTGTCCTTGACTCGTTGGAAACTCTTCCATAATGAGCCACTAAACACAGGATCCCAGTCAGATATTACGGATCTTTGGCACTCTATGCGACCAGAGGACAATCTCGTATAGTACAGCTTTGTAGAGATTCCTCAATGTCACCTGGATCTAAGAGAGAAGCTTGGAGTTCTCTATTTTCTCTCCCTTTCTCATTTCTCATGGTTTCTAGCAGGAAAGAGACTAGAAAATGGGATCTTTTGTTCCAAACCCCTAACTTAAGTTTAAGTGGTGGCTCACGTGGAAGTGCCACATGTCGAGTGACTTGCTCGAGTCAGTTTTGCCACTGAAACAATTTATTTTGTCTAGTTTGGAGTTCAAATTATTTCGAAATGAACTTTACTTAAATTACTTTCCAAAAATAAAGTTTTCTCCAAAAATATCATTTTGGGGTCCTTTGAGCATGACATCTCGAAAATTATAAAAAATATGAGCATCTCGAAATTCAATGAAATTCGTCTACATTAACAGATTTTGCAAGATGAATCCACGGTAGGATTAGTTTCTTGTCTCAGTCTGAGAAGTCCAGTTTGCAACCTATATTGTAGTAACAATTACCTAGTTTCATGATACCGAAAAATTTCAAATTTGCAGGTTTGTAGAATCTTGATTAGGTAATGGGTATAAGTAAATGTAGATGGTTTATCGTAATTGATTCATATTCTGGCGTGTGGCAGTAAAATGTAAATGTGTAGGTTTTATGGTAGCCATACGTCGGAGGGTTGGTTGACCAGCTACGAGATATCTGCTTAGCTGATTAGGAGATCCGGCAGATGATGTCACTGCTTATATGTTTGGGATTGTTGAGTGGCATCGTCAAGAGCGGGTCTTGCGTCAATTTGGGCTATACCAAAAGATACCTCCATCTTGCTTTTATTAGCAAGAGCTACATAGAGTGGATGCACGTAGACGACATAAGAGAGATTAGACGACGTATCAGGAGGCATCTACTTCACATGGTCCATCCATTAGACCTCTGGTGTCATCCATTCCAGCTCTTATGCAGCCTATTCGAAGTAGAGGGAGAGGGAGAGGCAGAGTTGATCAATGAGCTCATAGTTGAGATGGTTGTTGAGGTCGTGGTCGAGATGGTGAGGGAGGTTGTGGTACACCTGAGCTGACATTGCCACCATTATCACCCAACTCGATGTTGCACCAATCTTCCATGCCCCCACACCCCCTCAGTGCACCTTTGTCCTTTTGAGGTGTACCGATATGTTCCAGCGTGAGAATTCTAATGCTCCTTGACATAATAGTTATGGGAGTCTGGTCATCTCCATAGAGAGAAATTGGGGTTACAAAGGATCCTTAGAGTGATGATATCGATGAATGTGCAAATAAAGTAAATCTGGGGGTTTTGATTGTTTGATTTAGTAGTGAGTGATTTAAGATTATATTATCCACAAGAAGGCAGTGATAGGATTACAGGGTTTCCACTTATCGAGGACTAGGTAACAAGCATCTCTCTCACTTATATTCTCATCTAGGATCCATTGAGAATGGTCTTTGATGGGAGATATGACTTTAAAGCTGTTTACAAGAAAGATGGGAGAATGATGTCAAATGCTCACTTAGAGAAAATTTATCTGAGACACTTAGCATGCATTTGGGATTTGAGCCTGATGTGTACCAAGGTTTGTTCACACATTGATGAAATATACCAAATTAGGCATTTAGAGAATGTAGTAAGTATTTAATATCATACAACTTCCATTGAAGCACAAGGGATGAAAGAGTGTTGTTACCTTTGTTGGTGATGAGTTTCCACCATTCGAATCCTATCTTGGAGGTTTAGAACTCCATTAAAGCTAGGACATGACTAATAAATGCAAGAACATCCAACATGAATGCAAGTAGAAGAGAAATAAATGCTATAGATTGATGTAAAACCTGATGAAACAAGTTTAGAGATGAAGCTACAGGTTAAAAGACTTAGACTAAGTATTATAAGTGATTAACTTCTGAGACAAAGAAAAGATCTAAGCTACTTTTAAAAGTAGAAATTTCAAAGCCCTAGAAAAGAGAGAGAAAATCTAATAAACTTCTGAAAGCCTAAAACTTAGAAATGGGTTCTCAACTCGGTTGTAAATAGGCTTAAATACCACCCTTAATAGCTTCATGAGCGGAGAGACAAAGATGGCCAGTGGCCTTTGAGATATCATGTTGGGATCACACTGATTGGATCACCAGGCACTGGGGTAGCCTCACTTTCGATCTAGGTACTTCACATCCATTGGACCTTCGCGACTGGTCTGGATACTCACATATCCGATCTGGAGTACTTACCTTCCTCCCCACACCTTTGATGGCACGGTACCATTTAAAGCATATCGATTTTTGTACTCACCTTCCTCTGCGCCTTAACAACCCAAAAATCAAACCATAACGATCTTTATTTCCTCTTTCCATTTACATAATTTCACTCTACTTAGTGCATGTAACCTCCAGATCATAGCATAAAACCTCGAGTGACCATACTAACATTTTTGGAGAAGTCCTCAATCACATTGAGGGGACCATTCATAGGTTGAGGAGAAAGGAAGAGCAAGACTTAGAGTAAACTTTGAGGTGATTAGCTTCAAAAATTGGGAAGTGAAAACACAATCGTGCTTCTTAAAAACCTTAGTTGTCTCCAGCATCGAAGACACTTCAAAGGTGCAGGAACATTGAACAACAACCAGAGAATAAAACATAAACTAAAGTCAAGCACCTATACCACACAAACTAAGGGCAAAATATCTGAGCTAGGCTAAAAGCAAGTATAAATATTGTACTTATTGTGTTAGACACACTGACACACTGCATCTTGCTAGTCCCAGCAAGATTTGAGCTAAAGAACTAAAACAACTAGAGCATAACAAAGCACAAAAAGCTTAGGTTAAACATTGAAAATTCCAAAATGGCAGACATGAACATGGTTTTACAACTTTACAAGTATACCAACAATTTAGACTTCCAATAAGCATGACAATTCAATTATTTGATAATCCAATGAGAACTTTCGCAAAACCGGCGACACTCATACAAAAGGAATAAAACTTCTTGAAAATGGAATGAATATAGAGTCACCTAAAGGGAGTAAACTTCATTGATGAAATAGGCATTTAACAATACCTAAGCACTTAAGCATACCTAATATTCATAAAGGAACAACCAACAAAATTAAAATAAAAAAGGACTTCTAGGCTTGTAATGACCACGAGTTACACAAAAGAGCTTTCAAGAAACAAAATGGGTGTTGGCATGACATGGGTGTTAACTACCATATGCAGCTCTACATGCTAACGAACTCTACTCTCTTCTTGAAATCCATCTTACGTCGAGTCGAGAGATATCTTCATCCACTCGTTAGAATCCCCTTCCAAGCTAGGAGGGGGTCCTTCAACAACAAATGGCTCTCCTCACAGGATACGAACCTCTCTCTTAAGCACGGTGAGCCTGTGGTCAATCTGTTTCTGTTTTCCTAAGATGCACTTAAACCGACCTTTTTGTCTGCTCAAGTCCTCTTGAGGAGATGCTACTCTGGTTGAGGCGTGATGAAGATGCTCCCTCTGATGGCTCGGGGAAATTTGAGGCGAAGGAGGCTTACTAAGGCGACTCACCTTTTGGCTTATGTTGTTATACTTGTAATGGGACCAGACAGGGGAACCATCTTTTCCTGCCAGGCCCACGCTATACCTTAGGAGCTACCTAATTTAGAGCGACCATTTGTTGGATATAGGATGTAACTCTTTTCACTCGTGGACTTAATGAAGTCTCTTATGATGCACTATATCACTGAAACCATGATCGATAAGCCTCCCATTCATCACTTCAAACAAGAACTGAATTTCTTCCTCACTTGGTTGCTTTTCTTTCCCCTTAGGCACGATCATATTATGAATGATCTTGTTCATCAATGCATACTCAGGTTTTAGCTTCCCCGGGATGAACTCTCTTCGCAAAAATCCTCCTATAGGCCGGTTAGTGCACATGGCATTGGCAAACAACCCAACCTCGAATTTTGTGATGGCGAATGGATGGGTATGTCGCAATCAGGGATGAGTGTACCCCGAATGGAAATTTGATTCGGGTCGTGATAAGGCACTGGCATGGTCTCGAAAGGAACTCCTTATCAGGATTCTCTCTCAAGTTAGAGTAGAATTCTTTGACAATTGAGGGGAGATAACCTTTTACCTCTTTGCAAATAAACCATAACTTCTGAGCCTCTATGATTGCACGGATGGGGTGATAAAAAATAAAGGTTGCAATTTTCATACCTCTTTCCTGATAAGAAAGCCTCTCTTGCAATTGGCGGGCTACTTCTGCTCTGTCACGACTTGATGATTCATCAAACATTTCAGTAATCTCCTCATCTTCACTTTCTTCCTCATCTTAAATGAAGCTTATTCTTGTCTTTCCCTTGCTCTTTTTCACCACTTGAGAAGTGTTTCTCTTTTCACGGCTCGCTGCTTAAGCGGCAACCTTTCCTTTCCATTATTTTAGTCCTTGCCATAGATCGACAATGGGAGATCTTTCTTATAGAAGGTGCCACACCTGATAAATACTCCCACAGGCCCATTTAAATGACACTAGACTTCACTTCCCCGTATCCCTCGAAATTTCACTGACCTTTGGCAACCCACTGCAATCCAGCAGGACAATTAATACCACAGCTTTGCGGTGCCATTGAGTCCATACCAAGACAACAGTACAAACCATAATATAGGGCTCAAAATGTGTGAGAGAGACTCACTTACCACAAAAACAAAATATCAAATTTAGGTGAGAACTCCAATTTAGAGCCCCTTGATATATATTTTCTGAACACAACTCTTGTCTAAGTGGTTAGGGAAGGGACTTTGAGGTTAAGAATGGTGAGAATGGGATTTGATGGTAGGCCATCTAGGAAGGTTTGGATGATAGGAGGAAAGTTGGCTAGGGTTAGGGTTTTGATGGTGAGGATGTGAGAAAAATGGGGTAATGGTGAGATGAAAGGGTGTTTGGATGATGGGAAACTTGGCTAGGGTTAAGGTTTTTATGAGGAAAAATAGTGAGATAGTTTGGGGATTTCGGATGGTGAGAGAAGAGGGAGAGGAGAGAGAGTTTTAATTTGTAAATGAGGGGGGGGGGGGGGATTTACATAATATATGGAAAAATCGCACTTGAATCAGTCTTGGGCTTTAGAGTACCCATATTGAAGTACCCTTGCCTCCCTTCAACAGTCACCGTCACGAGCTTTGGTATTAGCGGTATTGAATATACGGACCTTTAATAGATTTTAGTATCGGTACTCACATAACTCGTCTGATCTGAAGCCCTTAGAAAAATTCAAATTTCACAATTTTCCTCAAATACATACTGGCTTTTGCATGTGCTTAGATTCCACAAAAAACCCACTTGTGCATAATTATATTTCCAAACTTGCTTTCGGCACCTTCACACTCACTTTAAAACAAACACTAAAAACTGATACTTTGAATCTAGTTTGACTAATTTGCCTTAGGCTCAATAGGGTAAAATGGTAGCATGATTTAGAAGTTTAAATGAGCAACAATGGCCTAAAATCATCTTTCAATTATGTACGGATGTTCCAAAATGAATAAAATGCATGAAAATGTCAAGGCTATGCAAAAATGCACAAAATGAAGCCAAAACCAACCGGATTTGAGCTTGGTAATAAGAAATCAATGACTTGTGATAATTCGTGCAAAGGTATTCAAGATGAAAAATGGTACAAGCCATGATTAAAAAAAAAAGAAGAAACGAAATGGATGAAAATGATCAATATAACGGAATAGTCTTGCTCTAACTTTGTTGGTGAGCATGCGTAGGAATATGCGAGTTCATAACGAGTTCAAAGGCACTAGTTCAAAAGTTCCAAGTTCCATTCTCATATGGCCTAAAATCAAAAAATTTATGCAATTAACTTACTCAAACACTGAATTAAACCAAACAAACAAAACACTCCTTAAACAAAAGAAGCTACCTGCGAAAGTATGAGTATAGACACTAGTATATACACCTGAGCACGCCCTCGATGCAGAAAAGATAAATACTAAGGGTTGGCCCGTGAGGAGGGAATGAAAGAATATCATGAGTTAAGCGTATCCACAATTCCAAAAAGAATGATTAAGAACAAAATGAGAGACTATACACAATGAGTAATAGCAAAGGAATTACTCTAATGGGGCATCTGGTAGATTGGATGTGACTCACTGATACTCTCTAACGATCAAAGTTCTCAGAAATGGCTTTGGGCGCTGATCGTTATTTAATGTGATTTTCTATTCTCTGGATTCTCAATTCGACTACTCCGCTGGAGTAGGCGTCTTGACACTTTGAAAGGGCGGGTCCCAAGTGAGTTTGCTTGGAAAATCTGCAAAAGAGAAATGTACAAAAGTACCTATGTTGAAGCTCAAAGGTCTTCCTCACAATGTGTTTTTCATGGAAAAGCTTGACCTTCTCTTTGTAAATTCTAGAGCTCTCATAAGATTCACACCTCATTTTGTCAAGCTCATTCATTTGCAGCATCTGTCGTTGACATCTCAACATTGGCCAGAAATTTCCTCTTTTGTTGAGAAGTCCACCTTTATGGGATTTGTCCTATTACTAAATAATTCACAATGTTAGCATACCAAGGACAATGGATAAGATCAAACAGTTGCTCGTCAGGGAAAGTGTCACTTATGGGCAGGCCATCGTAAGCTGTCTCTAAAACCAAACGAGAAAGGTGGTCAGCTACCACATTCTTAACCCCTTTCTTATTCTTAATTGTCAAATTGAACTCTTGAAAAAGTAGGATCCACCTAATGAGACGGGGCTTAGTATCTTGCTTAGATAGAAATTACTTCAGCGTTGCATGGTTAGTGAAAATGATTATGGGAGACCTCTGATGTAAGACTGAAGCTTATCTAGGGCGAAGACATGACTAAGAACTCTTTTACGTAGTTGTGTAATTGGGCCAGGCGGAATCTAAGTCTTGCTAGCATAATGAATCATAAAGGTTTTATCTTCTCTTTGCCTAAGATAGCTCCTATGACATAACCACTAGCATCACACATGATTTCGAAAGGGAGGTCCCAAATAGGAGGTCGCATGATAGGAGGTGAGACTAACATACTTTTCAACTTTTCAAAAGCCTCCTCACATGCTTGTGACAATTCAGAAATGACATCCTTGGCAAGCAAAATGCACAAGGGATGAGCTATGACACTGAAATTTTTTATGAACCTCCTATAAAACCCTGCATGACCTAGGAAGGACTGTATGTCTTTAACACATTTAGGAGTAGGTAAATTAGAGATCAAATAAACTTTGGCCTTGTCTACCTCTATTCCTTCCTTTGACACTACATGTCCTAACACAATCCCTTATGTCACCATGAAGTGACACTTCTCCAAATTTAAAACTAGATTTTTCTCTTTACATCTTTCCAAAACTCTCCTTAAATTTTCTAGACATCCCTCATATGAATCTCCATAGATGGAGAAATCATCCATGAATATCTCCATAATCTTTTCTATCATATCACTAAAAATACCCATCATGCCGTACAACTCGGTGCATTACATAATCAAAGGCATCTTCTAAAGGCAAGCGTGCGAAAGGACATGTGAAAGTGGTTTTTATACGATCCTACAAACCTGCTCTCAGTTTGATTGTATCAGATAACCATCAGAAAGCGATAAAACTCATGCCCAATGACTCTCTCATTTGGTACAAGGTAGGGAAATGATCTTTCTAATGTCAGCATTAAGTTTCCTATAATCTATGCACACCCTCCAACTTGTAGTGACCCTAGTAGGTATGAGCTCATTATGTTCATGTGCCACCATAGTGACCCCGGACTTCTTTAGCACTACTTGGTTTGGGCTTATCCACTTGCTATCCGCAATAGGGTAAATGACACCTACATCTAAGAGTTTCAAAACCTCTTTCTTGTGACTTTCATATTGGGATTTGCTTTATGTTGTGGTTACTTTAGATGGTTTAACATCCTCTTCCAAGTGAATCCTATGAGTGCAAACCAAAGGGCTAATCCCCTTAATCTCCATAATGGTCCATCCTATGGCGGTTTAGTGGGCCTTCAAAATTTCTAAAAGTTTTGTCTCTTGATCAAGATTTAGAGAGGAAGATATGATCACAGGGAAAGTCTCTTCACTTCCTAGGAATGAGTATTTGAGATGAGACGGTAGAGGCTTTAATTCAATCTTAGGTGGCTTCTATTTAGACGGCAAAACTCTCTCCTCAATTAGAGGCAATTCTTCAAATCTAGGTGTCCACCCATTGGTTTCCATTACCTCATTATGCTCAAGTATGAAGTATAGAAACTCCACTTCAGGTGTGGTTACTTCCTCAACACACTTAGGGCTCACTAGGCAAAGGCTTGAGATTATCCATGAAAATGATCTACAAATTCACACGCGACAAATTCAATCCATTCACCTTGCAAATATCTTCATCATCCCTATTCATGATAACATTTGAAAAGTTAAAGTTCATGGTCGTGTTCACCAGACATGGTCCTTCGACCCTCACAATGTATGTGGCGCCCTTACTAGGCCCAGAGCCCTCTTGGGCGGATCAGAGACCAGTCAGGGATGCCCACTAAAATCACTCAAAATTATAAAATCATATCTTTGCGGGCGATCTGAAATTAGGCAGCCCACTTAAAAAACATTTACATTTAACAAAATCCGACTTCGACTACCGACATCGAGCCTTTTCAAAATGATTTACAAAATAGATGTTCGATTATTGAGTGTTGCCACAAAATATCCATATAAAAAGAACACATGAAATGAGTGCACGTAATCGGAGCATACTCAGAGATTTCTTTCTTTATGACTCAGCGCTCGATGCAGGTCGCTATCTATCACTATACATCACTCGGTACACAGCGCATTAGTAAAACAATACGCTAAGCATTTTCATGTAGTGGTTCTACTCTAAATCCATTCCTCGAGTTCGGCTTAAATCAATTTATGCAATTTAATAATTCGAGAACTTTCAATCATTTGGATGATCAATATAAATACATTACATATACTTTGTAATATATATACAATAAATTATAGTTCATTGATCATCCATAAATACATTTTCATAATCAATATTTCACGATCTCGAATCAATTCAAATATGCTCTAAATTCCAATTTAGTTAAGTCATTCAATTCAAAATTACGAAAATCAATTCGGTTACGAAAATAAATTCGGTTATACCCAATCAATTGGTTCTGTCGATCACTTCGATTATGCAATCAATTCGATTATACGTAATTCGGTTATACGCCTTGAATTTAGCTTTATGTCGCCGATACTCACGAGGATATCGAGTCCAGACGCAGTCCAGAGCTGCGGGCGGTATCACATGGTTTTATAACGATGCGGTCTCATTGTTCTTGGCCAGTTATAAGCGATCAAATAGTGAACCTTCTTAGATCACGGTCCTGTTGATCACGATTGGAGTGACATGATAGTTCGCGATCTTCTTATTTGACCTTATTGGTATGCAATCTATCTTTAATCACGAAATAACGGTTAACATTCTAATGGTAGTTCCAGATCCTTTATAGTAAATATAGTACCAAATATATGCGGCTTGTATAAACGATTTATTTTTCAATAATCCTTGAAATTTTTTATATCAAAATATTTCTGATCACTTTTCTCAAATCATTTAAATATTCAATATACTTTTAGAACAACATGCAAAAACTTGAAAGCGAGGAATAGGAGTTGGTAGAACAAACGAAAATATATTTGCACTTTAGTTCCATCCTTGGAATCTCAATCCGCAGTTTGGCTTTTTCCTCGCGTCGGTCCACACATTCCCGAAACCATTAAGAACAATATTATTCAAATTGTACACTAGTGGTTTTGGTTAGGATTGATTTTCGGAGTTTAATATGAGTTCCAATTTAAACATTCTATATGTAGATGGATTGGCTCGATGGGCTTTGGCTAGAGTGCGAGAACACTCGGGCCTCCCGAGGTTGGATAATAGGAGTTAGGACCTTAAGAGTTGGAGTCCATACGATCAAATCACAGGCTGCCGGCGAGACGAAGCTAGGACAACTCGTCTACCACCTCGGTCGAACATCTTCTATACTCCTCGGGAATATTAATGTATTCTTGACTCAGGCGATTTCCATGAGGTGTAGAGAACTGCAAATGGGAGTTCAAACGAAGGAGATATGACCTTCCAAAGTTGGAGGTCATGCGTGGTCAACTTTGACGAGCTATTTGATGACAATTTGCAGTGGCTTGAGCTCAGTCAAACACCTCAGTCCCTGACATCTAACATCCTCCTCGAGGCATATGAATGTAATTCTTGACTCCTACTGGGCTTTCCATAGAGTCTAAGAACACCCAATCGGAGTTCAAAGCGAAGGAGATATGACCTTAGTTGGAGGGTCATGCGTAGTCAACTTTGGCGGCGACACGAGCGGCGAACCTTTGTTTGGCGAACCTTTGTTTGGCGACCCTTTGTTGGGCTGACCAACGCATTTGGGCTGACCCGCTATTTGGCGACCAGCGTTGGGCTGACCAGCTGTTGGGCGACCTTTGATTTGGGCGACCACTATTTGGCGACCAGCGTTTGGCGACCCTTTGTTTGGCGACTATTTGGCGATCAACGTTTGATGACCCTTTGTTTGGCGACCTTTGTTTGGCGACCTTGTTTGCCGACCACCGGTTTGGCGACCCTTTGTTTGGCGACAACGTTTGGCGACCAACGTTTGGCGACCTCGGTTTGGCGACCCTCGGTTTGGCGGTACTTGACCCATTTGGTATTCGAGTAAAAAGACCATAACTTGGTCTCTGAAGTCGAATTAAGAAATTCAAAAGCCTAACATCAAGTTAATTGATGTGGCTACAATTTCACAGAAGGACTTACTGCCAAATTCTCTTTATTTCTGATCCAAAAACCACAAGATTTGGCTAGTTGACCGGTGGACAAACTGGCCCGAGCCAGTTAGATTTGAGTGACCTCATTAAAAGGACTATAACTTAAGTCTACGAGAGGTCCAAATCAATTCAAAAGCCTAAAATCAAGCTAATTTATGTGGCTACAATTTACTAGAAGGACACACTACCAATTTCCCTTCACTTCATACCCAAAAATCAGCTCTAAGGTTCGGCTAGCTGCGCACTACCACAATGTGGCAGCTTCCCATGGTTTAAATGCAGCGAGCTTTCCCCAAGGCGAGACTTGCAAACAATCCTTAGGGTAGAAGAAGACCAAGTAGGAAGACCTACCTCATGGAGTTTGTCGAAAGTCGGTTCCGGTCTCTACTTGAAAGCTCTTAATCACTTAGGAAGGACTTCCCTTAGTGCTTCGCCCAGGAGACCTATGGTTCGATCGTCGGAAAAATCACAGAGAAGGTGGAGCCTCTCTCTCTAACCTCCCTTTTCTCTATTTTCTTTTCTTATGGATCCTCTTAATCGTGCTTTTAAAAGGAGAGCTTCCTCCTCTTTCCTACATGCCACATGTCATTTTGTAGTTTTTTTCCTTTACTCATTTATTTCTCTAATATCCTTAGACATATAAACTTATTTACAATTGACCCCTTGGGTCCCCCATTTACAATTTCTATATTTTCTCTTTTTCACTTGGGTTCATTTCTGGATTCAACAATCATCTAATCAATATTAAAAAAAAATTCGAGAAAAATACAAGTTGGCTCAGGAATATATAATAATTTTTATTATAAAAATTTTTAGGGTATTTTGAGGTGTTACAATGTATAGTGGCATTAGCATTGGCCAAAGGCACGCCAGAATCCTTTGAAGCCCTGACTCCCTTGACTTACCATAGGTTGAGTATCAAGTACGACAAAGTCCACAGGAAAATAGAACCTATTCACTTGCACCAATACATCCTTCACCATACCTCTAGGAATCTTCACACTCGGTCACTAGTTTGGGCGTATTAGTAGGCTCTAACTCTCCCTAACCTAGCTCAACATACCTCAGAATTGTGGCAACAAATTCACACTTGCTCCCAAAGTCTGCTAAGCCACGTTCAACTTCAGTTTCCCTGCCACTATGGAAATGGTGGGACTTCTAGGTCTTGCATATTTGGGTGGCAAATTATTCCTAATTAGAGAGGTGGATTGTTGGAGTCATAAAAACATCATTGTGGACACCCCAACTTCCTCTTCACAATACAAGTCTTTAAAATTTAGCATATGAAGGATTTATTTTATGGCATCCAACAAGGGAATGTTCACTATAACGCAACTTGAATAGCCTATAAATTTGTATGATTATTCAATTTTAGATTCTCAACCTATGGGGATATGGAGTAGGAGGAGCATGTTTAGCTTTATCTTTATCCGACTCTACATCAACAACATCGGCTTTAGGGACATTAGGCTTGTAACACCCCGAAATATACCCTAGTCGTTTTCGACATGTTTAGGGTATTTTGTAAGCATAATTTGACTGTTTCATAAGTTAAATGCGAAACCGGGAAACGAGAGACCCGGAAAGTTACAAAACTTAAGGACAAAATCAGTAATTTGTCCCAAAAAGGGCTTAAAAGTCATAAGTCAGAAAATGTGGGCCAAAATACAATTTTGGGAACTTGAAATAAAATGGTCCAAACATGGAGGACTTTTTTTTTTTTGCAAACAGGCAACTTAACCCAAAAAATGGGTTTTGGAGGGCCAAACAGGTAACAACAAAATCTGGTTAAAGACCAAAGTGGTCTCAAATTGGAGAAGAACCGGATGGGAGGAGAAAAAAGAAGAGAGAAGAGGAAGGAAGAAGAAGAAGGAGGAGATCAAGCCAAACCAGGCTCAATTAGGTATGGAAACTGCTGAGTGTATGGATTTTGTATGGATCATGGAATATTAAGGCTTTGTATGGTTAAGATCTTGTCTCTAAATCTAGGGTTTTGAAAGAATGGCATCTAACCTTAGGTTTCTTGATAAAAGTTGGTTAAACCCTCGAGGAACAAAATAGAGTATAGAATCTGCTTTAGAATGGATTCATGGTTTAGTGTAATTAGTTGATTTAGGGTTTGGAACAAGCCTAACTAATCATCATAATTGGTTTATGGGTCTTAAACCATAGTGAATTGTTTTTAGGAAGATCTGATATGTTTTTTGGAAGAAGACATGTAAGGAAGATAAATTGAATAGAAATGAGGTCACAGATTATGTTGATGATTATGATATAAATTTGGTTTGGGATGGAAAAATTGCAAAAATGAAATCATTTGGGCATACACAGGGTCTATGAGGGTTGAGTCTACCGGTAGAATATCATCTTCAGTGTTTTGACCGAGTCTCCGATGCAGGACGAAACGAGTCTGGTGAAGTTTTTACTGACCGGTGAGCCTTAGTTTTTGTGTTGACGCCAGCTTCTGTTTCTTATCGTTTGGGGTGATTCAGTGACCGTAAATGAACTCAAGAAGAACCAAGCTGAGAGAGAATATCTCTGATTTCTGATATAATGATTGAAAGAATCGCCTCAAGTGAGACGTACGACCATTTTCATATCAGATCATAGGGTGTCAGGGGTTCACGTTTGGACATAACTTGAATCAGATGCACTTCCATTGGATCAGTTCAGATTGAGTAGACCATAGCATATAGCTAAAATAATTGGGTTCAAGTACAATCAAAATATGAGGTTGACCAGAAAAATCATTGGGGAAGTTCAGCTGGTCTGGTGAATGGGAAGAAACATTGTTAGCCTTGAGTATATGTTTGCGAGTTTGGAAGATCAGTGAACGGACGTTGTTTGATGACGATTGCGAAACAAATATGCGACCAGGTAGCGGTGCGTGCTCGTCTTGCCCGCGCAGTATATGGTTCCGATCTATGCGACGCGTAAAAAGTGACTGTGTTATATTATCAAATAATGAATTAACGGAACTTCGCGGGTGTAAAGCTACCTAAGACCGATTATTAAATGACACAGCCCTCTGTCTGATTAGTACCGGTACTCCTGATTAATAACTCCGGCACTCGATTGTGCCGGTACTCTGATTAGTGCTACGGCACTCGATTAATGCCGGTACCACGATTAGTGCTCGGCACTCGATTAATGCCAGTACTCGATTAGTGCTTTCGGCACTCCCGATTAATGCCGGTACTCTGATTAGTGCTCAGGCCTCTGATTAGTGCCGGTACTCACGATTAGTGCTACGGCACTCTGACTACGATTAGTGCTCTGGCGCTCACGTTACGACCAGTGCTACGGCGCCGCATCTTGTGTAGTATCTTGGTACTTATTGTCGCGTGCCATCCGTATTCGCGGTGCAGGAGTCAAGCGGTTATATGATCAAGTCTACGAAAAAGTTATGTAGTACCACGGTACTCACGTGTCGATTATGGCACCAGTAATTTACTCTGGTACTCACGTATTTGTATAGGATTACGTAGTACCTACGGTACTCACGCATCTGTATAGGATTGTGAGTACCCTCACGGGTACTCACACATCTGTATAAGTTTTGTAGTACCTACGGTACTCTGCATCGTATAAGTTATGTAGTACCTACGGGTACTCTGCGTCTGTATAGGTGTGGTACTGGGTGCTCCACGTGAATAAGATTATGTTTAGAGTGCTGCCCAAGCCGATCGTGGCCACCCTCTGGGCTCAATCTGATATCCATGTATAAGAGATCAGACCGCTATCAATCTGGATTGTGACACCTCTGGTGCTCTGTATGCGAGTAAGTTACGTCACGAATCGATTAAGCTGCGCCAGTACCTATGGGTACTCACGTCTCACGAAAATGTTACGTAGTACTACGGGTACTCATTATTTAATTAAGTTAAATGCATATCTAATAAGTTACGTAGTACCTAGGGAGTATCTGTAGCTACTGAAGTTACATGTAGTACCTACGGTACTCTTGTATGCAATATAGCTGGTATTTCTGGCGGGTGCTCACGTATCGGAATGAGATCACGTATCGATGCATTGCATGGCACCTACGGGTACTCTTGCATTTGATAGGATTACGTCACGTATCGATACGTTACGTAGTACCTACGGGTACTCACATTATCTGATAAGTTCTGTCCTGTATAAGTCTGTAGTACTGGGTACTCCACGCATCTGTCACGTATCGATGCGTTACGTAGTACCCCTCACAGTTGCTCACGCATCACAATATAAGTCACGTATCACGATCGTTACTGCAGTAGTACCTCTGGTACTCTGATCTGTTTAGAATGCAAAATGCGTACCTACGGGTCTGCTTTGTATATAAGTTCGATCGTATCTAATGTTCTGTAGTACCTACGGGTACTTATGTCTCTGAATAAGTCCTGATCTGATAAGTTCTGTAGTACCTTAGGGTACTTATGTCTACGAATAGTCTGATCGATAAGTTACGTAGTACCTTAGGGTACTCTTGTATCTGGGTGAATCTGTAGTACACCCTAAGATCACTCCTGTATACAGTGTCGTGTATACGTACGTTACGTAATTTCACGGGTACTCCTGCGTCTGTATAAGTCATGTCGTCTGTGAGTGACCTACGGTGCACTCTGTATCTAATTTAGAGTGCAGTCGTGCCCTACGGGTACCTTTGTATATGAATAAGTTCCGTCACAGTATCTAATGCATTGCATTGGTACCTACGGGTACTTATGTCTCTGAATAAGTCCTGATCTGATAAGTTTTGTAGTACCTTAGGGTACTTATGTCTCTGAATAAGTCCTGATCTGATAAGTTCTGTAGTACCTTAGGGTACTCTTGTATCTGAATAAGTCCTGTAGTACCTACGGGTACTCTGTATACGTACGTCGTATCGATGCGTTACGCTGAGTACTGCGGGTATACGTATCGACAAGTCACGTATCATATAAGCTCGGTAGTACTACGGGCCTCTGTATCTGAATAAGGTACGTAGTACCTACGGTATACGTATCTGATAAGTTCTGCCAGTACCTTAGGGTACTCTTGTATCGAATAAGTCTGTGGTACCTACAGGTATCTGTATCTGTTATCAAAGTATCGATTTGTTACATAGTACTACGGGTACTCTGTATTTGAAGTTCGGTTTACGGACAAGTATAAGTTACGTAACTCCCTACGGGAATTCAAGCGAAAATAAGTCTTGGTATAATTATAAGTCTGCATAAGAATAAGATACGTAACTCTACGGGGAGTCAGAATAACATAAGTACTATATTTAAGTCCATGATATGAATGCGGGGCAGTTCGATATACGGTATGGTTATACACTTATTATAATTGTGTATATGCATGTGTTTAATATAAATGTTTCCCACTAAGCGTAAAGTTAGCACGGGTTTCAATCCGTGTAGGTACGGAGAAGACATCGTAACGTATCCGCGCTACGGTGGGCGACACACTTGTAAAGGGTTCCACTACGTAGCCAGGTTCCTTTCGATTTACCAAAAGTAAAAAGTTTAGTTTTGTATATGTAAATGGGACTCTGTAAATGTATATGAGATTTTGAATATGTTATAAGATGTGGGCCATACCCACAGGAGCCAGTTGGCTTTTAAAAAAAAAAAAAAAGAGTCCCAGTCCTGATGCCGCGATCCGGAAGCAGAGTTCGGATCCAGCCAATCCCGGGTCGGTAGGGTTCGAGGCGTGACAGATTATTATCAGAGCACAGGTTTGAGCGTTTGGATAAACCTCAGTTAAGGATGTACCTACATAGAAATGTGTTGGCCTAATGCGGATGTCTGTCACGTATATGCGACTAGAATGTGAATAAGTATCAATCATTCAGAAAGATTAAGGCAAGAGATTTAGTTAAGTGGGCTTTGATGGCTCAGAGTGAGGAGTCACGCTCGACCTGCAGCCAAAGGCAGAGAAAAATGATCGATATAGAGCACACATTTTAGGTATGAATTTCGAGGACCAAAAATTCTTTTAAGGGGGAGGAGTGTAACACTTGAGAAATATACCCTAGTCGTTTTCGACATGTTTAGGGTATTTTGTAAGCATAATTTGATTGTTTCATAAGTTAAATGCGGCAGGAAGCAGGCTGGAAAGTTACAAACTTAAGGACAAATGCGTAATTTGTCCAAGGGGCTTAAAGTCATAAATTAGAAGAGACTATGGGCAAAATACAATTTTGGGAACTTGAAATACAAATGGTCAGAAACATGGAGGGACTTTTTGCCAAACAAGGCAACTTAACCCAAAAATGGGTTTTGGAGGGCCAAACAAGACATAGCAAAATCTGGATTTAAAGACCAAAAATTGAGGTCTCAATTGGAGGAGAAAAGCCTGGGATGGGAGAAAGGAGAAAAAGAAAGAGAAGAGGAAGAGGAAGAAAGAAGAAGGGGAGAGAGAGGGAGATCCAAGAAGCCAAACAAAGCTCAATTAGGTATGGAAACTACTTTGAGTGTGGATTTTGTATGGATCACATGGAGATATTAAGGCTTTGTATGGTTAGATCTTGTCTCTAATCTAGGGTTTTGAAAGAATGGCATCCTAACCTTGGGTTTCTTGAAATCGGAGTTGGTTAAACCCTCGAGGGAACAAAATAAGTATAGAATCCTCTCCTTTAGAATGGATTCATGGTTTAGTATAGTAGTTGATTTAGGGTTTGGAACAAGCCTAACTAATCATCATATTGGTTTATGTATGGGTCTTAAACCATATTAGAATTGTTTTTGGAAGGAATCTTGATATGTTTTGGAAGATATGTAAAGGAGAGATGAATTGAATAAATGAGGTCTGAGATGTATTGGAAATGATTATGAAGTATAGATTTGGTTTTGGGATGGAAAAGTGCATGAAAAATGGGAGAAATCACACGATGCAGGCACTTTTCGGGAGATCCTACCGGTAGGATTGAAGTCCCTACCGGTAGAATATCACTTACTGGTCATTTTTGACCAGAATCTACCGGTAGGACTTAAAGTCCACCGGTAGGATTTACTACTGTTCCAGTTTTGACCGGTTTTTCGTATTTTGAAAGTGTCTTCGCCATTTAACATCGATTTGGTATTCAAGTGGCTCACGTGGAAATAGACTTCGAGGAGAGCCAAACTTTAAGGTATCTCCAATTTCTGACTCTATGTGGTCGAAAAATCCACTCAAGTGGTATCTTGACCATTTCCTGCATCGGTGATCATAGAAGTCCGGGTTGTTTCGGACGTAACTTGAACTCAGGTGCTCAGTGGAGTGATTCAGGTTGGAATAGAACCCTTAGCACCTTAACTTTAAATAAGTACTGGACTAATGTCAAAATATGAAGTTAAGACCCCGGAAAAATCAGTAATTCAAAACCGAGTCCAGAGTGTAAAATCGGAAGAACCGACTAGTTGGCATGAAAATATATAACCTGATTTGGAAGATCCAATTGGAATGATTCCAATTTCTGAGTAAAGATGATTCATAGAATAAGAATATATGAATAAGGTGTGATTACATGCTCATCATACCTTACCGGTATATGAATTCTGATGCATCGTGAGCAGCGTAAAGTGGCTAACAATGCCCTATTGTAAGATAGTAAGTTCTTGAACTCATATAGTTGTAAAACTACCTAAGACCGATTCAAGTAATGACACAGCCCTCCTGTCTGATTAGTACTTCGGTGCTCCTGATTAGTGCTGCGGCATACGGTGGCTGCCGGTACTCGATTAGTCTTTCGGCGCTCCTGATTAATGCCCGGTACTCGATTGGTGCTGCGCACTCCTGATTATGCCCGGTACTCTGATTGGTACTGGCACTCCCGATTGTGCCGGTACTCTGATTAGTGCTACGGCACTCACATTCGATTAGTGCTCACAACGCTCACATTACGACTAGTCTTCTGGCCAAATAAATGCTGTGTAGTATCTTCGGTACTTATTGTCTTTGTGTCTTGTAGTCGTATTCTTTGGTCTAGGAAATTAACAGTTATATGATAAATCCCGAAAAAGTTACGCCAGTACCTACGGTACTCCTGTCTACGATTAAGGCTGTGGTACCTACGGGTATACGTATTTGTATAAAGTTCTGTCAGTACCTACGGGCCTCCTGCATGCAATATAGGATTACGCAGTACCTACAGATAACTCTAAATACATATAAGTTTGTGTAGTACCTGGTGCTCTGCATGCGTATAAGTTGTATGTAAGTACCCTCCACGGGTACTCTTTGCATCTTAATATAAGTTATGTGGTACCTACGGTCCTCCTGCGCTCCCAGGCTCAAAGTTTTGTAGTACCTCGGTGCTCTGCATCTGAATAAGTCCCGGTAGTACCTGCGGTACTCACGTCTACGATATGTCAGTATCCCGAGATAGAAGTCACGTCTACGATCTAGTTACGTAGTACCTACGGTGCTCTGTATCCCAGTAAGTTAAATCTGAATCGATTAAGCTCGCCCAGTACATGGGTACTCCACGTATCTGAAAATGTTACGTAGGCACCCTACGGGTACTCTGTATTTAATTAAGTTAAATATACGTATCTAATAGGATTACACCAGTACCTAGGGGGTACTCACATGCTTCAATGAAGTTAAGCCAGTACCTACGAGATTCTTGTATCTGTATAAGCTCGTGGTACCTACGGTACTCACATTATCAGATAGGTCACGTAGCCGATGCGTTGCAGTAGTACACGGGTACTCACGCATTTGATAGGATTCACATCTGTGCTCGATGCGTGCAGCAGTACTGCGGGTACTCCTGTATCTGATAAGTTCGATGCAGCGCTAAGATCTGTATTTACGGTACTCCTGCATCTGTATAAGTCACGTATCGATGCGTTACGTAGTACCCTACGGTGCTCACATGCGTATAAGTCTGTATCGATACGTGCAGTAGTACCTCTGGTGCTCTGGCTGTCCATTTAAGTGCAGTAGGTACCTACGGGTGCCTTTGTATATGAATAAGTTCCGTCTGTATCTGTCACGTTACGTAGTACCTCACACGGTACTTATGTCTCTGAATAAGTCACGATGCGATAAGTTTTGTAGTACCTTAGGGTATATGTCTCTGAATAAGTCGATCACGATAGGATTACGTAGTACCTTAGGGTACTCTTGTATCTGAATAAGTCTGTAGTACCTACGAATGCTCACAGCGTATCTGATACGTCGTCGATCTGTTCTGTGAGTACTACGGGTACTCTTTTGCATCTGTATAAGTCACGTATGATGCGTTGCGTGGTACCTAATGGGTACTCACGTGTCTGTTTAATTCTGCGTAGGTACCTGCGAATCTGCACGTATATGAATAAGTTCAGTCCTGTATCACAATGCGTTACATGAGTACCTCACGGTGCTTATGTCTCTGAATAAGTCTGATCGATAAGTTTTGTAGTACCTTAAGGGTACTTATGTCTCCCTAAACTCAAGTCCTGATCGATAAGTTACGTAGTACCTTAGGGTACTCTTGTATACGAATAAGTCTGTAGTACCTACGAGGTACTCACATGCTCTGATACGTCCGTATCGATGCAGTACGTAGTACCTACGGGTACTCACGTATCACGAAGCCAAGTCTGTGTCTGTATACCAGCTCGGTGGTATCTCGGGTACTCCTGTATATGAATAAAGGTCACCGTAGTACCTCTGAGGTACTCTGTGTCGATAAGGATTACGTAGTACCTTAGGGTACTCTTGTATACGAATAAGTCTGTAGTACTACTGGTACTCTGTATCTATTCTCATCAAGGTATCGATTACGTAGTACTACAGGTACTCATGTTTGACGAGTTAGGTTTCTGAATAAGTATAAGTTACGCTAACTCCTACGAAGTCTGACTGAAAATAAGTCATTATAAGTATAAGTCACATAGAATAAGATGCGTAACTCCTCACGGGAGTCAGAATAAGCATAATTACTATATTTAAGTCCATGATATGAATAGAGCAATTTACGATATCTGTTATGGTTATACACTTATTATAATTGTGTGTATGTGTTTTTATTATAAGAAATGTTTCCCTAAAGCGTAAAGCTTGCCACGGGTTTGTCAGTGTGAGTGCACGAGGAGAAGACATGAAGTGAAACAATTAGCGTACCAGTACAGGTAACACACTTGTAAAGGGTTCACTACATGTAGGTTCGCTACGATTTGTAAAGTAAGTTTAGTTTGTATATGTAAATGGGACTGCGTAAATGTATATGAGATTTTAGATATGTTATAAGATGTGGGCCATACCCACGAGAACTTGATTGGCTTTTAAAAAAAAAAAAAAAAAAAAGAGTCCCGATCACGAGGAGTCTCGCGTCCGAAACGGGTTGGATCCTTGATCGGGTCGGCGGGATTCGGCGTGTGAAACTCATCAAATCACATAAATCATCCCTTTTTGAGTCATTTGCAAATCTTTTGAAATCCCTCTTTAGTAGTCCTTGGGATTGATGGTTTTATCTATTGTTTTCCTACTTTGAAGAGTGGTGATAGCCTTACAATGTTCAAAGGTCCCATCATTTTGACTTGAGGTCCCCACACTATTTTGACCTTGGGGGTTTTGAATGGGTTGAGAAGGGAATTTCCTTTTTTCTTGTTGATAACTCCCCATAGAGGCAGTCAACTTAGTAATTTGAGACTTCACATCATTTATAGCCGTTCGAAATTTAGTGTTAGTTAGTGAGATTGGAAAAGCGTACTCTGATGTCCTCAAGAATTTCTTTTATGTGGAGGTTGGTAAGGTTGATGATTTTGATTTCCTTGGGGAAAAGGGTGAAAGCTTTGGCTGAGATTCCCGCGAAATTGTGTATATTTTGAAATGAGGAGATTGATTTGAAAACCCTTGGTTTTGAAATTTTTGACTTGGAAAGTTTTGATTTGGAAAATATGGGTTGCTTTGACTTGAGGAAGCATGTCCTCCATCACTTCTCCAGCTAAAGTTAGGGTGTTTACTCCACGTTGGAAAGTTTCCGAATATGGAGAGTTGAAGGGCTTCCTTGGGTAATTGAGAGCATTAGCGTAATCGATTTGGATGGCTCCCTTGATTTGGGGAAGATTAGGAAAATCAATGGTCAAATGAGTGGGATCATCACAAATGATGCATAAGTCTTCCATCCCAGGTCCCGTAGGTGTTGAAGGCACTTTGGGTACAGTGGTCACCTCATTCACTTTTTGCATTTCAATGGCCTCTAACTTCTTAGTCAAGGTAGATATTTTGGCTGTCATTGTAGTATAGTGGTAAGTATTCCCGCCTGTCACGTAGGTGACCTGGGTTCAATCCCCGGCAACGATGCCAAAAACTTGTTAAGACAAAATGATATATACAAATTTCTACCACTATTACCAAAGACTAACTAGAATCCCAAGTAACAGCACCAAAAACTTGATAATACCATAAGTTGCACATAGATCAAATTTAAGACACTGTCATCAGAGGACTATTGCCTAATCCCCGGTAAGGGCGCCAAAAACTTGTTATAACCAAAAATAACTTGTATGCTCATAAGAAGAATAATTTTGTCACTAAACTCAATTAAAAAGATTTTGGTCTTAAAAGCGCAAATGCACAGGTCATACAAGTAATAAAGTGGACCTATAAGTCCGGATATCGTTCCCACGAAGATTGAAAAGAAATTAAACTTCAACTACCGACTACTCAAGTTACACTATTTGAAGCGTCTATTTTAGATGAAAATTTAGTAGCTTTAATAAAAACTGTAATAACAGAATCACCATCTAATATAAGGAAAAGTTAAATCCTAAATATATTGGACTGAACAGATTATTGTTGGAAGTAAGCTCTTCAAAGTTCCTCTTTGGCCGAAATTATCGGTCATAACATCTGTCTAACTTTCTATTTTCTCATGAGTTGGAATCTGAATTTGTCGAGGCAAGATAGTATAGTTTGGATTCCTCCGCCTCTAACCATACTTTGCGAGTAGAGGTTCATGTTTATTTATGAACATGGTTAATGATGCAACAAATAAAGGTATCTACGAATGCGGGTATATTTCTTTTCCAATACTTCATACTCATTTCTTATGACTGCAGATCTCTTGCTTCCTAAGATAGGGCAACTGCTAGATTTCTACAAAAGGAATGATGCCTCATCCTTAAGATCTAAAAGAGTTTTATCTTTCCTTGATTAGATCTCATCTTTAACACGGGATCGAATCATTATTATACCAAGAGAGAGAGATCACGGTGATTAAATTGATATATCACTCTTCATTCTCAAACCATCAACAAATTGAGGATTTATCTAAGTAACCTTCGGAGAGCTCATTCGTTCTTCAATATTAGTCTAATATACCCCCAGTAACTAGTAAACTCTCAAGAATCTCCATACGTGTCCTTTCAGAGAGCCTCCACGAAATCGAGCCAAACAATAGTCCTTTCACAGGTATAATCTACTAAAAGCTGAAGACAATTAATTTCAAGAACAACACCATTCAAATAAATTCAAAGATTCAACTCTAGGAAATTTGCTTCTCATTTTTGCGAAAAGACCATAACAACATCAAATCTTTCGATGGAAGTTGTGTTCTTGAAAAGCTGGATTACAAGCATACAACGAAATCTCTTGATTAGAAAAATTCCCTTGTGCTTGCAATCAAGCCCCGAAGGAAATGAGTTCCAAACGTTTGTCTGGAGTTCATTGAATTCAAATAATGTCGTAAATGATTTTCAACATTAGAATTTCAACTAAAACTTACGGGAACAAATTGTTGTTTTTCAAATCCGGTAACAAATCAAAATCTCACGCTAATGTTCAATCTCACGAAGAAAAGAAAAATAAGAAAAATAAAATAAAATAAAGAAAGAAAAATATAATACAAAGGTCCTCGGCTCTGGTGCTCTGGTTTGTTGTTGCTGGTAGTGACTTGCTTTCGCATGATCGTTTCTATTTATAGAGCCCTAAAAGTTTGGGTGCTAAAATTAAGGCTATGGGTGAATCCCTAAGCATTTTGGCCTAGATTGTCTTCTCAATCGTGACTTGAAAGTTATGTTTTGACATAATTTTGAATTTTGTTGTAGGTTTTACATTTAGCGTGACAATGGAAGTAATAATGCATGGACTTGTTTCTGTGTTCTTCCTTGGAATTGATCGCGATAGTGTTTCTTAGTGGCAGCAGTGATATAAACGCTACTTCAAATTGGTGTCGCGACCCAACTTTTCTTGTCGTGACAGCTTTGGTTCTTGTTGCAACACTGTATTGTATTATTGTCATCTGTCGCGACCCAAAAAGTCAATTGCGACGAGTTACGTCGCCCGCCAGCTGTTTCCTTGTTCTGACTTCATTTTTGATATTGCGACACAGGCTTTGTGTTGGGGATGTTTTGCATGTTTGAGACCACTAATATGTTATGTCACGCTGACACTTTTCTATGCATCATAAAGCTCTTGCGACCTAGTTTTTCTGGTGGTGACGCCAGCTCTACCTTGGTGCGTCTTCATGTCGCGACCGTATTTCTGTCAGCGATAGGACTTTTTGTCGGTAAGTTGATTTACGTGTGGCGACACGGGGATCTACATGCGTGACATGTTACCTTTACAAACGAAGTATGTCGCAACATTGACTCTCCTTGTTGCAACTAGGTCAGTTCATCCATTAAGCACCCTTCATCGCGACCTAGTTTTCTTGTCATGCCTTAAACTTCTTCTTTAGCATCTTTTCTGTCTCAACAAACTTTTCCATGTTGCAGAAGTCAATGTCGTGACAGACAAGGGTTCTGTTGTGATAGATAAGGGTTCTGTCGTGACAGATATTCTGCCTTCAGTTCAGCATTATGTCGCAACACAAACTATCTTGTTCCCAGTTGACTTGCATATGTTTTTCCCATTCTTTGTCACGACCTGCTGTCTTCTGTCGCAACCTAGCTCAATTGTCAACAATCAGATTATGGTGTTGCGACACAGGAAATGTTGTTGCGACATGGTTTCTTTGGTAATTGCTTGGAAGTTTGTCTCGACACACAAATTTCAATCGCGACATAGACTGCTGCAATTGCTATTTTTTTCTCTTAACTGTTGTTGGAAATCTGACCATTTTGAATTAATACACGCAAAACACAACGTTTGCTAAATGTTCGCAGTTGACGTGATAAAACATCTCTGAAAATACTGAAAATAAGCCAGAAAAATGGATTAAAAATAGATGAGTTTAAGACTCATCAGTCATCATTCTCTTTCACATGATGTTTTCCTCCTCCAGTGGGCGTACTATGCAGTCTAGTGGCATCAAGGGAAGTATTAGTCTCCCAATTCCGGGCATTTTCCGCTATTGTATCAAAACATTGCCTGACCTCTTCAGGCTTTTCTCCGCCATTGTCCCTACTCATTATTTGGATATATTGCTTGTTATAAAGAGAGTCCTTGATGAAAATAAGCAACAATTTGAATGATATCAAACCATGATGAGGAATAGCATGGAGAAGTTCTTTGTCTTTTCCATACGGTGGCAAAAGATTCACACAGTTTTTCGAAAAGTTTTGGATAGCTCGCATAGATACAGTAGTGCGTCCGGGGAGGAAAATTTTAAAATACGCCGCATGTCCTCGATTAGAAATTGAATTAGGGTAAGAAAAATGAAACCATATTTTAAATTTTCCTTTGAAACAAAACAAAGACAAATTATGTGGAGGGGTGATCTTTGTGAAGAGAAGCGGCGCAAACATCCTCAAAGTCTCTCATGTATGAGTAAGGGTTCTCGAGAATCCAGGCTTACTTGATATTTAAGGAGAAGATGGTCATCTCCCGGTTTCATAGAAAAGCAGTTCGCCCCTCTTCAGTAAGCGAATACATGGGTTGTTGGGGTTCTTTGGGGTCTCAAATATCTAGAGGGTTCTACCTACCAACATTAAGCGAGCGAGGAGCTCCATATTGATTATGTTGAAGATTGACATTCTCCCCTTCCACCTCCGGGGTTGTAAGCGATCTGAAACACCATCTCTTGTCTTCTGGAGGATTATAAGATCTTTATTAGGGTTAAAAGTGCTTGCTCATTCGGATTAAAAGGAAATTTGTTGATTTTTATGTGCTCCATTAGAGGAGTGGAGTAAATGAAACAACGTCTTTACAGTGAGTTTAGGGACTGTTGAGGTGTGATTCTTACAAGTTGGTGTTTGTATCAGTCACAAACATGCACCAATATGCTGGCTCAAAACGATATTCTGAGAGATATTATATGCAAAGAATTTTTCACAATTTAGTGAGAGGGGACTTTTACGGTTTTGTGTTGTTATTTGTTTTGGTACGCAGACCTGGCACCGGATCAGGACTGAGAAGCAGCTCAGCCACTCCCGGTGACAATGCGAAATGCTTGTCCCTTTAGATTAATACTCAATATGTTTCTAAGCGGTAGCTTCAGTAATAATGGCATAATAATTCTATGGGAAGTCCTGAGTTATCCCACGAAGGTAAGGGTTCTAAAGGATCATAGGTATTGATATTCGATGAATGTGCAAATAAAAACGTAAAATATGGGGGTTTTGATTGTTTGATTTGGTAACAGTGATTTAAGATTATCATATCCACGAGAAAAGGCAGTGATAGGATTCTGAGGTTCCACTTATCGAGAACTGAGTAACAAGCATCTCTCACTTATATATTCTCATCCTAGGATCCATTGAGGAATGGTCTTTGATGGGAGATATGACTTTAAGCTGTTTTAAGAAAAGATAGGAGAATGATGTCAAGAATGCTCATAGAAAATTTATGTACAACACTTAGCATGCATTTAGGTACAGAAAGAACATATTGTGCCAAGGTTCCCTTGTTCACACATTGTCAATAATAATATAAAACCACGACATTCAGAGGAATGTAGTAAGTATTTAATATCTTCTGACACCAAGTGAGCTTATGGGGTGAGAGAGTGTTGTTACCTTTGTTGGTGATGAGTTTCCACCGTTTGAACCCTATTTTGGAGGTTTAGAACTCTATTAAAGCTAGGAAATGACTAATAAATGCAAGAACATCCAACATGAATGCAAGTAGAAGAGAAATAAATGCTATAGATTGATGTAAAACCTGATGAAACAAGTTTAGAGATGAAGCTACGGGTTAAGGCTTGGGCCGTATTATAAGTGGTTAACTAAAGAACAAAAGAAGAATCTAAGCTATGCAAAGTAGAAATTGCAAAAACTACTGAAAAGAAAATCCTAACTAAAACTAGAAAACCTAACTTAGAAATTGGTTCTCAACTTAGCTGCGAAAGAGGCTTAAGCTTACCCAACCCAGCCCCAGCGAAATTTGAATGAAACAAAAAACGTACTTATGAACAAATATTATAATTTTGGATACACCTAGTTGAATCTAGAGCAGGAAATTTTGGGTACTCACTTTTAGTCTTAGGTACTCCGCATCCAGCGGGCCTTTAACGACTTTAGTCTTTGGTACTCATATCGATACTGATACTCACCTTCCTTTGCACCTTTGATAGCTTTGAGTACTGGTATTGACATATCCAGTATAGGTACTCACCTTCCTCTGCACCTTTAACAGCCTTGAGTACCAGTACTCACATATCCAGTACTGGTACTTACCTTCCATTTCTACATAATTTCACTCCATAGATGCATGGAACCTCCCGTTGATGCATAAAACCTTGAGTGACCATCCATGACTTTTAAGTCCTTAATCACATTGGCGAGACCATTCCTTAAGTTGAGGAGAGAGGAAGAACAAGATTTGAGTAGGATTTGGCGAATTGCTTCGAAATTTGGCTCCGCTTGGAAGTGAAAACGCGCATAAGTGCTTCCTTCAAAACAAGGTTTTCCTCTAGCTTATCAGAAGACACTTCAAAAGTGTGAGGAACATTGAACAACATGAGGGCATAAAATAGAAAGAAAGTCAAAAGCACCTATTCTACACAAACTAAAGACAAATATGAGCTAGAAAGGCTAAAAGCAAGTATAAATATACTTATTGTGTTAGACATTACCATCATCTTTTTGATACTTCCATATTTCTCATCTTACATCACCGATACTTTTATACCCCCACAGGACTTACACATCTTTCTGTCTAGGTGTGCTCCAACCTTCCATGACAATAGATATCACCTTATCACCCCACCTTTTATCTTCCTTCATTGTCGCCCATCGATGAGACCGATGAGACCATGGTTGACCCTGTATCACTGTTGGGTGCACTTCCAGCTAGGCGACCTCACGCTCCACGTACACGATGAGTACTTCATCCATAAGCTCCCTCGACTCCATTAGCTCCCTCGGCTCCATCAGCTCAATTTGAGATTGCACAAGACCTTATAGATCAACTAGTTGTGTATTATAGGCGGCATCCTAAGAGAAATATCAAGACTCCATCTTGTGGGACTCATTGATATATGTTTGTATTTGTATATATTGATATTTGTATACATTTTTTATATATTTATATGATTTGGTTTATATATGAAATCAAAGTTTCTTGTTTATTGAATTGGTTATAATTTGGATGCATGTGGGTTATAATTTATATATATTGTTGTTCTTGGTGCAAACTTGCAGGTCATAATTGTTAGGTGTGAATCATACTTGCATTTAGGTGTGAAGAAAACAAAGGGCTAAAAGACATGGCAGAAGCTGTGCTTAAAGGCATTGCTTCGCTAAGACAAAGGAATGCTGAGGCGAAGTAGTTCGCCAAAAAATTTTAATAAAATTTGCTTCAAAAGCCGCTATCTTGAACAACGACATTTTAATTAATGATAAAGTCGCTGTTGAGGACATCGTCGGAGGGGAGAAGGAGATGAGAGAAATCAATGGAGGAGGGAAAGAGAAAGAAGGGCCACCTTTCAGTGCAACACGATGAAGCCGTTGTCTTGAACAACGATATTTTGTTGGTAAAGCCACTATTGAGGACAACGACTTTTGAATTTTGCTTAAGCGGTTGTGTAGTTGTTTGTTCATGACCTTTGTTGAGGAATTATCACTACGTGGCCTGAGCGAACTAGATTAGGCAATATTTTTAAATATACATTATTTTGTAATTTAAAAAAAAAAATTTAATCAAAACTCTAAGTTAGGTCTTCAATACGTTTTTTTTTCTTTTACATCTATTCATTTGTAAGAGACAGAGTCTCTCTACTCTCTCATTAGACATTTAATCAGGATAAAAATATCGGTTTCGACGGATATATCAGTATTTGTATTTTACAAATATATCGATGGATATATTTACATAAATATCAATAAAATATAAATGATTTAAAATTCATTAAAAATGATAAAATTTAAAATTTTGATAAAATAAGTAAGAATGCATATATTTAAAAGGTATTTTTATAATATAATGTATATAAGTATGATCAGGATAAAATTATCAATAAAAATATATTAATACTTAAATTTTAAATGTATAAATATAAATTTTTGAAAAATGGAACAAGAAATAATTGATTTCATTCCGTACAAAATAGTTTTTAATATAAAAATTAAAATACGAAAGGATCATGATACTAATTATAAGCATATTAATATTGATAATCCTTTTTTTAATTTCCCTTTTTCAGCATACAATTTCGTTTCCTTTTTCCTCATCCCTTACTCCTTTCTCACGCTCTTCTTTTCAGCCTTGCTTTGGATGAAATCGACCATTCCCTCTTGATGAAGCATGGACAATTTTTTTTGATTTCATTTTCCAACAAAAGGTATGAATCGTTGGCGCTTTTGTTATTGTTGAAAATTTCTTTCGATTTTGATGGTGCCTGGCAAAGGAGAGTATTGATCATTGCTCGTTGGATCGAGTTAGAGCAAGATGATCTCCTGCATGTGGCACTGATATTTCACCAATATTTTGGTCGAAATATCGTTGATATATTTCAACATGGCAGATAATGGCGATAGAAACTTGATTTGGCGGTAGCAAGCGCGCCACTTTGCATACGTGACACGTTGGCCGTCTTTTGTCGCCGAAATACCTCTTCCGCGATATATCGTCGATATTTTGACAATATCTAGAATTTTCCCAATTTTTCCTACATTAGATTATCAAAGCCTTGTATCGTGTTTGATTTATGACACATGATATATCGATGATATTTTGTCGAGTAAGTCAGACTTTTAAACCACAGTACAATAAGTTTCATTTTCCATGAAACTTTAGGACACCTTTGGAACCTTATCTCTTATTCGATATAACCTGCCTCCCTTCTCACCGTCGATTTGTTGTACTCCATTTTCTTTCTCGGCTTATCGTCTTTTCATGCACCTTGTGTGACCTGCTGGCCTTGGGCTCAAACTGACTTTCTTGTAAACCAAACGGGTCCCACTCTAGGATCACATGTACAAATTCGCAAATTTCCACCGACCTAGTTTCCCCGATCTTATTTCCTACATGCCTATGACGTAGAATGGGCGCCAAAATTCACCGCGAGTGTGCTTGAAGATGAATACATGAAGCGATTGTGGTAAAATCTAAGGCATTAGCTAGGTCTGATGTTGAGCAAGAACCCATCTTGTCAAGCTATTATTACAACTCGATTTTGTTGCATAAATCCCTAGAAAGTGCCTTAGTCAATCATCTCTATTGTCTCTTGAGTTCTCGGAGTCTCCGAATCGTCGGGGTATGAACTTGGCAGTAAGGGCCTGCAAAAATAAACAATGAATCGACGGTGGTGTGTCGGCCGCCTCTCCTATGCTTAAGTTAGAACGGAGAGCATAAATCTCTTCCGTTTTTCAATAGAGTATTTTCACATACCTTTCTGTTGCGATTCCTTCCTTATTTATGAAGGAGGAGAATGATCCACTTTTTATGGAAGGTGGGTGATTGGTTTCCGAAATGAAAGGGAGGAGGGCGCTTCATTTGTGCGTCAACCGTTTTTCCTTTTGGATAGCCAAGTCTTTCGAATCTTCCGCCTCAAGGATCGTTTGATCATCCTAAGGGCGGTTATGTACGTGGTTTATGGGATGATGTGTTCTTAAGCTACTAGGGATCAGTCGGGAAATCATTGGCTAGCCATTTTCTTAGAGACGCAGCTGGCTAGAGGAGGATGTGCCCAGGCAATAAATCCTGGAGGCCTTTGTTGTGATCGAATAGTCCACAAGTTGGGCTTCAAGTCGTGGTTCAAATCCATGTTCGTGTAAGGATACTTGGGCCTCTTGTGGGCTTTGATCCGTATGGGCCTTCTGAATAGAGATGCTGGGCCAAAAGCCATGGTACCCACAATGCCCCCATTTTTATCGGTTGGGGAGATTAGTCTTCCTTGGCTGGAAAAATACCGTATTCTTGACCTACTGGTCGTTGGGAACGGGGGACCATTAATGCTTGCATGTTCCAACGTGCACGTTTTCGGGGGGTTTTCTATTTTTGGGAACACATTTAATACCACTTTTGGGGTATCCTTGAGTTTGTAACTCATAAAAATTTGCAGGGTAATGGATTCTTTTGTGCTACTGGTTGGTTTGAGTTTTCGGTGTGTGTATGGCTAAACGCTACGGGATCTTTGCCAGTCTGCAAGACTTTTTGATTGCTGCCCGGGCTGAATGTGATGTTGGCGGGGGGTCGTCGGTGGGCTAAAAGCGGGCGTATTTGAAAATTTTCTTTTGGAGGGATATTTTCGAGCCTTATATGTCCCCTTGGGTGGTTCGAAAACTCGGATGGAATCCTCTACAGCCAAGAACACCCCCTCCAAATCAATGAAATTTTATATATCCATGTTCAGCGATAAGCCCCCTTGTATGCCTCTTCGCTTTAGCATCATTGAAAGGCTCTGTAATCATATTGCCAGAGGTGGTGGGGGCTTTTTCTTTTTTCATATCTTCTTTCTTAGCCTCTTCTTCGACTTTTTTCTCTTTCTTGAAGCTTTTTCTTCCACTTCCTCTTTTTTTTTTCTTCCATACCGTCTTTCTTAGGCTCTATTTTCAACCTGCAAGATTTATGTATTGTCTTAGGCTCGGTTTAAATACGATGGGTTATGTAATTGTCTTAGAGCTCGAGTTTTTAGCCGGTAGGTATGTATTATTGAAGTATGATACGTTTGGTTGTAGCGTACGCTATGTAATTATAGGCATCATTTGATGTAATTAATGAAATTGTGTTTCTTGAAATTTTTGTGTTTTTGCTCACCTTATTCTTCTCGTGCTCAGCTAACTGGTCAGCAACGTGGGCTAACCCCTTAGGACAAGGGTTATGGCATTTGATGAATTCTAGAATGCCTTGGGACAAGGGTTATGGCTTTTGATGAATTATAGAATGGATCAGCCTTTATGATTCTTGACTGGACTTAGCTTGGTTGTTCGACGAGCATCCATTGAGGAAACCTGAGGCCCTAGCACGAGGAGCTCATGAGCTTGGTCCACACGCGTTTACTGTGCCCTAGTAAGTGAAGCGTCGTCAGGATTCAAATCGTTTGGAGGGGCGATGAGTCAGCGGCGCATTTAATGCACTCGTAGGTGCTAGATGCCTTATACTTAGGGACTCATAATTGGATTTCACCCGCTCCCATCGTGTTTACACCTATTTTCTTGTTTCCCTTCCTCTTAAGAGCTCATGCTGATACTCCGTTGTAGGGTTGCGTGTTTTGCGGATTGTCTTTCCAGGCGTTTGTTTTCTCCTATCTTCCAAGTAAGCCTTGTTTTTGTTTCGGTTATGTTAGATTCTAGTTGATGGCATGTTTCCGGTGATAAGAACGTAGAAGGGTGTTTCGAGGACATGCTAGAAGTGGTGGGGGAGGGGTGTTCCCCAGTGCAGGTAGGTTCATGTGTGTTCTCGCCCTTTTACTAGTTTGGTATTATGACACGGAACTGATTCCCCTTTCCCTTCTCTTTTTGTTGTTGTCTGCTTGTAGTATGGCGAGAGGTCAAGAAGAGACTTCCATTAGTCAGCTTAGCTGAGGGCCTATGTAACGCTTAGTCAGATGGGAGTGTACGATGCGTGATGCGTAGGGGTGTATGGGAAACCTTTAAGTGACACGTGTAGTATTTTGGAGACTAAAGTAGGAAATGATAAATTATGGAAACCGGGATTTGTGTATGAGAATAAGGGTACAAATGTCATTTAGCAAAAAGAATATGAAGATCATTAAGTGTAGAGATGGGCCTGTCTGAATAAATAGGATTACAATTGCAAAATTAAAGAGATGAGGGCTATTTGCGATTGAGGGGAAATGTTAAAATATAGAAATGGGAAAAGCAGCCCAATCATATTTTGGTCTCCCCGAAAACTAGGGTTCACGTAGGAGGAGAAGAGAGCCAAGATGAGGAGAAGGAAGAAGAAGGAGGAGGAGAGTCGAAAATCAGGTATGTCTTTGCCTTGCGCGTGTAGCCATATGTAATTGGATTCTAGGACTTTGTGAGAGATTAGATTCTCTTTTGGTCTAGGTTTTGTCTGAAAAGCACATGAACCTTTGAATTGTTGGGGTTATGAGAGTAAAAACCCCCAATTGGGAGAAAAACAAACATGGAATCATCTGGAAATTATGTGGTTTTAAAAGGTGGTGGACTGGGTTGAGTTCTTGGATTTTCACCTAGGGTTTTTTTGTGGTTTGAGGTTCCATAGCACCAATTCAAGTGTTGTGGAGTTGTTTTAGATGATTCCATGATAATTACGGAGGTGTTATGAATTATAGAAGTTGTATGGAAAGTGGTAGCAAAAGTGGCAAGAAAAATGCGGGCAAAATTTACTTAAGGTGTACCGTACACGTATAGGGTGTACCGGTACACCCCAATGAACAAAGTGTCTTGGAATTTACAGTTCGGGGTATCTTAGGTACACCCCACGAACTCTGATAATGTCTTGTCTGGAGTCGGGGGTGTCTGGGGTACACATGTCTTAAATGCCGAATGCTATGTTTTTGTATAATTAAGCTCGGTCGGTACTGCGTGGTTTAGGAACAACATTAAATGATTAAGATAGGGTTCGAATAAGATTGGGACTACAAGCGAAAACATAGCGTACCTCGCCCGTAGAGGCTAAGCGAGGTCGTTGAGGCGTGATTAAGTCTAGGAAGTATGTTAAGTTATGCGTTACGTGAGCAAGTGTAATATATCGTCGTATTCGTTTGAGTTATAGGTTAAAAAGCAAAGGCGGGAATGGTGGGCGTGCTGAGTTAAGCAAGCAAGGGTGAGTGTTCTAAACTCATTTCCAAATACTAGTGTATTATTATTATTATTATAAGCTGTTTTGCAGTATTTCATGGTTTGGATTGCAAACCATTTTTGAAAACAAGCGATGAATTAGAAAGCAAGCAAATGGTTTAAATTGTAAAACCATTTTCAAAAGGCACAAGAAAGCAAGCAATGCGAAAAGAATGTTTGTGGCATGACCTTCCCTAGTTCTAAGCAAGCAAGCCGGTCGAGAGGTATTCCGTGCGTGCGGTGGAGTTAGGATCTCATACGTACATTGTAGTTTTGGTCGGCAAACTTAGGACATACATCATGCATTTAAGGAGACCGTGGCACGTACAGGGAGTATATAAGGTTATGAGCTCTAACTAAATTATGGTGATGGCGACACGAGGTCAATTCCACCATATTCACCGGAAAAAGGTGACGCGGACAAAGGTCCTTCCACCGGCACGGTTGAGCACAGGTTCCCGTGTTCACTAGGGTACAATAAGCAAAAATAGGCCTCCGGTGGTTGATGTTTTACAAGCATGATATACAGTTTTGAAAAAATCAACCCATTTGGTTTTTCGATCATGAAGCTTAGGAGGATTTTAAAGCAACGGTTGAACCAGGCTCCGTTTTATGAAAAAAGTTTAGCTTTAAAGCAAGAGTTGTGAAAGGTTTGAGAAACTTCAAGCAAGATAAACGAAGCAATAAAGAAAATTTGAAATGTTATAAACCTTCTAACAACAACGAAATAAAGTTTACAAGCTTTTAAAAAGAAAAGCAAAACAAAGCAAGCAAGTACAAAAGCAAGCAAGCAAGAAAAGTTTTAGAAACTTTTAAAGCAAGCAAAGCAAAATAAAACACGGAAAATATTTGTAAAAGAGAGTTTTACATTTTGAGATGTTTTAAAAGCGAAACATTTATGAAAGCATACACTCACTTGAGCCTCGTTTAGCTCATTATTTTCTATTTTAAAAGCTATTTCAGTGCAGTCGCAGCAAGGCAGGAGCACAATAGGATTTGTCGACATTGTACAAGTCTTTGTAAATTAAGAATTATTTTGTAAGAATATACTTTGAATTTGTGTAATGGAACATATGTATGTACATAGAGTAGTTTGGGAGAATGTGTTGGTATGCTGGTTGCCATATTTGGATTTAGAGTAAATTGGATGTATACAGGATTTGGAATTAGACTATGTGCAGCCGTCATGCAGAAGAAGTTTTTCCGCTGCTAAGATTTTACCAAATCCTAAGTTATAAATAAAGGAAATTTTTATAGGAGGTTTTAGCAAGCAATACGGCTTCGCTTCACAGGGGTTTCTAGTCGTTAGAGGTAACGATTGGGGATTTATGTGGAGTGGCCGGCACACCCGCCGCTGGAAGGGGGTGGGGGTGTGTCAGCCTAGCCGGGATACGCCTTCTACAAGCAGCATCATCTTCTCTCTGTCCATGGAGGAGTTGATGTCTTATTGTCAAATTCCTAACAATATCAATTTTGAGTTGTTGGACGGTCCAACCGAACCCACTGTCAACGAGGAAAATAGTGCAGTGTATTTCACCCGAGAACAACTCACAACCGGGCTCCGCTTCCCCATTTTGTCTCTGGTAAAGCAGTTCCTACACTTCTCTAGAGCTCCTCCTACTCTTATATATCATAATGTCATTCGGATCCTGACCGGGTGCAGCGTGCTGAACCTCATTTACCAATTGGACATTTCGTTGGTAGAGGTCTGCTTTATTTACACCTTAAAGCTGGGACATGGAGGCCGGCTATCCATGTCGGCCTAGAGCCCCCAACTGGAATTTGTTATGGGACTCCCTGACTTGCCTAAGACCGAGGCGAAGGGCGTGATCTTGGTTAGAGGACCTTGGTATGAGACCTCGGGCTCCCCTGACCTCCCGTTTGCTTTGAACCGATCAATGTCATTCCTAGGTGTGCTCATGTTGTGGGATTTGTATGTCGGTGCATTTCTACACGTATATCCTTTATATTCACGTATCTTATTAATAAATTTTTTTTTTGGTGCAAGGAAAAGCCGAAGGGGTCAATTGGTAAACTGGGTAGAGAAAGCCAGCTTTAAGAAAATTCAGAAGTTGCTAGAGATTTTTGAGCGGGAACGACATCATGAAATCCTCTTAACTATGAGGAATCTTAGTGAGCTGAGTCGCAGTCCATCTCCCTACATTATTCCAGTTCTTCCACACCCTCTTCCCACATAAATAGTGGAGGGAGAGCATTACAATATTACGATCTCGAATTTAGCCACAGGCGACTTATCTCACAGCAAGACTTTCGAGGCGAGGAGCCGGTTGGTCGGGGTGGTGATACCAGCCCGGGAAGTGGCCTTCTTTGGCTGGGAGGATCGGCGTGTCCCAAGCATGGGGGCGATAGGGGTAACACGTTTGAGCCTCTCACTTTTGCGAAAAAGTTCTCGTCTGCCCCAGCATCTAAAAAGGCGGTGAGTGCGACGATAAAAAGATGGAGCGGGGTGGAAGATTTTTCCCTTGGGTTCCCGATATCTAGCTGGCCCCACGCTAGTGAAGAGGAAGAAGATGAGGGCAGATGGTTGATCTCGTTTCATAACCGGTGCACGGAAGCGCGAAGCGAGGTGCCGACTTGCGGTGGCGATGCTACGAGGTAGTTGGTGAGGCTAGTCAACAACCAGCCGGTGAGGTTCATGTGTGTGAGCGATAGTTGTTTAGTTTCGCCTGAGATGGGCTTTCATGGCGGTCGGCCGGAGGCTATCTCGGCAGTTTAGGATAGGTCTCCCTAACTCATGCGGAGGTCCAGGAGGACATTCCCTCGAAGTAGATTGCTAGCCGGCCAGACAAGGCTACATCTACCCGGGCTGGGCGCAGTAAGTTGTTTCTTCCCGATCGACTGCTATTAAATTCTTACATTCCTCTACAGGGCCAGACTCCACTTATGGAGGGAGTATCGGCTCCTGGGCCAGAAGGTGCCCAGGAGATTATCAATCGCTGAAGCCGGTTTAACTGGGGTGAATCCTCGACTGCCTATATGCACTAACTGTATCCGGCACTACTTCGGATGCCTGTAGCTGTACAAGCCGAGGGGAAGGGAAAAGAATATGCCGTCTCGATCCACCTTATGATTGCTTGAGGGCAGACTGAAGGTGGTTGAAGAGCGACATCTTGTCATGCCCGACAACTTTGTCGATCGTGAAGTGACATGTTCTCTTTGCTATGCCTTGTTCTAGTATCACTTCTGAGCTATTGCCTTATTCTAATGGAAGGTTCTTTTGTAGGCTATTATTTATCGAACATGACTTCTTCTTTGCTCCGAGTTCGAGTCTAGAAGTTGAGGATGAGAGGAGTTCTTTGACAATGCTGTCGGTCGTTTCGACCACGGGCGGTGCTTCCTTAGCTAAAGCAAAGTCGAGCTCCTAGCGTTAGGAGAATGAGGCCAAAGAAAGCATTGAAAAGGTGGCCCGAGCTGAGGCAGAGAGAGATGCTGCTCGCCACGATGCCTCGATGGCCTACATGGATGCCGATGCGAGGAGTGCCAGGGCGAAGGTGGAGTCTGAGTTGGCTAGGGTCCAAAATGCCCTGGCGGTTGTAGAGGAGGCTAGGCGAAAGGCGGAAGACGAGGCTAGCCATCTGGCCATCGAGTGAGTCTCTTTGATTCTAGAGCTCGGGACTAGCAAGGATGAAATGTCCGCTCTCTAGGCACATGCCCTTAAAGAAAAAGGCCACATGGGAAACATGAGGAAGACTTGCGTGATCTTCAACTATGGCTATGGCTGTTGTGCTTTTGCACATAATATTTGTGGAAGTCAACCTGTTGTTCAAAACGGGATGCTAGACACGTCCAAGTCATTATCCCTAGACTTCTTTATCAACCCTTGATGCCCTCCGGGTGTTGTTCTTGGCGCAGAACATCGTGTTCGCCATGGTGGCGATGATTACCTGAAAGGCTCTTCTTTGCGATCTGGGATATATATTAGCAAGGCGGGCGAGCATCTCTCTGTAAAGTTTGGAGATGATGACGTTTGGACAGCAACAGGTAATTAGGGAAAGTGAGGAAGCAAATGTTTGCGGGGCTGGGGTTGTATTTTTCCATTGTTCATTGAGCCTTGCTCCTTCTCCGATGTTATGTACCCCCAGTTGTGGTTATTCTGTAACCGAGTTTCATAATAAAGCATATGTTGTTTGTGAACCTGATGTTGTTGCTTTCTCTTTGTGAATCCACCTTGAAATTTAGTTCATTTAAGCGGGCGGGGTAAGACTTACCTTTAGTAGGACATGATGGGTGCGGATGAACACTCCGGTGGACAAGGTTCATTTGCCCTGCTAAGCGCCTTCACTCGGACCGTGATAAACGGTGGGCATCGACCATCTTGGGCTGGTAGGACATCAACCTTACGGGGGCTTAGTGATGTGCCCGGTGGGCATCAACCATCTTGAAGTACAGTGGACATCAACCTTACTTGGACTTTGTAATGAACCAGCTAGGCATCAACCATACTAGGCCGGTAGAACATCAACCTTACTGGAACCGTATTAAGCAAAATTTGGACATTAACCATAGCATGCGGTAGGACATCAACCTTACCCGGGCTTTGTAATGAACCAGCTAGGCATCAACCATACTGGGCTGATAGGACATTAACCTTACCCGGACATTGTAATGAAAAATCGAGACGGGAACAAAGTTAGAAATTGAATCATTCTTTATTGATAGTACCTTTTGAGGTGCATAACATTCCACATTCTCGGTACAGGCATCCCGTCTTGTTTATCTAATGCATAGGATCGGTCGCCGACTACGTGTTATAATATCTGGTCCTCCCGGTTTGGTGGAACACCGGTTGATAAGTCGGTTGTGTTCTCAGCTTTTCTTAGGACTTCTAGGTCCCTATTAACGTTCGATTGCTTGTTCTTATTCGTATCTTTGAATTCTGTTCCCAGCGTAAAGGAATTAAGGTTGTCTAACATTGTAATACGAGTCACAGTGTCTCCTGAGGGTGGTCTAACCTTGTTGATCGATGGGAGCTATTCTACCAAAAGAAGTGTAATTTAAAAGAAATTATGGGATTGTGTTGTTGATTGAATGATTGATTGATTTGAATATTTTAAAAATAGAAAAGGCGATTCTTTGAGGATTCTTAGGTTTCCGCCTCACTAATGATCAGGTAATTCCCCTTACTCTTAGTTTTATAGCCTCATCTAAGAGCCATTGATAAATGGTCTTTGATGGAAAGATTTTTCTTTAAATGCTCTTTTGAAAAGAGGATGATTGAATAAAAATTTGAACACTTGTTCCCCTGAATTAATTTAGATCATAGCTTGCATTCGTAATCCAAGCACAACGTGTGCGAATATCTCGTTCACACGTTGTGAATGCCTAACTAAGGTTTCTGAGATGTTTGCTAGCCGAATAACATCACACAATCCATTGAAGTTCAAAAGAGGAATTGAGGGAATATACCTTGATCAGGGTAAGTTTCCACCGTAGAGTCCCAGCATTAAAGGTTTAGAACTCCATGGAAATTACAAGTCTGATTGAAGAGAATTTATTCATAAAAGAACTTTGAGAAAATCGAGAATTCAATTGCGAGAAATCGAGAAAAAAATATGAAGAAATTTGAGAAGCTGACAGAAATGTATGTTCACTATTGAGAAAGATTACATGTGTCTTGAATCCAAAATCTCCAAAAGAATTAAAGTCTTCAAACCGGATCCATAAAACTCGATTCAAGCGACCAGAAGAACTCCTCTCTATGAAAACTGGCTTTAATTATCAAAAAGAAGCTTCTTTCTCCTTCTATCAGGTAAACATACCTCTCCAATGTGATCTCGCATCAAAGGTTGATTGATAAGTGTGCCCTTGCGTTAGGATCGCATTCCTGCTCAATTCCCGTAGTTCTCACACAGGTGTACCGGTACACGTTAGTGGTGTACCTGGTGTACTGGTACACTTTGGCTACTGTCACTTTTACTTGCAGGTGTGGAATTTGCACGTTGAAGGTGTCTTAGAATGCGCCCTCTGGTGCTTTCGGCATTGTTGCGGTTCAAAGCTTCGCAATTAGTTGCCAACGTCCTTAGTGATTCATATTTGCTTCCCGGACATAAATCTTTGTATAATTATGCATTGAACCTGAAAGACCTGCCTGGAAGTCAAAAAAACACGAGAGCAATTAAAAGTACCTATTCTTATGTAAAATGTGGAGCACGATGCGAAGGCTGTTGTTAAGTTAAGCTATAATTACTACTCAATTGTGTATTCATCATTCGGGGTTTCACATGTCTGTTGTATAGGTTTGCTAGCCTATGGTGGTACGATGATATCCGCAAAACTTCTGCTTCTCGTAGTTCATCTGCCGTGTATAGGTCTTTAATCACAGTTTCAACATTCGACTGCTCAGGTAAATCGGTTCACGTGGGCATACCGATTTCTGTTGGGACTATAGCCTCCATCCCATAAGTGAGTGCGAAGGGGGATATACCGGTTGCGGTATTTGCCGTTAACAGGCACAAAAGCACCCAGGAAGTTCATCCACCCATTTTCCTTTAGCTGAGTCTAACCGTTTCTTTAAGGCGGTCAACAAAGTTTTATTATAAGCTTCTGCTTGGCTGTTGCTCTACGGATACCGCGGGGTGGAGTATAGATTCTTTATTTTCAATTCTTGGCAGAAGTTCCTGTATGCCCGGCTATCAAATTGAGGCCCGTTGTCTAATACAATTGATTGGGGTATTTAGAGCTTAGATAGATAATATTCTTCCCGATGAAAGGAGTGACGTGTATCTTTAGTGATCTGAAAGCCTCGGCCTCTATCAAAGCTACGAAATAATCGATGGTTGTCGGTAATAATTTTTCTAAGCGAAGATGGTAGAGGCGATGACTATGTCATTCCCCATTGACGAAGACGGGGCTCGTGATGAAATTAAATCTGTTTGGTGATCTCAAGATAGGGGCTAGTGGCGATCGATCCTGCTTTCACATGTAATCGGCGTCAGGGTCTCATGGTTGTGATAATACCACGAGTGTGGGCTTTGTGTGCCAGCGCTTTGCCACTTGGATGATTACCACATATCCTTTCATGTTGGCCAATACATATTGTCTACGTATGTAGTTAAAGCACTTGGTATAGCCATCTGGGATCGTTTAAGCCGCTGCCCGCAGCAAGAGAACCTGGCCGATTGGATTTGGATCTTGTGAGCTTTGTTCCTTTCGTTTAGGAGTTCTCCTGTGTTGATATATTGTACTATGGGGTCCATCTAGGAAGGGGAGACCTCGTCCACCTGACTTACCCGGGTAGTGATAATTGAAGAATTTGGCTAATAATAGATTGGCAGGAACACTGTTTCTGTTATCGGAAGATAAGCGGTTACGGCGGCTAAGGCGTCCCATTTCTTATTGCGGTCAGGGATGTGTTTGACTTCCAAGCTGAAAAGATGCCCAAGCTTTGCTTAACCAAGGATACATAATTTGCCATTCGATGGTCTCGCGACTCATATTCTTCGTTTACTTGCCCTACCACCAATTGAGAATCACTTCGATTCAGGAGCTTGTCGATTGATAATGTAGTTGCTAGTTCAATTCCGACTAGGATGGCCTCATACTCTGATTTGTTGTTGGAGGTGCTGAAGCCCAAACATATTGCCTGCTCAATCTTCTCCCCGGTCAGAGATTTAAGTTGCAAATCGATGCCAGCTCCGGTTTGCCGAGATGCCCCATCTACATGAAGGGTTCACCAGTTCAAGCTACCGAGGCTCACTTCGGATTGGGGGGATCTCTGCTAGAAAATCTGCCAAAACCTATCATTTTTTAGCCAATCTTGGCTTATATTGAATACTGAATTCGCTCAATTCAATTGCCCATGGAGCCATCCTCCCGGACAAGTCAGGCTTGTGAATGGTGCTCCGAAGAGGAAGTCAGTTAGCACAACAATGGGGTGTGCTTGGAAATATGGGCGGAGCTTCTTCGTTGCTACTTGGAGGGCTAATGCCGCTTGCTCGAGGTGGTTGTATCGGGTTTCTACGTCGGCTAAGGACTTGCTGACGAAAAATACTGGCCTCTAGTTTCTATTCTCATCTTTCTTGAATAGGGCAGCACTCTCTGAGACATCTAAAACTGCCAAGTATACGAAGAATGTTTTACCAGCTTCCAAGCTAGCAAGGACTAGAGATTTTGTAAGATATTGTTTGATAGCTATGAGGGCTTCATCACATTCCTCATTCCACCCAACTTGGTTGGCCCCCTTGAGGGTAACAAAGAATGACTTTAAGATGAATGCATCAGCAGAGATGAACCGCACAGGGGCACTGGCCCAGAAACGATCAGGCGGTATACCCCATTTCTAGAAGCGGGAGCCATGGAATCCAAAAGAGCTTTAAGTTGAGCGGGGTTGGCTTCTTTACCCCTCTGAGTCACCATGAAGCCAGTCGGCTGCCGCTGGAGGCTCCCGGCACGCCGAGGATTGAGCTCATTAAGTACAAGCCAGTAGGGTTGAGTCTCTTGCAGGTGTTCAGCATGGTTCGGGCGTTCCTTGGACTTTACTAACATGCCTTCAATGTAAACTTCAATGGTCTTTCCTAGTAGAGGCCTAAACATCTTGGTCACTAACCTCTGATACGTTGCCTCGACATTCTTTAAGCCGAACGACATCACATTGTAGCAGCATAGTCCTTGCGGAGTGATGAATGTTGTTTTTTCCGCGTCTGGCAGATGCATGGGTATTTGATGATATCTCAAGAAGGCATCTAGGAACGACAACATCCCATGCCTGGCCGACGCGTCCAACAATCTGGTCTATCCGAGGTAGAGGGAAGTTGTCTTTCGGGCATGCCTCGTTGAGATTTGTGTAGTCCACGCACACTCTCCATTTTTCGCCTTTTTTTGGGACTACCACCACATTGGCTATCCATTCTTGGTACTTTATCTCCTTGATGAATCTTGTTTTTAAAAGATTATCCACTTTTGCCTAAATAACCTGATGACATTCCGGGTGGAAACGCCTCATTTTCTATCTAACCGACTTGGCCGAATGGATGACATTGGTTTATTAGAGAGGTATGCGGGGTTAATGCGGTCGTATACGAGTGAGTCGGCCGAATACATCCATATTATGGAGGCCGGGAGCACGCTGTATTTGTTCCTTCTCCCCACTAGATAGGAGGGAACTAACATATGTAGGTTGTCGGCCGAATCTAGGAATATTGATTCGGGGGTCTGACAATCGCTCCCACAATCCTCTTGCCCTTGCTTGGGCGCGGTGTAGTACTATTACGAGGTTTGGGTTTTGAGATTCGGATGGTGAGACCTTCGTTTTCTCATGCTCTATGCGATAGTTGGTAGCACTCTTGGTACGATGGTTGGTACACGCCCAGAATTCGATTTACTGGCAGTCGGTGATTTGATCATTTGATGATAGATTGAGGGCACGACTTTCATCACATGCGGCGGCTTTCGACATTAATGGCATTATGCGAATTTGATCCTCGACAGCGAAAATAAGACGCGGTGAACTCTAGGCCACACTTATGCTTGGGGAGAGCAATATCGCCCATTGTAACTGTGGTTGCCTCGTTAAACCCAGATAGAAGTCTACCAGCCGAACTTAGCTTGTCAAAAGATATATTCATCTACTTGAAGGCGGGGCGGGTTGTAACGGAGTTGTTTGCGTTGCGAAGTCAATCGATACTTTCCGTGCATCAAAACCCGTTAATACATATAGTAAGTACAAGTGCATCGTGGTGCGGAGTAATGACCTTGGACGGGTTTATAGGGGGAAATGATATAGGGCCGACGATCGGCGGTGCTTGCCGCATGCGGGGCGTGGATGAGGTGTTTACCGGGCACGGGTATGGTTGCATCGCAGCAAGCCTCTTTTACGGCTCTTAGACTATCTGCGGTTGTTAGTCGGGCCGCCCGGTGTAGTTTATGGTGGGCGAGAGGTTCGGGCGGGGCGCTGCGGCGCGCTATTCTTTACTACACCCTTGGCGACCTTAGCTTCACGGACCGTCTCCTGAACATATCTCCTGAGGTGACCAGCCTTGATTAATCTTTCCACCATAAATTTCAGGCTTTGACATTGGTTGGTCTCATGCCCGTGGTCTCTATGGTAATCATCTTAAAGGCGGATTTGCGTGCCGGGATCCCGATTATTAGTGTGGGCTATTTGAAGTCGGGGTGATCCTGGATGAGAGGAAGGAGCCTATCTTAAGAGATGTTCAGAGGGGTAAAGTGCGGGGGTTCCCTTTTTCTCTCTGATTGGTCTTGGGAGCGTTTTTGGTTCTTACTTTGGCTCCCCTTTTGTTGAGGCCCGACCCTTAGTGACCGACGGCTTTGAGGTACAATGATCATCCAGTTTGAGAAATTTGCTTTCGGATATTGATCCTTAGTGTTGAATATTTATCAGATCACGATACATTGCAATTCTTCCCATTGTCCTGGCGGATCAGGGAATAACGCGAGTGGAAGAATGGGAGTGTACTAGCTCCTTAAAAAATTTTGGAGGACTGCATCCATACTGTACAAATCAATATGTTAGACGGCCCCTCCAAATCTTCTGGTGAAATCGCGGATGGACTCATCCTCCTGCTTGAAGATGGTTTGCAGAGAAATGATGTTTCCCTTCTGTCAAACTGAGCACAGGTATTGGGAAACAAATGTAGCCCACAACTCATTGAACGAGTTGATAGATCTTCGTTGGAGTTTGAGGAACTAAGCCAGGGTGGGCCCCTTCAAGTTGGTCGGGAACACTTTGCATAGTAAGCGATCGTCTTCCGCATTGAGTATCATTACTTGATTGAACTGCAACATGTGGTCATACGGATCAGAGGAGCCATCATACATGGAAAAAGACGGTACGACAAAGTTAAGCGACAGTTCGTAGCTCAAGACGTGTTGGCCCAACAGGGAGGATAGCATGTTTTCAGGTCCTCGGATAGTGGTGGATGTAGGCATGTGCTCGGTGGGTGCAGCCCTGAAGGCAGGATACATGAACGGAAGTGATGGTGCATGCCCCTGTGCCACATGGGCACATTTTCAAGGGCCTTCTCCAACTGTCGTCGCTCTCTACTGATTTCTCTTCGTACTCGACGATGCATGCCACTGACGAAACGGCTGGAACGGCGCGGGGGCCTCTTTCTTGATTCAGCCTCCACGTTGTCCTTTGGGGGTGACAGATCAGGAAGTGGAGAGCTACCAGGGGATAACTCGTCGTCCGCTGCTGTATCATTGTTGCCCGGCAGGATGGGCTCCTTGCCTTTATTCCGTTTGACCAGGGGTGTAGGATGGATTTGTTCCCACCGTGCATTTTCGCACCGATCCTGCACACAAATGAGCTCGCCAAGCGTCGTTCTCTTCCTGTAGATGATCATCACGGTTTCGCAATTCAGCCATATGTTTGGCCTGCTCTTCTTGCTTCGTTTCCATATCTTGACGCTTAAGAAGAAATTGGTACTCAAGGGACTGATTTGCTGGGTTGCTGGCCATAACGATAGGATCTGACGACCTGGATGAGTGAGCGGGAACTACTGAATCTTCTGAGTGTGGGGGATCGCTTGATAGCCGACGTAGCCAAGCCCTCACACGTCGCCGATGAGATTTTTTGCTTAGTCGTTCCCACAGACGGCGCCAATTGTTATCTCTTGAATTCTCGGAGTCTTCGGATTGTCGGGGCATGAACTTGGCAGCAAGGACCTACAAAAATAAACAAGGCTCCGGCGGTGGTGTGTCGATCGCCTCTCCGATGCTTAAGTTATAATGGAGAGCGTAAATCTCTTCTATTTTTCAGTAGAGTATTTTCACATACCTTTATGTTGTGTTTATGAAGGAGGAGAATAATCCACTTTTTATGGAAGGTGGGTGATTGGTTTCCGAAATGGAAGGGAGGAGGGCGCTTCATTTGTGCGTCAACCGTTTTTCCTTTTGGATAGCCAAGTCATCCGAATCTTCTGCCTCAAGGATCCTTTGATCATCCTAAGGGCGGTTACGTACGTGGTTTGTGGGAGGATGTGTTCTTGAGCTACGAGGTTTAACCCGAAATTATTGTGCCATCTTCTTGAGAGGCGACAGCAGGCTAAGAAGAGGATGTGCTAGAATAATCCTGAAGGCCTTTACTGTGATCGGATAGTCCACGAGCTGGGCTTCAGGCCGTAGTTCATGTTCGTGTGAGGATACTTGGGCCTCCTGTGAGCTTTGATCCGTTTAGGTCTTCTGAATAGGGATGTTGGGCCAAAATCCATGGTACCCACAATCTCCCAATCAAATTGAGCAATTCAAGTCTTCCCATATGTACCATCTATGATCTCTTCATGGGTGTTCTAGCTGAAGATGGAGAAATCATGGAAGGCTGGTAGGATGATTTTAGACGATCAAGGAGAGAGACGGCTTTGCATAAGCTACGATGCGGTCTCAGCATTAGGCCACGTGGTCATTCGACAAGGCGAGAGACTTAGGAGAGGCTCTTCGTATGGTTGTAGGGAATTTGGATTCCATATTTGCCTATCTTTTATTTCTCTTTCTTTATTTGCAACACTAAGAATTTCACAAAGATCATTTCTGAATCTCAAATCCTAGATTTCCCATTTCGTATACATTTCACTCACATTTTGAGCAATCGCAAGAAAATAAAATTTAGGTTTATCTCAAAACCAGTAATTTTCTCAAAAAATATTGTGTTAAGTTGAGAGAATAGTAGAGAGAGAGGGAGGGATAGAGATTGAGAGACTATCATTTGTTAATAGTTTTTCCTTAGAAAAAAAAGGAGAAATGGTTGCAAGAAGTTAAGAACCCCATCGAAGCAAAAGAAAATTGATGCTCCTCTCAATCTCATTCTTCTCAGAGAAAATGGTTATGAAGTTGACAACTTCATCACTTTCCAAACGATTTTCTTTTTCCTTATTCTCTGTTTGAGTGTTTGGTTCTAGAGAAAAATTGCAGAACAAGAAAAAAGAAGTTTCTAGTTTTTTAATATATAGTGAATATTATGATAATAAGTCTTATCATGATAATTTTGAATTCTCATTGTTTTATGGGTCTGTCGGGCCCATTTGGAGGAAAATACGCGAGAAGAAACATGAATTTAAATTTTATTTTCTTGCGGTCTCTCTACAACCAAACAAATATCAATTGTGGTGAGGGTTAGAGAGGAGAGAGGGAGAAGGGAGTGTGGCTTAAGTCCCACAATGCCATAATGCCAGGCCATGTCGATAACCTAAGCAGACTAAACTTAATATCTATCCAGTTGTTGATGTGGCAAAATGTTGGACGACAAGGACCTTTTTAGCTACAAATTATAACATCGGGGACTGATTCAGCTTAAAATAAGCAGAGGGAGCTAGTTGCACTTTAGTGAAAACCCTAGAGGGATTTTTAGACCTTTTTCTTATTTTGTAATGTATCGTTGTAATATTATGTTAGCATAGGAGCTGGCTGAGACCTTATAACCACATTGCACCTTTATCCATGACCAAGAATGAATATATATATATATATATATATATATATATATACTCATAACTTTTAATCTGGTGAAAATCTTGTGTTTTTGTAATGGAAATCATTTTCCTATCATGTTGCATGCTTGATTGCTCTTGCAAGCAAGCTATTGAACTAATGAGGCTAGAATTATAGGCATGGTTCAAAAACTCGGCCGAGTCCAGTACGACTTGGCCGATTCGTCTCCGCCTCGAGTCTCACTGTGCCGAGTCAGATACCATATACGATACCCACTAGTGATCGGTAAAAATCTGATGAATCGATCGAGTTTCCGAGTTAAACCGGTTGACTTGATAAAAAATTACAAATTCTGGGTGATTTCATAGATCCAACCTTTCCCATCACAATCACAATGCAAAAATATTATTGGACAAACCAAATATTCCTTCCAAAAGAACAAAAACTCTTACGAATTTCAATTAACTTTTTGAAGATGAAGAGAGTTGTCGGAGGAAGGCGAGAAAGGCGGGCGAGGCAGTTTAAGGTGCGTTCGTCGCGAAAGGGGAGAGGAAGAAGGAGATCAAGGATGGAGGCGCGCGAGTACAGTGGTCCCCATCGCGGGGAGAGAGAGAGGCAGGGGAGAAGGGAGACAAGGGAAGGACGGAGAAGATGAGAAACCAAAAAATATCTTTATTTTTAAATTTTATGTATTCTAATGGAAAATAAATATAAATATATTAGACAAAAATTATGTTTTTACTTTTTAACATAGTTGAAGTTTTAAAGAGTACTAGATTATCATATTTAATAAATATAAATTTAATGGGTTTACTTGTTACGTAGTTCTTTTTAAATTACATATTATATATTTTATATATATATATATATATAAAATAAAAAATATATTTTTATGAAATCCTTTAATAAAATTTTTATTTTATTAATTTTTGAAAATTTGAACTTCAGTATTTTCTAATAATGTATATAATATTTTATAATTTTCAAAATTTTAATTATATTATTTCATGTATTGGTCTATACCAAGTCGATACATCGAGATCAATATGACTCTGGACCCTCCAAGTCAATCATCGATACCGCGACTTTGAATTGTGGTTGTGCATGAGGATGAACTAAGAAAGTAGGGGAAGGGTTGTGATCTGTGAGAGTTGTAAGAAAGAGAACGAGTAGGTTTTTTGATAAATTTTTACGATTATATAATTCATAAATTATTTGTAATTATAATATTTATTAAAAAATATATAAATTATGTTTAGTCATTATATCAAAAAATATTATTAAATTAAAAAATAATTTAATCTTTACCTCCAATTTTACCTTTAATTAATTAAATTTAATTTATTTTCAAAAAAAGAACTAATTTAATTTTATAATATTAGCAATAACAAATTTTTATTTAGATAATTTATCTTTGATAAAATATCATGTTTATTTGAAGTTATTTAGAGATAAATTTAAATATAAACTCCTTTTTATTTTTAAAAAGATAAGCTCCGTTTTAAAGTAATATCTAAATAAATACAAAATATTTCTTAAATACCAAATTGTAAAATAATTTATATGTTTACAAAATATTATTATTGATAAATAATTTATTTTCATAAGTATAATTTTTTTATATATATAAATGATTAATTTTATAATCCACATATTTATCGATTTAAATATAATTAACTATAAGTAGGGGTGACAATTTCCTTCAATTCTTGATCTAATAAAAGAGATTGTGGAGAGACATTTTGGGTAGATTAAATGTTAAGATGTCCAATTTGGAGATGGAGTGCAGTATATTATATCCATCCTCGACTCGAATACCCGGATTTAATATATAATATATAAATATAATAAATATTTATTTATATTAAAAAGCCCTAAAGCTAAAAACATACTAGATTTTAACCTTTTCTTTTTACGCTACTTTTTCCTGATCACAATAATTATTATTATTATTATACGGATAAATTATTTTTAATATTCATGATTTTCTAAAACAACCTATTTCACAAATTGGCATTGCAGAGTCGTAATAGGTGGTATGATACAGGACATACCAATCTTCCGTTGGATATGAGAATGAGGATAAAAAATCTAAATCCCATGGAGATGAGGATGAGGATGGTGATAGAAATAATAAATGAAAATGAGATGAGAATCTAAACCTAACCAAAATCCAACCCATTGTCATCCTTAACTATAAAACAATTTTGTTTTACTAATGTTTTGAGTTCATCTAATTTTGCTTATTATTCAAGTAATTTATATATATTTTTATAATTTTTTGAATTTTTTTATTTATCTTAATTTGCTTAATTTGTTAGCATCATCATAAATATCTTTTATCGAATGTTTCATTAACTATTTAAATAATGTTAATATAAAAATTTGTTTTATTGGGCCTTTTAGCATATTTAATTATATATATTTAATAATTTATATAATATTTTTAATTAAAATTTTAAATATTTTAATAATCTTATTTTTACGATTTACTATAATACTTACTGACACCCACGAACGATACGCTTCGACCGCTTGAGTTTCCAGAATCGATACCGCGCCCATGGTAAGGCCAGTGGTAAATGTTAGATATTTTTCATAATATCATGCTCTCTATCGTCACGAGTTAAAGCCAAGTAAAATTATCTGCTTATTTAATGTGAAAACCATTTTGGTTTCCTCACTTTCTACACTTAATGCTCAGGATAAGGGTTCCATATCCATTTCAATGGGGTGCTCCCACATTTGATGCTGGAGAATCTTTTGCTATGATGGCTGCTTCATTTGTTGCTCTTGTAGAGGTCAGCATCCCTTTACCTTGTGCTTTTGAGATATAGCCTTGATGCATCATTCGAAACTTATTGTAGAAGATAGCAGTAATGCATACATTTTTGTGTTTATTTATTCTATCTTGAACCCTTGAGGAAGCAAACATTTCTAGGTTATTTCTTTTCCTCAACTATTAGTTTCTCTTTATCGTCATTCTCACTGTGTTTTAGCACATTCCGTTAGTACTTGATAGATTGTAATTATGTAAATCCTTTGGAAGTAACTTGGTTGTGTAGGATATGACTTTCTGTTTGTTTCCCTATAAAACCGCTTTCTAGGGACTCTCCCTTGAAGATGCCAAAAGGGGTTTCTCCAATTCTATATTGGCTGCTGATAGTAGTACATAGTTTGCCCTATGAGATGAGGTCTTGAGATCGCAAGAACTACTGGAGCTTCTAGGAACATTGAGGTTGAGGTTGACAAGTCACTAGGTCTCACTTTAGGGCATAAGTCTGGTGGTGGGGTGGTTATCGTATTTTGTTTGGCTCTTCCTTTCTCAATCTAAAAGAAATTTTGCTCTAAAAGCTGGAAAATTAATCTGAATTTGATGACCAAACAATAGTTTGATGATAGATTAAGTGTTTCTTTGGGTTATATGATTATGATAGTATGGCTGTTTTAAAAAATTCAGACCTATTTTTAGGCAATAGGAATTGGCAAAATGTGTGCTTGACTTAGATTATTTGAAGGTCATAGTTTGGAAAGCAAGTACGTACTTTCTCAACTATGTATATTTTTGCTTTCAGAAGAATAAGTTCTTTGAATCTGATAATCAAGCACTGAGGTTGATGACAGAATTTACTGGTTGTTTTCATAATATGGGTTGTTTTCCTCAAATTTACAGGTGGGTTTATTTTTCTCTCTATTTAACTCATTGCTCACCTCCTGATTTTCATTTCTGCTTACAAAAACCAAGGCTGGAGATGTGCTGCTACACCGGAAAGAAGAAATTTTTCTAGGATTTTAGGGCATCTAAACCCTTATCTGAAGGTGTTTATGATATTCGTATCTTTCTTGTGTTATTTAGAGATATTTTCTTTTTTTTTACAAGTGAGAGATATTTATGCATTGGCACACCAAAAAAAAAGATGATGGCAAGAATTATACTTAGAAGCTGCACTTTCTCAGGATATGTTTTATGTAATTTAATATTTTTAATTTGCACTATTGTTAAGTGATTTTATTAGCATTTTAAATCATAAATCAGACTTTTTTGTAAATTTATTATGTTTTAAATTAGATTAAAAATTAAATTAAATATATATATATAATTACCGACACCACTCACAAAATATATCATATGTTTTTAGATTATTGATGATTACTCTACTAAAGTATAAATGAATGGAATTATTACCGATATAAATTAATGTCGCTAACCATTACCTACACATTATCGATAAATCTACTCTACTAAATGGGCTAGTGTTGTGACAAACTATCCTACTTGGCTGCATTACTTACAATATAGTGACAAAGCGATAGAAATTACCTACAAAATTTATTGACCATACAATAGTCACAAATTTACTCACAAAATTATTGATAGCAAAACAGTAAAGAAGCTATTTAAAATACTGTTATATGGTTTCACCATTATTTACCGACTAATGTCTTTAGGTAATTTTACTTATAACCATGTTTCTTGTAGGAAATCAATCCATAAATTGACATTTACAAAATTTCAATTTTTACATACAGAATGTTCAGTAAGTGGTTAATTTTTATATATATTAATTTGACTAGTTGTGCATGCTCCCTTAACGAGTAGGGAAGAAGGTTGGCGAGACGCTTCAAAAGTAAGATTGATGAGCAAAAGGAAGCTTTACTGCTTACAATACCTCAAAAGATACTACGGAGGTAGCATAATACAACAACACGAAAAGCCAGTTGAATGACTTGATAGCCCATGAAGATGTTTGTAACACCCCAAAAATACCCTAAAAATTTTATAATAAAAAATTATTATATATTCCATAACTGAGCTAACTCGTAAGATTTTTCTCGAGATTTTTTTATCGACACGATCATTAATCCGTAAATGAAACCAAGTTAAAAGAGAAAATATAAAAATTGTAAACTGTAATTCACAATAATCGTAAATAAGTTTATATTGCCTAATGATATTGTGAGTAAATAAATGAGTAAAAGGAAAAAATCATAAATAACATGTGGCATGTAGGAAAGATGAGAGGAAGCCTTAAAAATACGATTAAGAGTGATCCATAAGAAAAGAAAATGGAGAAAAGGGAGTTAGAGAGAGAGGCTCCACCTTCTCTCGATTTTCCGACGATCGGGACCATAGGTCTCCTAGCTACACGAAGGGAAGTCCTTCCTAAGACAAAGAAATACAAGTAGACTTAACCTGGACTTTCGATTAAACTCTATGAGGTGTCTTCTCCTACTTGGTCTTCTTCTACCCTAAGGATTGCTGCAGTTATCCATTGCCCAGGAAGTTTGGTTTGTGATTTTAAACCATGGGAAGCCGCCACATCAGGTAGTGCGCAGCCTAGCCGAACCTTAGAGCTGATTTCCTGGGGCAATAAGTGAAGGGATCGGTAGCGTGTCCTTCTAGTAAATTGTAGCCAACATCAATTAACTTGATGTTAGGCTTTTGAATTTCTAATTTGACCTCAGAGTTGCTATGGCTTATTCTAATAAATGGGTGCGACCAAATGCATAGGGTCACAAAACAGGGTCACAAGGAACAAAGGGTTTGGCTACCAGTGGAATAGGGTCGCCGCAAACGCGGGTCGCTGGCGAACATGGGACTTAGGTCGCCCAATAGGGGGTCACAATGCATCAAAGATCGCCCAATACGGACGAGGGCTGCCAAACAAGTGGGTCACAATGAACAAAGTGGTCGTCTAACAAAGTGGACGAGGGTCACAAACAAGGGGGTCACACGAACAAAGTGGTCGCCCAAATGTTGATGAGGGGTCGCCAAACAGGTCAAGCATGAACAAAGGACATGGGGTCAGCCCAAGAGGGGGCCGCTGAATAGTGACGCCTACCGCGGGCCACTGCCAAGACCGGGTCACAAGATGACCCCAACTAAGGTCATATCTCCTCTGCTTGAACTCCGATTGGTGTTCTTGGACTCTATGGAAAGCCCATTGAGTCAAGAATATCTATATGCCTGAGGAGGATATTGTGATGTCAGAATAAGGTGTTTTAATGAGCCTGCTCACTAGTGCAGCTCATTACCAGCTCACTGTCAGGTTTACTACGCCATTTGATCTCCAACTCGGAAGGTCATATCTCCTTCGGTTTAACCCGATTGGTGTTCTCGACCTCATGGAAAGCCCATTGAGTCAAGAATACAATAATATTCTGAGGAGTATACGATGTTTGACTGAGGTGGTAGATGAGCCTGTCCAGTCTCGGGTCTCGGTCACGTACCAGGGATTTGACTGTGTATGACCTCCAACTTCTGAAGGTCATAATTCCTTCGTCCGAACTCCGATTCGGGTGTTCTTCGACTCTATGGAAATCCCATTGAGTCAGGACTCCATCTATATATATCTTGTTTAAATTGGAACTCATAGACAACCTCCGAAAATCAATCCTAAATAAAACTACTAGTACGCATGAATAATATTATTCTTTAGCTTGTTTTGGAATAGGGATCAAGAGGAGGAAAGACAACCTGAGATTGAGATTCCAAGAGGTTGGAATCAAAGTGCAAAGATTTCGGCTTGTTCTTCTAGTCCTATTCTCATTTCCCAAGTTTGAAATGTTTGTTCTAATTGGATTCTTATTCCTCCTTTTCTCTGCTTTTGCAATGTTTGTTCAAAAGATATTGAATTGATTTAATTATCTAGAAAAGTGGATTTAAATGCTCAGATATAAAAATTACGATTATTGAAAATAAATCGTTTTATACAAGCGCAAATATTATACTATGATTTGCTATAAAGGATTTGAACGCCTTAATAGAATGTTAACCGCTTATTTACATCGCGATAGATTGAGATACCAATAGGCCTGGGGTCAAGAGACGCGTGAACTATTAATGTGTCACTCCGATCGGCCCGTAGGGTAGTATCGGTAGTGTTATTTATTTGATTGTTTATAGCCGATCAGTGACCCGGCGGGGCAAATGCTTTGTGTTATAAAACCATGTGATCTGCCGACACTGCGACCCGAGGCGGGCCGTCTGGTGACTCGATATCCTGTATATGGGTATGGGTTCAATTCGTTAAGGGCATGGCCCAGATTGATTGGCATAGCGGATTGGATTGGCATAGCCCAGATTGATTGGCATAAGCGATTGGATTAGCATAAGCGGAATTGATTTTGAGAATTTAATTGAATGTCAGGCCCAGTTGAATTTGTGAGCATATTTAACAGATTGATTTGAATTGTGAAATATTGATTATGAAAATGTATTTATGAGATGATCAATGAACTATAATTTATTGTATATATAACAAAGTATATGTATTATGTTTATATTGATCATCCAAATGATTGAAAGTTCTTAGTATTAAGTGCATGAATTGTTTAAGGCTGGGGCCGAGGAATGGATTTGCTTGTATAGAACGGCTAAGCATGAAAATGCTTAGCGTATTGTTTACAATCACGCGGAATTAAGTGATAGATGTGATGATGCGGGTGCAGTCCGAGGGCGTCGAGTCGTAAAGAAGAAATCTCGGGTAATGCTCGGAGCATGTGCCTCATTTCATGTGTTTAACGATATGGATATTTTGTATAAACAATTTGAATCTTTTGTACATCTATTTTGTAAATCATTTTGAAAAGAAGCTTGGATACACATTGTAAATGGATTTTGTTAAATGTAAATGTTTATGGGCTTACTTAATTTAATGTCGCTTCGCAAAGATATGATTTTAGTGATTTTGGCTGGCATCAGGACTCGGTTGGATAAAAGAAAAGCAATGGCAGGTCGGTGGAAAATCCTGAAATTTATTGGTATCAGAGCCTAGGTTTAGGCGGTTCTACAAAATGATTTTAGAATTGTTTGTAAATGATTTTGAAATTGTGTTTAACATGCATTTCATTTGCATATAAAGGATGACATGACTCGGCCCGGATCTTCTTGGTCTTAATGGGATAAGCATGGACGGTTGGCTTCCCTTAGGGTCGAGGATGACCCGGGGGACTCGCCAGCTTAGTCCTAGCCCCAGTGTGGAAGGTGGGCAAGCATCCCATGCCCACCAATGAATGAACGGAGACAAGTGGCGGGAGGTGCTGGGTGGCTCCTCTGTAATTGGATTAGGAGGGCATTGCAAGATGGACGACCAGTTGCAATTGTTAGCGATCGGCCATTGAGAGAATGGCGAATGCCCAGGCCTGTAGATTTTATGGGAAGAAAAGAAGAGGATGGGCCTTCTATAGCGGGAGAAAATTGGCTCGAGAGAAGCCCAGAGAGCGAATGCTTGTGCAAATCATTACTGTTGAAGAGAAGTTGAATGTGCGACCTCGTTACTACGGGATGGGGCTTGCTCGGTGGTGGGTTTTCGTGACTAGGATCGCACCATCGAGAGAGGATTACGGTAAGGAGTTCTTCTTGGATGAGTTTAAAAAGCATTATGTGGGTCGCATTTATCTGAACAACATGAGACGAGAGTTTCATAATCTGAAGCAAGACGGATGAAGGTGTGGCCCGAGATATCCAAAGAGAATTCACACGGTTGAGCAAATTGTGCTCAGAGATACTTGTGAGTGAGGAAGAAAAGTCTTAGTGGTTTAGAAGCCATTGTAATGACCATGTGAGCCCATATCGGCATTTTGCCATGAAGTTTCTCCAAAATTGTGACATGTGCTGAATGTGGAAAAGAGTAAGAGGAAAAAGAAGGATAAAACGGGAAGAGAAAAATCCAGGTCAGTCCGGCTCATGACAACGTGAAAAGGGAAGAAATTAAGGGGACCACGAGGGGTTCCGATCAGCTATAGCCGCAGACTCTAGGTAGGAATACTACTCTACCCGGCCTGCATCGGTTCGCGAGTACACCGGAGGTCCTTCTAGAGAGACGGTGCTCCCCATTGCCCTTGGGTGTGGGAGAAATCATAAAGGAGAATGTTGGAACTTGGGTGCTTGTTTGATTTGTGTGGATCAAGAGCATAGAGCAAGAGATTGTCCGGCTCGTTCATTTACGGCTTTCTGGTGGGGGAATGCGACTTTAGTGTTACAAAGCGATAAAGTGTTGCATCTTAAGTGTTAAGACGAGGACCTGAAACTTTGGGTAAGCGAGATGGTCATGCTCGGCTAGAGCATACAATGAAAGCGATGGAAGATGCAAACTCAGATGTGATGATCGGTAATTTTACTATCTTTGATACTATTATGCATGCATTGATAGATCCAGGGATGACTCATTCATACATATGTCTTGACACTTTGACTTAGGTAAATTGCTTGAGAAGTGAAAGCTGAGTATGACATCTTGGTGACAAACGCTTAACCCATAGTGTTATTATTGAACAAAGTCTATAGAGATTGTCCCGTAAAAATCACAGTATGAATTTTTGGGAGATTTGATTGAGTTATCCTTCGGGGTTGGTTTTGATGTGATATTGAGGGGATGGGTAGTTTGTCAGACATCAAGCGATAGTCGATTGTAGAATGAAAGAGTAACCTTAAAGACAGAATGAAGATGGAAGTAACCTTCATCGGTGAGAGAGATCAAATCATCTATCTAATGTGATATGCGCCACTTTGCTAAAGCAGTAGGTGCGGAAAGGATGTGAAACTGCTTGGCTTATGTGATTGATATAGTGAAGGCAAGGCCCTAGTGTATCAAATATCCCTGCGGTGCAGCTTTAGGATGTGTTTAGGAAGAGTTACCGAGATTGCCCCCACAAAGGGAGATTGAGTTGCTATTGACGTTGTACGGGTGCCACCTGCAGGCATCCATTGCAAGTGCAGAATAGGCTCCACTAGAACTAAAGGAATTGAAATTGCAGTTGCAAGAACTACTAGAAAAAGGGTTATTAGACCAAGTGTATCACCATGGGGAGCTCCCGTGCTTTTTGTTAAAAAGAAAGATGGTACACTTCGACTATGTATTGATTACGGACAAGCTGAACAAATTGGTAAGAATAAGTATCAGATTTACCCAAAATTGATGATTTGTTTTGACCAATTAAAGATGCAGTATCTTTTCAAAGATTGACTTGCGATCTGGGTACCATCAGTTGAGAATTAAAGATGTTGATGTGCATAAAAGCGGCGTTTAGAATGTGATATGGACACTGAATTCCTTATGTCTGCGTTTAGTTGACAAATGCTCGGCGGCGTTCATGGACCCTAATGAATCGTGTTTTCGGTAGGTAATATGGATCAGTTTGTTGTAGTGTTCATAAACAACATTCTTGTGTATTCAAAAGATCGGGATAGTCATGACACACACCTTAAGTAGTGTTAGAGACTTTGAGAAAGAAGCATTTGTATCTGGCCCGAGCAAGTGTGAGTTTTGGAAGAATGAAGTGATGTCCTTTCTTGGGGCGTATAGTATGTCGAAGAAGGAATCGAGTAGATCGAAAATAGAAGTGGTTGTTGAATGGAAGCCACCTAGAAATGTTACAGTCGCGTGGATTTTCACGGGACTAGCGAGGATACTACGAGGTCGTTAAGGGTTTTCTATGGCGCGGCCAAGATGGCGAGATTGCTCGAGAAAATGTAAAGTATGAATGGAGTGAAAAATATCAAAGAAGTTTCGATAAATTGAAAGCATTCTTCTTAGGGCTCGGTTCTTACTCGATAATAGGCGGTAGAATATGTGATTTTGAGTGATGCGTCGCTAAATGGACTTGGATGCGATCCTAATGCGAGGGTAAAGTGGTAGCCCACAATAGCCCCGAGGCCGGTTGAAGCCGCATGAAAGGAACTACCCGCATGATTAAATTGGCCTTGATTGTATTTCTTATTTGAAATTTGGAACACTATTTGTATGGGAGAAGTGTTTCATCTACAGCGATCATAAGAGTCTCAGTATTTGCCCTCACAATGAGCTTAACTTGAGGCAGGGAGATGGATGGAGCGATAAAGATTATGACTGCGTGATTGATTATCACCCGGGAAAGACGATGTAGTGGCGGCGGCTGATGAAAGTCAATACGAGGCAGCTGACGTTGAATGCCCATTGTCATTACATGGCGGATGAATGCTGTAATTAGCGAGTTGGTAGCGGGAATGAGTTTGTTAGATCTGGAGTGCTAGAGGCACAAAGAAAGATGAAAAATTGTTGCCACAATGATCAAATTGAAATGGTAAGAAGCGGGTTCACGAGTGAAGCAATGGAGTGTTGTATTATAAGGATCTGGGTTTGTGTACTGGCGTAATGGATTGAAATCCATACTTGAAGGAGGCACATAGTGGATCCTTTGCTATCGTCCGGTAGCACAGATATCGAGATTTAAAATGTCATTACGGTGGTCAGAGGATGAAAAGAGATGTCGATTTGTAGCCAAGTGTTTGGTGTGTCAAAAGTAAAGAAGCGAGCATCGAGTTCCTTCGGGATTATTGCGACCCTATTAGAATGCAGTGGAAATGGAATAAGAATCATGGATTGTTTTGTGGTTGGGTTACCATTGACGGGAGAAAGGCATGACTGAGTTTGGGTCGTAGTGAAGTAGATTGACCAGAATCAGCTCACTTCCTACCAGTGGCCATTTATTCACTTGACAAGTTAAACGGAGATGTATATCAAGGAAATAAGTTCGGTTACACATAGAATTCTAACGTCCATTATTTCAGACCGAAGTCAGGTTTACTTGAATTTTAGGGAAAATTGAGAGGCTTTGGGCACTGTTGAATTTGGTCTGACGTTCTATGACGGATGGACAATGCGAGAGAGTGATCCAGTTACGGAAGATATGTTAAGGAGTTGTGTGATCGACCTTGAGGTGGTTAGGATCAACACATTGCTTTAGTTGAATTTGTGTACAACAACGGTTTCCAATCAAGTATTGGAATGAAACAACTATGAGGGCTTTATATGGGAGAAAATGTAGAACACATTGTGTTGGGCCAGGTGTAGTGAAAAGAGAGTGATTGGCCCCGGAGCTTGATACAAGTGGAAAGAAAAGTAAGAAAATGATTAGAGATTGAAGGTGGCTGCTTGATAGGCAATCATATCTGGAACATGAAAAGAAAAGATATTGATATGAGATCGTGAAAGGTGTTTTTGAAAGTATATTGGAAGAAGGTGATGAGATTTGGGAAAAAGAAGCGAGTTGGGCCCCTAGATTTATTGGCCCCTATGAAGTGATTGAGAAAGTGGGACCCGGTGGCGCCTCTGAGTGGCATTACCTCCCGGACTTGGAAAAGATCCACGATGTGTTTCAACGTGTCATGCTACGGAGAGTGCAGATCGGACCCAGTCACATGTGGTCTCTTCGGGAGACAATTGGTGGAGGCAGTTGTAGTATGAAGAAGAGCCAGTAAAGATTTTGGCTCGTGAGTGAAGGATACGAATAAGAAGATTACGGTAGTCAGGTCTTGTAAGGAGAAACCATAAGGCGAAGAAGCCACTTGGGGAAAGTGAGGAAAGCGATACGACAACGATGCTCCTTAGTGTTTGATAGGTAATTTCGAGGGCCAATTTTATTAAGTGAGGAGGATTTGCTGCTTTAATACCCTAAAAATTTATAATAAAAATTATTATATTAAGACATAATTGAGCCAACTTGAGTATTTTAAAGATTTTTTTTATTGATTAGATGATTTGAATCGAGAAATGAAACCAAGTGAAAAAGAAAATAGAAATTGTAAAATGGGGACCTAGGGTCAATTGTAAATAAGTTTATATGTCCTAAGTGATATTAGGAGAAATAAATGAGTAAAGAAAAAATCAAAGGAAATAACATGTGGCATGTAAGGAAAGGGGAGGCTTCCTCCTTTTTAAAAAATACGATTAAGAGTGATCCATAAGAAAAGAAAAATGGAGAAAAGGGAAAGTTAGAGAGAGAGGCTCCACCTTCTCTCTAGATTTTCCGACGATCGAACCATAGGTCTCGTGACAGGGAAGAAGCTTCCCCAGTGACAGGCTACAAGTAGGACCGGGCCCAGAAAGGGGACTTCGACCAAGGCGCTCTATGGTGGGTCTTCTCCTACTTGGTCTTCTTTCTACAAGGATTGTTGGGTAGTTATCGACATGGGGAAAGGTTTGGTTGCATTTTAAACCATGGGAAGATTTGCCACATTGTGGTGAGTCTTGTATTGAACAGGAGGCTGATTTTGAGGTGCAGTGAAGGGATTTGGTAGTGTGTCCTTCAGTAAATTGTAGCCACATCAATTAACTTGATGTTAGGCTTTTGAATTTCTCAATTGGACCCACAGGCGAGTTATGGTCTTTTGTGAGCAGTCAAATGGGTGCGGCTGACCATAGAGTGAGTCAAACAAGGGGTCGTCGGTGAGCCGGTGTAGTCGGCCAACGATGGAGCGAAGTGCGTCAAACAAAAATTCGTCAGTGAACGGTGGGCGAGAGAATTAAAAATCCCGATAAGTCGTCGATGAAACGATGGTAGTCCAGCGGTAGGCGAGAATTCGTCCAACAAAGGGGGTGCGTCCGATGAGCGGTGAATTACGTCAAGCGGTGGGCGAGGGTCGTCAAACAAGGGCCGTCAATGAAGCGGTGGTACCGTCAGCGGTGGATGAGGGTCGTCAAACAAAAATTCGTCGGTGAAGCGATGAATAGGGTCGTCGGTAAGGGTCGTCGGTGAATAGTGATCGCAACGGTGGCGACTCATCCAAAAGCGGCTGCGCATGACCTCGACGGTCATATCTCCGTTTGAACTCCGATTTGGGTGTTCTTGGACTCTATGAAAGCCCATTGAGTCAAAGAGCCACATTCCTATGCCTGAGGAGGATATTAGATGTCAGAACAAGGTGTTTTGAGCTCGTCACTTCCAGTGCAACTCGTCGGTTCAGATCGGCTCGTCGGGTTTACTGCGCATGACCTCCAACTTGAAGGTCATATCCTCCTTCGTTTGAACTCCGTTTGGGTGTTCTTGGACTCTATGGAAAGCCAGTGAGTCAAAATACATTAATATTCCTGAGGAGTATAGAGATGTTTGACTGAGGTGGTAGATGAGCTCGTCCAGTTCAGGTCTGCTCGTCGATTCGAGTTGGCGTGTATGACCTCCCGACGAGGAAGGTCATAATTCCTTCGATCGAACTCCGATCCGGGTGTTCTTTATTTAAATCCATTGAGTCAGGAATCCATCTATATATATCTTGTTTAAATTGGAACTCATAATAACCTCCGAAAATCAATCCTAAATAAAACTACTAGTACGCATGAATAATATTATTCTTTAATGGTTTTGGAATAGGGACTGAAGAGGAGGAAAAGACAAACTGTGATTGAGATTCCAAGGGTTGGAATCAAAGTGCAAAGATTTTTTGGGTTTGTTCTTCCTAAATCCTATTCTCATTTCAGAAGTTTTGAAATGTTTGTTCTGGAATTCTTATTCCTCACTTTCAAGTTTTTGCATGTTTGTTCAAAAGCATATTGAATTGATTTAATTGATTTGAGAAAAGTGATTGTGAAATGTTTGCATATAAAAAAATTGCGTGATTGTGAAAATAAACTGCACATACAAAGTAAATATTATACTATATTTTGCTATAAAGATTTGAACATACTTAATAGAGTGTGCTTAGTTTGGCCCCGGCGTGAGGATAGATTGGTATCTGAAATGGGGTCAAATAACGAAATCTTGCGAACTATTAATGTGTCGCTCCGTCTATGTGCGTGAGACAGTATCTGATGATCTATATTTGATTGTTATAACGGTCGGCGGCCAGCGGAAGACCGTCTTTGTGTTATAAAACCATGTGATATCTTAGGCTGCGGCCCGGCCCGCGGGGCCGTGCGGTGACTCTGATATCTGTATATCGAAGACATAGGTTCAAATTACGTTAAGGGCATCGTGGTGATTGGCATAAGCGGGGTGGATTGGCATAGCGGGTGATTGGCATAGCGATTGGATTGGCATAAGCAGATTGATTTTAAATTTAATTGAATGCCGGAAATGGGTGGTGTAGGCATGGCCCAGATTGATTTGAGATTGTGAAATATTGATTATGAAAATGTATTTATGAGATGATCAATGAACTATAATTTATTGTATATATATAACAAAGTATATGTATTGTATTTATATTGATCATCGAATGATTGAAAGTTCTTAATTATTAAATTGCATGAATTGTTTAAGAATTTGGGCGAGGAATGGATTTGTATAGAACCACTAAGCATGAAAATGCCAGCGTATTGTTTACCAATGCTTGTAGTGCAGTGATAGATAGTGATCGATAAAGCGGACCCAAGATCGAGGAGCGTCAGTCATAAAGAAAGAAATCTCGGGTATGCTCAGACATGTACTCATTTCATGTGTTCTTTTGATATGGATATTTTGTATAAGCGATTTGAATCACGTACATCTATTTTAGCAAATCATTTTGAAAAGGAAGCTTGGATGCCTACATTGTAAATGGATTTTGTTAAATGTAAATGTTTACAGGCTTGCCCGATTTAAATGTCGCTTCCATGAAGATATGATTTTGAGTGATTTTAGTATGGCATCCGGGACTCGGTTCGGATCCATGGGTCGGGTGGATGAGGCGTCCACAATGTTAAACTTGTTACAAAGGATTCACAGTAAAAACGCAAGAAAAGATCATTACAAGAACAAAACCCGGAAACCAAATAATACGAAAATCTAGAGGTCGTGATCCGATCTCCTTAAAGCAGATTAATGAGTCTCCGTTGGTGCTTCGAGATTCCAAGGGCGTCTGTCTCCCAGGATAAAATGGGTGTCGAATGGTCGACAAAGCACTTTGTCGCCCACTCCGTGGCTTGATGATAATGTTTGCGCTATGTTGACAAGGACGAAGGAAGGAAAAACCCGAGACTCGATAATCTCTTTATTGACTGTGTTTTCTGAAATACCCGACAACCTTTATATAAAGGAGAGACTAGACCTTTTGGAATGCCAAACCTTTTGGCTTCCCAAACTTTTAGAATTCCGAAATAAATTATTAATTAATGTCATTAATCTCATTCATTGAGTGTCATTAATTTCTTGTAACTGAAATCCAAGTTTTAGAACAAAAATTATCCAATGAATGTCATCCATTTCATTCACTATCCAACAATTCCCCACATGAGCGAAATTATTGACTAAAAGTAGAGACAGACATGGTGATAAACAGCGGTTGAAACTTGCATAGGAAGTAAGTGTTACCCTTTGAACATTCTTGTGAAAATATGTTTCTCTTGGCTAAATGAGTGAACCGATGTCCTTGAACTATCTGCCATTTGTATGGCGATGACATATCTCACACGAGGAATCTTCGAGCCACGATTAGTTCTCACTTTTATGTCCATTTGGCTTCATGGACATGCGCCCAGTTACGCAGAGTTTAATGAATTTATTACTATTCAATTCCCTACGAAGCGACCCCTTCACTCTTACATAGGTGATCTCTCGTAAAATTAGAGTAGCTCATGATATAACCCATACGTGCTTAGAGATCATTAAAGCATAAGCAACCTTCTTATGAGCATCTTTGTTCCATAATAGGAATGAACACGATAATATCCCACAGTGATTGTATCAAAGTCTTTACAATTTAGTTTGTCCCTTTGAACCTAGATCTTAGGATCTCGATCAGCTAAGTTGGGTATCATTGCATCGACTTATTCTTTACGGGCTTTAGTGTTCCTTCGATGACTTTTCAGCCAACTCTGTTTATGCTGGTTAAGCGAATCCCACTTAATGTTATGTAGATTTACATAATCTATAGAGATAACCCCGAGTTGAAGTTGTTGTTTAATGGTATTGTGTCTCACGACGGATATGTCTAGACTTACCATTATACATCTTTGTTTGTGCTTTCTACGCCAATAGCAGTTATTTGTCCTGATGTATGCATATTGGAGAGCCGCGGCTTTGGCCACCTTGGAATGTCCTTTAGGAAATTAGGCGTGGCCGTGCCTCTTCCCACATTTGTCTAGTGCTATAAACTTCAGTTCCATTGTGGATCACGGCAATATGGTTGTTTTGAGGATTTCCATGATACCTCTGCACCTCCCAGTGTAAAGACATAACCACTATGGGATTTTGAGTCTTTATCGTGTATCGATTAAGCGTCTTGTATCCTTCAAGTCTGTGGGGATATCTTGTGTGGTCATTACGTAGTCACGAGATTGAATCGTAAAGTATTTGATACTCTCATTATTCCTTACTTGATACGTAGCTCGAGATTGCTCGTGTACTGCTCGGTTTATTAGCTGCATGGCTATGTCGGTCTTGTACAACTCATTAAGTACATTAGACTCTATCCACTTACTAGAGTATTCTACTTGAGCAACACTCTCCTTTATTCTTGGAAAAGTGTAAAAATTGAATCTATGATTGATTAATTTATACGAAATTATCCTTATCAAATTTCCCAAAGAATATTGTGACATAGTGTGGTGACTTAGCCTGAGTCCATCGATGTTCTTTTGATTTTTATTCCCAAAATAACACCAGCGAAGTCCCGTGTCTTTCATGTCAAATCTTGAATTCAACATGTTCTTGGTAGATGTAATCATCTTATCATCACTAGGCGATCAACGCGTGTCATCTGCGATACGAGCATCTGATGACATAGCCATGTTCATCATCTTTGACATAGACACACTTGTCACATTCATTGATTTGAATCCATGTGACAATACGTTGTAATTTCATCTATGCCATTGTTTCGGTGCTTGTTTAATCCATCTGAGATTTCACCAAATCTACAGAGACTTTCATTTCTTGTCACGGAGGCGAAGAACCCTCGGGTTGCTCCATGTAGATTTCTTCATTCAAATCTCCATTTAAGAGAATTTGTCTTGACATCCATTGATGTACCTCAGAGATCTTTAGTGCAGCAATTGCAAGCACCTACCATCCTTATGGAGTTTATTCGTCACGGAGAATACATGTCAAAATAATCGGACCTCGGTTGCCTAAAAGCCTTTGATCACAAGTCTTGCCTTGTATTTATTCTGATGATCAGTCTGCTGGTTTCCTCTTAAAGATCCACTTGGAACTTAGGGGTTTACTTAGATGAAGAATCTACTAATTCCCAGTATGGTTATGCGAGTATGGAATCAATTTCACTTTGATAATTGCCCTTTTTCCACATGAGACTCTCCGTGGGAGTTCTTTATCTATAGGTTTGAGGTTCCCCTTCGAGCATGTATGTCAGAAAATCTGGACCAAATGTTTTTTTTGTCCTTGCCCTTTTACAGCGCCTGGGTTCTACCTCTCCATCAGTATCTTCATCCTTACTATTTTCATGAATAGTCTCCAACACTCGTTTTGATGAACCAGGCTTTTCCTTGGATCAGTATGGAAACACATCCTCTCAAAGAATGATCATTCCTGATTCCATTATTGTGTTACGGTGAATATCGGGATATTAGACTCATAAACAAGAAATCGATAAAGCAGCAACATTATGTGCATAACCCGATGAAGATGCAATCGTAGTTTTAGGTCCTATTCTCACATTTTGGGTGGAGGAAGCTACTTTATTGAGACATCCCCACACTTGCAAGTATTTGTAGGATGGCTTCATTCCTTTCCATAACTCATGGGTCTTTTACGCTTTCTTTTTAAATTTTATTTAGAAAGGTAATTAGCGGGATAAAATGGCTTCTCCCCATGTTTTGTGGTAGACCCGAACTCTCATTGCATTCATCATTTCTTTTAGAGTGCGTTTTCAGCTCAACCACTCCATTAGATTGTGGCGAATAAGGTCTTTGTGGTTTCCGTATATAATCGTATTGAGCCTGAGTCGACAAATGGCGGTCCATACTCTCCACCTCGATCACTTCGGCCACTTTAATTTTTCCTATTGAGTTGATTCTCAACTTAGTTTTGTAGAGAACAAATTTCTGTTGCCTCACCTGCATGTAAAGTACTGCATGCTTGATCTTGATGTATCGTCATAAAGGTAATAAAATATTTATTACCACCTGCATTTTGTACTAGCTTCAAATCCACATATATCCTTATGGATTAAGTCAAGAGGTTGAGTGTCTTTTCAATACTTTGAAAAAGATGACACAGTTGGTTTGCACCGACCTGAAGCTTCACGGCAGTAGCTGCATCAATTTGGAAAGTTGGTATATGATTTAAGTTAATTAATTTCACATGATGTATCATAATTAACATGTCCTAATCTACCATGCCATAGATTAAGATGACTCGAGGAATATAAAGCGAGAAAAAACTAGCTTTATTCATATCGACTTAATGATAGTCATTACATTAAGCTTCCACATACCGCCACTCACTGCCCCTTTTAGACATACATTCCGCTCTTTGATAGAACCGATATATCGGACTCCGAAACCTGCAGAAATCCATGACTATTCAACAAAGAACCAGACACCAAGTTCTTGCGGATTTCAGGTACATATAACACATTTGTTAGAGTCAGCTCTTTCCCAGAAGTCATCTTCAAGACCACCTTGCCTTGTCCTTTGATATCCGATGTGGCAGAGTTCCCCATGAACACCTTTTCTCCTGTCTCGGTGGTTGAAGGTGGAGAACATCATGTGCTCCCGGACATACACTGTGGAATTTTTCCGGTGTCAATCCACCATTCTTTGGGATTTGATCCAACCAAGTTCACCTCAGAGATCACTGCAGTGAGGTCAATTTCAGACACATCCTTGGAGAGGTTGTCAACCACATTGGCTTCCTTAAGTTTGTTTTTCTTCGGAAGTCTGCAATCAGAAGATTTGTGACCTTGCTTCCCACAGTTGAAGCATTTCCCAATGAACTTTTGCTTCTTGAAAACTCCCCCTTTTGGTCCCAGCTTAGTGCCTTTTACTTTGTTGTTGCCTTTTTTGAACTTGGAACCTTTACCATGTTCCACAAAGTTGGCCTTAGCCTCATTGGGATTGTGTGCCATTTTCTTCTCAGATCCTTTATTGTCTTCTTCGATGCGAAGTCGAATAACTAGATCTTCGATGCTCATCTCCTTTCTCTTATGTTTGAGGTAGTTTTTGAAGTCTTTCCAAGCAGGAGGCAGTTTCTCAATAATAGCTACCTTGAAAGTTTAAACGACATCATTCCTTAGCATGAATCTCATGGAGGATTACTTGAAGTTCTTGGACTTGAGGCGACCACCCAGTCTTGGAATCTACCATTTATAATCGAGAATCGGCCCTAGCGAACTTTGGCCGGCATCCTCGGTTTATATTCCGGGTCCTAGTGATTCCCATGGCTCCTTTGCAGGTTTCTTATCTGTATACACATTGTATAGAGAATCAGTTAAAGCATTCATGACGTAGTTCCTGCACAGAAAGTCAGAATGTTTCCAAGCATCTGTGATGACTTGAATCGCTCATATTCTTTGAGCTTGAACCTCTTACGGCGAATCACCATGAATTGAGGTGGTCGAATAGAATAGCATCTTTGCTACCACCTTTTGAAATTAAGTTCTTCAGATTTCTGGTTTCTCCCGGGTGAGACGGAGATAGGCACCATAGTAGGCATCAACGGTGCTTGTGTCCTGATGAGGGTTGCCACTTGAAGCGAGATGTAGTGGGAACAAGCGGGTGTACGAACCAATGTCCATTTCTGCAAAATTATAGAAAATTGATCAAATTCTATTCCCAAACCAATTCGCAGAATAATTGGAATTAACACGTAACAAAGTATTCCAGGGAAAAGTGGGTGAGGTAAAAGCAAGGCAAACAACTAGCCTCATAGATAGAATATTCGAGTTCAGAAAAGATTGGAGGGTCACGAAACGGTCCAGCAATTTCCAACCTCCTTAGACCAGGAACTTCTCTGTTTGTAGTTTTCAAATTCCTATAAGACTACAAAGGAATTACTTTAGAAAACTCACAAGAGTGAAAATAGTTTTAACTCAGGGCTTTTCTCCTTATCGCTATATTATATAAATATTCAAACATGTTGCCTTGTGGTTGAAGCATTCCCCATTTTGAATGCTGGTCTAGATTAAACCACTTCCTCCTTACATGTACTAGGTTTTTCTTTAGTAAACCAACAAACCACTTGTTTGTTTGGTTTTGTAAAGATTTTCCTTTTTTTCTAAGAACAGAAAAACCAGAATTCTTAAAACAAAAGAAATCTTTTTTTTTTTTTGCTTTCAGAAAATAGAATCCTTTTTGTTTTCCTTTTAGAAAACAGAATTTCTCAAGACAGAGCTCAACAAATTCTTAAAAAGCAAAGAGTCTTTTTTTTTTCGGAAAAAGAATCCCTTTTTTCTTTGAGCAAATTTCTCAAAACAGAAACAACATAATTCTTAAAACAAAATAAATCTTTTTTTTCTTTTCAGAAAAAAGCACTTTTTTTATGTTTGGTCAAGCAAGGATTAGTTTTCCTAAAGCAGGCGAACAAATCTTTTCTTTAAAAAGAAAAAAAAAAAAAAACCTCTTGCTAATAGTAAAATAAATTGGTTTAATTTTTTTCCAATTTTACTAGAAAAAAAACCTTAGCCAAAAAACAACACTTTCCTTTTAAGACACTTTTGTCTTTTAATCCCTTAAAATATCCACAAGGAAAATTGGAAAAAATATTTAAAAGGATTATTTAACTCCATGTGTTTTTCTTTTAACAAATAAAAGAAAACTTAAAAAAAAACTTTTCCTTTGCCAATTTTTCGTCGCTCTCTGCCGATCAATTTTAGACGTCTTGCCCTTTAGTCGTCTTCTTGATTTTTTCTTCATAGAAATCACATTTTAAGTTTGTTAAACACATTGCAAGAGTTAGAGAAAGTAAAGGCGCAAGAAAGATCATTCACAAGAACAAAACCGGGAGCAAATGTCTGAATGCGAGGTCTCGTGAGGCGTCACGATCTCCTTAAAAATTAACCAATTTATTTTACGGTTTGAAGAAAGGTTTTTTTCTTTTAAAAGAAAAGATTTTGTTTGGCCTCTGTTTTTTTAGGAAAACCAATCCTTGTTTGACCAAACATAAAAAAAAGGTTTTTTTTTTTCTGAAAAGAAAAAAAGATTTCTTTATTTTAGAATTACTATTGTTTACGTTACGAAATTACGTTCTGAAAGAAAAAAAAAAGGGATTTTTTTTCTGGAAAAAAAAAAAGGAAAAAATATTTAAAAGGATTATTTAACTCCACGTGTTTTTCTTTTAACAAATAAAAGAAAACTTAAAAAAAAACTTTTCCTTTGCCAATTTTTTTTTCTTGTCACTTTCCTACTTAGTCGATTTCGACGTCTTGCCCTTTAGGTCGTCTTCTTGATTTTTTTTCTTCCCCTTAGAATATGTTTTAAGTTTGTTAGAAACTGTTCTGAGATTCTGAGAGAAAATACTTGTACCAAGAAAGATCATTCTAAAGAACAAAACTTACGGAGAGCAAATAAAAGCGAAAATCTTAGAGATCACGTAGGCTTCCGCGATCTCCTTAAGCAGTTCGCCGTCTCGGTTGGTCTTGAGATTAAGGCGATAAATATCGAGGATAAAAGCAGTTATTAAGATAATTAAAATAATGACTTTAATAATATAAAAACGAAGCGATGATGTTTGCACTATCATAAACCAAAGACGAAGGAAAAAACGAGACTTCGATAATCTCTTTTATTTGTGTTTCTGAAGAAATACCCCGGCAATTGCTATATAAAGGAATGCTAGGCTATTTTGGAATCTAAACCTTTTGGCTTGAAACTTTTAAATTCGAAATAAATTATTAATTAATGTCATGTCTACATTCATTGAGTGTCATTCAATTTAACATAGCTAATCTAAAGTTTTAAGAACAAAGAATTATCCAGTGAATATCATCCATTTCATTCACTATATCCAACAGAAGAAGATTTTTGGAAACAAAGAGCTAAATGCCACTTGCTGGAGGGGGTGACCACAACTCATGTTTCTTCCATGCAATGGCTTCTTCTAGAAACATAATCAACAAAATTGAGACTTTGTGACAGTATAGGCACATGGGTGTCGAACCAAGAGGATATTTGTTCGGTGGCAAAAAATTACTTCAACTCTCTCTTCGTAGCTAACCCGAACTGGTAGGAACTGAATTTATATGAGAATATTAAATTATATGCCTTTTTTTCTATTGACGAATTTAAAAAGGCCTTGTTTCAGATGCACCCTGACAAGTCGTTGGGACCAGACGAACATAATTCGACATTCTACCATAAATTTTGGTCCCCTGTGGGTATGGACATTTTTAATCCCTGCATTGGTTGGTTGAAGGAATTGTATTTCCCCCTAAAACTCAACATGACTCTGATTCTGAAATGTACCCACCTCGCTTTGATGAAGGGCTTAAGGTCGATTGATCTCGGTAATGTGGTTTACAAAATAATGGCGAAGGTGTTGGCCAATCAGCTAAAAGTTATCTTGCCTCTTATTATTTCTAATGCTGAGTCTCCTTTTGCTCCGAGGAGGTCTATTTGTGATAACATTCTAGCAGCTTTCGAGGTGATTCATTATATGAAAAGAAAGATGAAAGGTAAGAAAGGGAATGTGGCCCTAAAGATGGATATAAGCAAAGCATATGATTAGCCATCAACTAGAGTAATTTAGGCAGTTATGAATAATGAGGGTTTGATCCTCACTTTGTAAATATGGTAATGCTTTTTGTATCTACATTTCAGTATCACACCTTTGTCAATGACAAGTTAGTTGGGCTTATCTCACCCGGACGTGGTCTACGCAAAGGTGACCCATTATCACCCTATTTATTCATTATATGTGTTGAGGGTCTCTCTGCAATGCTGAAGGAGGCTGAGGCGAAGGGTGATCTTCATGGTTGTCGCATTAGTAAAGATGCCCCTAGTATCTCACATCTATTATTTGTTGATGATAGCTTTCTCTTCTTTAATGATAGTGAAGAATGTTATAAAATGCAAAATACACTTGAGACGTATGAGAGGATATTAGTACAGGTAATGAATCTCCAAAAATCCAGCATCTTCTTTAGTGATAATGTTCATGAATCCCTAAGACTGCACATCTCGAACAGATTAGCGATGTTTGCCCCTCTGAATATTAGAAGGTATTTGGGTTTGCCCTTTCTTATTGGCAAGAATAAAAGAGTGATCTTTGCTTTTCTTCAGGAAAGGATGTGGAACAGACTCAAGGTTGGCATACAAAATTACTCTCCATGAAAAAGTAATGATAAAAGACATTTAAGCCATCCCTACTTTTTGTATGAGCTATTTCCTAATTTCAGTCTCTCTATGCTAAGAATTGGAGAGAATGATGAACTCCTTTTGTTGGGGCACGAAAACAAATGGGGAAAGACGCATTCACTGGATCAAATGGAACACCCTCTGTATGATAAATGAGCAAGGTGGTATGGGTTTCCAGAGCCTACATGCTTTCAACTTAGCAATGCTAGGTAAGCAAGCTTGGAATTTCATCTCTAACTATCATACTCTAACTAGTAGATTGATCAAAGCTAAATATTTTCTGCATAGGAACTTCTTATCCACTCCAATTGGGGGATTGAGCCAAGTTACATTTGGGGAAGAGTATATGGTCATCACAATTCTTCCTCAAGCATGATTGTAGATGGCATATAGGAGATGGAAGCTCTATCAATATATGGCATGAACCTCGATTGAAAGATGATGCTAATCTCAGACTTTTCACCCCCATGATTGAGGGCCTAGAATCCCTACTTGTCCAAGACCTCTTCATTCCGGGGACTCGGGATTGGGACATTGAACTCATTGAAGATCTCTCCCGCCTAAGAGATGTTGCTGCAATTTTCAGAACTCCACCACTTCCACATGACAATCAAGACCGAATGATTTGACACTTTGTAAAGAACGGGCTTTACTCAGTCTGGTTTGAATTTATCATATCACTACCGTGACTCACACTAACTCCAGTTTGCTACTATTCTTGGAAACAGGTCCTCTCTTTGGAAACTAAGGTTGCCTTCACGTATTCATCTATTTCTCTGAGCATGCATAGGATGCCTCCCGGTCCCACGTTGTCTTGAGAGAGGTAGAAAATGCCACTGAATCAAAGTTGCCTAGGTGTAATATGGAAACTGAGACAATTCACCATGCACTATCTCTTGTGTGGAAAGAATCAGATTATATATTTTGATAGCGGTATCGTGGATAACAACCCACCAGTGGAGGCCTTTTTGCTGAAGTTTTCTTCTCTTTTCTTCAACCTCTCAACAAGGAACGCATCTCGAAACTTGGTACCATTGCTTGGATGGCTTGGAAACAGAGAAATGCATAGGTTTGGGCAGTCATTACACCCCAGCTCAGCTGTTGTTCAACAAGGGCTAGATTTTATCAAGGAATAGCAACATGCGAAGAGGAACCTCACAACCAGCTCCCCCACGCAGCTTGTGGCCCCTTCCATTTGGTCTCGGCCAAACCACATATGACTAAAATTCAACTTGGATGATGCGATCTTTGAAGACTTTTGCCAAGTTGGTGTGGGTGGTGTAATCCGAAATGAAGTTGGTTCGGTTGTGCATCCTTTCTCTCGAGTTATTCTAGGTTGCTTCACGCTAGCTGAAGTTGAGGCCCTGGCCCTTCGTGAAGCACTTATTCGAATCCTACAACTGGCTGAGTAATACCATGCTTGAAATGAATTGCATGTTATGATATACAATTTTAGGGAGTTTATGCAATTTGTGACTCTATTATTAGTATATATATTATCTTACCATGTATAAATGCTAAAGATTAGAATACATTGGTTACATGTATAGATGCTAAAAGCCTTGGGCGTTGGGGAGGCTATATGCTATGGCGATCTTTGTGAAATCAAAGGAAGAAACTTTTCAAATCTCTCTTAATATTTACATTTATCTAGTATTTTAACGTGGTATCGGAGCGGAGTTTTTATTTGATGCAATTCGAATAATTTTTTCTCTTGCCTTTGTGGGTTTCTCTTGTTCGGCGCACTCTGGGTTCCATCTTGGTGAACCTGACGTGAATTTCTATGGTGTTCTCTTGTTCTCGGTGTCATCTTTCGGTGTTCGGTTCTTGCTCTTATTTCCAGTGCCTTTTTCGGTTGTGGCTTTCAGCAATTTATAATTTTTGATGTTCCTGGTTTATGTCTTTTTTAATTTTCGGTGCAATATATTGTTTTTCTGGTGGGTGTTTGTTTGTGTGTTTTTCTTACGGTCCTGACTGAATTTTTGGTGGGATATTCTTTGTCTCTTGGTTACATCATGTCATCGGATATAAGTTGGAATCATTCACTATTTGGTTTCTTGGTAAAATTAATTCGGCTTAGGGTTCAGTTTAAATTATTTGTCAAAGGAAAAAAATTATGGGGTCATATTGATGGGAGTGTTCATGACTCAAAAGTCTTGAGGCTTTGTCTAAGTGAAATTCATGATGCTCGGGTTATGACTTGGCTCATAGCTTAGTTGAGGTCTACTTTTGTTTGCTCAATTTGAAGTATTATAAAGCTAGTAGTTGCTAAGTGGACTTATCTTAACACGGTTTACAATCGAACCAGCTCTCTTAAACGATTTCATTTAGAGTATGAGATGGCTAATTTCACCTGAGCGGTCTCTGATGAGGAGAATATTTTACGGTTTTGAAGCTCTTTGCAGGGTTGTATTGCGACGTTGTTTATCTTGAATGTTCATTTGTAGCTCTCTCTGTTGTCAGAAGTGCATGCCACCCACGACAAGCAAGAATCGATTCTTGATGGAGATTACAACTTGAGCTTTGAAGTGCGCGTTAATCGATGGTAGTCATCATCCCATCTCAGACCTTGTTTAGTGAACTTCTTCGTGAGGAAGCGCGTATCAGTTTTCAGCCATGGAACATCAGACTCTTGTTAGTGCACTTGTTTACGCAGCTTATCTTTGCCTGAGGAGACATACGAGTAGAGACATGCGTGCTGTTCAGTGCGTTAGTTGTAAAGCTTTTGGCCATGTACTCACAGATTGTCCCGAAGTTTTAGCAACTCTTTGCGAGAAACAAGGTCATATCATCTCTGCTTGTCCATTCACTCTGAGAAAGCAAAGATCGCGTATCATGCACTCCTTCTCGCCTCTGGTTTTCTTGCATTACTTTCTTGCCTCATTGGTTGTTCCTCTTCCTGCACTCCTACGGCCTTAGCAAACCCTGACCACACTCACTCTTGAAGTAATTTATGAGATGATCCTTTAATAGCTTCTTGTTTTGGGCTCTTAGGTACAATCCATCTGGTTTCATCTAAGCCATGGTATTTTGACTCCGGAGCCTCTAACCATATGACTAATACCGTTGTTCCTCTTTCTAATATCAGAAATTGTGATGGAAATCTGAAAATTAACATCGCTAATGGCAGCTCTTTGCCTATCAGTGTTGTTGGTGATCTTTCCTCTTCCTTAATTGATGTTTTTGTGTCTCCTGACCTCTCCACAAATCTTATTTCTGTTGGTCAATTGGTTGATAACAATTGTAATATCCATTTTTCCCGTTCAAGTTGTGTTGTGTAAGGTCAAGTGTCAGGGCAGATGATCGCGAAGGGGCCTAAAGTGGGATGACTCTTTTTTCTTCATGTTTCTCCTTCCACTTTTATTCCTAATTTTCCTTTACTTTCATTTGCATGTAATGTTGTTGGTTCTGGCAATAAGATGTGGCATGAGCGTCTAGGCCACTGACTTCCCCGATGTCCTTAAATACTTTGTTTAATTCTAGATTATTGGGAAATAAAGCATGTTCTTCTATTGATCTTTCTTTTGAGTTGTACATCATGCGAGCTTGGAAAAGTAAGTTCTACCTTTCCTCATCATGCATCTTGTGCCCCTCCGCAGTGTTTGAGCTTGATCATAGTGATGTTTGGAGGATTGCATGTTGTTTCTCATGCGCATTACAAGTACTTTGTTACTTTCATTTATGACTGGTTGCTTTGCCGGGTTTACTTCCTCCAGGCTAAGGGTGAATTTTTTTTCAGTTTTTCAGCGTTTTCTTGCACTCCTTGAGACTCGATTCTCTGCTAGCATCAAGGTCTTGCGCTCTGATTTTGGTGGCGAATACATGTCTAATGAGTTTCAGGTTTTCTTCAAAGCAAAGGGATTATCTCTCAGCGTTAACGTCATGACATGTGAAAATGGTGTTCTTTGAGAAAATCGTCCTTTCTTGATGTCGTAGAACTCTTTTAATTGAATCCTCTGTTCCTCCTCGTTTTTGTGTGAAGCTCTTTCCTCTCTTGTAGTTCATTTGATCCAAATATTTACCCTCTCCCCTACGATAAATCATGTTTCTCCTTTTTCTAAGTTGTTTGGTCATTCTCCTTTATATTCTGATCTTCGTACATTTGATTGTGTTTGTTTTGTGCATCTCTCTCCTCATGAACGACATAAACTTACTGCTCAGTCTGTTAAGTGTGTTTTTCTTGGTTATGTTATCCCTCACAAGGGTTATGTTTGTTACGATCCCCATGCTTCTACGGGTTTCTCGGAATGTGATCTTCTTTGAAAATCAATATTTATTTCCATCTCATGTTCAAGCCCATGTATGCATACTGTATCTCTTACCTATTTTTTTCTAAATCTCGACAATTGTGGAGCGGTTCCAAACTGGTTTGTGTATGAGACGTGGTCGACCTTGAGTCTGGTTCCACTTCCTTTGTGCCTCCTTGATCTTGACTTGGCCTTTAATCCACTCTGTTTCCACCCTTGTTCGTCGGTTTACTCGTTCTTCTCGACCCCCTAATTGGTATGGTTTCTTCTCTCCTATCTCTTTTGTCGCTACTTTATCCACTATTTCCATTCCCTCTTACTACAAACAAGCCATGGAACATGAGTGTTGGAAAATTGCAATGCAAGTAGAACTTCAAGCACTTGAGGAGAATCACACTTGGGATATTGTTCCTTGTCCTCCTACGATCAGAACTTTATTTGGGTAAATGAGTTTTTCTATAAACCGTTCGATGGCTCTTTGGATCGGTCACAAGCTACATGTAGCTCTGGGTAACAAGCAAGAATATGGGGTTGATTATGAGGAGACATTTGCCCCTGTTGCCAAAATGACCACATTTCGAACCATCTTTGTAAGACCCGAGAAAATTCCAATTTCTGGAAAAATGGCAAAATCTTAATTTTGGTGAAAACCGAAATTTTCTAATCTCGGATGGCGAAAGCAGTTTCAGTTGGAATCATCTCATGAGGAAATCCTAGCTAACACGTCGAATTTAAGTCGAGATTCGAAACAATAAATTTGCACGTTTTCGAGGGCATCGAGTATCGGGTGCAGAGTAAAGCGAGGAAATGTGATGTGACAAAAGTCACACATAACATGTACTCATGTATTTTATAATGTGCGTGAGTAGAGAGAGATGACAAAATGGACGAGGCGAGATAATCTCAAAGATATGCGAAATCCAAGATTTAAGAGCGATAGGTGAATAGTTAAATGATAATAAGACGAAATAGTGTATAGTGTCATCCTCTTCAAATTGAAAAGGGGAGAAAACTTGAGGAAGAGAAAACAATTTACAAAAGCTTGAGATTTGAGATTTTAGTGAGAAAGAGTGTGACTTCTCTCACCAGGATTCACAGGCGTCAGGTTAGTCGAGATTAGTGAGACAAGAAGGAAGGTGGCTCTCTGTGATGGGGTAACACATAGATCAGGTTTAAGGAGTTTAGACAAGCTCGAGTAGTGGGATTTTATCCCTACTTGAGTTTTACACTTTGTTTAAGTGTATTTATGATGCTTGAGTTGATTGAGGCCGTGAGTGGTCGTTTGATCGGTCCCAAATCTTGGAACCGAAGTGTGAAAATTATGAAACCCATTTGGTGCAGTCCGTGACTGTCCACGGATTGTTTGGGTTGTCTTTGGTATAATTTATGAAACAAATTGTATTGCTTGATGTGTATGGCTAGGAAATGGCTATGAATTCGGGTCCCAGTATGAGCCGTGTTTGATGATTGGCCGTGAGCGATGTAGGGTTTCTTGTTCATGTGAATAAATGTTGCAAATAATTTTTGTGAAATAATGTTTGGTTGAGTGAATTGATCAGTGCTCGTGTTTGTTAATTAAGCCCACGTTAGCTAATTTTTGGTGTAATGTGATGAGAATTGCATAACATGTTTGTGTGATTTAAATTATGTAAATATATGCATGATGATACTGTTGCATATAACAATAATTGTGTGAAATGATATAATGCATTTCATATGCACTGGGTAACCTAGAAATTAGGTGTGAGTGCATGACACGAATTTTCTGAAGAACGAGTATGATTGCGTAAGGAATTTCACAGGATGATTTTCCGGAGAATGGGGTTGAGAGACAATCCAACAGATCATTTCGGATGAGGACCATGAGCGTTCGGAATTTCTCAACGCGTGTACTCGAGAGGAGTAGTCAATATTTTTCTGAGCAAGTTCGGTGGTGTATTTCGAAAACAACGAGATTTGTTTAAAAATGTTTTTCTCATACATGGCTTAGGCGAGGTGTGGGAGTCGGTGAGGACTCGGGACATGGGGTTGGTCGTGTAGGCGTTCGAAGTAGGATCAGCATTTACTTAGATGTGTGTTTATTAGACGTGCATATGCACTTAGGTGGAGAAGTAACCCATTTAGGGTGATTCACATTTCTTGAGCATTAGGCACCTGTCGAGGAATTATATTTTAGGTGCGGGGCGTCTTGGGGGCGGCTCATCTTGAGGCGATTTTGAAGAAAAGCCGGGTTGTGACTTTGAGGTTCTTATGATATATACATGTATTAGAGTTTTAGATTTTTAATATATGTTGTATAAAGAGTAAAACTTTAACTCTTTGAAGCTATGGTATATAGTTGGTATGTTGTAGTATTGTTGTGTAGGCCCCAGTGACCATTTTTACTCATGTATATATTTTTCGTGTTGATGATTGGGACGGGTGGTTCTTGGGTAGAGCTCCAGTCTGGAGGCTCTACCCGATTTTCGTGGTGTGTCGGGTTACGAGCATTCCACAGTTTCATGAGGTGTGAGTTTGTCAGCGGTACACAAGGAAATGGGGCGTCACAATCTTAGCTATTGCTGCTTCACTGTCATGGCAACTACATCAAATGGATGGGAAGAATGCCTTTCTTCATGGTGATCTCCAGGAGGAGATTTACATGAAGCTTCCCTCTGGTATGACTACTTCTTCTCCTCATGATGTTTGTAAGCTCAGGCATTCTTTGTATGGGCTCAAGCAAGCGCCCCGCACTTGGTTTGAGAAGTTTCACAGTACTCTTCTTTCCTTCAGTTCTACACAAAGTCAATATGATTCTTTTCTCTTCCTTCACACATCTACGTCGGGTATAGTTATTCTCTTGGTTTATGTGGATGATATTATGTTCTTGGCTTAGCAGTGGTTTGGATTACTAAAGCCGACCATTTGTTTTGTCTGACTTTCCATATGAAAGATCTTGGTCAGCTCACATACTTCTTAGGATTGGAAGTTCATTATCGATCCCATGGCCTTTTCGTGAACTAGCATAAGTATATTCAAGATCTTATTACTTTGGCTGGTTTGGAGGACACTTCTTCTATTGATACTCCTATGAAGGTAAATGTCAAATACAGGAAAGATGAAGGGGACCTTCTGGATGCACCTACTCTCATCGGCGGCTTGGTTGGGGTACTATCTATGACACTACTTTCGACTTGATATCTCTGTCTTTGTTATGGTCGGTCAATTTATGTCTTCTCTCGGCATCTCCGTCTTCTTTGCGCGATTCGCCCGCATCATTTTCTATCTTCGAGGATCACCTACTGTGAGTTGTTTTTATCTAGGCACCTCTCTTCAACTTATTTAGCATAGTAATCTTGATTGGAATTTTGGGTGTCAGGATACGTCGATCTACTACAGGTTGGTTCTTATGTTTTAAAGTGATACATTAATTTCTTGGAGATGTAAGAAAGCAGTGAGTGTTTACAAATCCTTCTGCGAGGATGAGTATGTGTCATGTCTATTGCTTGTTCACGAAGTTGTACTTTGACTACGTGGTCTCCTTGGGGGCTTAGGTTTCCCCCAGAATCACTAATCTCTTGCGTCGCATTATACTGAGTCTTTATTCGATTAGCCAAATCATGTTTTCCATGAGCGCACAGCGCATTGAAGTTGATTGTCATTCTATTAGAGACGCTTTGAAGAGTCGGGTGATGTCTGTAGCTGCATGCTCTCTTCCCCCGATCTCAAAGTGGTTGATGTCTTCTTGAAAACTTCGACAACTGACGTGATTTCTTGTTGGCAAATTGTTGTACTTGACTTACAGTAATTTAAGAGGGATGTTACCGTATCTGATTTTAGGGTTTATGCGATTTGGGACTATTATTAATTTGTATATATATACACCATATGTAAATGCAAAGATTAGGAATACATTTAGTTATCATGTATAGATGCTAAGATTAGGGAATAATATTGAGTACCATGTATAGATGCTAAAGTATTTAGATAATTTATACGAGACTATATGTATGAGGATATTGAGCGGAATCGGAATGAAGCTTTCAAAATATCTCTTCCATGTACACATATTCTGTATTTTGACATTGTAAAGAGGTGATTACTGCATATTTTTAGTGGAGTTGATATCTCTAAATTTGGTGTTTAATAAAGAGTATAAGTCTCTACTCTCCTTGGGTGCCAACTTAAAATTGCTATTTCATTAGAGGCAAGCAAACAGGGTAGCACCGCTCTCGCTAGAGTCTTCTTGGTCCGCCACACTAGCTCTTCCCTTAGGCTTGAGGCTCCACCTTGTCTTGTGGAGGCCCTAACTTTTGATATGGCTTTAGTTTAATATATCCCCCACCCTTAGAGGGGTTTTTCATTAAAAAAAGAAAAAAAGAAAAAAAAAAAATTATTGGTTCAAATTATTTCTTGACCACAACTCTAATGCGGAGTTTATGGCTGTATTGGCCACTCTATTGCCATGTTGGAGAATGAGTTTGAGTTCAGGCCCAATGGACAACGGTTTGAGCAACACTTCCACTTCCATTGGGGCCTAATTGAACCTCTAAACCACCCCACATAACTCCCAACAAGACACGTGGCTAGTAACCATTTGTCCAATTACGTTAATTAGAACCATCTGCATCATCTGGTCTTCGCGTGACGTCATCATCTCTCTGAGTCCAAAGGGCTGTAAAGACCCATATCTAGCAATGATCTCAACTTTTTAAATGTGGTGTTTTCAAAGCGGTTCACCTTCCTTTCTTCAGAGATGGAGTACTAGAGTTCCAAGACATTCTTTGACTACAGCTTCCCTTGTTTTTCTTCTGCTGCCCAAACTTCATATTTTCTGTTTAACCACTCAAGATATTCCAATAATTGAAAAAAAAAAATCAAATATTAATTTAATCTAATCTATTTCAACCTTTTAAAATACGGGTTGAATGAATCTAAGAAAACCAAAAAGAAGAGAAAAAAAAAAGGTGGTCAACTTGGGTTGGCCGCCCAAATTTTCACCATCAATCCCAAATGCTCCACCCACAACAGTAGTTAATCATTCTCTTCTTTGAAGTTATTTAGTCCTCTAATTGCAACCTTACAATAATTAAAATTTGACAACATTAAATCAAAACTCATTTAAGGAACATTAAGTACTATAATATATTCGTAATATACGAGTACGAGATTAATACATTTCATATCTTGATAAGCTATATACTATTTATGTAAGGTGATATGTTACTTCCTATTTCGTTGTCTTTTAGCAAAATACTCAAGTTGTATTTAGAATATTCTATACTAACTTAGCAAAAAATAAATATCAGCGTGTTAAAACAAAATTACAATAACATTATCCTGATAAGAATACTAGTAAGGCAATGAAGGCGATTCACTCAATCAGGGTTTATTTGAAAAGAAATAAGAGGAGGTAGGCCCCTTGATAAAAGGAAAAAAATAATTTATAATGGAGTATGGCTCACCCATCTCATCTAATTATATCAACATATCAATACATGCTGAAAGCGAAGTCCAAAGACGACGACTTGGATGGCCTTCTACCCAACCTAGCCACATACAAAATATTTCTTCTCCAACACTTCCATCATAATTCAAAAAAAAAAAAACATTGGGTAATTATTTCAAAAATTATTAAGAAGATTTATCATTTATTAACTTATTAAAAAAAGTATTTGAATATGTATTATTATTTTTAACTACGCTTTTTAACGTATATTAACATATATTACATGATAGATTTTCTGGATTCTTTGTTCAATCATATGCATATCTCACCCCTTTTTCACTTAATTCAAGCATAGAGTGTAAATATTATCATTTTTCTTATTCATTATTGATCATAGGTATTATTTATATGGTGGTTCAACTAATTGGAAATATGGAAGCGTAGAGTCGCTGAACACGTACATATAGCCTGCAACGTCTCTTTCATAATACGATAGTCGATACAAGATAGCCACCAAGATGATTACGGTATTGTTCGCATCCATCTTAACTTCTTGCCCTGAGGACTTAGACCATGGTCAGAGTGTGATTACGGTTTCAACCCCATTGATCGTTATAAGTGAGAATCTCTAATGAAAGGGGCACAAGACGAATCTTCTTAGCTTTCTCCTCAACATGTGTATATTTGCATCGATCTTATCTCCATCTCCAAGTCTCAACGAGATTGTTGTTTGATTAATTTTATCTTATTTCAAAATTTATTTTTATATATGCGACTCGTATTCATCAAATAAAGCTTATTCTCCCCTCCCCTATCTAGACGCTTGAAAAGGCACAGATACTAATCCCTAAGAAAATTGACTATCTAGTATGTATCTGTTCCCAGTTTTCCAGTTATGTCACCTTCTTTTCTTCTCCTTTCATTCCCTTGCTTTCCCGCCAGAATCGTACCGGACTCTTTAACCGAATTAACCGTCGATGACAATAACAACACGTGGCGCTTTTTCGAGAAGTTCCTCGATGCCGGGAAGGGAAGCCACGTGACAGGCATGTCAGACTCAAAAGTACTTTCAACGTTTCAGTTAATATCTCTCTCCGACACAGATTTCACCAATCCGTATTCGATTCCCGGTTCGAGTCCGCCGTCATCACGTACCAGACGAATTTCGGCTTGCCGGTCACCGGAAATCTCGACTCGGAGACGATCACCACCATCGTGTCGCCGAGGTGCGGCGTCAGCGACACCGTGCCGCTCCACGACGTGCACGGCACGCGCCACTTCGCGTACTTTAACGGGAAGCCACGGTGGGCTCGGATGACTCCGATGACCCTCACATACTCCTTTTCGCCCAAGGACATGATAGAATACCTGAACTCGTCGGAGGTGAAATCGGCGTTCAAACGAGCGTTCTCCCGATGGGCGTCTGTTATTCCGGTGAACTTTACGGAGAGCAGGGAATTCGTGAAGGCGGACATAAAAATCGGGTTCTACTCGGGGGATCACGGCGACGGAGAGCCGTTCGATGGGGTGCTGGGAGTGCTGGCGCATGCCTTCTCGCCACAGAACGGGAGGTTCCACTTCGACAAAGCCGAAACGTGGACCGTTGATTTCGAATCTCAAAAGTCAAGGGTGGCGGTCGATTTGGAATCTGTGGCGACCCATGAAATCGGTCATGTCTTGGGCCTGGCCCACTCTTCGGTCAAAGAGGCAGTCATGTACCCAAGCTTGAGCCCACGAACAAAGAAAGTGGACCTCAAGCTTGATGACGTGGAAGGGGTCCAGGCTCTTTACGGGGCTAACCCGAATTTCAAGTTTAGCTCTTTGATGGAGTCAGATATTTCTGCAAATCGGGCCTTTGGATTTCAAATCCGACCGTCAATGTGGGCCACGTCCACCACCTCCGTGGTAGTGGCGGCTTTAATATTCTCTTTGTGGACGCAATGACATACACAAAACAACTTATGATTGATTGATTGATTGTTTTATTTTTTCATTTTCCACTTCTGTAATTGTAAAAATATTCATACACAATGGATTTAAAGGTTTTTTTTTACATTATTATAGTTTGTTAGGTTATTTTTTGACGTCTTAGGTGGAAGGCTTCCGAGCATATAAGACAATAGGAGTGGGCTTACAAATTAAATTGGCCCGAATGAGGCCCATCGGAAGTGTTGATGAAGTCCAATGGTTCCACTCATATTTTTCTTTCAAATATATATATTTTTTATATTTACTCATTTTATATTACATCCTATCAATATTATTTTCTTATTGGAACTCAAGCCTGAAACATCTATTACATCCATTCCCTTTTACCTAACAAAAAAAAAAAAAACCATCAAGGGCTTTTCTTGCAAAATGTTTTCAATTAAATGTTTTAAAGATTTTTAAAAACAAAAAAAATTAGGGGCTCTAGAAGTAAAAAAAAAAACAGAAGAAGGGTCTATTTGGTTAGAGTTTTTAAAAATTATTTTTTATTTTGAAAAATAATGAAAACAAGAAAACATTTATGGTTTTCATTGTTTTTTATTTAGCCGGTGCTTAGTTCTCCAATTTAAAGATAATAAAAATAACATTTTCAAAATTCGAAATAAAATTTTTGTGCGAGTTTGGTCGAAAAATAATATTAAAAAGAAAACAAAGGACTCATTTTAAAATTTTGGCCGAGGACTCTGTAATATGAGCCACTGTTTCTGCTAAAACCCTAAGCCCTAACTCGTCTCGCTGAAGGACTCAATTTGTGATTGAAATTTTTGTAGATCTTCTTCCCATCCTGTAATGGCGACTTCGTGCAATAGATTTATCTACAGAACGTCATATCTGCCCGTCAAATCTGCTATTGGAAACGGTCGAACGGCTTCCGTCAATAGATCTGCCACTCCGACATCTTCGCCATTCCTCTCCAAACCTTAGATCCACTGTATCTCCTCTTCCTCGATTCTCAGCTTCCAGGTCACTGAACCCTAACTTTCTTTTTTCCCCTGTTTTTTCTCGGTAGTCTCTCTTTGGTTGCTCAGAAAACGGAGGAAACATATGGAAGGTGTTTTTTTTTTAATACATGGAACGAGAAGTTTTGAGTTTCTGTTATAAGTTGTTTTCAATTTAAACGAAGAATTTGAAATCTTTGAGTCAAGTAATTAAATAAATACATTGTTCTCTGATTTTGTTTACTCCTCATTTCTCCTTTGTTTTTATTTTTATGCATTTTCTCAGCAACCAAACTAGTACAATTGAAAGCGCTAGATTTTGGAAATGAATTATTTCTCTTTACTTCTGCTTGCTACTTGTTTCCCCCGTGTCTAATCTTTTGAAACATGAAAATTTTGCATTAGACTTAGTTAAGTGGACAGTTTGGTTTATAGTTTCTCAGATCTTATTACCTTTCTTTGGCAACCAGAAAAATCAAATGTATCTTTTCTGGTTTCAGCCTTCGATATTAATTTTGTGGCAATTCGTTTGTTCCATCAATAGGACTGAAGGGAGACTCGGATGCATTCAGTCTCTGCACCTCCTCCACAGTGCAGTTGCTGCAGCCAGAATGACATCATGTAGCGAGGCTCGACGTCAAGCGGTGCAAAGCTCTTTCCCAGAATTTTTACTCACCGTACCTATCCGGCCTCTAGTACTGTTATTTTGTTTTTAAGTGTGAGTCTTTGCTTCTTCTCCTACTGCAAATAAAGTTTTAGATGTTAACTTATTGGCTCATTGATGCTTAGAGTGTTTGACTCATGGAGTGTCTGATTCCATGCAATAATTGTAGAAATTAAAGGCCTATGATTAAAGCATATGTGATTATTTGGAATTAGCGTGTAGTTCGTAGAAGTGAATTACGAATTCAATTAGTTTCAAGGCCATGTAATTTGTGTTTGTTAGGAGGAAAAATACTGGGCAGTGAAATTTTTTTATTTGTTATCCTTCTTGACAGGTTAGTGACAAGAATCATGTTTCTAACTTACGCATAAGGATGGATAGCATCTAGAAATTGTGTAAATAAATAATGGGAGAAACTGACGAGATAGGACTACCAACCGAGGTCAGCACATTATGAACAACTTGTAAAGGATACCAAATGTATAAATTACTGCTCTTATGCTGTAATTGGTATTTTTGTTCTAATGTCAATGAGGGCAATTGCTCATGGTGAAAAATTTAAGGATTTTGTTCTGAATATTAAATTGTCTGAATTGATATCTTTGTCTATGTGCAACATTCCTAACCTTTAATTCATGTTAATAAAGTCACCCAACTTGGACATGACACTGAGTTTTGAAACTATTATAATCCTAAGTTTTAAATTTCCTTCAATTCCCTTAGACTAAGTTGCAGATAATGTGGCAAGCTTTTAAACCTTGAATACACCAAGCATGGACCAGGCCCTGAAAAAAAATATATAAATGAAAAAAATTCTCCAAGCTAATACTTAGGTTCCTTATTCATGTCCGTGCAATAAGCTGCTTCACAAGTATACTAATTGGGGAAATGATTTGGGGGTAAAAGTGCATTGATAGGGTATCTAGTAGAATCTGATCGGACTATTTGGTTCGTGCAGGCACATGAGTTCCCCATTGCTTGAAAGAAATAAACTGGGATTTTACAGGACCTGCCAATTAAGCGTCAATATCAAGTATGAATGTGCTGTTAACAATCTTTAACATTCTGTATTGGATGGAGGAAATCCAAACATGTATCTAGAGTTTCCATCAGTTTTCAATACCTTTTGATTATATTCTCATGACATTATCAGGGAGAGGACAAGCCACTCTGAAGCGTAAAACATGAGAATTTTTTTGTTTTATTGGACATTACTATGTCATGAGGTTCCCTACTTTATTTTTACCTTTAATTATTTTATTTATGGAATTAAATTTTGATATACATTCTGGAGAAATGATTGATTTTGGTGCTGGATTTCTGTTTTATCAATTTCAACCTTTGTATTAACAATAGATACACATACTTGCATGAGAAGGCTCAAGAATGCTATGTTGTCTACTTTTAGATGTATGTGGTCCAGGATTATTGAAATGTGAATCTTGAATGCTTGTTGAAGTTATAATAAGAACAATCTTTTCATATTCCTTATCATTTGTGTTATGAGCTTTAAATTTTTTTATGCTGTCGTTCTAGGTTTAAATCAGCTTGTTTAAGATCTTGCTCAAGTTTTGATAAATTTTTTAGGTAGCTGGGGAGGGAGCCCTACTATGGATAACGTGCATAAACAGTGTTACTTGGTTTTGAGACTCATTAACTAACATATTAGCTTGGGAAGAAAAGCAGAAAGGGCCAAAGCCTTTTTATGACATTTTGTTTGGTAACCTTTTTCATGGTGTGATCCATATTATCTTGATAAATCACTAGAAGTCTGGATTCTGATGATAATGGTGAATTTTGAAGTGATGTTACCAGTCTGATATTATCTTACTAATTACTGCACTTTGCTTGATAATTCCTCCTACTTGAATGTTTGAAAGGACAAAAGGAGACTAACAAACAGAAAGATTAAACATTATACTTGTATCTATGCATATCTATCTAATGACATTTCTTGTAAAATCGAAATATGACCTGCTACTAAAGCCATAGTAGATGCAGCAATAAAATCTTGTGTAGCTTTCTCACTATACAAATATGATGTTCTATTGATCATTCCAAACATTCCCCATTAGATTCTGATGGAGCATCTTGATTTGTACATTGGTCAGGCTTAAAGAGAGTGTGAGGCAATAAGCCAGATTCTTGAAGTTCTTTGTTTTAGTTTTAAAATGTTTTGCATTGAATAATTGTGTATAAGTTAGAAAGAATTCTATAGTAACAGGCTACTCCTTTTCCCAGATGGAATTGATGGTACGTGAGACATGCCTGGAGGTGGGCCCTGTCATTTATCATCAGCATGTCTTAGAATGATTCCCAGACCCTTTAGATCGTAATCTCATGATTCATCATTAATAGAATGAATACCTTGTTTGGCCATTTATGCTATATGCTGGAGACAAATTATATTAATGATAGTGAATAAAGGTTTAGATTATCACATTGTGTGTCATTGGTTTGTCAAACTGCTTTACCAATGCAGCTCTTGTTTTTGTTAGTAATTTTATTGATGAATCATACTCTCTGATTCGGATCTTGGTATTGTTTGTTGCATTAGAGCTTGGTCTGTCAGTTCCGAGGTGACTTTGACCATTGCGTGAAGGAAAGTTACTCCTGCTGTGATTGGAAATGCAAGGTTTTGTAGCTCTTCCTAACAGATTTCTCCCAGTTTATTGAAACTGCTCAAATGCCAGGAGGCACTAAACCTGATTTTTATCATTCCAGATCCAAAGAAGATGTTCCATGAGAAATAATTGGGGAAAGGATTGCTTTGTTTATTACTTAAATATGTTTAGTTGGCAAAATGTTTTACATTTTCTTCCATAAAACCCTGTTATATCTGCCTGATATGTTTTATTTTCCTTTTGCTTGGGTTTTTCTATTGTGGGAGTGTTGCAACAGATGCCTAATCTACTCACTCCTCTGATTTCCCCTACCGTTCAACATCTAAAACATGTTGTAATTTCTCTTAACAGATAACCGGGTTGATGATTTTTTTTTTTTTTTTCCTTATAAAAGTTTCTTTCTACATGAAATTGAATTTGATGAACAGGAAATTCTTTACTTCTAAGATCTTGAAGGGTCAATTCAAATTCAGATTGGCTTGGGCCTAAGAAAATTTTTGTAAGTAAAAATGGTCACAAAGGGAGGCCTCAGTAAATTTGGTTCTCGAGATAGTCAAAATAGTAGGGCATTTGGACTTAGCCGTATGGGTGTTCACGTCCAAAGAGCAAGGCCAGCATGAATTTGTTTATGGCGGTGTCTCCAAAATCGAAGGCATTGGGTGGGGATATCTCCATTGCAACACTGTGCTGGTTGGTGGGTTGGTTGGCTGAAATATGCAGCATTGGTGGCCAATCATTGGGCTTGTAGTCTCTTTTGTCTCAAGCATAACAATGTTGTATATGTTTTCTTTAAGGAACAAATCACGATAACCACCCCCATTTTGTTTGTTTGTTTGTTTCAAAAAGCATAAGACGACATTATGCCATTTTCTCCATTTCCTTTTGTCAAGCCTTAAAAAACGTCAGCATTGTGTCTCCATGTCGAAAAGCATGTTGGCCTCTCCATTTCTCTTACTCTGTTTCACAATTTCCCTATTTTTTTTCTTTCATCATCCAAACAAGCCCCTGTGGTTATCCACTTTTTTGTCTCAAGCATCTAACCATATCAATGCATTAGATGCAGCTTTCGGCTTTCTTTGTTCCTACTTGTTTCTATGCAGCATGAATCAGCATCAACCTCCTCCTAATCGTCCAAACATAGATGAACCTGCCTTTTGGGCTAGGTAAACTCTTCCATTCTTTTTTCTTGAAATTAGACATTTGATGATTGAAGTTTAAAGCAACTGTCAAACTTGATTCTCTCCATTAATAACATTTTTTATTGACATCTATTTACTTCGGATTACATCATAGAATTCTATTATGTTCCTCACAAATTTGTCCCTATTGGAACTTGAACCTAAAACCCCTTCTTTTTCTTATGTCAGCCTAAACTCTTAACCACTTGAACTAGGTCTCATTAATCCATTAACAACACATTTGATTGCTGCTTAGGCAATTTTTTTAATATTTATTTTCCTCAATAGAGCTCATCATATCAAAATTGAATGATTGCTTAAAATTATGTTTGGTTGCTAAAAAATGGAAGAGAATGGAAGGAAAAAACATAGAAACGAACTCTTAAAGGAAAGAAAAAGAAGTACGTCAAAAACCTTAATTTTTAAGTTTGGCAATTGAATTTTGCAGTAAAAGAGATGTCAATACTCATTCCATCATAGAAGAAGCTGGAATGACATTTTCCACCTCAATCCAGCTGCAGCCAGCTCCTTTTCTCACCCCACTGTCCCTCATCATCTTCCTAACCACACACACATCTCCCCATTTCCCATAACATGCATACATGTTAGACATTATTACATACACAAACTCATTGTGACCCTCCAATTCAATCACCTTCCCAGCTGCAACTTCTGCAACCTTCAAATCCCCACAAGCTCCACAAGCACCAAGCAAAGCCCTCCACACCAGTCCACATGACCCGAACCCCAGTTCGGATACGCCCTGCCCTCCAGATTCTTCGCCGCCCCAGCGAGCCGGATCATGGAGCACAATGAGGCGCTCGCTGTCGGTCTCGATCCCATACTTTCTATCATAGACTCAGTATTGATGGCAACCGTAATGGAACTTGATTGGCGTGAGCATGCCAATAGAACGTTAAGGAATGTGATTCCATCAGGTTTCAAGTCTTTTTCACTCTTCAGCTGCTTGAACAGTTTGATCACTTCAGTGAAGTTGCCATTGTGAGCAAAACCAGAGATCATCACATTCCATGTTACCAAATTCTTTTTGGGTAGTGACTGAAACAACATTTCAGCATTCTTTACCTGCCCACATTTGGAATACATGTCAATGAGAGCACTTCCAACAACTATAGACTTGTCCAAACCATACTTTATAGTGCAACAATGAATCAACAACTCATTTAAGGTTGCAGACCTGCAATGCCACTCAAAATGCTTGAAAATGTGAACTGATCCATTTCAATGTCTTTTGCCTGCATTCTGGTGAACAAGTCTAGAGCTTCCCATGAACGATCCCGGTTTACATATCCGGTTATTATGGCATTCCATGAAGATGAATTTGGGTTTAGCATACTTGACAAAATCCGAATCGCGTCTTCACGTTACAACCAGCAAAGCATGATCACTCCATTGTATGAGATTGTATCAGGTTCAGGCATGTTCCTAAAATACCCGAATGCTTGTTCAAGTTTTCGGTTTCGGGCACAGGCAGATATCATTGAATTCCATGAAATAACGTCCTTATCGATTATGTTATCGAAGACCCGAATAGCTTCTTTCACATGCCCGCATTTTCCATACATGTCGAGCAAGCAATTCGCAACAACATCACTCCATTCTAGTCCAAGCTTCAAAATTTTGGAGTGAATCGACTCTCCAAGCCGCAACAGACTTAGTTTGGCTGATGCAGCTAATGCGGCAGTGAATGAGAAAGCATCCGGGCAAATATCAGACCTCTCAAGCTGAAGAAACAAACCCAGTGCCGCACGAAACTGCCCGGAATGCGCATACCCAGAAATCAAAGAATTCCAAGACACTACACTTGGTTCAGGCATTTCAACAAACACATTGTGTGCATCTTTCAGTGAGTCAACTCTGATGTAAAAATTGAGGAGGGCAGTGGAGACGAAGACATTGGAACCAAACCCAGATTGCAGAATATAGGCATGAAGCTACGAAAGGGATCAAGCTCCAGGTTGGTTGAGGCTCGGACCGTGGAGTAGAGTATAGGCATTTGGTTTGGCACCAGCCTCAGATAAGGCAATCTCAGCTCTTGTAGCCACCTTGCTTGACTGTGAGTGCCCAAGTGAGATTGCTCCATTCTTCATCCTCTCCCTCTTTTTGGAGGGAAATTCTATATACATGGTTTCCATGAATGTACCTCCGAAGAAGAAGAATAAAGGACTGGTTTTGGTTTTGGTTTTGCAGACACTTCTGGACCAACTCTGAGAAAGATCTTTGCATGGCTTTGCAAAACCTAACATTGTTACATTATCTACGCTGTTTCTTCACTTCCAAATGCTGCTTGTTCTTTCCTGTGTTCATTTTCCTGGATTATAGTAAAAAACGCAAGCCTAATGTACAAAATTTTAGGGCATGTTTGTTTACCTTTTTTTTTTAAACTGTTTTTGTTTCAAAACGAATAATGGTAACGTTAAAACAAGGGTAATATATTTAAATTAAATTCTTTTATTGGAAGAACACGCTGAATTACCAAATCTCGCAATACGCTTAGTAACATTAAAACGATATTTTATGCTTAAAATTGTTCATAACAACATTTAATGAAAAAAATATTATTCATGTTTTCCTTATTCTCCTTCTTGATCAGAACAAAAAAAATGGTTTTCAAAAACTATGAATCAAATATGTTTTTCATATTTTCTTTGTTTTCCTTATTTTTAAAAACAAAAAACCCGTTTTCAAAAACATACCCAAAATTATGTTCTTTGTATTTTAAAAATTGTTCTCAAAACCAGTTTTTAAAAAGTGAATAAATTAATTTGGATGCCAAATTATTGACCAAAGTAAGTCGTAATTTGCTAAAAGTCGGTGCTATGATTAGCAGCAATTGCCTTGAAAATTTTCAAATGTCGGTGCTATGGTTGTTTGCCTTTGATTATATAGACTAAAACCCCTCAAAATTAATATAATTAAGGGACCTTACCTTTCTTACTTTGCTGTCCCCATGTTAAAATTGGATAGGCTTTGCTTTAACGGAATAAAAAGTTTCTTTTGTGTCATGATTCAAAATTTTGGGTTAAGTGCATGACAACTGCGAGTGCACATGTGTCATAAAAGTAGTAAAGTGGATGTAAGTCGGTCTCGTTCCACGGAGATTGATAAGAGTGAAATCAATACCTGACTACTTAAGGTCCTTACTATTTGAATTTAAAATGGATAATGAGTTTAATCTAGAAATTAATTATCATTTCTTGTAAACTATTATATGGCGGAAATAAATGATAACAAAAAAAAAAAAAATTACTAGACTAAATCGGTTTCTTGTGAGAAATGGACACTATCGAAGAAATCTTGTGGCTTGACCAATTCTGCATTAAAAATGCATTGCTCTGTTTTACTGATGGGTTTGGATTTGTCCAAGATTGCCTAACAATGCCATTGGATTTCTCCATGTTCACTGGCTAAGGGTCTCCTTCTTTTCTCAAAGACAAGGATTTAACCAGCTACTTGTATTTTTGAGCTTCTTGTAAGATCTGGTATTTTTCTTTCTCAATACTTAAATACTACGTTTCTTGAGGCTGAATCTTTGCTTCCCTTCTGAGTTTTTGAAAAATTTCTACCATCTAATTGATGACTCATCCTTTAAATCCAATGGTTCTTACTTCCGCTTGATTAGATCTGCTAACACGAGGTTGGGAACTCCCCTTTAGATTAAGGTGAAATATCTGATTATTTATATTGATAAATGCTCCCCTCCAACATCAATTATGAGTGAAAAGGGAATTTATCGAAATGAACCCTCAGATCTTAGTAGTTCATCAATGATAGTCTAACATACCCACAAGTGAATGCTCCAAGCTCTCAGGAATTTCCAACTCTGTGTCACGCAGAAGACATCCTAGAAATCGAAACCAAAAGCGCTCAGCTAGGCGGTATTGATCTTGTAGTGGGAACTGATAGGTTCAAGAACAACATCAATCAAATAAATCCCAATCAAATGTTCTCTCTAAATTACATAAAAAACGCGTAACTAACGAGTATTAAATCAATCTAGCGAAAGCTGGGTTCTAATCTTGCATTACAACCAACAATAGATCATTGATCAGATTCACCTTGTAGTGCCAAATATCTTCTTGAAAAATGGGTGAGAAATTTGTCTAGAATCATTAATTTCAAGCGGCATTTGTATTAAGAAAATCAAAGAAGTTAAATCTAGCTTGACATTTCTACATCGTTCGCGGTCGAGATCGAGAAAAAGAAGTAAAAGAAAATAAAATCTACTCTAAAATATACAATGAGTCCTTCTCCTTTCCCGGTTACGGGTATCGAGCAGAGCTCTTTCTTGCCTCCAAAAGATATTATAGCTTGTCAAAAGAAAATGGATTTAATTCCAAAAAGCTCCGAATTGGATTTTGCGAAAGAGCCAGCCCTCTTGTCTCATGTCGCGACCTCAAGCGAGTATCGCGACACAGTTCTCTCATTTGTACTTTTCGTTCGGTTGCGACACGATAACATGTCGTGACTTGGTTCCTTCTGGTTGCTGAGTAGTGGTCACGACACATCAATTATAGTCGTGACCTTGTTGGCTTAGTTATTTTCAAAAACTGATGTCGCGACCATAGTTCCATGTCGTGACCTTGTTCCTCCTTCCTTTCTATTGCATTTTGAGTCACAACCTCAGTTTTTGGTTGCGACCCTGTTTTTGTTGTCACCACTTTAGTTCTGAGTCAAGACTTCTTTTCCTTGTTGTATTGTATGTCGCGACCTCAGTTTTAGGTCGCGACCACATTTATGGTTCCTCTTGCCTTAACTCTAAATTAGCGACTTCATTTTTAGTTGCGACACAGGATTTTTATTTACTGGTACTTCTTCAGGTCGCGACCTAAATGATTGGTCGTGACCTCCTTTGAGGTCCTTGACTAATAAAGTGGTCGCAGCTTCAATTTTATTGCAGGGACTTCGTTTGTGGCTCAGTTTCATGTTGCAACCTCAAACTCCATGTTGTGACTTTCAATCCAATTTCATGTCGCGACCTGAACAGTATGTCGCGACCTCAAATTGAGTCCTTCATTTAAGAACTAGTTGCAACTTCAAATTTTCTTGCAGAGACCTCATTTGTGGCTTCATCAACGGATCAACGTCGCGACCTCAGATTGGCGTCACGACCTCAGTTGTCTTCAATTGGCGTCGCGACCTCAGTGTGGTGTCGCGACCTAAGATTCTACCTTGAATATTTATGTCGTCTCAACAACGATTTCTTAGTCGCAACTTCTATTACTGGCTGTCTTGGTACTTCTAATTGTAGCCTCAATTTCCAGTCACGACTAATTTGATAAAGCTTTCTATTTCTCTCCTCAAAAGCCCAGTGCGGTGATGTCGTGACCTGGAAATAACTGAACTGACGAGCTTCTTGTTGCGACTCCAATTTTAAGTTGCGACATCTTTTCTGCTTTGAGGCTGCTTTCTTCTGGTTTTGCTGGGACCTTCGATTCTACTGTAATTTTCTGCAAAAATTGAATTTGAGTAAGATATCCATATTTCTGCACATGAATCTATACTTATCTTGCAAAATACTTCAGAAAAATGGATTAAAATCAAATGAGTTTTTGGACTCATCAAATTCCCCCAGAACCCAAATTTTGCTTGTCCCTAAGCGAAGAGAAGAAAAGAATTGTTTGTCCTCAAATAGTGAGCTTTATTTAAGGACATTTTCTTATTCAAACCACAACTTTATCCCACCTTGTAACTTGAAAAAGGAGGTAGCAACATCCTTTTAAACTTCAGTTTCTACTGAGGAAAAAGGAATGGTTTCAACTTCTATCACAAATAAAATGATGAATTCTGCATTTACACAATTCAGTCAACAGATCTTGTTCTGTGAGTATGTACAGGTCTTCAATCCTTTTCATCTTTTTGTTGAATTAGTTAATCTTCTGGGAATCTCCTTAGAAAATTAGTCAAGGTCCCATAGGCTTGTTTTTCATATTGATCTCCACTAATGTAGGTAAATTTAACCTTCGAGATCAAAGAGGTCTTTCAGACTTTTAATGTTAGGCTTAGGTAATTAGGTAGATAATTGGAAAATTGTGGTTGCAAATTACCCAGATTCCACTCTTCCTTTCTATCTAATCGCCTTCAGATTTCATCCTTTTTCTTCCTTGTAATATAGATTCTCCTCAATCTTGGTCTGGTACATCTTTTTTTTCATGGCATTTTGATTTGCCACCTGCACCTTATCAAGCCAGTTCCCTTTTTCTGGAACTCTTTTTGTTTTTCTTTCTAGGAAAGGGAATAGTGCAATGTTTTGTCTTCTTAGACTTTCTATCACTCTTAGAGAACTTTGGGCTTAGCAACTCTATACCAGTTGGCATTGGGGTACTAGGTGTTAAACACCCACCTTGATCTTAATTGTTCAAGGAGATAGGCCACAAGATAAAACTTTATTCTTCTTTTCAATCTGCTTCTTTTTTCTCTAGTTCTTGGGTGACTTCTCATCTTCCTTGTAATGTAAGGAAATATATTCCCCCAAACTTGTTTCTTTCTTTACAACAAACCTTGTTGTTCTGGAAACTGGATAATTTGGGGTTCTTTGTTGCAGGATTACTTTGAGGGGACTCGGGTTTTTAATTGCTGCTAATTGAAGAAATCAGGCTTGTTTAGATCAAATCAGGGACTAGAGTGTATGCCTTAGCATATAGTGAGGGTAGGCTTGGAAAGGCTCAAACTTCCAAAGATGGCCTCTATCACTTCTTGTCAGCTGTTTTTACCTAGGATTTCGCCTCAACTAATAATCTTACAAGTTCTAGGACCCGTATCCTAAATTGTGAATCCCCAGAAGATGTTACTAATTCTTTTCAAGGTTTCAAAATTTTACCAGACCATGTGTCTTGTTCTTTCAAGACTTGTATTGACTCCTTTGTTTATATACAAAACTTCAATCATTTATTTGTTCAGCCGAGTAATATACCTCTTCTATTTCTGATTTAAACTTGATTTCAAGTAATCTTTGCAACTCCTAGAATTCATTTCTTGATGTACTTGCCTTTTTTCTTTCATTTGTTGTTCTTGGGATAAAAACGGGGTGGTCATTTGGTGTTGTTCGGACAAGGCTCTCATGTTTTTTCATGCAAATAATTAATGAAACAAACCACACAATTCAGCATATCGGTTCATGAACCCCAAGCGTCAATTTGTTAAGCAAGCGGAATTTTATTTGATAAATATCAAACATCTCCAATGCTTTGTACAATCTGATTTCTCTATCTATACAAAAACTATTACCCAAAATTACAAATAAGGCGTATCTAATCCAAGGAAAATTCTACATTTCTTGATCTAAATCCCATGCCTTATCTAAGGTTGTAGCTCACCTTTGCTCGGTTCCCCTTGTCACAAATTTGCGCGAGAAGGAAGGAGTTGATAGCGGACGATTAAACAATTGAGCCTTTTCGCCTCCTGCGGATGATGGGGGTTGGTTAGCCCTTCTTCCAATTCCCTTCCCATCATCCATTTCTTAATGTGAGAGTGTTTTTGGAATCATGGCGGAATTGGTTTGTTCAGGCTCATTCATTCCATACGCTCTACATTTGCACCCATGGAACTTGTCTTTTCCTTATTCTCCTTTTCCTTCATTTTTATTGTTTATTCTTTTGTGTCTTCCCATCCTTTTATAGTGACCTTGATTCTCTTGAGATGAAGAAGCTCTTAATTCTCTTTTAATATTCCTGATGAATGAATTAAGTGAAATTATTCGGGCCAGCGCCTGGCTATTTCAACGGAGATTTTAAGAAAGAATGAGGAAAACTTGAAGGAAGTTTGTCGTTTTCTAGAGGCATTGAATTTCTTTAATTCTTCTTTCAACAATACAGCGACCTAAACCCGATTCCTTTACTTCGGTTGGGTTTTACGGTTACGTATTAATAAGCAGTTTAGGTCGGGGTTCAAAATGATAAAGTCGAGTGACGAAAGTTTGAATGAATTGAAGATGAGTGGAAGTTGGAATGGAAGTTGGGCTCAATGTCATGATTGCGACATGGGGAGTCGCGACATTAAATTTCGAGTCTCTTAATTAATGATTTTCAATAAATGCTATCTCTAATGTTGCGATGCCCAAATGAAAGGTTTAAAACCTATTTTTATTTAGATTTGGACAATTCTGGTCGCGACCTAAAAAGTTTTGTCGCGACCTGAGATGTGGTCACGACAGAGGAATTGATGTCACGACCTGTTCTTCCAACTTGTTGCTTCAATGTCCAGCTTCTTGGTCGCGACCTATGAATTGATTTTGTGACCAGAAATCTATATAGTCTCCAAAAATCTATGTTGCGACCAAGAAAATTTCCAGGTCTCCTTGAACAATTAAATTCCCAGCAAGTTCAATTCACCAAATCCAATCAAAACAAGTACAATTAAATTCACATTCATCATTCAAATATTCAACGAATCCATTGACTATGCATCGGTTAAAATTTAAGCACAAAAATAAAAATATAAAAAATTCCCAAACTCAATCATGTTATATCGAGACAAAATTCAATAAATTAGAGAAGAATATCTTTGCCCCCTTTTTGTCTCTTGTGCGAGATTGGAAGTTTGAATGAATTCCTCTTTGTGCTGCACTCTTATTGTCACGCAAGAAACATCATTAATTTAAAACACTTGATAGTAAAATCACACAAAATTAGTAAAACACTCTAGTACAAAAAGAATAAAAATGTAAAACAAACTGTGATGTGGATTGTCTTCCACAAAGTTGCTCAATTTTTAGTCTTTAGCTGGACTTCTTCTTGTAGATTTTTGTTTCCATATTTTTCTCCGCCCAGAACTAGGAGTCGGTTCTGTCTGAATTCTCCCAAGTAATCTTGATCTCGACCATTGACTTTGAATTCCTCTTGATTACTGGTTCACCGATTAATCCTTGCCCCAAGGTTGTACTTGATGCACTATTGTATATGGTCGATCCATTTTGATTTAAGCTTCCTTGGAAGAGTTTTAGCACAGGTTGAATAACGAGACGTTCCTGCTTGCTTTAAATTCTCTCCTCAAAATCTTTTGATCATGACATTTCTTCTTTTTATCTTTGTAGATTCTGGCACTATCATAGGCTTCATTTCTCAACTCTTCCAATTCATTTAGCTAAAGTAGCCTTTCTTCTTTAGCAGCCTTGAAGTCAAAATTCAGCTTCTTGATTGCCCACATAGCTTTATATTTCTAATTCAAGAGGAAGGTGGCAAGGTTTGCGAAGACAATCTGTGTCCGGGGACGTTCAATGGAGTTTATAAGCAGTCCTGTATGCCCATAGTGCATCATCAAGTTTCAGAGATCAGTCTCTTCTGCTGGAGCTTACAGTCTTTTCAAGGATTTTCTTTATCTCCCTGTTGGAAAGTTCAGCTTGCCCATTTGTTTGAGGATAATAAGCCAAGCTCATAATGTGTTTGATTCCACATCTTCCCATAAGTTTATCAAACACTTTATTTGCGTGGCTTCATCACTTGATGATAGTTTTAGGTGCTCCAAATGCGCTCGAATATTCCTTTGTAAATCCCACAACTATATTAGCATCATTGCAGGGTATTTCTTTGCTTGGCCATTTGGATACATATTTTGACTAAGAGTATGTATAAATTTCAATGAATATGGAAAAGGCCCAGTAAAATCTATTTATACATCAAACAAGCGCACCACCGGGATACATGCGGGGCATTTCATGCCTTTGCGATATTTCCCATTCTTTGGCATTGTTCATAGTTTCATAATTAGAAACAATCCTTGAAAATAGTAGGCTAATACAAAAATCTGATTGGAGTTTCCTTGTGGGGTACATTTTGTCTCCTGTAAAGTGTCCTCCATATGGTGATGCATGACATTCATGTAAGATCTTGCTCTGCTCACTTTCTGGTACACACCTTCTGATTATCATATCAGCTCCTCTTTTAAACAATAGTGGGTCATCCCAAATGTAAAACCTGTTGTCAGTCCTTAATTTTTTTCTTTGTTGGTAGCCGAGTTCTCGTGGCATAATTCCACATGCTAAAAAGTTCACAATATCAACATACCAAGGTGATTGGAGTGACATTTGGAATAACTGCTCATCTGGAAAATATTATGCTATTTCCTTCTCTTCCTCTTGTACAGTAGGCTTTTCAACTCTTGACAAGTGATCAGCTATCACATTGTCACAACCTTTCTTGTCTTTGATCTCTAGATCAAATTCCTACAATAATAGCCCCCACACGATCGGTCTTCGCTTTGCTTCTTTCTTTGCCATCCCAGATATTTAATTACGTGTAATGAGTGTGGATAATCTGAACCCAATATGTATGGCCTAAAATTTTCACATGCAAATACTATTACCAGCCTCTCCTTTCAGTAGTAGAGTAATTTTCTTGAGCTTCATTAGAAAAGTTTCTTTGGCATAATTATATATTACGAACACCTTGTCGGTTTACGTCCCAATCTGACTCCCATTGCATAATCACTGGCATCACACATGATTTCAAATTCTTTATTCCAATATGGTTTTGCCATGATAGGAGCTTCAACAAATCTTGATTTGATCTCTTGAAAAGATCTCTGACAGGACTCATCAAATTTGAACTTGGTATCCTTTTCCAGTAATCTACATAATGGCTTAGCAACTTTGGAGAAGTCTCTGATAAATCTTCTATAAAACCCAGCATGTCCCAGAAAACTTCTTATTCCCTTGACTGTTGTGGGTGGCATAAGATTCTTTATAATTGAAACCTTTGCCTTGTCTACTTCCAGCCCTGCTGCAGAAATCATGTGCCTTAGGACAATTTCTTCTTTTACCATAAAGTGACATTTTTCCCAATTCAGAGCTAGATTCTTGTCTTGGCACCTGTGAAGTACTGTCCCCAAATTATGCAAGTAATTTTCAAAACTGGATCCATACACTATGAAATCATCCATGAAGATCTCCATAACTTCTTACTTGAATGCGAGAATTATGGACATCATGCACTAACTGGAATGTAGCGGGGAGCATTACACAAACCAAATGACATTCTTCTAAATGCAAAGGTACCAAATGGGCATGTAAAAGTGGTTTCTCTTGGTCTTAGGGTCACCCGATGGAAATTTGGTTTGTATCGAGAATATCCTCGAAAAGCAGTGGTGTTACTAACCTATCCAACATCTGATCAATGAAGGGCAAGGGAAAATGATCCTTTCTGGTTGAAGTGTTCAGTTTCCTGTAGTCTATCGAACCCTCCATCCTATCACAATTCTTGTAGGAATCAATTCATTCTTTCATTTCTGATCACAGTGAATCCACCCTTCTTAGGAACCACATGGACTGGGCTCACCCAAGAGCTATTTGATATTGCATATATAAAACCTGCATTCAACCATTTCAACACCTCTTTTCTGACAACATCTTTCATCATAGGATTCAGCTTCCTTTGGTGTTCAATAGAAGTTCTTGCATCATCATTCAATAATATCTTGTGCATGCAAATGGAGGGACTGATACCCTTAAGATCCTCAATTGACCAAGCAATAGCTTCCTTGTACTTATCAAAAATTTTCGACAGCTTTTGTTCTTCAATTTAGGTCAATCACGGTGATGATTCTTTAGTTTTTCCTTTTTTTGGTTCTAAGAAAGCATATTTCAAATGACTGGGCAATTCCTTCAATATTAACCCTTCTGCACTAGTCTCTTGTTCAGTAGCTTTCTGTTCCTTGTTGCATACATGCTCTTTACTATTTTCATTCAAGCTTAAGACTGTTTCTTTGTTTGCAAGCGGAAGGCAACAATTCATAATCCAATACTCTCAAGATCTTTGGAAATTCATCTCAATTTCATTGATAGAATGTTGAAGATTACAATCAATTCCAATTCAACACTGATATCACTATTGTTTTCTACAGCCATACAACTTCCTACATCAACATCAAGTTGTTCCAAACCCTTGTTAAGGTTAAAGTGCACTGCTTCCTCCCCTACCCTTAAGGTCAGTTCACCCTTTTGCACATCTATCAAGGCAGCTCCAGTTGCTAGGAAGGGTCTTCCTAGCAGCAGAGGAACTTGGGTATCCTCTTCCATCTTCATGATCACAAAATCCACAGGAAAGATAAATTTCCCCACCTTGACAAGCACATCTTCAAGAACACCTTCTGGTTGTGCCATGGATCTGTCAGCCATCTACAATGTGATTGTTGTTGGGGTGAGTTCCCCCAAACTCAATCTCTGCACCACTGATAGAGGCATCAAGTTTATACTGGCACCAGAGTCACATAAGGCCTTCTTGAATTCATATTTCCCTATAGAGTAGGGAATGGTGAAGCTGCCTGGGTCCTTCATTTTTTCTGGGAGCTTTTGCTGGATAATTGCATTGAAGGTGGCAGTCAGGTTCACAATTCCTTCATCAGCAATCTTCCTTTTCTTGCTTAGTATATCCTTCAAAATTTTTGCATAATTTGGCATTTGATTGATTGCCTCTGCAAAGGGGATATTGATTTCTATTTTCTTGAAAATGTCCAAGAATTTAGAAAACTGTTCTTCCCTCCTTGCTTTAAAAGCCTCGAGAAGTAGGCTAGCAGTGTGTAGGTTTGTGCTTTCTCCTTCTTTTACGCTCCACGGCTTCTTTGGTGTTCGAGTCTATGCTTGTTTCCTTATACGTAATCTTCTCTACGGCATGTTCTTTCTTCCTTTCAGTTTCATCTTGTTCTTACTCGGTCTCTTCCTTCCTTTCTTTTCTGCTGTTGTTCCCCACTTCTCAACTGAACTGCCATGCAGTCCTTTGGGTTCTTTTGGGTGTCATTTGAAATTCACCCACAATTGCAGATGCATATTAGGGGCTAGCTACCCTACTTGTATTTCCAGGTTCTTCAGTGAGGCACTTGTATTCTTCTGAAAAATCTGAGCAACAGATTTGAAAACTTCTAAATCAGATAATTTCTGTTCATGGAGGTGTAGCAACCTCTTATTATCCCCCATGAACTGCAACATTTGATCTTCAAAGGGTTGGGTCCTTCTATGACCCTGATAATCATTCATGTTTTCTCCCTATTGCTGCTGTTGCTGGAACCTAGGTGGTGGATATCCTTGTTGGGGATTCTGCCCTTGTCTTTGACCCTGTGTATTTCCTTCACCATATGAGAAGTTCTAATGATTCCTCAGCGCTGGATTGTAGTGTGTGGGCAGGTTGCTGAAGTAGAATTTTCCTTTGGTTCATTCACGCACTTAGCCTTCAACCCCATAGGAATCCTCCCCACTTTCAGATTTTCTCATTCCCTCTTCCATCGCCCAATTTCATGAGCAGTGCAATTTTCTTCCCCTGCTTGTCCATCTTGTGCATGACTAGATTTAGTTTCTTGCTTCAGAATGGCAAATTATTTTGTTTGAAGCCTTAGCTAGACCTGACTTCCTCTGGTTCTCCCATTGGTTATTTTTGAAGTTCTCAGAGGAGCCATGTTTGTGTGATTTGCCAGATCTTCGATCGCATCTCTCGCCTCCTCTCGCACTTTTTCTCAATGCTCCACAAACAAGAAGCATCGATGATACTAAGTTTCATTCGCAGAATGATGGGATTATTCATTTGGAGTCTTCAATCGATCCTAGTTGATTGACATCTCTTCAATGCTTTTGAATCTTTCCTACAATGTATAAGCTCTTATCTTCCCCTCGTTGGAATACTATGATTTCCCTTCATCTTTCGTATGAGGGATGGTGAAAGAACTCGCCTAAGTACGCGCCCACCACTTCTTCCTGTGCATCTATCGTAACCATATGGTAAGATCAGATTGGTGGTCAATAGATTCTTAAGGAAAAGGAAAGGAGGATGCGCCTTGATCACCCTCCGCTCACCATTTAAATTTTCACCGTATTCACATCTCGAGGAATCTACCCAAAGCTGTCAGTCTTCAGGATGGCCGCAACTGGCCTCCGTCACTATCAGGATTAGTGGTTGGTTTCGCCTGTGTTATCAGACTTTCTCATGAGGGCTGCCCACTGCGTAGGCTCTTTCTTTGAGAGACAGCTCTCGTAAACGTCCCTCTCATTAGTATCTTGCAAATGAGAGCCTCTCGCACTATCTTTGAACTGTCTGTCATTTTCTTTATCTCGTCATGGTTGTTCTTCTCTGCTTCTTTTAGTCTTCCTAAGCTCCTTAGCGTCCGCTTCCGACTTAGCGGTTCCACAAAATGTGTCCGGTCCGCTCTCTGTGAAGCTAAAGAACCTCCGAAATTAAAATACACTTTAGTCTTAATGAAACTAGTGGAACTAGAAATATTTTCAATATGGCTTTCTAAAGATCGCAGCTCAGACAACCACTCAGGCTTTGTAAAACTGTTTTTTTTTTTTTTTTGGTCTTTTCTTTTTACAAAATTTAAGAAAATGTCCAAAGTAGCATTTCTTTTGTCGAATATTGATCTATTCAATCACCCCGACAATCTAAGGCCATAAAACTTGTTTCGCTTTTGATTATATAGACTAAAAACCCTAAAATTAACATAATTAAGGTGAGTTTTTAAGGAATTTTTTCTTTTCTTGTACCTATGTTAAAATTGATAGACTTGCTTTAAATGTATCAAAGTTCTTGTGTCGATTCAAAATTTCAGTTAAGTCTATGACACCGCAAGTGCACAGTCACAATGTTTAGGAAAATGGATAAAGTCCGCATATCATTCCCAATAAGAGATTGATAAGAATTGAAAATCAACTACTCCAACTAGCTTAAGGTCCTGCATGCTATTTGTAACTTCTTAAATGATAATGAGAGTTTAACTAGAAATTAATTATCATTTATCGAACTATTATGTAAACCTAAATAAATGTGATAACAAAAAAAAAAAAAAATTATCGATCTAATCAGCTTTCTGTGAGAAATGGACACTATCAAAGAGAACATCATGGAATGCTCACCTCGCAGATTAAAATGCACGCTCGCTTTTACCATGGCTTCGATTTGGCTCCAAGATCGCTTAACAATGCCATCGGATTTCTCCATGTTCATCGGCTATGGTCTCCTTTCAAAGACAAGGACTGAATCGTACTACTGGTTTTCGAGCTTCGTAGTGATCCTGGGTATTTTCTTCTGATATTTCATACTCATTTCTTGAGACTGCAGATCTTTTCATTTCCCTTCTCGTGTTTTTTGAAAAATTTCTACCATTTAATTTGATGATTTATCTTTAAATTCAATGTTCTTCCTTCCCTTGATTAGATCTCACTAACACGAGGTCGGGAACTCCCTTTTAGATTGATAAGAAATATCCGACATTTATATTGATGTAATGCTCCTCCAACATCAATTGATAGAGTGAGGCGGAATTTATCGAAACGATCCTCGCAGCTTAGTCTCATCAGCATAGCTCAACATACCACGCGAATGCTCCAAGCTTCCTCAGACTTCCAACCCGGTCACGCTGGTAGGGCATTCTAGAAATCGAGCAAAGAAACACTCCTTTGAACCGGTATTCTGATCATCATCGGGAACTCGGGACAGGTTCAAGAACAACACTGAACTTAAATTAATCCCAATCCAAGTATTTCTCTCTAAATTACGAGAAAGATCAGAATTAATTCAGAATCCAATCGAATTTAAGTCATGCTTCTAAATACTCCATGATTACAACCAAATACGATCATCGATCGATTCACCCACTCAGAATTAGAATATCGAGAGAAACGACCTTAAATTTGTTCAGGATCTAATAATTTCGGAAGATTTGTATTAAGAAAATCAAAAGTTAAATCCAAATTTCAAAGATTTCTACAATTGCTTACAGATTCAGATCCTAAAGAAAAGAAAGTAGTGAAAATAAAATGATTTAAAATATACAATGAGTCCTTCTCCTTTCCTGACCTTCGGGTACTCAAGACTAAGCCACTTTACTATTCTCCAAAAGTCTATTTATAACTGTCAAAAGAAAATGAGCCTCTAATTCCAAAAGCTCCGTGTGGATTTTACTAACAAAAGAGAGCCCGCCTACCGTCATGTCATGACCAACCGATACTCACCTAAATTTCTCTCTATTTTACTGTCACACTACGATCGATGAATTTTCTGGCTGGATTTGCCCTTGGTGTAAATGCTTTTGAAGCAATGGCCTACATCAACCATAGTCACGACTAAGTGGCTGAAGTTAATTTTTGTAACTGATGTCGCACCATAAGCTCCATGCCGCAATTGTGGTTTCTTTTCCTTTAATCATTCTCCGCTTCACAACCTCGCCGTTGCAACCCCGTTGATGGCCACCACTTAGTTCTCGAGTCAGACTTCTTTCTAACATTGCGCTGCTCATACTTCACTTAGTCATGACTTCGCTTTAGGCTCTTCCAATTATGATTTTTGCCAGAGCTCGCTTTAACTCAGGTCCGTGACTTCCTTTTTCTCGTTATGACTGGGATTTTTGACCGTCAATATTCTTTTAAAAGGTTTTACATCTCTAATGATTGGCGACTCCTTGGCGTCCTCGAATAATAAAGTATTCGGGGCGAATGCCGGCAGGACTCTTCGTTTATGGCTCGCTTCATGTCGCAACCAACTTCATGTTTGTATTCTTCAATCAGCTTCATGTTTCGCACTAATAAGATTGTTACACCCCCAAATTGAGTCCGCAGAATCGGCCGTAACTTCTGTATTTTTAGACTTTATTGGTTTTCATTTAATTTGACGGAACGCCACACCTCGATTACCGCCACAACCCTCAATTGTTCACTGGCGTCACACCAATGTGGTAACGCAATTTAAGATTTCCAGCAATTTCGGCGATTTCGTTATCCTTCATTTATTTCGTCGCAACTTCTAGTCATCACTTTCGCATTTCTTAATCGAGTCACCCCATCACTACTACTTATAAAGCTCATTCCCCAAACTAGGTCTGGTGATGTCGTGACCAAATGAACTTAACTGATAATTTCCTTTATGGTGCATTTCACTTTCTGAGCAGGAAGATCTTTCTTCGCTGAGGTCGCTTTCCGATTTTGTTTGGATTCTTTCGATTCACTGTAATTTTCTCGCAAAAATTGACTCGAGTAAGATATCCATATTTTTGCACATGAATCTACTTATCTTGCAAAGTAGAAAAATAGATTAAAATCAAATGAGTTTTGGATCATTACCTGTTAGCATACCTCATAAATTTTCAATTCGAAATTATGTTAACCCATAGCAATAAAGAATTGGTTTAATTTCATTATTTCCATATTTGATACCATTCTTTATACTTTTATGTAATAACCTATATAAATTGTATTACATATTTTTATAACAAATGATATAAATGGGTATGAGAATTTTCTAAGAAACAACTAGATTTTGTATTTGATGTAATATTAACTTCTATTTAACAAGTAAATAACGTTCAAGATGATGAGGTCATAGAAAGTCATATGATTTATTAAATATTTCTTATAATTTTGTAAAAGGTGATAGATATATACCCACAATAATATTTCTAAAATCTTTAGAGAAATTTGATAACTTCAAATTTTGAATTTGTAATATTGAATAATGGTTTTAATTACATAATTTCAAATTGTATTGCTTGTTCAACTTATCATTGTATTGTTTTCTATTAGCATTTTTAGTAATGTTTGGACCCTAAAAAAAAAAGATTTGACTTTTATTTTGAAAAGGGACCAGTCATTGCGTAGTTTGATAAAAACAAAAGAAGACAAATATGTGTCTAGGAAATCGGTAGTCATGGATTCCATTATTTGATTTGTTTTTTTTTGACACACCTGAGATATACAAAGGAGCTCAATGAAATAGTTTAGAAAGCAACCCTAAACAGGAGTTTGCAGTGGGATGCACACACAGATGCCCCAAGACCCATAATACAAAAGAAACAAAACACAAGCACTATAAACTAAGATCTTGAAAATACTGAATTTTTTCTTACATTATCAAAGAATCATAACAGATAACCACGTATGAGTTTAGGAAACACAGTCATTTTTAAGGACTGGCGGTGAGAAACTTTAAAATCCAGAAATATATAAACATTTTGTATATAAACATCAATATATAAAAATGATTAACATTATAACAATGAGTCCACAAGATGACGCTTTTATATTTCTTAGGATCGTTGCCTGTAATACACAACTGTTGATCAACAAGAACTCCATGAATTTCAACAAAACAGAGTCGATGGAGTCGAGGGACGATGTGAGTTGACGGGATGAAGTACTTAATGATATGTACAGATGATGTTCGCTTTAGCTGGTGGAATCTAACTCGATATTAAGGTCAAGGATGGTGTCAATGATGAGGAGGCAACAGTGATGATGGAAGGTGTACTATAGCGGATATCTACCATACGAGGTCGGCTCATATGATTCCATATGGTAGATGGTGGTCCTGGGGGTAGTTAGCTGCAACATTGAATTATTCGGGGTCTAAAAATCTGGTGATGGGTAAGTACGGGGGTATCGGCAAAGAATGTCACCGTAATAACACCGTCTCTTACTATCTCTTGACTACATGACCTGCTCCACCATCTCCAATGCCATAACCTCTGGGATCAACTCTCCTCTCCCCTACCGAACGGCCGATACGCATCGAGTGATGACACTAGAGGTCTAATGGATGATCCATGTGATGTAGATGCCTCCTGATCGTAGCTAGTGATGCGATGCTCTTTTCCGATCCTCGTAACACCGATCTAAAGAATATGATAAGTTTTCAGACACTAAACTGGTAATAATAGTGCAGATTAGCCATGTCGCCTATGGCAGAGATCTAAATGAACTAACAGTAATGAATATAAACACATCTATTGATTGAAATTTGGAAAACACTTTAGAAACATAGGACTCTAACTTACCAAAACCTGAGTAGTACCGGCTATAGTATGGAACCTCATATCATCCCTACGGAGTGATGGTGTCATAAAAATGCCGAATCTCGACGATACCACTACATATATGGATCATGGAAGTCCATCATACCACCATACGGGTGTAGTGATGATCCACCCGCCAGACCTATAAGGCAATGTAATGGAGCATGATATGTCGCCTTCAATCTCTCTCGTGTCGCTCCACGCATCCACTCTATGGGCTGTTGCTCGCAAGAGCAAAGATGGATATCTCCCGGCCAGCCCAAACCGGCGTGAAGACTCACCTCGACGATGCCACTTATCGGGCTCAAACATATGAGTAAAGGACATCATCCGGCGACTTCCCGATCGCCTACAGATATTCGAAGGTGGTCAACCAACTCTCACGATGGTCGCCATAAGACCTACACATTTACACTTTCGACGCTAAAAATTCTATGAGTGCATATGAATGAAATCATTATAGAATCATATATTTTTAGAATGGTTATTTTATTCGCGGTTTGTGCATCCAACCCGATCTCGACATAGAGAGTACACCTGATGGGTTATGCTCCCCGCGTCAAAGGTAATTCTCCCACCTACACTCCAACGGAGGAGCTCGCTCCGCTCCGCTCAACTGGTTGCGCCAACCGTAATCCATGGTTTAGCCCCAAATGAGGCCCCCTCATCTAAGATCGCCATCATGTAAGACACGCAGAATTTAGTGGTGCCGGATATGCCGCCGACGCCCAAATCGAGTCGCCCACAAAGTCTTTCCAAGACCATAGCAACATAAATAAACAAAAGTAAGCAACTTTAATGACGTGTTCTAGAATGTACATTTAAAATTTTTTTAACACATGGTGCGAGCTGTAATACAATCGCTAATACCACGTCTACGACCGTTTCGCCGACATAACTTCGCGATATACGTGTTAGTACCGCACCACCCCAACCATAAGTCAGAAAGGGCCAAATCCGTATATGGAGAAAGCACAAATGACATACTTCCTCTTCTTGTTCAAAGGTTGAAGGGATCCCATCGCTAAGATGAAACCACGGTGATTTTATTTCTGGTTAATTAACCGATTCAGGCCGGTGGATAATCAGTCACATAACCACCGAACGAGATACGATCCTCCGGTATAACGGCGGTGGGGTGACACCGAGAAATCCCCCGCACAACCACAGTACATCGAGCACACATGTCTCAGTGACCGCCGTCTCGCCATCACGAGGCCAAGGATGATAGCAAATATCGTAAATGTGATCGCCATCTCTCCTAGCTTCAGCACATGAAACGCAGGTGTCTCGTCGCAATCACAAGATGAATGACAAGTGGGTCAATCGATCTGTGGATGCAAGGGGCCTGCTTTATAGGCTACCATAGAGAATCCCGCACCTGATCATGTATGGATCGAACACGTGGATCCATCCTCCAGCAGATACCGATTTAGCTACATCCGACACGAGGGTGGAAAGCACTTCAGAACTTAGGCAGCAACAAGAAAAACCCAAGTTTATTATCGACATAAGGGCAAATTGACATGGTACAAATGGAAATAATAAATACAAGTAATAAAATACATATCTCGCTGAGATTCTTACTATGGGACCGTGTCCACTCAATACCAAGACATGGATCCAATGGATCTCGCATCATGAAGCCCTCCTGACTGCCATATCTATAACCTGATGTCTAAAGGCAAAGATAAATATTAATAAACATGATATAGAGAGAATCGAACAAACATACTAAAGCAGTACTACTTACAACACACAAATTAAAAATAGACACATACATGACCGGGACAAGTCTCATTTACTTAAATAGGTGTGAGTAATTACAATTTCATAATCAATCCAAGAAATACACATTCTATTAATAGGTGTTATACTTAAGCAACTACATTCTGAGATTCGTACATAGCATTTCATCAACTTGATTTATTCTTACAAGACCGCCGATTGTGACCCTAAGGAGCATAACCCACATGTGATAGTTGTTTTCCCTCCATGTCCATTTCATTATGCACCGCTGATTTTAGATCGCTCATTGTCTATGCTGCCATCGATTCAGTGGTAGACCACTGGTAGACCATCATAAGAGTGCCAATTCCATTTATTGAAGATTAATGCCGCCCGTCCTTTGCATCACATGGGCGATTGTCCATAGCAAAGTGTCAACAAAACCCAACCAACACGACCGGATGCTAACATGCCGTTATGATATACTACACGAGCAAACCGAAGAGGTCGTGGTCTTCCACATGTGCATTTAAGTCATAAGTCGAGGAGATGCTGCTCTGATCACCTCCTTGACTCGGTTACGAAATCGCCCCGCGGCGTGATCGCAGCGACAATTTTCATCGAATCCAATTAACAACACGACCCTAAATGAAAGCATCAACATATGGGAGTGAATCGCTTCATCGATGTCAATCTCTTAGCACCTAGCCCCTTCTCAGAACAAAGTAACCGTTAAGGCGGAAGAAGGTCAACTATAATAATGCAATGAAGGGTAAGCTACGAGCTCCTTTAAGAACACTATTAAATACCAACATGTTTGTTAGTTTATGATCGTAAGACATCTTCGAACATCATGTGAAGAGCCCATAATCGAAAAAGGATTGCTCTAACCTATTATGCTCAAAGATTAGTTTCCGAATTAGTCACATGCTTATTGAATTTCCATGCTCAGATCGCTAAAGCCGCCTCAGATACCAAATTTTCAAGAGTTTATCTTTGAATCGGGTCATAAATCATTTGCAAGATGACGCATGCAAACCCGGTGATGTGCGCATGGTGTAGCCCAACCAAGATGCAGGATCTAAGTCAAGCGCCATAATACTCGATGTCCGCCGATATAACACAAATCCCCATCCGCCGAAGTTACGTTTATTTCCGACATGCCAAGAACCACTTAACCACGCATTCTCGCCTTCTCAGAATAGCAAATGCCAATGGAAACAACTGATTATTTTTGTCACACCCCATAACAATCAATAACGTGGCTTTATACTTCCCATAATGTGTACCATCAATACTCATTACAGGACGACAATGTTTGAACCCTTCAATAGATGACTTGAACGACTAAACATATCGAATATCTCAAAGGTTTCTGGTATATTAACGCCACATGTTTTCCAAAATTACAACACATCCAAAGACGGTTGCATGGGTTAAGAACAAACGTTGTAGTTGTGTATATGACTCGAGAAAAAGTCACCAAATAATCGGGCTTCAAGTGCTTTATGCTTTCCATCTAATGCCTTTTTGTATGATATTTCAGATCTCTATTTTCTCCATCACACTTGCTTGAATACAATTAGTCAATGTGACTTAGCTCAATTATCGGGCTTTATATGAGCAACAACCACATTTGAGTCTAATTCCGATGATGGTCCTACCTCAAGCAAGGATTGACACAAGTAAGAGTCCCTTTATATTTGTTGATAACAAATAAGAAAGTATCTTTCACAACCATAGCACGGCTTCCATAGACATTGACATTCTTCAAATTTTCATATCTTAAATGAGCAAATTTTTTTGAGGATGCAACAATGAAAACTCGTGTGCTTTAATTGAATAAATCTTACAAACTCTTGCAAATCGATTAGAATTAAAAATTCACAATTACAAAATCTCCACTGAATAACCAGATTTATAAGTTTGAAAATCAAGGAGTCCAATTTCACACTGAAATAATAGAAGATATTTGAAGCTTTCGTAACATGTTCAATGTCACGCCACTCTGGTCCACCCGATCGCTTAATCCGAACCAAGTCCCAGAGCAGATCATATATCGACTCTTTAATTTTTTCGTAGTCTAACTTGTAATTGTGGTATACAAACAATTTCATGAATAACAAAACTATTTACATACAATAAAGAACTCACCGATGTGTCCATCAAAATCTATACACATATACTAAGTCCCATTTTCTTATACAAATACTTATACATACATATCTAATACAAACATCGTATCGCTAAACAATATCAGAGCACCTATCTCCGAGATGGCCCAGATCACGGGTGGAATGTCCGCCCTTTTTATCTCCTCTTCAAGACTCACGAATTGAACACCCGTGCTAAGCTTTTTACGCTGAATAACATATGGTAGCCAGAATTCATGAATAGCTGAATAATTGTTACAATCTTTTACATTTACTTTTTCTACGCATATCACGAAACCTATTCTTATGTGACTTCTAACTATATCTTCCACATGTATGACATGTCGATCATATTCAAAGTAAAACTTATACATTTAAGATATAAATCTGGTATGACAAAAGCTTGGCGATCAATATTGACATAAGGTCGTTGTAACTGATCTGATATAACTCGTTTATTTCATTTTTAATTTTTGTTAGTATGGCTCGCACCAACCTGACTTAGATCTCTATTATGATCCAAGCCTGAGTCCATTTAATCCGACATTTCAATTATCTTCGTGTTTATTTATTTGTTTGTATTTAATTTTCTGCTAAAAGTGTCGGCGACCGAATCCCCCGACTAATTTTATTTATTGATCCAAGCCCTGAGCCTGGTTTGATTCTTCAGATTAAATTATCTTCTCAAAACAGTGGTTTGTGTTATTCCATTTTGTAGACTTTTCGATTACGCTTAATCATCATTTTCAAATAAATCCCATAAACATTTACAAGTTCAAGAGACGCATAACATTTACATTTTAACAAAATGCATTTTACAAAATAATGCCTTATACAATGTCTCGGTGGTAATGTAAGATACTTTAAACAAATACAATTTTTAATGTCATTTTTCACTTCATTGCGGATTTCACATATAATATAAGCCGACATTCACCCATGTGATTCACATGAATCATGCTCTATTGGCTATTCAAGAGGCAATGTGGTTTCACATTTAATATCACCATCTCACATATGGCTATAGAAGTCGATATTCACGGCGTATCTCGTCATTGGGTGAATCCTCGGCCCCGCTTATTATTCGCAGCAAATGGTTTCACATTTAATATCACCATCTCACATACGTAAGATAGAGTCGACATTCACGATGCATTCAAGCAGGAATCCCTTGGGTCCCGTTTGTCATCCATAATGTGATCTCGCATTCAATATTACCATCTCACATGGCTATGAAGTTCGACATTCACGATAGATTGAGTCTGGTGAACTGGCGTCCTCGGGCTTCATTATTCAAAGAGCAAATGATCTCACATTCGCCACCATTATAGCTACTCTCTACGACGAATTCGGGGCTGGTGAATCCTGGCCATGTCGTCATTCATTAAAAATGTGATTTCACATTCAATATTTACGATATCTTCATAGACGAATCTCGGGCCAAAGATCTTTCGTCATGTTAATATCTATTCAATACATTTCAAATCAATTACTTTTTATGCGCATTTCTCACTTATATAGTTCAAATACTGGTTATTACGCATATATTTGACAAAACATTTCTCGAATAACAATAATTCAAATCAATATATATATACATATATATGTTTCACAATTAGGAACTCATAACCGATCATAATCAAAGATTCCTGCCTCTTCATATCATTTATGTAGATCTACTGCTGTGTCTTGACTCATTCAGCCTTTTTTAATTGGCTACCACTTATTCATTCATGTATTTCCCTATCATTTGTTATCTTTTCTCGGTTATATGTGATAATAATCATATATAACTTAACCACATTATGTGTCTAATATTATATTGCCTTCATGTTCATATTCATGTTTAAGTCTTCGTTTTCTTATTCTTTCGTTATCACATCTATGTTTCATGAACACATCTATACATATTTACTCTGGTTCATATCTACATCCTTCTACTACACGTGAGTTCAATTAACTTTAACTGTGCGATCGTTACACTCTGCACAACAATTCAATTTTCGCACTGTATGGGCACCAACGCCACAACAGGAGAGGATTTGACCAAATGAGCTCATAGAGTCCAATAATACCCATAATGGAATCCCCTCACGAGGCTATGCCAAAGCTCGAAGAAAACCAAATTATTTGCAAAGATTGCACACTCCAGCAGCAAACAGCTCTGTCTTTTATCATTTTTAGGGATCTTAACTTCTTATTTGACACTGGTTCTTTGTACTACTTTGAAGCTAAGGTGCTAAGGGTTCTTCTCCAACTGGAATCACCCAAATTCCAGCTTCAAACTCAAGTTACGTCCCGAAACAAATCAGACTACACTATGTTCAAAACCGAACTGTAATCGCTTGAACATAACCCCAATTTGAGTGAATTTTCACATAGAGTCGGAATTTTGATAAGATCTATCGATGTTTGGTTCTCCTGAGTCGACTTAAGATCAACTTGAATCACTCAACTCCGACTAGAAATGAGCAAGTGTTATGTGCTTAGCATTAATGACCGACAAAATAGAAAACCGAACACTGTTCGCATTCTGTATTCAGCTCCGATCTGCATCCCAGACAACCCTCAATTGGTTCGTAATGGGGCGCCTCCATTTTTCCATATGTTGACACCCAAATCAACTCAATGCTCCATATACACATCAAAATCACCCAAATTCATCTCAGAATCTCTATTTTTACTCAAATCATCTTTCAAAATTTTATCTTAACCAAAAAACCCATCGATGAATTCCTCCCAAAACAAATCTATAACGGTCATAACCCATACACAAACCAATATAAAAAGTTAGTTAAGGTCATTTCAACTCTAACTCCATTACATGCAATTAAACCATTTAATCCAACCAAAGGAGGATTCAGTTTTCTTGTACCATTTACGCTTACCAACCTCTACTAAGAAATCCATGTCACTTAACTTTATTTCCAATGCAAGTTTTTGTGTAAACATGACAATTATAATTGCATGAAGATTCATACAAGAATTCATATCACACCTTTGCTTCTTCCTTTCTCCCTTCTCTTCTTTCTTCTCTTTCTCTTCTCTTCCCTCTCTTTCTCCCCTTCTCCTTCCTTTCTTTTACGTTGTCTCTAAAAATGAGGAGACCAATCGTTTATCTATCAAGTTTTTGTTACGCTCATGTTCGCCTTGGCATTTTTAAACTCTTTCTCATTTTTTGCATTTAGGTCCTTCCACTTTCTAATTTCTATTCCATCTTTCTCAAATTTCATATTTGCATATAAACTTATTTGCTTTATGTCTTTATGTCCTCAAGTGGTATACTCACTTTCACCTCGCTTTATTATTAATTCCGAGTCTCTGCTTTATTTTCGAAAATTCCATTTAGTTTTTTAATATACTCCTAAACAAGCCCGAAACTACTAGGCATATTTTAGGGTGTTACATTCAAATTGTGTGTTGGTAGGTGACACTGAACAAAGCATCACTTCATCTAATGCCTCAAGATTCTGTTATTTGATACATCACATCGATGGTGCATGAACAGAGCATATATGATCTGGCGTATTTATTTAAAAACTCGTTAAAAGTACTAATGATGATACATGTCCACGCCTTGAACATCTAAGTTCCATTAGATTCATCATCAACATCTTCATCGATTCATCATTAGCTTCTTTATAAGCCGCCAGCCTTCATCATCTCCATATACTCCATCCCAGATCGGATCGCTACTGGCGCCCACAACCATAGTCAACTTCTGCAACATTATAATTGTCACAATCAATAAATCTATATGGCCACCTGGCGATTGATTTACTTTGCGGCTTAATTAATAAATTCTTAACAGAGCAACAATTCACTTCTCAAAAGTAGTCGTGTTAACTATGTTCAACATTCGGTACACACTACTGCCATCCCATATTGGAAAAGGCTGGAACCGTATACTTTTTGTGGATACTTACACCGAGGACTAATTTAACCAAACCTTTGTTTCACAATGCGGTTGTCCGAGATTCATATCAATCAATTGTTCAAACGTGCATTCAACCTGCAGACATCCTAAAGACACAATAACATTTTTCAAGCCTCTCATATTTAACATCTGCCGGGCCCTTTAATATTTTTTCCAGGCCAGAAGAATATATCATGGGAATAGTTGAAACGGACATAATTGACCTGTACAAAATGGTCCCAAATGAATTAAGTAATATGACATGTCATTATCCTTATCACATCAACTTTATCATAAAGAAAACAATCAGCTTCTAAAATATAAAAATATGACATTTCAAATTGTCCTCAATTTCAATTAGTTAGGGTTAGTGGTTTTGTGGTTTAGAGTGTTTAGTGTTTAAGGCTTGTGGTTTAGGTTTAGGTTTTAGGGTTGTAGTTTAGGGTCCTAATTTTCTAAATTTCAGTTTAGTGGGGCTTGGTGGTTTTTAGGTTTGTATGTTTATGTTTAAGGTTTAAGGTTAGTTTAAGCCAGGCTTACACTAGGTTTTAGGTTATATAGTGCTAGGTTTAGGCTTTACAGTTTATAGATTTTAGGGTTTATGGTTTTAGATTATGAGTTTTCCAAAGGCCTCCTCCACCCAGCCTCGGGCTCCAGGCCTCAGGCCTGTGGCCCAGGCCTCAGGCCCTGGGATCTGGTGCCAGGTCTGTGGCACCAGCAGTCAAGACCAGTGTCGTGGCTCCGCGGCCTGTGGCCAGAGCTGCCTAGGCCTTGGTGTCATACCCAGGTCCCAGCAGGTCCCAGCCTCAGGTCTCACGGCCTAGGCCTCCAGCCTCAGTGGCCTGGCCTTGCAGACTGAGATGCCCAAAGGTCTCAGTGTCGTGCCTGAGGTCTCGGGGGTCAGGCCCAGGCCTGCAGGGCCTGTGGCCTAGGGCCTCTGGGCTCAGGGCCTCATTGGCACTCCTCTTCTGCTCAGTGCCTTGTGTTTAGTGCTCAGGTCATTTTGAGTGAGTGCCCAGGCCTGTGGCCCACAAGTCAGGAGTGCCTAGGCTAGGTGAGCTTAGGCTTAGGCTTAGGGTTTTGTGTTAAAAGTGTTAGTGTTTAGTTTGGGTTTTAAGTGTTAGAGTGTTTAGGTTTAAGGTTTTATGGCTTGTGATTTGAAGCTTAAGGTTTGTGTTGGGAGGATTTGTGGCTTAGGGTTTTGTGGTTTAGAGTTTGTGTCATATTGTAGTGGTTGTGTTTTGTGTTGCAGTGTTTAGGATTTAGGTTTAGGTTTTGTGTTAAATATTTACAAGCCTAGGCTTAGCTGAGTGTTTAAAAGAATATTTTAAGTAGTTATTTAGTAGTTAGGTTTTGATTAGTGTTGTGGTTTAGTGTTTGTGTTAGCTTTATTGTTTAGAATATACAGAGATAGAACATTTTAAAATTCACATTAGAGTATGGCACAATTCAAGGAAAATAATTGAATTGAAATGTGTGTTTCAGGTGTTTCAGCTATGATTTGATATATATAGTATATTGTATAGTAATCTTGTTTTGTAAGCCTTTTATTTCTCATTGCTACTAACTTGAAATCATAATTGCCATAAGTCTACTCTCAAGATATATGAAGAAACCAATTCAAATGTCATTGTAAGGCTACTAAGATTGTTTTAGATATTTTATATGATTTTGGTACAATGCAATAGAGATATAGAGAGTTTGGGAAAACCAAACATAGTTTTTTTGTTGAAATAAAAACTATTTGCAAAAAAATAAATAAATAATATTTATATTTTTCTATTTTATGAAAAGATTTTTATGTCTAATGTTCCATAGGCACTTCAAGATATGAGTTGGTTTGGGTTATTTCATTCTTAGAGTTTTCTATAGGCATTCAAGAAACCACTAACAAAACTAAAATAAAATTAACTCACTATACATTAAGTAAAATCTGAAAAAAAAAGCATAGAGATTGCAAATAATCCTTAATCCATTTAGATGTAGATAAAGTACATAACAGTCTTTGAAATCAACAATAATTTAGTATCAAACATTACTTTCTTCATATAAATGATATGAAACAAGTAATACATTAAAAAACGAACGAGAATGACATCATTGGGTTGATTCAGGTCATTTATTCCCATTTTTTTTCCAAATATGTTTGTTTCCTTAGAAAGTTTATCTCAAACTACCAAGCAGTAAGACAGAAGATAGAACAACAAATGTAAGAATTGCACCAATTGTAGATATAGCTCATTTTTTCCAAGTAGTGAAATTTCAGAAGTTGTGCTGGAATGTTCTTGTTGTATGGATTTCTCAACCTTCTTCCATCGAGCTTATCCACAACAAGAAGAATACTTATTGATAAACTAGATTAGAAAACAAGTGATTTTTTAATTCAGAAATTGTTCAAAATAACATAGCAGTAATGTGAACCTAATTTTATATGAGTTTAGCCTTGAACAATAATTTGGAACTCGATACTTCTTCCGATATTTGAACCACTGATTTTTGGATCGGAATCCTCATCGTATTTAATATTTTATAGTTTGTTTTTATTTTTATATTTTAGTTTTGATCGGTTTCGCGCTTTATATTTCCGAACTTCAAATTTAATAAGTCATATATTAATAGAATGTTCATTACTTATATCATTCTTTTCATTATGTTCCCATCCTCACCCCCTTTTTTTTCTCAATTTCGCAATCAAAACACAACCTAGAGATGAGGCGACTTTTTGTGTGAACCCAACAACGAAGACAGAAAAACCATGCTTATGCACCATAATTCAACAATAGAACTCACTGAATTTCAGTCAGACTTTTCTTCTACATTTAAAATTAATCGTCAACAAAGATGCATTCAAAGAAAACAACAAACGTTAAATTATGTCCATAATATTCAATCTGGGATTAGTCAAAATCTGATTTAGGCATTCCGCATGAGGTTTGTATCACTAATACGTCGTCACCAACATTTAGCACCATCCCCTAACTTATTGACACGCTTGATCTAAAGTTTAAAAACATCCAGTAAAAACACAAACCACAACCATTGACCAGTGACCACAACCATGAATTACAACATCAATTACAACTACAACATGAACCCAAATTCAACCACAAAAAATCAAAACATAAACATCACTACACCACAAACCACAAACAAAGAACTACTTTCAAAAAGAATCACAAATTTACATAATTAGAATAAACCCGATTGAACAGATAAACCAACATGTCGATGAAGACCATAACAATGCCAAATGGAGCAAGAGCAACGAGGAGAAGAAAAATAGGAAAAAGAAGAAAACCTTAACGAGGTGATTATAAAGGGCAATTGCTGCTGTCCATGACAACTAATATTTTTGACAATTTTTTAGACGGGCACTGCCACTCGTTATGTCAAATTCGCTTTGGCAATAGAGCAATTTCCAATGCCACGAGGGATGAATGACATTAATAACCAGCTTTGATCATTATTTTAACTTCATGACGTTTTCAAAGATGATTATTTCCAGCTTAAAACCTCTTTTTCAAGAGCAATAAATGGTCCATGGGATAGATGTGATGTCCATTATATAAAAATTTGTTTGAAATATCCTTATCAACATTAATTGTTTGTTTTAAATACAATGATTAATGACTAACAAGTGATATGGAAAGAATTACTAAAAAAAAAACATCATGACAGAGCGCAGAAGATCATGAAAACACCAATTTATGGACATAGGTCACCTTGTATTAAAGAATAGGCTGTGTAAAATTTTTGAAGATTTTAGTCATTTACCATAAAAATGATTCATTCAAGGCAAGGTTTGTATTCTTTTCCTCTTTCTTTTTTTTTTTTCAGGTTGTTGATTTTTCGTAAAAGCTTTTTTATTTTTACAGATTTTATGTCAAAACAAACTTGACTGTATCAAACTGAAGTGTTTTCTACCATTTTATATTTTTTTATGCAATAACATAGTCTTTTTTTTTTCTTTTTTTTTTTTTACAGTGGAAATGTTGTCAATATCATTCAATATTAGAGAACATAAACTGTAAAATAGAGAAGAATATTTTTATTCATAATGATTTATATTCTATATGTACATATTTGAGAGATATGTGAGATCCCAAGAACGAAGCTTATTCATGAATTAAGTTATTGTCTAATATATAGAAATATTTCTAAACTTAGGAAAGAATATAATAGTTTCCTTGGCAATAGTTATCTCATTTCAATGAGAAGAATAGAAAGAGGGAAATAATTACAATAGATAATTCGACTATTAATCCAATATCACAACATTCTCCCTCAAGTCGTGCATAGATGCCCATTATTACGCCCAACTTGCCAAAAACTTGAGAATTACCTGACTGAGTCACTTTGGTGAGGATATCGCACCAAATTGATTCTCTCTTTCAAATCGAATCTTAGGTAACTCTATTACCTTTCATCCAATTTCTCCTTTTAATGAAGAATCGGTTTTACCCCACACGCTTCAGACGATCATGTTTGCATCAGATTACGAAAGAATATGTCACATGTTGCTTTATTGTCACAATAAAGCCGAATTGGTTTGGGTTTGAGGCAAAGATAGCCCAAATCCATCAATGTAGTTTTAGCCACAATGCTTCACATATTCCAAGTGTCATACCCCTAAATTCAAATTTCTCAAGGCCAACAAGAACAACATTCTGCTTATGCTTTCTCCATATAATCTAGAGATTTACTTCAATTCATAAAGGTGAAATATCCTCAAGTAGATCTCTGCTCTGCTGATCTATTTTATTTAAATTTTTAATACATCACTATATGCATCCACACTTTATTAAACTACATTTTTAGTGAACAAATGCCCTTTCCAGAGAGGACTTCAGATACTCCTTAAATGTTAAGAGAATCAGATCTGAGTGAGAAAGTTCTTAGATTCAAGGTACAAACTGGTTAACAATACTTCAATAGACAAGCAAGATCCGGCCTACAGAGCTATACATCACCTTCCAACAAGCCTGACATGTCTCCCTTATCAATAGGCACCGATTAGTCTCAACACATAACTTCAACTTTCTTCTACTAGTAATGAAATTAGCTGACATGCCGATTGACACCAATTCTCTTACTTATGAATCTAGTGATATTTTCTTTGAGACAAGAAACTTTTCTTTATCATATCATCGGAGACACTTCATCCTAAGAAATAGCTTCAAGTGACCGAGGTCTTCTTTCATTTTTACTCGCTTGACAAGTAAATTTGTAGAGCCTTCCTTTCATCAGTGGTCATTTCAGAATCACGCCATCAACACATACAATAAGGGCGTTGATCTTACCGCCATGCCATTTTTTTTCAAGAATAAAGTGTGGTCTAAATTACGCTGATGTAGCCAAAGATCTTCATGGACTCTCTATGGAACTTCAAATCATGCTCTATGATTGTTGTTAGTCACAGCAACGACATTTCTTTAATTTGCACACTTTCCGACAATGCACTTCTGGTATCATGCACCCTGGTGGCAAATCCATGTACACTTCTTCGGACAACTCGCTATGCAGAAAGGCGTTTTTCACATCAAATTGTTGCAATGGCCAATCCAGGTTCACAGCTAGAGACAATAAGACTCAAATTGTGTTGATTTTAGCTACAAGTGCAAATGTATTTGTATAATCAATTCCATAGGCTCGTGTACTTTTGCTACCGCCTCGCTTTAAAACGTTCTAATCAGACTCATCCTTTGTGCTTCACAAAGATAAACCCATCGACATCCCACTGTTTCTTCCTCGGGCTGACGATCAACGTTCTAAGTTTATTCTTTCGAAGATTTCTATCTTCTCATTCATAGCGCTTCTTTTCCACCTTGTCAAATAAGGCTTCCTTCCTGCCACACCTGTTAGGAATAGAAGACAAAGTAGATAAAATTGATTTACAAATAGACTTTATTTGATTCATTAAGCGATGGTTAAACACATAATGTGTAACACCCAAAATAATTTCGAGAATTTATAATAAAAATTATTATATATTTGGTCTAATCGCAAATAACTTTTATTTTTCTAATTAATGATGAGATGTTTCCTGTAACTAATGTATTGTATATGATTCGTGAAGAATGATTTAGGTTCTCGTGGCTCTAATACCAACTTGTAAAAAGAGGGTGAATTATTTTTTATTCATAATAATTTATCTTTACATGGGGTTATATTTAAGTAGAGCATAGTAGAGATCCTACAATCAAGCTATTCCTATAATTAAGTTATTTGTCTAATAGAGAAATATCTCAAACTAGAAAAGAATATAATAGTTTCGTATAATTAAGTTATTTGCCTAACAGAGAATAATAGTAATAGAAAAGAATTACAATGGAGAATCTTTGACTATTAAGCCAATATCGCAACACATAACAGCCCTAATAAACCCTGAAGGGTTTCCATCCCATACTTCTAAATCAGACATTGGAAGGCTCCACCTCTAATGCCTCCTCCTCATCTTCCATTCTTTTCATGATCAAAACATGCCTATCAAAGGTCCATGGGCCTCCCTCTATCACCCTCCATATCCAGAAGCTCTGAAAATAAAAACATCAAAGAAACTATCTTGGGCTGGAACATAACGCCCCAACTCGCCTTTCACTGCATGATAGCGGCCTTCGGTCGATAGTCACTCCAACCGTCTGTCCATTGACCTCCCCGCCCGCTCAGCTCAAACATCCTTCTGCTTCCCCGGCTTGATCAAACATCCCTCTCATCTCCGCCTGAGATCAACTACAAAAGAATAAATATAAAGTCAGTCAGAAATGAGTCATCAGTGAGGATTAACTGACATTGTTGTAAACTGTCATCAAAGTGTTTCACTCATCATCCCAAATAAGAACTATCTCCAAAACAAGATGATCCAAAACCTTATTCAAACAAACAGTAATAGTCTCTGAAGCCAGTATCCAAGATTAAATCCAAATCCACAACTGAGGCTTTGGGTTGAAAGTTATCGTTTTAAAGCACATTATTTAGTACAAATTCAAACTGTCACCCTAGTTTTTGCATGTCAGTTTGTTTATCCTGGTCAGACCAGCAAAAATGCCCAGCCTCATGGTCAAAACCACGCTTAAATTATTCTGAGGTCATGTTTGAAAATGGTTACAAATTACCAAATTCAAACATGATTCCATCTGTCCTTGAAGTTTTCTCATCAAACACAACAGAAAGTTTCATCTAATCCTCAATCATCTGGTCTCTGCTCTTTCCTCAACTGATCATCCTGGTCTTATTTTTAATATCACTTTTTTATCTGTCCATTTACAACATTAACATCACTACTCAACATAAATCTTCCCAGACATCCATCCTCTCTCTCTCCCTACTTCAAGCGCCTTGAAATGGACTTTAAACGATTATCGTCATACAACAACAAGATCACAAACAGTCGCCCAATCACATGGATCGCCCTCACACATCACTGATCACTAGAGAAGGACAATCGAATTGTTCAATTAATAGCTTCATGATCTAAAAATGATAATGTCATTTCAAAATCACTGACTATATTTCGTCGCTAACAGTTTTCTGTGACACAATCAAGTCTCCCCAACATAAGTGCAAGGTCAAACGTAAATGCAAAAGGGACATCTACAACTGGGGTAAGAATGGTGACGGAGTATTAACCTCATGATACTCAAACCTCGACTCGATCAAAACTCCATTAAAACTCGACTGAGCTCCGACTTGAAACATTAACTAATGAATGAACAACTCAGAACTCGTGAACTCCGAATTTCTTCTAAGTTCTCGCGAGAAACTCCTTGAATATTTTTGTATATAAAATTTTAAATTTTTTTAATTTTATATCTCTTACTTTTAGGGGATGACATAATAATATATCTCTATTTTTTTTATTCTTAAACAATCAGTATTTCTTTATTATTTATTTAGTGAAAAAGAGTATTTACTTTTAAAATAATTAATTTTCTTTAAAGAAAAGATGTAAGAGAATAGGATATTATTCTACAAATGAGATTGAAGTGCTATATTATAAACTTGATAAATATATATATATATATATATATATATATATATATATATATATATATATATATATATATATATATATATATATATATATATATATATATTCAATACACCTGGTTCTTCCCAAAGTTTGAATATATGTGATGACAAGAGTAAAGACAATAGAAATCACTGTACAATCCAAGGAAATTTAATCTGACCACTGACCAAATTCGACAACCTCAACAGCATGTTTAATTAGTCAAAGACCAGGCGAGTCGAGTTTCCTGCCGAGTGCTCACCAAGCTCAAATAATTAAATGCGTTAACGATCACCTGTTCTCACTTAACTTTAAACCTGACTGCAGACACAAGACCCTATCTACAACTACTCACCATACGCGGCTACTTCGCCACCACAAGAAATTGCAAACTCCACCACCTCGAGCCCAATACCATTATGGGCAAAACGCGAACAGAAAAATGACACGTGACATGCCTTATTAGTATAAAATACCCCCTTTTATAACAAAGAGAGCAAAGGAGTGAGTGAGAGGGAATTTGGAACTTATAACTTGAGAAGAGAATCACACCCAGCTTCACAGGTTTCAGTCTCAAGGTCTACTCTTTAACGCTAATTATTCATCATAAAATCGACGTAATCAAGTTTTCAGATGCTACACTTATCAACAATTAGGTAAACAAACAAGTTTTCAATGAAACAAGTTGCGTTGAAGCAACATTGTGAAGGAGACAAGCTACCATTCCCAAGCCAATAGTCCATCTTCTAAAGTACAAAGGTTAATTTTGTAAGGAAAATACGATAAGAGTATGGCCTGTCTAAAAGTTAAATTATATACAAAAAGAATTAAAGATATTGCAGAAAATTTAAGATTCCTGCCTTACAAGTCATTCCCACTTCCATAGTACTTCAAAAAATGAAAAAGCATCTCCCTTCCGCCTTCTTCTTTCCATGAGAGTTTGGCTTTTCTCAAAAGATATCAAAAGGAGGCAATAATTGTCTATTTTCCCATTTCATTATCTTATTATATTCAAGTTTTTTTATATCTTGAAATCATTTAATTATATCATCGTTTCTTTTGATTGATTTAAATTTATGTAGACATCAACACATTTCAGATATATATTACTTTAATACGAATATTAAAATAATCAGATTGAATGACATGATAAGAAAAATATAAGAAAATGACATTGAATATTTAGAAACGTTTACTTACGAACGGCAAACAAATTAGGCTACCGTGATTTCTGTGCCACATATTTCATCACTATCTTTTATCTATATAATATTTAAAAAGATACTTATTTTTTGTTGTGCTTCCTCTAATGAAACAAAAATCTGTGATTGCCCTTATGTATCGTTATTTGTATTATTTGTTGGTGTATGAGAGTGCTAATTTCTAATCTACTTTACTATTATATTATATTACTTGTTCTACAAAGATTCGATCTAAGTTCTCCTATCCTGGTGCCCTTCTGTTCATCACAATTTCTTTATCATTTTAAGTCATGCTTCAATAATTATAATTTTAGAAAACATATAAAACCATAACATCACTTCTAATAAGAAATATCCATTTCCTCCCAGTGATGCAACTACTTAAATAAAGAATAAAATATTTCCTCCTATACAAACTTCCCTTTTAAACTCCTTAAACCATAATTAGTATAAAGTGATTCAATTGAAATACCATTTGAAAATCTAATATTTCATTGACTTTTTAGACAAAATATCATCATTATTTTATAAAAATAAACTTTCTTTTTTCAAAATATATGTAAATACATTAAATGATAATTGGATTTTTCATTTTAAAGCATGAATTATTTTCAAAAAACGAGGAATATGTTTATTACTTATAGAGTTTTTTCAAATCAAATATTTCTAATAATAATAATAAGATTTAATAAGAAAAGCAAAGCAGCTAAAGATATATATCTTAAATGGATTCATATCTAGGCATACATAAGTATTTTACTTAGTATCATATCATTGAAATACTGCCTTTATATCAGTGAAAACCACAAAATATAATAGGTGGAGCAGCATATTTTTAGAGGTATTAATGATAGCAGAATAGATTAAAAAGAAAATTCCAACTTCAAGATCAAGATCAATTTTATTTTGCTAAATTTTTTCAAAATTAGGGGGTCAAGTCCATCGGTGCTTTTCTAAAGACAATGCTCTGGTCTCAAAAGCTGAGGATCTTCCACATCATCTATCTTTAACATTCACTCTGTGCCTCAAAGTTCTGCTTAGGACACGGAAAGTTGATATCATGATTTTTTTTTTTGTTTAAATATTATTGTTTTTTAAATTTTGGAGAAAACTAGAAATGTATCCATTTTGATTTTTTTTTTAAATACAGATCAAAGAACTTAAAATTAATGTTAGATCTCTTTGGCTCAAAAAATACTTTATAAAAAGGGTAAAATATTTGATAAAAAGTTCAATCAAACTTAGGTATAATTTTATTAAGTCATATTATATAAAAATAGTATCAAACACTATGTTATATCATCCAGTAATCTGAGAAGCTATAACTAAGGTTTGCTTTAACCTTTATCAAGGCTTCATTTAAGGTTGTTCTTAAAATTTATTTTACCCTTTATCAAAATGTTTTTTAAATCAAAGACTTACCTTCGTATGGGGGGTTTTGTTTTTTCATGATATTTTAAATAAATTGAAATGTGATTTTTCCTTTGAGAAAAGCGCTTGGGTTATGAGTACGGAATTTCTCCATAATACAAACGCTACATTAACTGTACAATAACTAGAGGATGTCATGGTGTTGATTTTGGCCTCAAAGTGAAAGCAACAAGAGAAGTCAAAGATAGGACTGGGGAAAGAAATAAATTGGTGAATATATGTGAAAAGAAAGGTTTTTTTTTTTTTCTTTTTTGAGAGAGAGAGAGAGAGAAAGAGGTGGTAAGAAAGTTAGAAACCGAAGTTATTATAAATGACATCCTTGGAAAAGAAGGGCGGAGAGGAAACACTGGGTAGAGGAAAGAGGCACCAACGAATATTAGTTTCATTTCCAAATTTGAGATTTGTGGTGTTGGTTTGGAATCTGAATCACTCACCACCAACACCTAACACCACCACCTGTTTTCTGCAAAACCTAAAAAGAAGATGAGGAAGAGGAAAAAGGAGGAGGAAGAAGAGAGAGAGCACACAGCAGAAAGAGCAGGTAGACAGAGAGAGGAAAGGAGAGATAGAAACCATTGAGGTCGTCAGGGAGGCTTATGATTTTGCAATGGTCAGCTGCTTAGTGTGCCTGTTTATTTAACGCCGTGGTTCCCCGGCTCTTTCATGTCTATTACTATGAACCTCTCCCTTGTTGTCTATTCTGCTTTTCCACCTTCCTTCCTTGTCCTCACTCCTCTCTCCTTCCTTTTCGAAAGGTGGGTACCCCTTATTCTTCCTCCTTTTCTTTTCTTCTTTTCTTTCCCTTTTCTGAGGAATTTTGGGATTAATTGAATATTTCCCCATCTTCCTTCCTGCAGGAGAATATCCAGCAAAATCAGCTTTCAAGTTATGGATTCAAACATTTTACTCTCCTTCAGCGGGTATGGGGATTCTCTTACATTTTCTTTACTTGGTGTGGAGATTAGATTTTTGCTTCCAAACATTTTCTGGGGAACGAAACCCTTCTTGGACCCTCTAACTATAAATTCAGGAATCTATATTTTGACTTCCTCAACGTAATTATTAAACAATAGGGGGTATATGGGTTACACTTACTATTTCATTAAAATCCTTCAGATTTGCCGCTATATTTACTTGAAACTCAAGTTGGAGAAGGAAGGGTACACTCCCATGACTGTTTAAACAAAGTCTAGCAAATGAGGAAAGAAACCATCCAGATCACCCCATAGATGCCAGAGAAAATTTCAACCAGTGTGGTCCAGCAGGCTTGTATGATTTCATAATCTTTTTCCTGGTTATTTTTTTCCCCGGGAATGTGTCCTTATCCCCTATCCTGGTGCCCCAAATCTCAAGGTTTCCATACCTTCTATCCTCTTCTTCACAATGGACAGATGAGACAACTTGTTTTGTTTGTGGGAAAACTGTAGGGGAAACAGTAGTAAAAAGAGAAAATGTCAAATGTTAACACTAAAGTGAGCACTAGAAACCCGGAATAGAAATACTGAATCAGTATATCATATGCCTATAAATTATGTCAAAACATTAGAGCAGAACTTGTAACAGGTATATTGTGCAACTATTATTGAAAACATTTAAAAAGATATTCACAATTCTTCCTTTCCTAAACCAAAATATACTTTAATCTATAAAGATCTTGTTCCAATCCTCTTCTTAATGGGAATAAGAGAACCTCACCGCAATTGTTTCGGCCATGCCCAACCTGTTCTGACTCATTTTCTGCCATTGCTTGCACTTTTAGGTATGGAATTTTATTTAACTTTCAGTCCATGGCAATAAGAAACACTAGCTGAGACATTGAGACCAGTCTGTTTGTCTCTAATTCTTTTGTTCTTTTCACATTGGTAGCATTTTATATCCATAATGGCATAACAAATGCATTTTTTAAAGTAGGCCAGAGAAAAGTTAACTTATCTTGTGGCAGCTAAGCTTAAGGATGAGGGCACTTTTAAGGTGGTTGGTGCTGTTATGATGAGCTTTTTTGACAGCACTCTCAAAAATCTGTTTAAACTATCAGAAGCCATCTTCAATGAAGAAAGACTCATTGCTGCCATATCTCTCAAGAATGTCTTCTGGCTATTTCCAGTTAATGTCGCCTGCAGCTGAATGGTCATGATTGATGAGGAAAATGTCTAACTTTTGTAATTTGCTTTAGTTTCTATAATTTTCCAACCAGATGCTGAAAGTACAGGCCACAACTTTGGTGATTTCCTGCTCAATTTCCTTTGTGCACATATCCTGATGAATTTAGTGGTTTTGATAATGATTGTGGAGCCCTTCAAAAATCTAGGAATGACTACTTAATGTATTTAACTCTATGCTCTGTGACATTGCTCTATTCTCTAATGGTACCCGACTTCCCTTGACGATCCCATCTCTTAATTTGTTTCAGGATTATATCTGTGAGTTCCCAAATTTGAGATGATATTGATGAACAGACAACTCATATGGTTAAAAAGAGCTTCATTTTGGTGCAATGAAGAAAAAAAGGCCAGTCTGAAAATCTGAAACAACTCAATGGAACAGTCATCTCTTGTAATCCTCTCTGTTTTGACCCTAGGAGTCCATTTCCATTGGAAGGTATACATATATATACATAATGGGCTTTAAGCAAACTTTCTATATGACTCAATCACTTCAGGTTTTAATAGTTAACTGCCTTGCAGCTCAGCATGTGCCTCATGTTCACCGGCCTCTACTGTATACAGGCCAAAGGGAGAAGGATTTGCTGTGGCCATCTTGAGCTCTGAAACATGTATAAGCCTCTATCGGGTTAGAATTCTCGTCAACTAAGCGCCTCAACCTTGAAGTTTCATACTGTTGGATTAAGAAATGTGAACCGGTAAAACTAATCTCAGCCTGAAACTAGATCATATACAGACAGGTTTCCAAAGAGTCAGCCAGAGCAGACCTAGCATTCTTCCTAATAGACTGGTTTTAAACTTCAAATACTCTGGATTGGAAGGTAGTTCAAGTGTTTGTAATATTTCAAATTTATGATATTTAAGTTTCTAATCATATAATCTGCTGAGGTCATTGCAGACTTGTGGGCTGGGGTTTCATAGGCCATATTAATACTAACATTGTCCCATTGGGACTTTTTTTCTTTAAAATAACCATTTAGTTTGCATTGAAAAATGCATATCTCCTATGACTTTGAATAGAGGCACAAGTGAAATAATTCAAAATAAGATTTGCTTTTTTTTTTTTTTTTTTTATTATGGATTTTGCCTCACACATATTTTACTACCTAACTCAAGAGATATTATTTTATTTAAAATAAGATTTTTTTTTTACTTATTCACTGTATATTATATCAGCACTTGCATGCTTTTTATGTCCAATCTGTGATGGGTCCAATAATCCCTTTCCACCCGCCAATCAGCTCTTTACAAGAAAACACTTAAATCCCCAAGCCGAAAATAATATGTTTTGATTATGATAGTAAACCAAAACCTTAATAAGAATTAATTATTATTATTTAGCTTTAGTGGTTTATCGATGAGTCAAAATCAAATTTCTTTCAAATTCTATTATGTCCTTATCAAAGCCGCCAAAGTTTAAGTTTTAAGAGTGAATTAATAATTTTATTTTGGTACGCAGGTACCTTATGTTGACTTATATAATCTATTTAATAAGAGGATAAATTTTCAATAAAATTTCACATAACATTTAAAGTCATGATTAGAGGCTGTTTTAAATTATTTACTTTTTTAAATAAATGAAGTGAATTTGTTATATAGTTATATATATATATATATATATATATATATATATATATGTAAAATGTATAAAAGGTGGTAAAGTACAGTAGCTATTGCATCCTATAATTATTAAAGAGAAACTTTTTTGACATCATGATAAGATTATGCTCTTTCCTGAACTTATTAGTTGCGTTTAAAGTCTTGATGACCATTTTAAACAAAGCCGTGATGAGATTTGAGACATCACGCTGTTAGAATGGTATTTAGGCCAGTTCCTAACCTCATATAACTGCTTCAGTTTGGCCTCTCATGGAAGTGTTGTTTATAAGATAACTCGTATAAGATCTCATGTACATTAATTACTAATATCGCTGGCCTGTATGGTGAAGCTGTCCAATAAGTATTTTACATCGGAGATGCGGGTAAACTTTTAGTTGACTATATAAGATTAGTTTTTTCAAACTTTAATGTGACGCTGCTTTTAAACAAATACACCTCTATATCCAGTAAATGATAATATTTTTGCTACACAAAATGTTTCATTATAATATATATATAGAGAGAGATAATACAAATAGACTAATTTCCAATTAATGTTAATAGATATTCTGAATTTTAAAATCTAAATTGAAACTATTGTAGAGAAACTCAAGATCAAACCAACTAAGCACCTCTTGTCAGTGGCGGATCTACTTTATGCCCAAGGTCATTTAGCCCCCTGGAAATTTGGGAAAGAAATTGCTAATAGTGGGAATTGATTTCTTAAGCCCCCTGGAAATTTGGGAAATAAATTGCTAATAGTGGGAATTGAAAATAAAATACAAATTACTTAAGAATTTGTACTTAATACCCTTCCAAACTATATATTTTGTGGTCCCCCAATGACTTCTCATGCCCATTACCAGTTATAAAGGACGTCATAGTAATGGGAACTGATTAATTTATTAAATAGGTTAGAGTGAATGCACTACCAGTTTAATGATTAGATATTTTTCACACGATTTTAGTCTGTTGGTGCTTTACAATAAATAAAGAATATGAGAATGATAATTCCACTCTGACCGCAAATGGCCAGCTCCTTGCCATTGTCGTGACGCTGAGAGTCATTGTCTACAATCACTACAACCAGTGACCCATTAGATTAGAGGAGGTGACATGGGCCTTAGAGCCATAAATAATGAGCCCAACCCATTCCCACGAAATGGGCCCAACCCACACCAGACCGCGAAACTAGCGTTGTTGGGTTGGTTGGTGCAGCCGATCCGAGTCCACGTGGCCCACCGCCAAAAGTCCTTTTCTTTTCTCCATCTCCCTAACCCCTCCCCCCACCCCCATACACCATCTTCTGAATTCTGATAATGCCTTCCCCCTCCCCAAACAAACCTCAACCATATCAAATTATTTTCTTGTTTTTCTATTTTCAAAAACATGTCATTTTCACCTCTCCATCTTCTTCTTTTTTTCCTTTTTTTTTTTTTTTATAATCCTAGAAGTTACTACACTAATTTTTTTAAAAAAAGTACATTTTTGGGATATTTAAAAGTATTTTCTAGAATTATGAGCTGGCAAGATTTGTGAGAGATTTTAAGGAAAACAACATTCGGGTGGTGGACTCCACAATATAAACCAGGTGACTAATGAAATGGGCTTGCCCCAAATCTGTTTTTCACATTTCAAATTTTTTCATCATAATTATGAATTAATTTTTACATACTCTCTCCATGCTTACATCATTTTAAAATTGTTCTCTGTCGGCACATTGGCTCCTATTCAAAGATGATTCTTATTTTCCACTTTGCCCATCGCAGTCCCTAATTCCTCTATTTTTACTTATCTTGGGCTTATTTCCTTTTCATTAAGAGTCCACGTCAGAAAATAATATATTATTTTTAATGGATTAGAAAGTGAGAAGCATGTGAGAGAGCAGAGGAGAGGCGGTGGAGAAACTGAGTGAAAGCTCCCCATCTCTCCATGCACAAAGATAACGTGTAATATTGGATTAAGGTACTCACCAGAATGTACTTCCCAGTTGTGTTGCAGCCTACTACTCTCTACCTTTCACCCCTCTCTACTCATGCATTTCTCTCAATATGCGTGTACTCTAAGATTTTTTTTTTTTTTAAATTAAAATTAAAACTCAGTGGATTGTGGCTGTGGGTGGATTTGGTAAATGGCCAATTCCACAATTAGTGGTTCTATCATGTAGTCACAACGACGCTTATTTTGGCATTTAATCTTTTTTAATTAATAGGGCAATGGTGCCATGTTTAATTAATTTTTGGGACAATTAATTATTCGACCAAAAGGGAAATAAAATAACCACAACTCTATGTCCTGTAGAATCAAGAGCAGAATGACATGCATGCTTTTACTCTTAAGTGAAGAAATGTTAGAAGGGTATATTTGCTTGCTGCAACTTGATGTCAATGCTATTGGAAGAGGCTCCTCCTGGATGATGTTTCACGAGACTTATCCATCTAAGCAAGGAGAAGGTTGATACTTTTGCATGATATTAGATACTTGGAAGCAAAGAAATGTCAAACTATGATAGGCTAATAGTCTCCCATCCTTGGTTGCCATCCAATAGGGCCTCAACTTTGTTCAAAATTGGTGTCAGGCTAGGGAGAGTAATCTTACTAATAGTCACACTCGATTGTTAGCTCTTCCTCGAGGGTTAGACTGACTTGAGTTGTCAAATGCAATATTGGTGAAGCATTAAAGGTGGTGGAATCAAGTACTCTCCTGAGAAGGGATGGATTTGCAGGTTTAATATGTCGAACAGGAAATTATCTTTGCGTTTATTTTTTCGCATAAGCGGAAGCCATGGCTTTCTGTGAAGCGCTGGTAAATTGATCATACTGTTGCAACTAAGTCATATGATGTATGAGACAGATTGTAAAATAATACTAGATGTCTTTCACTCCCGTATAATTGATCAATCCGAGTTAGGGTGTTTTTAGAGAGGGATTTTCGGAGACTTTTTTTAAAGATTTAATTTTTGAACCTTTCTTGTTTTGACAAAGGAAACAACAAAATAGCTACAAAGCTAAGCTTGCAATAATGCTAGCCTTGCCTACCACAGTTTGAGACTATAGAAGTCCTTTACACTGATTGTTTTTTCTTGTTGATCCTATCATTGTGCTGAAAAACCCCAACTCAACCAGATTAGTTTGGTACAAATAGTATATTTTATAATAATAAGGGTGAATTTATTTATTTTTGTCTTTTTACTAGTCCAATAATGCAATTTAACATAATTCCTCCTTTAATCTTTAAAATTATCCTTCAAACTTGGTTTAAGTGGTTAAAGAATAAGAGATTTACATGAGAGTTTAATAATAATAATAAAAATTCAGTTTAAAAAAACTAAAAAATAATAATTTTTTCAAGTTTATATTTATCTCTTTTCTCTATTCACAAATAAAATTGAAATGAGAAAGAGAGAAAAAAAAATGGCATTAATTAGGGCGTGACAAAAGGAGCGTGGGGGGAGTTGTCAAGTGTGCTTGCTGTAAACTAAGCTACACCTTGTGTGGTGACTGGCTTCTATACCGCTAAAGCTTCTTACTCTTATAGTGCCAGGGATTTCAATATCAGCAACCACTATCCACCCCCTCCATCAAAAAGATTGTTATTTAACTTTTCCTTTAGATTTTAATCTGTGTCAGTATGTAAAAATACAAAATCAATATCCAAATATGTCAAGACATATTACTGAGATAAACCGGGTCTGTCCGCATGTTACCTGTCTGTTTTTCTCCCTTCATCAACTCACAAGTCACAGATGACAGATGCATTTGGTTGTTTTTGGGAAGTTGTTTAATAATAGAAATATTTTTACTATTTTATATTTTCCAAATATTTCAAAATATATGACGCCTGGTGTGAAAAGCATTTTGGGTTGTGTGTGTCCTCTGGTGGTGAATATTGTCACTCACTCTTTTTAAGTTCCCAAACTGCTGATACTTCTCAAGCTAAATCCTCTTTTTTTTATTTTTATCTTTCTCAGAGAGAAAAGAGGAGAGAGGGAAAGCTCTGATCTTTGCTTCAATGGAGAAGCACAAATGCAAGCTCTGTTCGAGGAGATTCTCCAGCGGCAGAGCTTGGGTGGTCACATGAGATTCCCATCCAGGCCACCTCCCATTCCGCCGAAGACGCAAGACAAAGTGACTTGACTGACCTGCTTTCTTCTTTCTTTCCTCTTCTTCCGGCGAGGAAGACGACGAGGAGGAGTGGAAGAAAGATCAGGATGAGAGGAGAAGGCTCTGGTTTATGGGTTGGAGTGGGAGAATCCCAAGAGGAGTTTCAGATTAGCAGATCCTGGAGTTTTCCTTCTTCGCTGTCGATGCCGGGTCGGTGGTCCAGGACCGGGAGAGCGAGACCGAAATGCGGAACCCAGACTCGGCGGCGATCCAAACGAGCTTTGAAAACTCGGTTTGTCCCCCAACCAGGGGCTGTATTCGAAGAAACCCAAATTGGGAAAATCGGAGACCACCGAGTCGCCGGTGGTTTTGGCCGGTGAGTTCGGCTTCCATTTGACTTTGGCTTTGAAGAGATATCGCTACAGCCTATGATGCTGAGACAGTATGTGAATTCAGGTAGAGTTAAATAAAGACTTCAATGATATTAAATACGAAGAAGAAAGATCAGTCGATGAAACATGCAAGAAAGTTTCCCTTTCCCCATCCTTGGAAGCTTCTCCAGTTGAAAAGGCTGTAAACAAAGCCAACAGAAAGAAGATCAAACCCAGCTTTGAAGACGAATCCAATACAGAAAACGGGAGCAGAATGGGAAAATTTCATAGAGTGGCCTGATTTTTGTAGAGTGTTCAGGTCCGCCAAGCATTGCGGGCAACAAGGAGATCACAATTCTCAATAATTCAACCACTACAACAACCGCCTCCGCCGCCGCTGCTGCAAGTTCTGAGAAATTCCAGAATGGGTGATAGATCCTGTCTCCTGCCCCACCTGAAGATTTTTATTTTTAGTCAGAACTCTGCAGTTTCATATGCAGAGTCTATGGCAATACCATAAAATGTTGATGAAATTAAAAACTAATAGGTATTGTTAAGATCTGAGACTCTCTGTTCTTGCGTAATTCTTAGATACAATTTCAATCCTTTGTTTTTTTTGTTTTTAATTTATTTACAGATGAAGAAGGGAGTTGAAACTTGAAAGTTTCTTAGTATGGGTATTATTTCATTAATTGATTCTACTTTAGTCACAGAGATGATTTTATGGTTCTTCTTGAGCCTGAGTCTTCTCATAGTACCAGTACCAAAACTGTTTGCCTGCCTGCATTTTCTGTTTGATTAATTTTGATATTTCTGTTTTCCAGCTGTTTTTGCCTCGTTGTTAACCTTTCCTCTATAAAACATCTCATGAAATACTTTCATAATTTATTTTTTATCTCCATCATTGCCCTGCTTGTCTAGTTGGGGAATGGGAATGTGTTAATTTCTCTCTCTCTCTCTTTCTCTCTCGCTTTTTCAGCTTATTCTTATTAGTATCTGTATGTTATTTTTCTCTTTTCTTATTAACTTTTGTAGAAATACCAGTACCACCTTCATAATGTGGTATTACTATGCTATGCTATGCCATGCTCATATTCCATACTCTCTTCTGTATCCCTGAGCCTGAGTTGTAAAGTAGCACTCAATGAGCCCCAATAAAATTATGTTTTAACCGCTGAAAATAGGCTTTGAGAACCGCATAATAATTGGTTTGTTTCTACAATGCCAAGGAGGTTAAAACACAAAAGTGTTTTTGTTTTTTGTTTTTATTTTTGTTGTTGAAATGGAATAAGGGAGAGATGGGCGGGAGACGGCAAAGCCATGGGTCAGATTGAAATTTGAAAGTATCACAAGACAAGGGGCATTGCCATTGCTAAGTTGCCATATAAATATATATTCACTGATGACGTTTCTGGGCCTCGACTAAATTGATATAGTATCATGGAGCTCCTCCCAAGGCACGTGACTGATTCATGGGGAAGGGTAGAAATGTATCATTGGGAGTGATTTCTGTCAGCAAGGTGTTTGGAGTTGTGCACGCTTTATGTGAAACTGGGAAGGCACAGAGAAGCAAAGTGAGACGATGAAGTTGCAGTCGGCCAGTCGCAGAGGCAGAGCTTTTTGGGTCAACTCGCGCTTCTATGTGTTTCTTCAAGTAGGACCCTTTCCCTTTTCTTGTTTCTTCTTCTTATTTCCAGAATTATCCTTCATTTTTCTCCAAAAAAAAAAAAAAAAGTCTAGCCGGCGGTTCGTAGAGCGTGATAAGAAGAAAGAGGAAGAGGTCTGGGAGTTGGGAGGAAGATGAAATAATCATGAAAGAAACAAACAATGAGGTGGCAACGCCGGCTAAGACCGGATACACTGAGGCAAAGTTCAAATAGATGGTAGCCAAAAATGTCTTCCTCTCCTTCTAAACTTTTCTTCCTGATTTTCGCCAACTAATTCAATTATATTGATTACTTCGTCCCTGTCTGCCTCATTCTTTCTTGGTCCTTTCAAACTTCAAAAATCCACCACAAATCCTAATGCATGAATCTTCGTTTTGACTAGCCGCGCCTCAATTTGCATTTTGAGGAAGAATGTGCAATATATATATATATATTCTTTGCTATTAATCCGAGCGGTCCTTGTCTCATAATTAAGAGGAAATGGTGATGAGGACCACTATCTAACAAACCACAATGCTCACAACCAGCTCATTTTTTTGCTAGTGAATGCACTCTATGTGAATTAAAGGATTTGATTTGTTGTAGTGTAAGATTTAATTTTAAGTCACCACAGTCCCTCACAATCCCAGGATCTGTGCATAGACCTCAAGTGGAGGAGGGGGTTGTCTCATGCTACAGGGCTACTACTACTACAATTACTTAGTGAAGGGTGGTAGTCTTTTAGTTTTCTTCCTCATCTATACTGACAGAATGACTATGTCAACACATGTTTGCTAATCGTAATATAATAAAAGCAGCATTCTATTTACACTCCCAAGTTAATTTCTCTATACACCCTATTGTTAGGACATTTCACCGCTCACTCCGCCACCAGCGCCCGATCCTGAATCTTTTACTCCGCTTTTTTTTTACAAATTACTACCGAAGCCGCTACCTTAGCCTTAAAGAGGTAGTTAGCCGTCCGACGTTGGATTTTGTTATCCATCGTTATTTTAAAACCACATGATGTTTTGTTTAACTTCAAAGCCTTATAGATTGGCCAGATATATATAAGTTAATGCGACATCCACAATTATCAAAAATAAAATTAGTCCATTAAGTCGTTAACTTCGTGTCTATAGGCACAAGCAAGTCAGTTTTTCGACATCTATAATAAAATCTACCACCACCTCGGATCGTTAATTTAAAATCTTATGATTAGTTTAAATACGCATAAACTAATCGGAATATTGCTATATCATACACCACATTTCCTTTTCTCTCATTAGAAATTTTTAAGGATTAACTTTGATCCATTTTCAGAAACACGATGATTCCTTGCCCCATTTCATGGGTGCATAAAGATGTGGAGAGCTACTGAGGCTGGCAGATACAGACCCATGTTGTTGTGGTACACCTCTCCCCAACCCTAACGTGTTCTTTCATTAATTTTTTTTTGAATAAGTGTTCTTTCATTAAATTATACTCTTATTTCATCAACCAACTCATTCTCATGTGTCTACTTCACTATCGAATATATGGGGCGTGACTTACGGGAAGAAAATAACTTCTTTAAAATCCATTTTCAAACTATATAGATGATAAAAAATATATTAAACAACCAAACTTTCTTAAAACCTTAAGTTTATAGGATTTAAATTTAATATGAATATCATGTTTTTTATCATCACATGCAACCCCATATTAATACACATTGATAAAGCTAGAAAATGAGCATAAACACTTTGTTATTTTCAAAGGGGCATAAATAAGGTATTAGTCACTTTCATGATTGGTTTCATTTCAATAAGAGTTCATTACATAGACTCAAAACCATGTTAAACGATACAATCATATAATGAACATCTTAACCCAATAATTAGTTGAAGCTAGTCTCCACTCTTGGTTTAGCTACATATATATATATATTTCAAATTTCCTGAAATAACTCTATTATTTTGAGTAAAGTAGTGGGTATGTAAAAATAATAAAATGAAGAAAAGAGTTCGCTTCACTTTAAAAAATATACTCATTTTTGCATTTTTCGGTTTAGTCCGATCGTGATAAAGAAACGAGTTCAATAGAAAATTTCATGTTAAACAAAAAGTATGATTTGAAATAATTCAGAGTTACAAAAATAGTTATTGAATTTAAAACTTTTTCCCAACAGAAGTGAGTGAATATTCACAAAATTCCAAATCAATGATATTATAATTGAATCATTCTAAGATTTTAGATGAAATGTTCAGAAGACTTATGGTAAAGTGGAGCAAAGACTTAAGTTCTACAAAAGTTACAAATTAAAAAATTTATCAAAGAGTCAAAAGTTGTACCTAAAATGCATCTATCAATATTTATAATTTAACAGTACCAATATCATATTTCATTTATCCATTTTACCTTATCCATGTGAATCATTCAAATGTTCAGAATTTTTTCTAAAAAGATAAAAAAATATATTGTGGTTTAGAATTTTCCCTGCTGATAGGAGCAGATTCAAGAGTTATCAAATCTTCAAAGACCAATCCATGGTCATGCATTCTTAAAATGAAACTTAAATCTAATATTAATATTCATCATCTCTAGAATTGTTAGGTTGAAAGTCTTCAAAACATAAAAAAATAGGGCCCCAATTCCCAAGCAACACAACTAGAAATTTTGGGATTTACTTTTCTAATCTGATTGAGTCCAAAGAGTGCTGAGACACCCGAGATGCCCCGCCCTTTTTTGAAATATAAGGATGTCATTGTTTCTTCCTATAACCCTTCATTACAATATATGAATCATTCTACTCATATTTTTACTTCTTTCTGGTTTTCTTTTTTTTCTCTCTCTCAATCCAACACAATTACATGTGATATTGCATTCTTATTTAAAGATATTTTCAAAATCCGAATTTTGGAAAATTTGTCCCTCATCCCTTTTGGTCTTATTCAAATTAAAACTAGATTTTTTGTTTTTTTTTTATAAAATAATATTTTCTTTTAAGAGATAATGTAAATACATAACATTGAGAAGGTCATTTTCTTATCAATAATAAGTTATTTTCTGAAGAAAACATAGAAAATGCTATATTCATGGATTTAAAGTTATTTAAAGTTATATCTATAGATATTTTGTATATCATAATTAAAAATAGTAAATATTTTATTATTGTCCTAAAACTTGACCTCAAGGATAAAAATTGTGATAAGCATCCAAGAAAAACTCAATGAATCTTGCAAGAATTACAATTTTAAATGTAACATAAAATGTCTTTGCAATAGATGAACATGTCCCTGCCTGGATCTGTACTCTCATCCCAACCCAAATTCTTTATTTATTTGTTCAAATTCCCAAACCCGTCCCATTTAAAAAATTAGACAAGGTGGGGGACAAGTTATGGGATGAGAAAATTTCATACTGCTGCTTATATTCTCCGATTTTTGTTTATTATTTTGTTTAGATATTATATTTTTTATTTAGATGAAATTTTAATATATTTTATAAAAAGTAAAAATATTATGATTTTTGTTTAAAAATATTCTGTAATTATTATATTATTATTTATAGGTTAATTAGATAAATAATCTCAACTTTCATTAATCTTTTAATTTTAGTCTCACTTTATGATTATCTAGAATAATCTAAGTTTATGAGATGTTTCTTCTTATCGTCTAAGCTTAAATGCGCTTTAACCCAGCTTCCGCAGGTGCTCCTCGTGACATATACTATTATGTCTACTCACACTATCTAATTGATCCAAAATTATTCCACTTTCTCCTCTCTCTCCTCCTCCACCTCGATCATGGCTTCCCTTTTCCTTTCCTTTTCCTTTTCCCTATACTAGCTTATCATTGTCATCGTCTTCTTCTTCGTCATCATTGCCATTGTCGTCGCCGCTGTCATTTTGCCATGCCTCCAGCATCATCTTAGGTAAACAATGCACATGAAAATATGAGTCGTGTCGTGAAAAACTCCCTCTTCTTTCCAGATGATCTACATGACACCTCACCTTACAGAAGCCGAAACCTGCGTGAGGATATCCAAGTTGTGCATCGCATTGTGGTAAACAAAGCCATTCACAACCTTTCTGTAGTCTCTTGAATTCTCGGTGATGTGTCAAGCCAGTTCGGAGTCCGACGGCGGATCGGCAGATGGCGGCGGTATATCTTTAAGGACTCTTCTGCTTGTCGATTGGTGTATCAGTCTTATCTTTATAACGTATAATGTATATACAAAAATACAAAATAAAACGCTATCGCCATAGTGGTGTTTATAGTGTCGCATACACATATAGTCACGAGTCCCGTTTATATACGAAACCCAGCATTTATACGGGCCCGAGAACCTACGGTGATGAGCCCTACTAGTGTTGCTCGCCCAGAATGCGAGGAAGATCACTGTCTCCTTCTTTTGTACCTACACGGATTAAAAACACGTGCTAAGCTTTACGGCAGTAAGACTCACTCTTCTCATACTATGCATATACATTTATAGTAAGCATATAACATGCGAATGTCGGAAATTTCCGCCCATTCATGCAAGGAACATACAATTACTTATACTTACAACATATTTATGCTTATTCGGATCTCCCATATGACCCATCTTTATCAACATAGCGCTTTTATCTTGTTCGGATAAATGGAGTTATACATTTTATCATGATGAGAATATACGAAGTAGGTATTACGGTCGAGAACGATATACATTTGTTTACTCTTATTCATCATTGAGTTATGTTATCATATAACTAAAGGAATACTGGGCCGAATCATATGTAGATGGTAGATAACCTAATAAGTACCGAATCTTGTCTGATGCGAAGTGTGCATTAACACAAATGAGTCTGAACGATCGAGCGATACGCCCGCGTAATGTGAGGGGTGTCGTATCTATTTAGTTCTGATGCCCAGGCATTCCTACAGTATATGTATTGAAACTTCCTATCTTGTTATAGGGCATGAGTTTTGCACCATGTGTCGAGCGAACCGCCTCGGCGGTGAGGTGTATTGTTTTTCATAATTTCTTTCTTATTTTAACCTGGCCCCAATCATTTATTCTAGGATTCTAACATGTATCACTCCTTCTGGTATGTCTGAATTATATAGCTTAATTTATCCAAAAATAAAACCTGGGGTTAGGAACCCCGTGGTACCGGTACCACTAAGTTTGAATCTTGCCAAACAGTTCTACGGAGAGTGGTATGTAGTACCTTTGGATGGTACCAGTACCATTGCCTTTACGCCAAGTGATGCAGTTACCACCCTTTGTTTGATATTGGTACCCAGTTGCGCGATTAGAAATGGCGAGGGTGCCATTTTCATTCACTTTTCTTCCACCATTCTCTTCTGTTCATCGATGTTCAAAAAACCAACATGGAATCCTCAAACAACTCCACAAACTCTAAACCTTAGCGAAAGATCGCGAAGGATTCCTACGAAGTTCACCCGACTTCTGAAAACCATGGAAATGAAGGATTCCATATCTGGTGATCATCAACTTCAGGGATTTTCAACCCTTCCACTAATCTAGAGAGGTTAGAATTATTCTAAACAAAACCTGAAGAACAAACTGTATCCAAAGAGAAAGCTCAGCCATCCATACCCAAGTAGTTTTTATATAAAATCATACTAAAATCCATACAAAACTTTAGAATTCCATACCTTTGCTTTCTTCCTCTTCTTCTTCTTCCTCTTCCCTCTGACATTATGCTCTCTTGTTTGGAACCAAAATATGAGTTATTTTGTCTGCTCCCTCCTTTATAGTTAAACTTTCTTTATTTGCCTTTTAGTGCTCCTAGTTCTATTAATTTGCACTGCTGCACATGTTATTTCCACTTTGACTCGTCTTATCAACTCATGAATTCTATGCCCTTGCACGACAAATTACAATGTTGTTCCTTATGTCTTGTATATTCCGGGTTTCCTCGATTTCCATGTTTAGTAATTTAAATTCGAAAAATTCCAATTTATGCCTCTAAATCCCTTACAAACACATTGAAAGCGACTAGGGTATGTTGGTGTTACAAATTGGATCGTCGAAGCATTCA